>CM033729.1:27761694-28450854 GCA_019671005.1 Hibiscus mutabilis
TCGATGTAATTTAAACTGAGCCGTTGGATGTAGGGGAGTTCAACTATAAATAGAGGCTCCCTCCTCATTGTAATTCACTTCACTACTTCATACTTCACTTTGAGTAATACAAGAAGCATTTACTCTAAAACTCTTTGACTGTTCTTTCTATTGTTCTTTGTTGTTCTTGAGTGTTCTTCGTTGTTCTAGCTGCCAATCTCTTTTTGTTGTTCTTTGATTAGCTTTCGCTTAGAACTACATATGTATTATTATTATTATTAATGTTGGGCCAAATTTGAATTAAATGCAAATAAATATATATTAAAACCTAATTAATAATTAAGTCCAGTCCATTACATATAGACAAGACCCAAATTAAGTTTACATGGCCTAGCCGGCCAAACCCTAAGCCCAAACCTAATTAAAAAACCCTAACCCATAACCTTGATTACATCTTCCTTGTGCGCAGTTAACAGAGAGCCGTTGGATCAAATCTTGATCCAACAGCCACGATCAAAGGGAGAGGACCCTCCAGCTGGCACGTGTAGCTCACTCCTAGGGCTATTGGACTTCCACGCGTGCGTGGCGAGCACGCGCTAACCTTTCAAATGATCCTACGCCACGTGTTACCATCACAAGCATTTCCACCAGTTTCCATATTGCATAAGGGCCATCCCTTTCTCGTGAAATCCTAGCCGTTGGATCAGATCTGATCCAACGGCCAAGGATGCATCTGCCAGGGGATCACCACCACCATGCTGGCCGTACTAACCACTGCACCAAATCAGACGTTCAAAAGACAAAAAAGAAAAGGGGTTATCAGTACCAAATTTAGACAAACATGTATTTATATAGTATTTTCTGCCAAACGAAAAGCAGGATATATGTATCAGACCAATATTTTGTAAGGAACAAGTTACCATATTGGATTGAAAAAAGACCAATTTCAGAAATAAAAAGAGTCCAGTTTCGAGTGGTAATCTCTCCTTCCATTTTTCTCTTCTTTCATGCATGCAAAAACAAAAAGAAAGCAAAAAAATAAAATAAAGGGAACATTTTACCTAAGTTCAATAGCCCTTCTGGCCGGCAACAAACCCTAAAAGGGGTGAGTCATTTAAGGGTTTGTTTTCTATTTTGAAACAGTAAAGATTCTAGGTTTGTGGGTTTCTAACAGATGGCTCTTGTGGTTTTTTTTTATTTATTTATTTTGAAAAAAGGGGTTGAAAGGTTTCTTTTCGAGTTCTGGTGGCCGAAAGGTAATGGTTGAGGACAGTTAGAGGTGGTCGGTCGGCCAAGCCTCACCTGAAACCAGCCGAACATGGCGGCCGGGGAAAAATTTTAGTTTAAAGGGGGTGGCTTTGTTTCTGGAAACCAGAGGGAAATGAGAGCATAATATAAAGGGGGTAAAAATGAAGAAAGATGGGATTAAGGGCCGGTTGTTGTGTTTTATAGACCCAAAATATTTTCAAAATGGTATAATTTTCATTAAATCCCACCATATTTTGGAATTTTTCAAATTTGTCTCGCCCCTTGGCCAATTTGCAGGCCTAGTCCCTTTGTTTTTTAAAATATTTCAATTTAGCCCCTAAATTAACCAAATTCAAATATCAAATGGTCAAATTACCCTGTTAGTCATCCCGTGTTTTGGAAACTTTCAATCTAAGCTTGCCCCTTGGTTTAATTACACGTTCAACCCTTGTAACTTCATTCTAGTTTTTAATTCGACCCTCAAACTTGTGTTTTCTTCTTTTAATTTCGGTCCTCCTATTTTATTTTCGTTTATGTCAGTCCCTTGGTAAATTTTAAATATTTAGGTTATTTTTGCTCTTGTTATGTGTTTTTTTTAGCATGGATATTTTGCTTATTATGCTCATATATGCTTTCTTTGGTCATGTTTATTTATGCTTTTTTTAATTTGTGTTATTTTATGTTTTAGGTTTTGATTCATTTGACCTTGTTATATACATGTTTGTTTTAGGTATCATGTTTTTGTTTTTGTTTGTACATCTTGTTTGTATGGTTCTTCTTTTTATGTATTTTGGTAGATATATTACACGCATTTATTTATGTTTTCATAACATGTATATTATCATGCTAATGCATCGTTTAGCTTGTTTGTTCATGTTGTATATAGGTATTTTATTAAGTGATCATGCTTAGTAGTATTTATCATGTATATATATGTGTGTGTTTATATGTGTTCTAGTGTTTTATCTTTGTTTCACATTTTAGGTTATATGTCAAAAATGGGTGGTGTTTGGTTGTATATTAATGTCGTGTTTTTAATTTAAGCATGAAAATTGTGACATGTGTTAAATATTAGGTTTTTATATGTTAATGTGTTGGTATGATTTGTTAGTTTGGCATCATCTTTTACCCATGTCTTGCATTTGTTGCATTTGTGGTTTTATAGGTTTAAGCATGTTAGGAGTAATTAGTTTAGTCTTGAAAATATGTTTTTGTTCATGCCCACACTTTGTTTTTATTATGAATGTTATGTTTTTTGTTCATGTGTTTATTTATTTATTTATTTTTGTAATATTCATGCGTTTATGTTTTTATACCATGTCAATGAAATTGTATATTTTATATATTGTTTTCTAAGATTGCATATGAGATATTAATTGCCAATGCGGTGCCCTTTTATTCGAGCGTAAACGTGGCCAGTATCAAGCGCAGTGATGGTGGTCTATGGTTTATTCTCGAATAACGGGGCCTTTAAAATCTACTCGAAATTATAACCAAATTTTAATTTAATCGTCACTTTAGTCGGAATGTTTAATATTAAAACAACGGTAATTACTAAAGTACCAATTTTGGGCGGTGTGGGGGTGCTAATCCTTCCCCATCCGTAACCGACTCCCGAACCCAACATTTTAAAAATCTCTAGTTTTATGGTGTCTGGCCTACCTTAGTGGTCGGTGGCGACTCCATTTTTTTATAAAATACGGTTTTTCTAAAACCCCGCAGAATATATTTTTAAATACCCAAAAGGCCCTCAAACACCTTTGAAACCTGTTTTTTTAGCGAAAAGGGACATCACTACAGTAACAAGAAACTTGAGAAAACTCAAGCTTTCAAGGGATGTCAATGGAGGTGCTTGCTTAGGTTGAAGATGGAGAGGTGCTTGCTTTCTAAATAAGGAAATATGGATGTAGTTTGAGAAGAAGGTCTCGGTTAAAAGATAGGAAATGAAAAACAAAGCTTAGGACACTCCTTAAAACTTTGAATTCCATCCGTTGGATTTCCTTTCAATGAGGGAAACATATTTTAGATTAATATATTCTTGAATCATAATTCAATAGGCTATGACTCACTTATCCAATCTTATGTCATCTCATGACAAACCAATTAAGGCCATGCCTTCTTCACGTGAAGGTAACCAAGCAAAGAGGTGATTCATACCTCAAATTAGGGTAATTACAAATGTGGTCCTTTGTCTTTTTAAACCTCTAACTTTTAACCTCAAACTTTTAATTTTTGCAATTTGGTCATTAAACTGGCTTTCAAACTTTTCAATAGTGTCCTTAGTCAATAATTTGGCCCTAATTGTCTCCAAAGATCACATAATTGACCATTTGGTCAAAAGTCAAAACTAGGGTTTGACTTACCGATGTTGGATTTCTGATTGCCGGAATCTGATTTACAACTAGGTCAGTTTTTGGGGTGTTACAGAAAGCAAACTTCATGATCTACAACAAGAGAAGATGACTGCCCCTCAGTATTACAATACTATGACCAAGTACTAGAAACAAATTGATTTATTTGATACTTACAATTGGCAATGTAATAATGATACAGCCTTATACAAGAAAATTATTGCTCAAAAGAGGATATTTTAGTTCCTTCTTGGTCGAAACAAAGAGTTTGATGGGGTACGGGGAAGAATCTTAAGCAACAAGCCCTTGCCTTCAATTAGGGAAGTCTTTTCTAAATTCTGCCGAGAAGAAAGCAGAAAAAAGCTGATGTTGAGAAAATCAGTCAACTCAACAGTGGCTGATGGATCAGCTTTTTACACCCACACTTCATACCAATGTGCCAAATAGTTGAAATGAAGGCCATGGTGTAAACATTATAGAAACCAGGTCATACAAAGGAGCAATGATGGAAATTACATAGTAAACCAGTTGATTGGAAACAAAACAGGCCAAGCCAACCTAGGGAAATCTAGTCAAATATGGTTGATGTGTCTACTATCAGTGTTGACAATCAACCTTTCACTAAGGTGTAGATTGAGGCACTCTAGAAAATATTTGAGCAAATGTTTATGCCTAATGATCAACAACACACAAGATTCATGACACGTCAAGGTGCTTTTTCCTTTGCCAATAATGCTGATAAAAGAAATTCCAACACTTGGATAATAGACTCTGATAAGAGTGTTTGCTATGGATCTGAAATCATGAATCAAGTTGCTCAAAATCAATCCTATGCTCTAGACTTGATCAAACAAGGTATGGGCAACTTTCTTGAATTTCAGGAGAAAATAGAGGTGTTTTTTAAAAATTCTAAAAATAATAATCAAAAGTTAAAGAAAGAACATGGATGTTATACAATCAATGGAGACAATAAGAAATCAACGAAAAAGAACGATAAAGATAGAAGTAAAGATAGAAAAACAAAACTGAAAATTCAGTTTTGAATTTGCAGAGATAGCGACAATAGAGTTGAAGAAGAAGATGGCTATGGCGTGTGGAATTGGTAGATGTCCTACAGAAACCTCCTACTCGCAATTGAATAGGCAATATCCGTGAGACGACTCTAACTGGCCCTCTTAATCGCAATTGTCT
The DNA here is from genome assembly GCA_019671005.1 of Hibiscus mutabilis. Classification (NCBI taxonomy): domain Eukaryota; kingdom Viridiplantae; phylum Streptophyta; class Magnoliopsida; order Malvales; family Malvaceae; genus Hibiscus; species Hibiscus mutabilis. Next base: position 27,766,464 of record CM033729.1, read on the forward strand.
AGGCAACCTGAAGTGTGAAGATTCTTCCTAGCACAAACTAGTTGAAACATTGAAGATGACTTCGAAGGTAAAAGTTTATTGAAACTTGCAAACATGTACTCAAAGAATACCTTTATTAAAATTGCAAAATCTTAAATCTGAAAAGCAATGAATGAGGCATCATCCTTTTATAGGTGAAGGATGGCTTTAACCTAAAGCTAAAAATGAATAAAGGGTAATCTTCACCTGTGGTCCCTTTTGTTTAGGTTTTATTCTATTTTCGTCACTCAAATTTAAAAAAGACTATTCTTGCCACTTATGTTTGAAAATGATTTTGTTTTGGTCACTGGACCGTTAGTCTTTGTTACTTTTGTTTTCAGTCTGTTTCATTTTGGTCACTGATTTTAATTTTTTGTTTAAGTCCCTTGTGTTATCGTTTTGTTCTATTTTGGTCATTGAACCATTAATCCCCGTTAATTTGTTGATGCGTCACGTTAATAAAAATGAGTAATTTCTAATTTAGTCCTTAAACTTTTAAACTTTTATTTTTTCACTATCTTCAAACAAAAAACACTAAAAAATCTCTTCTCTCTAACCTTAACCTTAATTTTTACTGATGCTACCACCGTCAATCGTTTCTGCCTTAGCTACCGTCAGGTACAAACGTCTACTAAAATAGTGAAATGCAACTAATGTTAACTCTGATACAAAACTAACCAAAGAGGGCAGTTAGAATAATTCTGTTATTCTTGTTCGCTTATGTGATGGTTCCTATATAAGGGTGTGCATTATTCGGTTTTAACCAAATTAACCAACTGAACTAAATTTTTTTAGGTTAATCGGTTGGTTAATTTTACATAAAATCGGTTAACGGCTAAGAAATTTTTTTAACCTTTAGTTATCAGTTAATTCAGTTTGAAATAGGTTAATTAACCGAATTAACTAAAATTATTATATATTAAATATTATATATCATACATAAATTTATTTTTGGTCATTAAAGATTTAAAAATTATTAAATGATTATTAAATTTTTTGATATATTATAAAATGGTCATTAAACTTTTATCAATTAGCAAAAAATGAAAGTTCAGTAGCCAAAAAGATCATTTTAGCACAATTTAGTGACCAACTATGTAATTTACCCAAAATTTTATAACAAATTTCAGTTAATTAGAAAACTGATTGAATTAACTGATCGGTTTGGTTAAAAATTTTCAAAAAAAAATTGATTCGGTTAACCGTTTAAAGGAAAAAATCGATTAATGGATTTTGGTTAATTCGGTTCAGTCGGTTAACCGAATTACCCAAATGCACACCCCTACTCCTTTTAAGAAATCAAAGAAAATGAAAAAAATTATTCAAAAAATTGAAGACAAACAAAGCGTTTGCGTGGTTCCAGTGGAACCCAGAGTTAACAAGACCGATCGGTGGAAAGGATAAATTTTGGGAGACAAAAAGATTATAGAAATTTTTTTGTTTGAAGATGGTGAAAAAATAAAAATTTAAAAGTGTAGGGATTAAATTAGAAATTATCCATTTTTATTAACGTGATGTATCATCAAATCAATGGGGATTAATGGCCCAATGACCAAAATAGAATGAAACGATAACGTAGGTGACTTAATTAAAAAAATTAAAATCGACAACCAAAACAAAACAGACTGAAAACAAAAGTAACGGGGACTAACGATCCGATGATCAAAACAAAAAAGTTTTCAAACGTAAGAGGTAAAGATAATCTTTTTTAAATTTGGGTGACCAAAATAGAACAAAACATAAACAAAAGGGACTATGGGTGAAGATTACCCATGAATAAAATAAATAAAGAAATTTGGTCCGTTGGATTGGACTTGATCTAACGGCTTGGGAGAAGGGTGGCTAGTTTCTAAAGTATATAAAACCCTAAAACATAATTGAAATGTTAATAGTTAGGTTGGGCTAAGTCTAATTCGTCCAAAAGCTTTATATATTAGCTTTTGGACTGAATTTACAAAATTTCGTAGTTAAACTCGTATTCAGCTTTCTACTTGCGCAGTCTTCGATAAAACAAATGTATCTTGAGTTCCCGATGTCTGATTGATGTGTTTCAAGATGTGTTTGAAAGGTAACTGAATGAAGGTCAATCAATCTGTTAGAAGACAACTCGACGCAGAAACGCCCGAATACAATTCAAAAAGTCACCTCAAGTCAAAACGATTCTTGTCCAAGATGCATCATTTTATCCCTCCCATGCATTTATCATTCCCCCTCTCCTCAAAAATATTCATCCTCAAATCAGAATCGGCTTTGAGAGAATGATCATCAATATCAATTGAAAAGGATTCTTTGTGATATGTGGAGTGATCTAATTGAGCGCCTCTCAATGGTTTGACAAAGTCCTAAAAAAATAAGACAATATTATTTGAAATTTGTTATGATTAGTAAAAAAAATCACTTATCTTGTTCTTTTTCTTGTCTTTTTGTTTTGGGCTTTTTGTGAATTTTACACCATATGTGTTTTCACTCCTAGATTTGGCCATTAAGTTGACTTTTTTTACTCTTGGCCTCTTTACTCTCAATCTTTTGTATCTCACATACCATATCCCTCCCCACAAAAATTATCATTAAAATACATTTGTTTTAGACAATAATCAAATGATGGGTTAGAATCACACTTACTTTCTTGGTGGATAGGTAATAAGAGTGTAACAAGGGAACTTACTACTTCACATAAAGGATCAGAAGCATTGTCATCTTAACTGTTGGGTTGACTATCACTTTCCTCTTGTTTGGGAGATGGTTCTTTTTCAACATCAACATTTGCACTAATGCTAGAAGTAAAAGTACTAAGTACGAAGAGAATAGTGTGTACCTTCTGGTTTTTTTGTTTGTCTTCATGGTTGGCTACATTTGGCTAGATCTTCATATGCTTCTTGCGGCTCCATTGACCCGAACGTGAACTAGTAGACATGGTGCACAACAGAGTATCTATTTGTCATGATTTGATGTATAACGTCTCAATGTCAAGGTCTTTGCAATACCAAGTGGGTGACTTCTATAGGAACCACATCGCACCAAACGTCGTCACAATAAATTTTTAGAGAAAAAGTGATTAAACAACGTTTGGTTACTCCATATCTGATCTGTTATTAAGCCGTTGAAGATGGTATGGCTTAGGGTGTTGTTGGCAAGGTAGATTGAGTACATCAACAATAAAGCTTCTCCTTATGTTTGCACGACTTTCGCTATCAATGATGAAAGAACATTGTTTACCTTATATACAACATCGTGATCGGAAGGTATTTATTGGCGGAGCACAAGATGTGATTTGCAAAGTCTGAAACATCCTGAAAAGCACATCACTCACACAAAAATTAAAGTAAAAAATCAAGAAAACCTCACCTATCACACCAAAGAAGCAGTATTCTTTTAGGCAAGTTAGTCAATCATGTACTCTTTAAAGTCCTCATGTCAAAAACAACCCAGTTATATTGGAATTTAAATCCTAACAACGATCCTAATTGCTTTAAGAATCCAAAGATGGGTTAGACACCAATAGAATTATAGTTGCAAGGAGAAAGAATGATATACAACTTTTAGTCCTACTAACACAAGGAAACAAAAAAAGTGTTAGATAATGTATAGGAAACAATAAGAAGGTAAAAAAATTAAAATTAAAATATAAGAATGAAAGAAAACATAAAAACTTAAAAAAAACCCTAGAATTGAGCAGCAACTTGATCCACTTCGTTCAAGCTGTTAACAATGTCAAAAAATTTTGAATTTTTGTATGCTGACTCATCCAATGGTTTAAGTATGATTTGGAAATTTTCGGTTCAAAATTCATTCATTTGGTTTTTGCAAAATTTCTCCCTTTTTTGAATTTTCACCAAAAACATCAAAATTTTCCCAATGAATCGTCCCAATCTAATAACAAATGGCAGGAGTGCTTTCCATGGATATGAAATCACGAATCAAGTTGCTCGGAAGCAATCCTATGCTCTAGACTCGATCAAACAAGGTATGGCCAGCTTTCTTGAATTTCAAGAGAAACTAGTTAGGTATTTCTTGAAAATTCTAAAAATAAGAATCAAAAGATGTCTATGCCTATGGCGTTGAAGAATGAAGTTGAATAAGAAGATGACTATGGCGTGTGGAATTGGTAGATATCCCACGGATCCCTCATCACAATTGACTAGGCAACTTTTAGTGTGAAGATTCTTCCTCGCACAAACTAATTGAAACGTTGAAGTTGACTTTTAAGGCACAAGTTTATTGACACTTACAAACATGTCCTCAAAGAATACCTTTATTAAAATTTCAAAATCTCAAATCTGAAAGACAATGAACGATGCCTTTTATAGGTGAAAGTTAACTTTAACCTAAAGCTAAGAATGAATAAAATAAACAAGGAAATTTGGTCCATTAGATTGGACTTGATCTAACGGATTGGGAGAAGGGTTATTGGTTCCTAAAGTATATAAAACCCTAAAAACAAAATTTAAATGTTTATAATTAGGTTGGGCTAAGTCTAATTCGTCCAAAAGCTTTATATATTAGCTTTTGGGCTGAATTTACAACTCCCGTAGTTAAACTTATATCCAGTTTTCTGCTTGTGCGGTCTTCGGTAAAATAAACGTATCTTGAGTTCCCGATGTTCGATTGATGCATTTGAAGATGCATTAGAAAGGTAACTGAATGACGATCAATCAGATAGAAGACAACTTTACCCAAAAATGCCCTGATCCCATTCGAAAAATCGCCTCAAGTCAAGTGATTTTCCAGACTTAGAAAACAGTTTCAACTTCTTGTCCAAGTTGCATCACTTTAGCCATCCCTTGCATGTATCAAACTCTGCGGCGTCATATCACATGACAATTGATATTAGCTTGTTTTAGAGTTCCATTACACACAATAATCCTTCTATTTTCCAAACAACAGATGGCTCCCTCTCAAAAGAGGAAGGAATTGGCACAATTCATTTGACAAAGGATCTTATTCTATCCTATGTGCTTCATGTCCCTAAATTTGCATGCAACATAATTTCTATTAGCAAGCTTTCTAGTGATTTGAACTGTTGCACCAAGTTTAATCATACATTTTGTGAATTTCAGGCAATGGATTTCGGGGACCTTCAAGGAAAGACTTCCTTTCAATAGAAGTCTTTTTAGGCAAATTTCAGGCCTCTATTTACTCCAAGGAAAGACTTCTCAGAAAAGACAAGTTCCCACAAACTGCATATCTGAATCTGTTTCTCCAATTACCTCAACTTTCCTTTCAAATCCAATAATGTTTTGGCATTTTCGCCTTGGCCATCCTAATTTTTTATACCTTGCAAAATTATTTCCTGCATTAATCATCAATAGACCTCCAGCATTTTTCTCTTGTGAAATCTGTCAACTTGCGAAACACGCTCGAAAAGTTTATCTTGACATTACTTGTACACCATTAAATCCTTTCTCCATTATTCACAGTGTCATTAGGGGACCTTCAAGAGTAAATTTTTTTATGGTGCTCGTTGGTTTATATCATTTATAGATGATCATTCTCAGGCAGTATAGACATTCCTTATGAAAGTAAAAACCAAAACTGGTAGTTTATTCCAATTTTTTTGTACAATGGTTGAAACTCAATTTCACAGCCAAATTATAGTCCTTAAAACAGACAATGAGAGCGGGTATTTTACAAAAGTCTTGGGTTCATACTTTAAATAAAAGGGGATTGTTCATGTTAGTTCATATGCTAACACACCTCAACAGAATGGGATAGCCGAATGAAAAAGCTGAAACTTATTAGAGGTTGCAAGATCTATTATGATTTTTGTTAAGTGTATAAAAGTACTATATTTTCTACCCTTTTTACTAATATTATTGTTAGACATAGGCTTATTTTAGTTGCATTCTTAGCCATTCATGCATAGTTTTGTAGTTTCTTTGTCTATTAGGCTTGGCCTTATGTTTTGATCGTTTTTGTGGAGAAATCGCAGCTATTTTTACTTTATTTTATGCATGACGACTTGCCAAACCACTTGCCAAAGGATGTCGTGCCAAGTTGAGAACTTTCCGAGTCACTTACCAAACCAATTGCCGAAGGATGTCGTGCCAAGTTGAGAACTTGTCGAGTCACTTGCCGAAGGATGCCCTGGCAAGTCACGATAAAGCTGTTATCTCCAGGAATTAATTCAAACACTTTGGATAATTATAAAGATTTGAATTAAAGAGCTGCAGTAGATAAAGATGAGGGATAAAGCAAATATTTTGAAGTAATTCTGAATTATCTCCTTTTAAAAGAGTGATGGGTAGATAAGGATAAGAAGTTAAGGCTTTCGAATTATCTCCTTATCTTTAAATAAGGGGATAAAGCTTGAATTATCTCCACAACCAAAGATAAAGAGATAAAACCACATCTTTTGAATTTCAAATAAAGTTTCTCTCATCCTATAAAGAGTGATCGCAACACCAAACAATGGTGAAGTCAAAGGGGAGGGTGAGATTGGATCGCAAGAGGGATTCACGCACAACCATTTCTTTTTCATCTTGTATCGTGCGATCCTATGTCTGGGTTTTATTCTTTTGTGTTTCCTTTTTACCTATCCATGAACTAGATTAAATTAGCTTGGGTTATCGGGTTTTATTGGCGTGTAGAGACGAATGCTTGGTTGTTGGTTTTTAATTAATAAATTAATTTTTTATCTATTCTTGGTTATTTATTTTTGCTTCAAGGAAATTAAGAAAGGAACTTGAGTGCATCCATTTATCTAGGCTCGAGAGAGCTAGATTCAAGAAACGAGTGGATACAGTTTCCATTTAAACAACCGTTGGTAGGAACTAATTCACCTTTAGAATAAGGATCGGATTTCAGCGGCTAAGAAGAGTGCAAAGATTGATGTTGTTCACCCAAGGTTAACGTTGGGAAGTATCACCAATGCTTGCACAAACATCAGTTCTTCGGTTAGGGATAATGCAAAGGCATTGAAGAACACTCTGCCGAACATTAAAGGAGGAAACCCAATTGCCACGACAATCTACTTGCCAAAGCAGTTTACTTGCCTCAACGAATTACTTGCCACGACAATTCATTTGACAATCGCGCCACTACTCACGATAACCCGACCAAATCTCTCATATCCATTACTTCTATCCATTTACTTTACTCTGTTTGGTTTATTTTACTTGCTATTTATCACCATCTATCAATTCCAACATTATTCTTTTTCAGTGCAAGAAGTTAGAAGTCAGAGTTTTCATCAATCCTTCTGGAGACGATCTTAATATATACTATTACTTGCGACGTGTTCAGTTGAACCATTTGCGTTGCACTTAAATCACGCAACAAGTTTTTGGCGTCGTTGCCAAGGATTGGCGATTGGTGTTAGTTGTTTTTGTTATTGCATTTTTTTGTAATATTTTACTAACTTATTTCTGTTTGTTTTATAAAAAAAAATCATGTGCTCTACAAAAGTAGGGGACATCAACATGTGGGGAAATAAAAATCGATCTATCTGAGAGTAGATGTGGGAAGATAGGAATCAATCCAGTCAAGAATTCCTTACACCCACCGATGATTACCTTTATCAACCGAGAAAAGCCCAAAGATTCCATACCATGGAAAACTCTTGCATTTGTTGTGGAGAACATCATGTGTTTGAAAATTGCCCTCACAATCCCAATGCAAATAGCTACATGGACGACCATAGATGGAACCCGTAGCAAAATCCTTCATGTTATGATCATAAAGCTCAATTTTTTTACCATGACAGTTTTGTCGTTGCAACAGACATGCCTTGGCAATGTAGTCATTATCACGAGCATTCAAATTTATTGTAGAAGACATTCCCAGTTTTCATGGCTAGACCTACCTCTCTCATTGAATACAATTAATTGCAGCCACAATGTGGTCACCTTCAAGAGCTATCAAATTTCATGGATGCGAGGATAGCTAGGATGGATGTACTCTTGAGAGATTTAGAAGATCAATGGAGGAGATTTACATATTCCATGGATAATATGTCCCAACAATTAATTCCTAGGGATACTGAAGTCTCAAAGCAAGAGGACAAGAAGAAATGCGAATGGAGCTCCCCAAAGTGTGGGGAACAACTAGAACTTTCGAATTGAGAGCATGTCGATAAGAAAGACTGCATAACAACTGATGAGCCTAATCAACGAATTGCCACGGTAAATATTGAGGAGCCTAAACATAGTGATGCCGTGACAAAATTCAGTGAGGCTGAGAAGAGTAATGCTAGAGCAAATTCTAAGGAATTTGATGCCCAAAATGTTACAATGTTGATGATGAAGCAAAAATCTATAGATTGCTCTTATCCACCTTTGCCACGGCAAATGCATGACCACATGCAGGATCAACAAGATGATGATACTTTGCTAATGGACTATGAGCAGGTGATGGCTAAACCTTTTGAATTCTTTAAAAAATCACCTCATCCATTGTAGGTATTTCTTGAGGAACCAACACTAGTAGATTTGAAGCCAAAAAAATCTCTACTAATGGAGATGTTTGAGAGGCCTAAAGAAAATGGTGGTTGGATTCATGAAGCTTTTCAGAAAATTGGTTCTTCCCATGACTTACACTGAAGTTTGGCAGAAGATTGTCACAATAATTGGTTGGAGTAGAAATTGCCATGATAACGAAGGCTACATGCAACCATGATGAATAAGGTAATCAAATGGTTGGGTGTTGATATATTTTTTCCTATTAACATATTCATTCCTTCAGGAACAGCAGCAAGGTGGAACGTATGCATGGACTACAAGGGTATACAAAAAGACACCTCCACCATGGTAACACAAAAAGGAGTAGCTGCAAGCACATTGGCCAACTCTTTTTGGGCAATATTGTCACCCAATGGAGGGTGCGGATGGACTATAAAAGTATAGGAAATGACCATCCCCAAGCTTTCTTTAGGGCAACCATATTCCCTTCATTTTTTTTTCTTTTCTTTTATGATTATTTTGATTTTATTTGTTCTTCTGTTTTCCATTTTAATAAAGCTAGGGTGTTGGAAGAAGCCCAGACAAACAGACTTGTCATGACACAGGAACATGCCACGGCACAAGAACATACCACGGTAATTGTCGCGATCACGGAATAACTCTTGAGTCCATAGCTGAATCGATTGGAATAGGTTGAAACAGAGCATCAGCTCATGTGGGACTAATAAATACCCATTGAGTGCGATAATAAGAGAAGTGAATTTAAGAGATACATGAAAATGCAACTTCTAGTCAATTTTAATTTTTTGTTTTATTTTATTTTATTTTTTATTCTTCTTATTTTTTTCTTTAAATTTGTTTTTATCTTTTTTTGTTTGATGATTAGCTTTTTATTTTTATTTTGTAATATCCCAAATTTTTGGTTAGTGACAAAAATGAAAATTTTGAAAGTTTGGTGGTCAAAGTGTAAACTTTGGAAAGTTTAGAGACTAAATTCTAATTTTCAAAATTTATGTATTTTAGTCTCGTAAATGAATAGTTTACCCCCAATAATGGCGTTTTCGTGTTACTCAAATTTTTCGTACGGAGCTTGTATTATTGGCTATTAAACGATAAACTTTGGAAAATATTCGGATAATCGGATCGAATCAGATGTTCAAGATATTTTAAAGGATGATAAGGCAAGGTTAAAAATGTCATTCCATGTCTTAAAATGGTAGGATTTAACATGGACCATTGGATTTAAAGTAGATTTCCATGTTAAATATGAGCCGTTGGATGAAAATGGCAAGATGGTAATTTTAGGAAATTTCAAGGGCAAACTTAGTAATCACTAACTACTTGGATTATTTTTGACCCTTGGATGAGTAAGTAGACATATGGAAAAATATGAAGCATTGAACTAAAAGGGAAATTTGGTTATTTTGTCATAAAGAGATTTTTTTAGGATTTTTATAATAAATGACAAGTGGCTAAATTTGAATCAAAAAGAAAATTCAAGATTTCTCCCATCATCTTTCTCTTGTTCGAATACCCTTCACCAAGGTAAGAGAAATTTTTCATTTTTATTTTCAAGCTTATTTGGTTAGAATTTGGATGAAAGCATGAAACATGAAGTTGATCTCCATGAAATTCTCTATCTTTTGGTACCATTTATTCATGTTTTCCTTGCTTAAAACCCTAGTTTTTTTATTTTGATGGATGAAGGGGATGTTTAAATATAATGAATTAAGGTTAGTTTTGATGAAGTTGTTGTTGTAGAATCATATCCAAGCTTATACTATGTTTGAAACTACTTGAAAGTATCTAACACCTAAATTGTTTAAAGTGAGGGTTTTGTTGTGAAGTGGAATTTAGATTGATTTTGATATGGGATTTGTTATAGAAGCTTGAAAATGAGGTTTAGAAGTGGAATTCATGCTTGAATCAAGTTGGAAAATTTGTATGTGGAGACCCTTCATATTCGGCCTATAAGGGAAATATTAGAGAAATTTATGGAAAAAATTCCTAAGGCTATAAATGTTGTGAGAATGATTTTACAAGGCATAGAATGTTGTTTGGATTTAATTTGGAACTTTATTAAGTTGTAAGGACCTTTTTGCATACCTAAAGAAATTGAGGATTGAGATGCAAATGTTAGAAAGCAGGGGTATTATGTTGAAAAATTATGTTAGAATATTCAATTGGATCATTTTGAGAAATTTGCTAAGTGTTGAGGACCAAATAGCAGATTAAGAAAAATATGGGATTGAAATGGAAATTGGTTAGGAATTTATGTGTTAGGCTTGAAAGTATTCTTGGAATACTTAAATATGTTGTTTAATGATTGAATTTGAAGTTTAATGGCAATGGACTATTTTGAATAATTTGGAAAGTTGAGGTGAATTCTAATAGAATTCATTTTATGGTTATTTTATGAGATTTGAGAATATTTTGTGAATTTGTGATCGATATGGAAAGTGAAGGATTTTTATGAATTTTATTCCTAATATGTGCCGATGTTAGAATGATACTAACATACGCTTTGAAATGTATGTATTTGATAAAAGGTAATTTATAGATCGTGACCGTGATCGAGATTGTATTACGAGCAAGTCAAAAGACAGGGCAAAAGCTCAAGAGAAAAGCTCAAAGCAATAGTAAGGTTTTCTAGTGAGGCATCAGGTGAGTGCAATTGCATACATATCATGACACATTGATAATTTATACATCATTGGGTTGGCTTGCGATGAGCCTACCCAAATTTTATTGTCATTATATTTATGTCATGGAGCATATGATTGACATATTTTAAATATGTCAAAAGTTAAATATGAATGCATGGATCACTAGTTATATATGATGTTATATTATGAATGTTATTTTGGGTATGAAATGCCTGATGTTAAATCAATATTAAATTATGTTGATATACATTGTAATGGATAAAATAAATATGGAATATATGCCCAAATAAGTTAATTGAGGGACAAGGTATAGTTGGCATGCCATAGAGTCCAGCAGCACGTTGCATATTCGGGTATCTGAGATAGCACTATAGTGTATATAAAGGACACTTAGTGTATGGTTAACACAGCGTTATAAACGTGCAGGTTAGCACTTTGGTGCATCTTTGACTCGAGTACCCAGGGTCCTCATAGGGTTATATTTGGGCTATGAAATCGGTAAATAATTGATAAACGAGTTAAAGAGTTTATACACTCTTAAAATTACGTTAAGTATATTGGTAAGAAATTATATCTGTTATATTATGTTGATACATGATTAACATGATGGTAAACATATCTAGTGACTCAAAATGCATGAATATGTTTACACATCCTTTGATGTGTTTTGATATTTCTAGATGGCGTGTATATGTTAAAATTAATCGGTTATATACTAGTTTACATATGGCTTGTAATAATTGATAAACTAGTTTATGTATTTAGTAAATTATAAGTAGTTATGTTAAAGTTAAAATCGGGTAATGACTAGAAAGGGATAAATAGAGTAATTAGGTAGATTTTTATTTTAGGCGGTTTTTTAGCAGTTATATCCCTTATATATTCTAGATATGAATTGTTAAATTGCTGCCTAAAATCGGACCTAACTCGATAGGATAAAAATTCAAAATATGATTCTAAGCGATAAAAAAATTATGTGATGCTCTAATTAGTATTTAATATATTATATTGGTTAGGGTGCTATATTTATTGGTATCAGAGCTGCAGAATTAGCCAGTTCTGGACATAAATCGGGTATATAGATAGTCGGAATTATATATGCCAATAGGATGTCAAGATTACTGATATTTGTATGAATATAATTGGATGCCCAAAAATTAGTATTGTTGCTCCTTACTTATAAGAGATGATTGTGACATTAACAGATGTCGGATCATCAGGAATCTCATCAAGCATTTGAGCTAGATATGCCTACTCAGAGTGGAAGTAATGAGATGACTCAAAATCCACCTCAGAGGCAGCAGAATGTAGAGCCATTAGCTTAAGAACAAAGAAATATGACTGTGCAAGATCAAGGCTTATTTCTTCAAGCATTGGCTGTTATTATAAATCGGAGAGCAGCAGTATCAGTTCCAAAGGAATTAAGGAAAATGAAAGCACCAAAATTTAAAGGTGACACTGATGTTAATCCTGTTGCTGCTGATTATTGGTTGAATGATATTAAGATAATGTTGAATAAGATTCCTTGCGATGATCAAGGAAAGTTGGAAGGATTAGTATCTCTTTTGATGGAACAAGCGAGCGTGTGGTGGAATGTAGTCACTGCACGACTTCCACCGGAACATATTACATGGGAATTCTTCCTGAAAGAATTCAAAGAAAAGTATATTGGGGACCTGTTCATTGAAGAAATGAGGCAGCAATTCCTGGATTTGAACTAATCGGTTAGGACAGTCTATGAATATGAATGTGAATTCAATAGACTGAGCTGATTTGCCAAAGAATTTCTTCCAACCGAAAAATCTAGGATTGATAAATTCATAGCTGGGTTAGATTCTCAGTATAAAAGGGTATTGGTTTCTCGCAACTTCACCATTTTCCAAGAGACGGTGAACCGAGCAAAAGCTGTGGAGAAAGTGGATCTTGAGGAAAAAGCAAGAAAACAAGTCCAGTCAAGAAAAAGATCTGGAAGTTCTTTTGCTGTGTCGTCATTTAAACGCAGTAAAGGTTTTCCACAGCAACATTCAGCGACATTAGCTTCTTCTGCTAAAAAGGGATATTTTGGAGGGAAGTCAAAACAGGCTCAGACTGTTACTGCAGGTACTCGGGGTTCCAGATTTTGTCCTTCTCCAGAATATAAACATTGTGGAAAGAGGCATTCGGGTCCATTTTGGTTCACTGGTAGAGAATGTCGTCATTATGGACAAGCCAGTCATTTTTAAAAGGAGTGTCTAAGCTTCACTCTGATCGGTCAATTGCATCGCCTCAGAAAAAGCAGAGGAAATAAATGTGGCAAACCAGGAGTATCTATGTCTATACCTAGTCGAGAAGATAAGGGTGCTGCTTGAGTATAAAATATTAAGACTGCTCATGATCGAGATGATTCAGAGATCGTAGCAGGTATGATCGAACTATTTAGCAGATCTATTCTTGCATTAATTGATCCAGGCTCTACCCATTCGTATATTAGTTCTAAAGTAATACTTGAAAGAAATATTCCAGTAGAACCAATTTCGAGTGAGGTAGTTGCTATTAATCCTCTAGGACAAAGCGCCAAAGTAGTTCGAATATGCAAAAAAGTGTCCTTTAAAGATACAAAAAACTAAATTTCCAGCTAATCTTATGGAATTGCCTTTCCAAGAGTTTGAAGTCATTCTTGGAATGGATTGGCTATCGGCATATGACACTATAGTTGAATGAAGATTAAAAAGGGTAGTTTTAAAAGGACCAAATGGTTTGAAAATAATATTTGAGGGAGAAAGGCAAAATTATTTGAGTAAGGAGATTGCAATTGTATCTGCTGAAAAGCTATTATCACATGAGTATGGAGCTTATTTAGCTCATGTGATAAATACTCCAGAGACAAAAATAGATCTAGAAAATATACCCACGATACGGGAATTTCTAGATGTTTTTTCGGATGAATTATCGGGATTACCACCTGATCGAGAAGTGGAATTTGGTATTAATGTGCTTCCTAGAACAACACCAATATTAATAGCACCTTATAGGATGGCTCCTACAGAACTGAAGGATCAATTGCAAGAATTATTAGATCGAGGTTTTATTCGACCAAGTATATCACCTTGGGGAGCTCCAGTCTTATTTGTGAAAAAGAAAGATGGATCAATGAGGTTATGTGTGGATTACCGTCAACTTAATAAAGTGACGGTGAATAACAAATATCCTTTACCAAGGATTGATGACCTCTTTGATCAACTTAAAGGAGCAACATTGTTTTCTAAGATTGATCTTCGATCGGGGTATCATCAATTGAAGATCAAAGAAGTAGATATACCAAAGAGAGCTTTCAGAACTAGATATGGGCATTATGAGTTTGTAGTAATGCCTTTTGGATTACAAATGCACCGGCATCTTTTATGGATCTGATGAATCGAATATTTCAATCATATTTGATCAATTTGTGGTGGTATTCATAGATGATATATTGGTTTATTCAAAAACCAAAGAGGATCACGATACTCATCTGTGAGTAGTTCTTCAGATCGTCTGAGAAAAAAAATTATATGCAAAGTTGTCAAAGTGTGAATTTTGGTTATCTGAAGTAGCTTTCCTTGGACATATAGTCTCTGCAGAAGGAATTCGAGTTGATCCTAAGAAGGTTCAAGCAATACTCGAATGGAAAGTTCCGCAAAGTGTCTCTGAAGTGTGAAGTTTCTTGGGATTAGCTAGTTATTATCAGTGATTCGTGAAAGATTTTTCAATGATTGTCGCTCCAATAACTAAGCTATTAAGGAAAGATATGCCATTTATTTCGACAGATAAATGCCAGGAAAGCTTTGATAAATTGAAGAAGATATTAACAGAAGCTCATGTTTTGGTACAACCAAAATCAGGAAAGGATTTCACTATATATAGTGATGCATCCCATAATGGTTTGGGATGTGTATTGATGCAAGAAGGCAAGGTTGTAACGTATGCTTCTCAATAACTCAAAACTCACGAGAGGAATTATCCTACTAATGATTTATAATTGGCTGTAGTGGTGTTCGCTTTGAAGGTTTGGCGTCACTACTTAAATGGTGAAAAGTGATACATCTTCACGGATCATAAAAGTTTGCAATATTTGTTGTCTCAAAAAGATCTTAACTTGAGGAAAATAAGATGGATACAATTGATCAAGGACTATGATGTAATCATTGATTACCATCCGGGGAAGGCTAATGTGGTAGCATATGCACTTAGCCGGAAGACATTTTCTGCCTTGAGAACAGTGAATGCTCAGTTAAGATTACAGGAAAAGGGTGTAATAATGGTTGAGTTTCAAATCAAGCCTACTTTGATAAAAAAAAAGGATTAAAGAATTGCAAGCAAATGATAAAGAACGTTTGGAAAAGAAGAAGCAAGTGGAACAAGGTGAATCTAAAGACTTTAAAGTAAAATCAAATGAATGCCTATACTATAGGGGACGTGTGTACATTCCTAAAGATGAGGATCTAAAGAGGGAAATACTTTCAAAAACACATTTCATTCCTTTAACTATGCATCCAGGAGGCAACAAAATGTGTCAAGATGTAAAAAGTCAATATTGGTGGCCTGGCATGAAACGAGCTATCTCTGAGTTCATTGCTAAATGCTTAACATGTCAACAAGTAAAGGTAGAGTATCAAGTTCCATCGGGATTGCGTCAACCGATCTCAATTCCACAATGGAAGTGTGAAAAGGTCACTATAGATTTTGTAACAGGTTTACCATTGACACCAAGTAAGAAAGATTTGATTTGGGTGATTGTGGACCGTTTGACTAAAACGGCACATTTCATACCAGTTCCAACGGACTACTCCTTGAACAAGTTGGTAGAGTTATATATTAAGGAAATTGTTAGATTGCATGGTGTTCCTATGTCTATTATATCTGATAGAGATCCAAGGTTTACTTCAAGATTTTGGAGTGCACTACATGAGGCATTGGGAACTCGGCTACACTTCAGTATTGCTTTCCATCCTCAAACAGATGGACAATCAAAAAGAACTATTCAGATACTCGAAGATATTCTCAGAGCATGCATAATTAATTTTGCAGGTTCATAGGAAAAATATCTTTTATTAATGGAGTTTTCCTACAACAATAGTTATCAATCAATTATAAAGATGACACCTTATGAAGCATTATATGGGAGAAAATGCCGAACACCATTGAATTGGTTTGAGTTGGAGGATCGAAAGATCATCAGACCAGATCTTATTCAAGAGACGAAGAATAAGGTAAAGATAATTCAAGGTAATCTCAAGGCTGCTTCTGACAGACAAAAGTCATATTCAAATCTTAAAAGAAAAGATATTGAATTCAAAGTTGGAGATAAAGTATTTTTGAAGGTTTCACCCTGGAAAAAGATATTACGCTTCGGACGAAAAGGAAAGCTTACTCCAAGATTCATTGGTCCTTGTGAAATCTTAAAAAGGGTTGGTCCAGCGGTGTATCAACTAGCTTTACCACCGGAGTTAAGTAAGGTTCATGATGTATTTCATGTATCCATGTTTCGACGATATCGATCGGATCCTTCACTTGTTATTACACCAGAAGAGATCGAGATTCAATCAAATTTGACATGTGATGAAGAAACTGTAAGAATTTTAGCTCGAGGAGAAAAGCAATTAAGGAATAAAAAGATTCCTTTAGTTAAAGTCCTATAGAGAAATCACAAAGTGGAGGAAGCTACTTGGGAAACAGAGGAAGTAATGAAAAAGAAGTATTCATACCTTTTTTAACCAAGTAAGTTGGGAAAATTCAAGGACACATTTTCTTAAGGGGGAATTGTAATATCCCAAACTTTTAGTTAGTAACCAAAATGAAAATTTTGAAAGTTTGGTGGTCAAAGTGTAAACTTTGGAAAGTTTAGGGACTAAATTTTAATTTTCAAAATTTATGTATTTTAGTCTCGTAAATGAATAGTTTACCCCCAAGAATGACGTTTTTGTGTTACTCAAATTTTTCGTACGGATATTGTATTATTGGCTATTAAACGATAAACTTTGGAAAAATATTCAGATAATCAGATCGAATCGGATGTTCAAGATATTTTAAAGGATGATAAGGTAAGGTTAAAAATGTCATTTCCATGTCTTAAAAAGGTAGGATTTAACATAGACCATTGGATTTAAAGTAGATTTCCATGTTAAATATGAGTCGTTGGGTGAAAATGGCAAGATGGTAATTTTGGGAAATTTCAAGGGCAAAGTTGGTAATCACTAACTACTTGGATTATTTTTGACCCATGGATGAGTAGGTAGACATGTGGCAAAATATGAAGCATTGGATTAAAAGGGCAATTTGGTCTTTTTCATAAAGAGATTTTTTTAGGATTTTTATAATAAATGACAAATGGCTAAATTTGAATCAAAAAGAAAATTCAAGATTTCTCCCATCATCTTTCTCTTGTTCGAATACCCTTCACCAAGGTAAGAGAAATTTTTCATTTTTATTTTCAAGATTATTTGGTTAGAATTTTGATGAAAGCATGAAACATGAAGTTGATCTCCCTGAAATTCTCTATCTTTTGGTACCATTTATTCATGCTTTCCATGCTTGAAACCCTACTTTTGTGATTTTGATGGATGAACTTAAATATGTTGAGTTAAGGTTAGTTTTGATGAAGTTGTTGTCGTAGAACCATATCCATGCTTATACTATGTTTGAAACTACTTGAAAGTATCTAAATCCTAAATTGTTTAAAGTTAGGGTTTTGTTGTGAAGTGGAATTTAGATTGATTTTGATATGGGAATTATTATAAAAGCTTGGAGACGAGGTTTAGGAGTGGAATTCATGCTTGAATCAAGTTGGAAAATTTGGATGTGGAGACCCTTCATATTCGGCCTATAAGGGAAAAATTAGAGAAAATTATGGAAAAAATTCCTAAGGCTAGAAATAATGTGAGAATGATTTTACAAGGCTTAGAATGTTGTTTGGATTAATTTGGAACTTTGTTAAGTTATAAGGACCTTTTTGCATACCTAAAGAAATTGAGGGATTGAGATGCAAATGTTGGAAAGCAGAGGTATTATGTTGAAAATTTAGGTTAGAAGATTCAATTGGATCATTTTGAGAAATTTGCTAAGTGTTGAGGACCAAATAGTCGATTAAGGAAAATATGAGATTGAAATGGAAATTTGTTAGAAATTTATGTGTTAGGCTTGAAAGTATTCTTGGAATACGTAAATATGGTGTTTAAAGATTGAATTTGAAGTTTAATGGCAAGGACCATTTTGAATAATTTGGAAAGTTGGGGTGAATTCTAAAATAATTCATTTTATGGTCATTTTATGAGATTTGAGAATATTTTGTGAATTTGTGACAGATATGGATAGTGAAGGATTTTTATGAATTTTATTCCTAATATGAGCCTATGTTAGAATGATACTAACATACGCTTTGAAATGTATGTGTTTGATAAATAGTAATTTATATATCGTGACCGTGATCGAGATCGTGTTACGAGCAAGTCTAAAGACAAGGAAAAAGTTCAAGAGTAAAGCTCAAAGCGATAGGAAGGTTTTCTAGTGAGGCATCAGGTGAGTGCAATTGCATTCATATCATGACACATTGATGTTTTATACATCATTGGGATGGCTTGTGATGAGCCTACCCAAATTTTATTGTCATTATATTTATGTCATGGAGCATATGATTGACATATTTTAAATATGTCAAAAGTTAAATATAAATGCATGGATCACTAGTTATATATGATGTTATATTATGAATATTATTTCGGGTATGAACTGGCCGATGTTAAATTATGTTGATATACATTGCCATGGATGAAATAAATATGGAATATATGCCCAAATAAGTCTATTGAGGGAAAGGGTATAGTTGGCATACCATAGAGTCCAGCAGCATATTTGGGTATCCAGGATAGCACTATAGTGTATATAAAGGACACTTGGTGTATGGTTAGTACGACCTTATATACTTGCGGGTTAGCACTTTGGTGCATCTTTGACTCGAGTACCCCAGGGTCCTCATAGGGTTATATTTGGGCTATGAAATAGGTAAACAATTGATAATCGGGTTAAAGAGTTTATACACTCTTAAAATTAAGTCAATTATATTGGTAAGAAATTATATCCGATTATATTATGTTGATACATGATTAACATGATGGTAAACATATCTAGTGATTCAAAATGCATGAATATGGTTACATATTATTAGTTATGATTATGTTATATTGCACTGGATTTTATCATTGCCTCACTACGTATATACTTAGCTTGCGATGGTTTTCACGCGTAGGTAAAAAGTGGAAATCAGAGTAAGGATCTGTCATCTTGTTTATCCGGAGTATAAAAACGGTATCAGTAATAACATCCTTTGATGTATTTTGATATTTCTAGATGGCATGTATATGTTAAAATTAATCGGTTATATACTAGTTTACATATGGTTTGTAATAATTGATAAACTAGTTTATGTTTTAAGTAAATTATAAGTAGTTATGTTAAAGTTAAAATCGGGTAATGACTAGAAAGGGATAAATAGATTAGTCGAGTAGATTTTTATTTTAGGCAGTTTTTAGGCAATTATACCCCTTATATATTCTAGATATGAATTGTTAAATTGATGCCTGAAATCGGACCTAACTCGATAAGATAAAAATCCAAAATATGATTCTACGCGATAAAAAAATTATGTGATACTCTAATTAGTATTTAATAGATTATATTGGTTAGGGTGTTACATTTATCTCGCTTAGATTTGTTTTTTATCTTTATTTTATCCATTTATTTTATCTCTTTATTTGATATTTATTTTTATTTTTTATTTTTTTAGGATAAGAGTTCAAGAAGATTTGAATATTGGGATATAAAGTTTGATTTAAATAAAACTTTTATCCCAAGAGGAGATAAGGATCAGTGGTTTCACCCAAATACCAAATTTTCAATTTTTCCCTTCCTCCTAAATACCCTAGCCGCACATTCCCTCATATTTACATCCATCATTCAACCTTTTAACCACATTGGTTAACCAACATTCCATCTTTCATCTTCTTCACCCATCATTTCACTATCTTCTTCCACAACTATAGAGTGTTATCTTAATTTCTCATTTTTCTTGTTTTTCATTCTTGTTCGACACAAACCCCATGGCCAAGAAGTCCCTGACCTGAAGCTAGATCGTCCAAGGCTGCCACCATTCCACCCATCGTTGATTTTTATCTTATGCCACCGAGCACAAGTTTGAGAAAAAATGCACAATACATAAGGTTTGTGTAACACCCTCGACCTGGATGTCACATTTGGGCCTCAAGCTCAAACCCAAAATCATAAAAAAATTCAAACTAGATTAATCCAACAAGTAATTCGTAAAAACATTTAAAATCAACGATTGTAAATTTAGATAAGGAATCAAAATAGTATAAATGAGCTTCAAATTAAATTTAAAACATTTGAATGTACGGTTTAATTAATACAATTTCAAATAAGAAGATACAGACTCCAACATGTAAGGTCCAATGAATACATAGCCCACTAAACGCAAATATCGTACTCTGAAGATTACCATATGCTAGAATCTCGATCTGATATTGCTCCTCGATCCCACGATCCAACGCCCAACCTACGCACAAAAACAACGATTCTGAGCACTGAGCTTACAAAGCTCAGTGGTACACATCTACTCTACTATACTTCATGCTAATCATAAATATAAGCATCCAAGCTAGTATGAGCAATAAGAAGAGATAAATAAACATGTGGCGCTACCAAAATTGCCTAAACACGTATCAAGCATATAACAACATCTCAAATAACATAAGCACATCGATAAAACAAACCAAGAGTGAGGCCCATTGTCACCTAACACTAGGAGACCCACCCATGCTTGGAACCTCACATCGAACTGCTCAAAATCTCACATCGAGTGGGGCTCAGAATCTCGCATCGAGCAAATATCATCACCCAAAATCTCACATCGAATGGCCTTTATTTCATCACTCAGAATCTCACATCGAGTAGCCTTCATGTGTTGCAACACTCACTCACTGGATATCCGGATCCCACCAAACAAAGACACATAACCAAACAAGTGCCCACACATGGCACAACCACACATGATCCACCAGGACCCCTAAGGTTACTATTACAAGTAATCACCCAAGCTTTACCAAGTTTATACATTATGGGAAAGTGAATAATTTGTCTCATTCATTGTCTCTAGTAATCCACGTTATTTCATTTATCAGGAAATAATTCAATTATTAACATATACACTAGTTTCCATACTTAATTTGCATTTATAAATTATTTTCGGTACTCGAATACGAGTATCAATACGGTACCCCAATCATGTACTGATACAGCTAAGCTCATTCCGATATTCTATTCATAGGTTCACATGATTCTTCGAATCATGAATATTTACAATTCTATAATCGATCCCTAAAGCTTATGAAATTCATTTAAGTGTGTGGCTAAAGTATTTAATTCATTAATATTAATTACCAATTTTTTACCCATTTAATTGAATATGTTAATTTATTCAGCTAACTCACAAGACACCATCATATATCAATCAGTCAACTAATCATATAATCAGATAATTATACGGATATTCAGACAATCCTATACAGTCTCTAAAGCTCATAATATCTCAATAATTACCAAGCCTCAAATATCAGCATCAACACATGCTTATTACTCATCTCCTAATTTGCAACCATTAACATACAAAGTAATTACACTTATGATACTTATAAAGCATTTCGGAGTTCGAGGTGTACTAACCTTAAGCTAATACCGCCAAAATCCTCATTCGAACTTCTTGAATATTTTATTTGATTCGATATCCAAACTAGAACAATCCTTGTATATCAGCAAATACAAAAATAGATTAATTCTATATACCTCATATATCGTTCACAAGGTCAAATGCAAAAAAAACAGCTTATCAAGTTCAAATTTGGTGAAATGGACTAGACCAATGGATCTGAAACGTCGAGAAACCCTCGGGTAGGGTTCCCTAGAAAAAGTCAACGCTAGTCAACGGTCCAAGGCGGCACGACGGCGACAACAGTACGACAGCTGTGGCTGGCGGCGCAATAACGGCGGTGATAGCATGATAGTTGGTGACTCATCGGCTGACAGCTCGACAGTTGGTGGTGCGACAGCGTAGTGGTTGGTGGCTCAGCTCGGCTACCCAACTGGATCGGTTCGGCCAAGAATAGGCTCGATTCAGCCCAGGACCAGGCCCAAAAGCTTAAAACGGGCCAACTATATTATATAGCCTGGCCGGACGTTACCTAAGTGAGATGGTGGCGCGTGAGGGTGCGTGAGGATGACTCTGATGGCCAGTAGACAATTACGAACGACTATCTTGACTCTCTCGACCCTTCCGAACACAGTGCCCGCCTCAAGTTTTTAATTTGAGCCTCTAATCCCTTCAACTGGACAACCCAAAAATTCTTCTTTCTCACCCCCTTTGACGGTAGCTTCGATGGCAGTGCAACTGGTACCAGTAGACTCATCTCAACGAGATAAACACAATGGCAGTGACAATGTAGCGGTTGAAATATTAGATCTCCAAAGATCAGAGTTTGAAAATCTTCTCCTAACTTTTCTCTTTTTTCTCTTCTCTATATATTTTACTTTTTTGCTTTTTCTCTTTTTCTTTCTCTTTTTCCCACCATCAGCCCACTTTAATTCAAAATAACTCACCTTATTCTTTTATTTACTTATTTATTTATCCAATCATTTAATAAATCGTAAGGCCCAAGCCCAAACACCCTTGGTTGGGCTCTCAACTCTTGGCCCACAACCCGGGTCTAAGACTTGATTTATTAACTCAAAAACTGAGTTGTTACAGTTTGGTAGAACAAGAGTTTTCTTATGACATAAGTAAACCAGATTACGGTATTGAAAAAGTGGTGAATGACATTGTCAAAAGCCGCAAATAGCCCATCTTTTCTATCAACCTAGATTGGTCAACATCTCATGGGTAAGAGAATTATATTAACATATTTCTATTCTTGACAATCCTTTTATTTATATGCATGGTAGGGCTATCTTTCTTGATGCAAACACTAGAGAGCGATGAACCTGAGAAGTTTGCCAAGAATATCACATCAAAAGGGATGAGGAAGGTTTTCAACGATCTCATGGTTGAAAGATTCGAGTGGAACGAAGAGAACAAGAAGGGGCAATTAACCGAATTTTGCTAAAACCCAAAGCAAAGTTGTGGAAAAACATCATCAAAACTCGTTTGATGCCAATTACGCTTAACACTACCATTTCCTCTTCTTTTTTTAATTCACTATATCTTCTATATACACATTATTAATATTGGTTGATATTTGTGTGTGCAGCAAGATGGACATGGGCTCATTGTACTTTCCCAATTTGATCACGACACTTTGCAAAGATGTGTTGGTGCCATCGGATGCAATGGACAAAAAGTTGCAGTTGAAAGAAGGATGGTCCAAAAGCCATTACATGAAGATAATGCATGAAGGACCAGCAGAATTGCTCATAGCAGCCAAAGGAGCTACAGTCCCAGACCTGCCCCGACAAGTGCACATACTGCGGTAACTTTTTCAAGGTTGCAACTCTTCAGGTTCCAGCTAACCTTGTTCGTCCATTGTTGCCACGATTGGATCAATTGGAAGCGAAGCAACAGATGTTCTAGCACATTGTGAAGGATTGGGATATCACTCTAGAGCACGTTATATTGGAGGATAATCTAAACTGTAGTGAACCTTTTTCAAGGTTCCTTGCTGAGTTATTTGTCCCGACAACTAAAGCTGGCAATTCTATGCCAGTTATGAGTGATATTACCGTGGCAACCTCCACAATGCACAAAGGTAAAAACCAGCTCAGGATTTGCAACGTACTAACTCTTGTCCTAATTTTTTAGATTCTAAAGACATCACCTCTACACCATTAAAGTCCCTACTTCTGGATGCGCCATCAAAGATAACATCGAAGCCTAACACTTTACCACTTGACAGAGCTAAGAAAGAGGGTAAGTCGGTTGAGAAGGTTGTTGACAGTGATCATGCACCAACTCCACCACCACAAGCAAGGTGAGGCAGCATACGCCTCAAGCAGACAACCCAAATAACACTACGAATTTGAGGTGACGACCTCTTCGATTAACTTATTTGCATTTCATTTTTCTTTTTCATTTTTTTTATTTTGCATGCATTGAGGACAATGTTTCTCTCGAGTTTAGGGGTTTTGTTTTTGTTTGTCTCATGGTTATTTGCATTCATTTTTTTGTCTCATGTTAGTTTTCATATGTTACTTGCCATGACAATTGCTTGATAAAACTGCTGACACTTGTTGTGATATCCTATGATGATTTTTGCCACTACGCTTAGATGAGAAAACCTTAGATTGTAGGATTGGCATGGAGTTTACTTAATGCTTTACTATGATGCTGCTTATTTTGACACTGTTATGACTTGTTGATTAAGGGAGACCTAGTAAACTATAGGTTATTAAAATTAGAAAATGTGCTAGATGTGCCTAACTGGCTCTAGCCAAAAAATAAGATAAAATATGAATAGAGATAATTTCTTACTAGAGGTGCCCATCTGGCTCTAGTTTTCACGTATTGATAATTGCTAGAGGTGCCCATCTGGCACTAGTTGATTTAATTGAAAAAAATTGCTAAAGGTGCCTAAACTGGCTCTAGATAAATTAATTACCTCGTCATGTTAATAAAAACTAAGGTTTGCTTTGAATTCTGATGATTGACTTGTTCACAACTCTGCACACACATTTTCACCATCATTGTAGTTTGTTTTTGAGTAATTTTCTATTTTGTCTGAAAATTGAAAGGAAACCAATTCTTTGTTGCCACAGTTCTAAGGATTGAAGTCAGGTTCGAAGCATGTTTTAGTGGTAAATACCTTGACAGGTAACTTTTAGTGTTGCATTTCTTGAGGACAAGCAATAGTTCGAGTTTGGAGGCATGTTAAGTGTATAAAAGTACTATATTTTCTACCTTTTTAATCACATTATTGTTAGACTTAGGCTCATTTTTGTTGCATTCTTAGCCATTCATGCATAGATTTGTAGTTTCTCTATCTATTGGGCTTGGCCTTATGTTATTCTTGGGATATGATATGCTTTAACAAGCTTGGAATTGAGGTAAGTCCATGATTGCTAAGAAATCACATGTTATGTTTTACTTGAACATGATGATATGCTCATATTGAAAGCTATACATACTTGTGCATGCTTGATAATGATCCTTGTTATTCTACCATTCGAATAAGAGGAATGATGTATTGAGAAATTCATGAATTAAGTAGATGCTTGATATGGAAAAACAATAAACTTTGTTCATATGATATTTCAATCAATGAGCTATGCTCATTTTGTCTCTAATATGATATGATTAAATTGAAAGCCTTGGTTTTGAGTCAGTCTTAGGCATAGTTGGCATGCCATAAAGTCCATAGAGCCCGTGTTTGGGGTAAACTACGGCCCTGAACTATGGTCCTTATTTGGCAATAGTAGGAGGAAAGTATTGTGGTCACTTGGCGACAGTAGGAAGGATTGACCAGTACTTCGAGTACCATTTTATTTGGCGACAGTTGGTAGGGGAATCATGTACCTAGGCTACTTGATTCCCAAGGCTATGTTAATAAGAAACCATGAAATTTATAAGTTAAATCAATGAAGTATTGAAATAACTTACATAAAAAGTATTATGTATCTATTTTAATAATGAACATGCTTTTGAGTGAATAGAAAGTTTTATATATATGAGTTTCATAGTATTTATACACACTTACATATGATATGTTTAAGTATCCATGTCTATAAAGCACATGCTTGATTCGAATGCCTTGCTCTACATTCGCTAGCTTCTTGTTCAAGTTTATATTTGTGCATGATTAATGGAAATTGATGAAAGGAAAGATTAATTGCTTGATGTTATTTGCTACTTTAAACTACCTCACTAAGTGTAAACTTATGCAATCCTTTCATCATATTTCAGGATAAAGCTTGAATAGCAAAATCCCCGTGGGAGCTTGGTTGGATCATAAGTACATCATTAGTGTTTGTTTTGTCACTTTTTGTAATACTCCTATAAAGGTGGCACAATGTTCTAGTTTGGTGCATGTAGTTCATCCTTTTGGTATGTATATCTTATAAGTATCTTATGCTATATGTATTTAAGGTCGAGAATATATTTTGTTGGTTGTTTGTTGTTTTGATGGTCATAGATATTTCTTGATAGTTTAGTAGTTGATAATGGAACTATATATGGTAGATTGAATATGAAGGCATGACATGTTGTATAATTGGAAACTTTTCTTGTAGTGTTTGGTTATGTTTAAGTAGTTATTACTTGATTTGAATGCTTGATGAGCAATGTTTTGGATTATAAATGCATTGATGAATTTTTTTTAGGTACTCTAATGTTTGTGCGAGTCTGAATGATCACTCTCATGCTATGTAAATGGTAGTCCTTATTCTGTTCAACTTGATTTTTTTTAGGAAATAGTTTGAGGCATGTCAAGAAACAAGTTATGCTAATTTAGTCATGTTTAGAATGGTGTCTATATGTTAACGAAGTGTAATGAAGTAGCTTGAGGTACAAGTTATCTTTTTGGTTTATTTTCGAATAGGACATAATTAGTTAACTTAATTTTAACTTATTAATGAGTTAATCTAATGTCTAAAAGTTAAGCTTAAGTATTCATGTGAAATTATAATGATCTTACGTCTCATTTTCTTTGAATAACCTTAGTCGTACTTGAATACTTGGAGTAAGCCCATCCTTGTTTGGTTGTTTGAATGATTCTTGTTTGGTAATACACCTTGACTCGGTTTATCTTCTAAACCGGTTACGGGGTGTTACATCTAGGATCGCTATCCATACAGACTCCACAATAGCATGGTCCCTTTCACCCCTCATACATCAACGGCCGCATGCATCCAAAGGCAACAAATAGCAAGAATCGAAAGAGATTAAAAGGGCAATCAAGAGAATTTCAGAAAGGAATTGTAGCAACCAGTCAAGCTCTTTTTCCTATTTTGCTTCTGTTTTTTTTTTATCTTTAAAGTCAATGTATTTCGGCTATAAAGCCAGAACCGAAAAACAATGTAAAAGGGGATCCCTACATCATTCAGAAGAAAAAAAGAAAATTTTCTCAAGGTATTCAGTTTTAAATTGAATAGTTAGGGTTCTTCCTTTTTCTTTGTGTCGAATTCAAAGGTTTTTACTCAAAATTTTCAGAAATCATAAAAAAATCAGAACCAAGGGTTTATTTTCAAATCGTACAAAAATCATTTTAGAAACAAAAGGGGTGACAAGTTTCAAAAAATTTGGTTTTAGGCCAAAATAAAAAGGGGGTTTTATTCTCTCACTTTTAGGTTTCAGATTCAAAAGCAAAAAAAAAATTCATTTTTACTTATCTTTTGGTTGACTCTTTGGTGGTCGTGATTTGTTTGGCCGAAATCTGCTGTTGCCGCATTGGTCGGTAGAAGACCCGTCGATGAGAAGCGGAAGGGATTAGCTCGAGAGGCCTCAGTTGGCAGAAAGAGGGGTTAAGATTTCCCCTTTCTTAAAGAAAAATTTACAGAGCCTTTGCTCTCTCCCTTTCCTTTTTTCGTTCGTTGAAACCAAAGTGAAAATTAAATCCCCGCTTTTCAATCCTTTTCTGCGTATTTAGAACATGTTTCTTATGATTTTTGGGCTAATCACCCTCTAAGCTCCTTTGTTTTCCTTTTCCTTTTATTTTAGGCCACTGATTTTTTTTTCTTTTTTTTTCGGCCCCTTTTTCCTTTTTTTTATTTACCCTTTTCATATAATATTATAGAATATATAATATATATTAAAATCAATCCCGTCTTGTTTCCATTTTCTCTTATATATAATATATATATTAAATATTAAAATCCTTGTCAATCTTTTCCTTCTTCAAACTTTGCTTGTCTCGGGGTCTGTGCTCTTAAATCCCGGTTGGTTTGCTTCTTTCTTTTTTTTCATTTTAGTCCAATGCATTATTATTATATATTACATTTTTATTTATTTATTATATATATATTACATAAGTTACGTAGAGTATATAATATATGTATCCTATTATAGTTTATATTTGTTATATGGATACAATATATATCCTATATTATAATTTATATTATATATCATGTATTACATATATATGTAATTATCTAATATTTATATCATATACGTTATATATATTATATATAATTTATATTACATTATTAATATATCCTAATGTCTACATATGTATAGTATTATTGTTTATATTTATTTATTTGTGTTCATATTCGGCTTTACGGTGACCCACAACGGGGATGACTTGTATTATTGCGGCCCGTTTAGTATAGCTTTTAATTTCCGTACTTTAATTTTCTCGCATTTATTTTTTGTAATTTAATTTATCATATTTAATTTTCGTACTTATTTTACGCTTTATTTATCTCGTTCGATCTGGTCCTTCTTCTGGACATTTTCATTCCCGCGTTTCTTTTATCTTGTTCAATCCGGTCCTTTTTTAGATTTATTTTATTCGATCCGGTCTCTTTTTTGGATTCCTTAGTTTCCGTATTTATTTACTTTGTTCGCCTTTATTTCTCGCATTTATTTTATTCGAGCATTTATTTCTCGCTTTTATTTTTATTTTATGATTTTATCTATTTATTCGCTTTTTGTGACATACATCTATCTTGTCATTCATTTCACCTCTAATTTAAACTATATATCCCATAATGTTAATTGATCAATCTTAATCATAAAAAGGATGCATTTATTAATTCTGATATTTGTATCATAACAGTCTAGGCTTAATGGATGTTGACCAAATATTCAAATTAATTTTCAACGTCTGAAGATAAACCTTAATTTCAAATAAAATTTTGACAATTCATGACATCATTATTAACAATATGCATCATGCATAAAGGTGACGTACTCGATTCAAACCTTAAATAAACACGACAATCAGTCTTATTCAATGTCGGTTTAATCTAAGGTTCAATGTACAGTCATCCTTATTAATTAAACGAATAATTAATTCAAACCCATTAAATTGTTAAAGCTCGTTCAATTAAAGCTTATATTCATATGAACAGTAAATTAAATCTAATTTTAAATTTCAACAATTTCCATCAATCAAAAGCAACGTTTGTTTTGGTTCCGATTTCCGGGCGTGATGGGGGTGTTAATCCTTCCACACACGTAACCAACTCCCGAACCCATTTTTAAAAGAATCTCTGATTTTCATGGTGTCCTGCCTACCTTAGTAGCCGGTGGCGACTCCAACTCTTTATTTTTAAACAAAACTCATTTTTAACAAAACCCCCCAACTTTTCCCATTTTTTCTCCAATTTTCAGAAACTTTTTAAAAACAACAAAAATATTGATTGCTTGATGTTATTTGCTACTTTAAACTACCTCACTAAGTGTAGACTTATGCAATCCTTTCATTATATTTCAGGGTAAAGCTTGAATAGCAAAATCACCTTGGGAGCTTGGTTGGATCACAAGTACAACAATAGTGTATGTTTTGTCACTTTTTGTAAAACTCCTAGAATGGTGGTACAATGTTCTAGTTTAGTCCATGTAGTTCATCCTTTTGATATGTATAACTTATAAGTATCTTATGCTATATGTATTTAAGGCCGTGAATATATTTTTTTGGTTGTTTGTTGTTTTGATGGTCATCGATATTTCTTAATAGTTTAGTAGTTGATAATGGAAGTATATATGGTAGATTGAATACGAAGGCATGGCATGTTGTATAATTGGAAACTTTGCTTGTAGTGTTTGGTTATGTTTAAGTAGTTATTAGTTGATTTGAATACTTGATGAGCAATGTGTTGGATTATAAATGCATTGATGAATTTTTTTAGGTGCTCTAATGTTTGTGCGAGTCTGAATGGTCACTCTCATGCTATGTAAATGGTAGTCCTTATTCTGCTTAACTTGAGTTTTACTAGTAAATAGTTTGAGGTATGTTAAGAAACAAGTTATGCTAATTTAGTCATGTTTTGAATGGTGTCTATATGTTAACAAAGAGTAATGAATTAGCTTGAGGTACAAGTTATCTTATTGGTTCATTTTCGAATAGGAGATAATTAGTTAACTTAATTTTAACTTACTAATGAGTTAATCAAATGTCAAAAAAGTTAAGCTTAAGTATTCATGTGAAATTATAATGATCATACGTCTCATTTTCTTTGAATAACCTTAGTCATACTTGAATACTATGAGTAAGCCCATCCTTGTTTGGTTGTTTGAATGATTCTTGTTTGGTAATAAACCTTAAATCATTTTATCTTCTAAACCGGTTAAGGGGTGCTATAATTTGGTATCAGAGCAAAGGTTTAGTCGATCCTAGGACTAAATCGAGTCTTGTTGCATCATCGTTTGTTACATGTGCCACCTAAGAGTTAAACTTAAAGTGTACTTGTGATCTATATCTAATAAAAGCTCTCTTTTATGTATTTAATCTTTAGAATGTCTGAGACACGCTTGGGTCAGGATAACGAGAGCCCGGCTGGCTCCTCCAATGAAGGAGGAAGCGTATGAATAAATCTAGAGCATCGTGAGCCTCAAAAGACTATTGAACCTCAACAACTTCAATAGAAAGCTTCTTCAATCCATCCCGTTCAACGAGAGTGTTTCATTGGTATGAAGGAGATGTTTAATCAACTTGTCACTTCCTTGAGGCAAAATCCTCAAACTCATCCCACTCCACCTATAGTGGTGTCAACAAGAGCTCTGATTGATAAACTAGCTCAACATAAAGCTTACACATTCACTGGTGCTGATGATAAAAAGCCAGAGGATGCCATATATTGGTTAGAAGCTACTATCAGGATCCTAACCAAACAATTGCAATGTTATGATGAACATAAGCTTGAGTGTGTCATAGCCCTTCTTGGTGATGAGGCACTAAGCTGGTGGGAAACTACAACCCTTACTGCTCATGCCAATGCTATCACTTGGGAAATTTTCCTCAAAAATTTTCGAAAGAAGTACATAAGTGAACAATACCTCATTGAACGCAAAAGACGTTTCTTGTATCTGAAGTAAGGGGTAGATCAATAGAGCGATAATTAGCGATTTCTGTAAATATTGCAAATACGAGTCTGAAATTATCAAGAAAGAAGAAGACAAATGTCGGATGTTTGGGCTTTATGTTCATAGCTCTTGGAATCACTAATTTCTAAGATTTGGTGAACCGAGCTATAGCTACTGAAGCCAAGATGAAAGCATCCGAGAAGAGAAAGGGGAATCATTCCTAGAATGACAAAAGATCGAGAGACGATAACAAACCCTACTAGAAATCAAAAAATCCAAAGCATCAAGGAGGAGGTTCCTTAAATTTCAACTCTTCCCCGAAGAGTAACTTCTTGCCTAAGCCATAAATTGTGGTCAAATCTTCTGCACCTTCAATTTCTATCAATAGAACGGGGAATTCGGGAAGGGGTTCACAAGCTCCTACTTGCAATTTCTATAAAACAAAAACAAGCTCATTCAGTTTCTATCAATAGAACAGGGAATTCTTGTGATGCCTTTTGGCTTAACGAATTCCCCAACCGCATTCATGGACCTTATGAACCGAATCTTTAAACCTTACTTGGATAAGTTTGTAGTAGTCTTTATCGATGACATCGTTATCTATTCCAAGGATAAGGATGGACATTGAAACACCTTTGAATGGTACTACAAACTCTCCAAGACAAGCAACTTTATGCCAAGTTTAACAAATGTGAATTCTGGTTATCTGAGGTATCTTTCCTTGGACATGTTATATTCGTAGAATGAATTAAAGTCGATCTAAAAAAGATTCAGTCAATGATTGATTAGAGACCTCCGAGGAATATTAGTGAGGTCAGAAGCTTTCTAGGGTTAGATGGTTATTACTAAAGGTTTGCAAAAGGGTTCTCCATTTTAGCTGCTCCTTTAACCAAGCTTCTTCGAAAAGATATGCCATTTGTTTGGTCGGAGAACCAGTTTTGATACAACCTGAATTAGGAAAGAAGTTTACAGTCTTTAGTGATGCATCACAACTGGGATTAGGGTGTGTACTTATGCAAGAAGGAAAAGTGGTAGCCTATGCTTCTTGGCAATTGAAACCTTATGAATTGAATTATCTAACTCATGACCTCGAGTTAGCTGTTGTTGTTTTTGCATTAAAGATCTGGAGACACTATCTGTTTGGAGAGAAATATTATCTATTCACTAATCATAAAAGTTTGAAGTATTTCTTGACTCAAAAGGAGTTGAATATCAGACAAAGAAGGTGGATAGAGTTACTCAAGAACTACGATCTAGTCATAGATTATAATCCGGGCAAAGCTAATGCAGTGTCTGATGCACTCAATCGTAAACATTCAATTGGTAAGATCTTAATTAATACATGTTTAAACTTTAATCAAGTTCTAGATTCATTATCTGGAAATGTCTCATTTTATTGTAGTCTCTACTACAATCAATGCTCATTTTAGGCTTCTAAAGAATCAAAGGCTTTTGGTTGAACTTCACGTTCAATCTGATTTGATTTTAATAATCAAAGCCCTCTAAAAACTAGATCCGGAACTTCAAAGTGTAATGTTTAAACTAAAGAATGAGTCTGATCCAGACTTCTCTTTAAAGCCAATTGTTCTACTCTATTTCTGGAATAGAGTATGTGTACCAAATGATGAAACTCTTAAGAGGGAAATACTTCAAGAAGCCCATAATAACATTTTCTCAATTCATCCAGGATCAGTTAAAATGTATAAAGATCTGAAGGAACTGTATTGGTGGCCGGGAATAAAGTCTGCTATCACGAAATTTGTGTACATATGCCTAACCTGTTAGAAGGTCAAAGTCGAACATCAAGTCCCTACAGGACTTTTACAACCTATCGAGCTACCTCAATGGAAATGGGATCAAATAACCATGGACTTTGTAAGTGGTTTGCCTTTATCACCAAGGAAAAATAATGCGGTGTGGGCAATAGTTGATAGATATTCTAAGTTAGCTCACTTCATACCTATTCGAATGAGTATGAGTTTAGATCAATTAGCCGAGTTGTATATAAAAGAATTGATTCGTTTGCACGGTGTTCCCAGTTCTATAATATCATATTAGGATCCTCGGTTCACTTCTAGGTTCTGGAATTCCTTGCAAAAAGCCTTGGGAACCAAGATAAATCTCAGAACAACTTTCCATCCTCAATTAGATGGTCAATCTGAAAGAGTGATTCAGATTCTTGAAGATATGCTTCGGGCTTGCATAATTGATTTTGGGAAAAATTGGGAAAAATCCTTAAATTTGGCTGAGTTTGCATATAAGCTATTAGAAATCCATCAAGATACCCCCCTTTGAAGCTTTGTATTGAAGAAGGTACATAACTCCTTTGTGTTGGTCATAATTGGGTGAAAAGAAGGCCTTCGGACCTGAGCTTCTTACGGAAATAGAAGATCAAATAAACATCATACATGGTAGATTAAATGAAGCTTTCGATAGACAAAAAGCCTATGTCGATCTTAAAAGAAGAGATATCCAGTAGTATGTGGGAGATCTTGTGTTTTTAAAAGTATCCCCATAGAAAAAGGTATTTAGATTCGGGAAGAAAGGGAATCATAGCCCTCGTTTTATTGGACCATTCGAAGTTATGGAGAAGATTAGTCCTGTTGCCTATTATTTAGCCTTTCCTAGTGAATTTCATAAGATTCACAAAGTGTTCCACGTATCCATGCTTCGTAAATACTGTTCTGATCCTTCCTATGTGCTTGAACCGGAAGAGGTAGAAATCAATCTAGATTTTTCCTACGAAGAAGAACCAATCCAAATTATAGACCATGAAGTTAAAAGACTTCGTAACAAGTTAGTTCCCCTTGTCTAAGTGTTATGGAGAAACCACAAGGTTGAGGAAGCTACTTGGGAACCGGAGTCAGCTATGAATGATCAATATCCTCATCTTTTCCCCTCAGGTAAATTTGGGGACAAATTTTTTTTGAGGGGGAGAATTGTAATATTCAAAATACGGCTTAGAATTATATCACTAATTCGAATGTGATCCAAATTGAGAAAGATGCCTTTAGAATAAACAATTAAGAGCTTCATGACCAAAATAGAATCATGAGAATATTGCATAGCAA
This sequence comes from Hibiscus mutabilis, assembly GCA_019671005.1. NCBI lineage: Eukaryota > Viridiplantae > Streptophyta > Magnoliopsida > Malvales > Malvaceae > Hibiscus > Hibiscus mutabilis. Next base: position 27,800,644 of record CM033729.1, read on the forward strand.
AATTAAAAAAGGACCAAATAGAATCCTTGATGGATTTTATGGTTTGCATGCTAAAATTCTCTAACCTTGGGGACTTGTACACTTTCCCAACATTGAGAAAGGCAAGTGGAGGAAATAATCAGCCAAAGGATGAGAATCCAAAGTGATCATCTTCCTCCTCAAGGTAACCGAAAACAAAAGAAATAGAGAGTGTGTAAAAATTTCCATGGATGCATGAAGAGTTAAACTAGTTGGACTTAATCTTAGGCTTTGATCGGTTAGCTTGAAAAAAAGGTAAAATGTTTTATTTTCCTTTCTATCAACCCGATCTGTGAGATGTTTTAAGAAGCTCTTGGTTTGGTTAGGTGATATATATAGTGAATTTCTATGTTTTGAAATCTAGTGATATAAATAGGTTGGTTATGCTTATATAATTCTTACTTTATATCTTTGAAGGTTACGTGCCTTGCTATGGATTTCTTATGTGGTAGAAATTAGGGTATTAGATTGGATTAATGGAAATGCTAGAAAGAAAACATGGATAGAAATGTTAGGAACTAATCAAATGACACACTTGATGAATTGCCATACTTTTTGTGAAATTGTAGCTTAAGTTCAAGATGCTAAGGTTGCTTAATTTTTAGTCCTAAAACTGTTAAGATAAATTGAATGTTCAAATGAATTATTGTTTGATTGAATAGTAGTGTTTAGAGATTGAATTTGGACACATGGAATGCTGATAGCAAATAAGGGATAGTTTTTTAATAAATTACAGGGCTGTTTTGTAAATTGGAGATTTAGGGGACTGTTTTACATTGATATAAATGCTGGTGGACTGTTCTATGGATATATATGTGAATATCTATATGTTAAGGATTGTTTTGATGTAAATAAGTGTGCATGCAAAGTAAATGGATTGTTTTGGATACATGGGAGAAGATAATAGACTGTTTTGTGTGATATGATATGTACACATGAATAATTAAGTAGAGTATCAAGTGAATGGTTGATATGAATTGTTCTAATACATGATTGTACTCCCCGTTACATTTAGACCAAGAAGGAATTAAAGGAGTAAGGACCAAAGTAGATCAAATAGTAGATAGACAAAAGGGGATTGTGATTCGGGAGCAAAACTAGCTCGAAATAAATAGTGAGTGTAGTTTAAAGTCTCGGGATATGCATAAAACCTTCCCGAGCATCTTTTATTGTTTTAAATTATGTTATGTTATTCTTGGGATATGATATGCTTGAACAAGCTTGGAATTGAGGTAAGTCCATGATTACTAAGAAATCACATGATATGTTTTACTTGAACGTGATGATATGCTCATATTGAAAGCTATACATACTTGTACATGCTTGATAATGATCCTTGTTATTCAACCATTCGAAAAAGAGGGATGATGTATTAAGAAATTCATGAATTGAGTACATGCTTGATATGGAAGAACAATAGACTTTGTTCATATAATATTTAGATCAATTGGATATGCTCATTTTATCTCTAATATGATAAGATTAAATTGAAAGCCTTGGTTTCGAGTCAGTCTTAGGTATAGTTGGCATGCCATAGAGTCTATGGAGCTCGTGTTTGGGGTGGACTATGGTCCTAGACTATGGTCCTTATTTGGCGACAGTAGGAGGGAAATATTGTGGTCACTTGGCGACAATATGAGGGATTAACCAGTACTTCGAGTACCATTTTATTTGGCGATAGTTGGTTGGGGATTCGTGTACCTAGGCTACTTGATTCTCAAGGCTATGTTAATAAGAAACCATGAAATTTATAAGTTAAATCATTGAAGTATTGAAATAACTTACATAACAAGTATTATGTATCTACTTGAATAATGATCATGTTTTTGAGTGAATAGAAAGTTATATATATAAATAAGATTCACTTGAGTATTTATACACCTTACATATGATATGTTTGAGCATCCATGTCTTTAAAGCACATGCTTGATTCGAATGCCTTCCTCTACATTAGCTAGCTTCTTGTTCAAGTTTATATTTATGCATGATTAATGGAAATTGATGAAAGGAAATATTGATTGCTTGATGTTATTTGCTACTTTAAACTACCTCACTAAGTGTAAACTTATGCAATCCTTTCATCATATTTCAGGGTAAAGCTTGAATAGAAAAATCACATTTGGAGCTTGGTTGGATCACAAGTACAACAATAGTGTATGTTTTGTCACTTTTTGTAATACTCCTAGAATGGTGGCACAATGTTCTAGTTTGGTGCATGTAGTTCATCCTTTTGTAATGTATATCTTATAAGTATATTATGCTATATGTATTTAAGGTCGTGAATATATTTTGTTGGTTGTTTGTTGTTTTGATGGTCATGGATATTTCTTGATAGTTTAGTAGTTGGTAATAGAAGTATATATGGTAGATTGAATATGAAGGCATGGCATGTAGTGTTTGGTTATGTTTAAGTAGTTATTACTTTATTTGAATGCTTGATGAGCAATGTGTTGGTTTATAAATGCATTGATGAATTTTTTTAGTTACTCTAATGTTTGTACGGGTCTGAATGGTCACTATCATGCTATGTAAATGGTAGTCCTTATTCTGTTTAACTTGAGTTTTACTAGGAAAAAGTTTGAGGTATGTTAAGAAACAAGTTATGCTAATTTAGTCATGTTTCGAATGGTGTCTATATGTTAACAAAGTGTAATGAATTAGCTTGAGGTAAGTTATCTTATTGGTTCATTTTCGAATAGGAGATAATTTGTTAACTTAATTTTAACTTACTAATGAGTTAATCAAATGTTTAAAAGTTAAGCTTAAGTATTCATGTGATATTATAATGATCTTACGTCTCATTTTCTTTGAAAACTTTAACACTTGGAGTAAGCCCATCCTTGTTTGGTTGTATGAATGATTCTTGTTTAGTAATACACCTGTTTAGTAATACACCTTGAACCGGTTTATCTAAACCGGTTAAGGGGTGTTACATCTAGGACCACTATCCATACAGACTCCACAATAGCAACGGTCACATGCATCCAAAGGCAACAACAAGCAAAAATCGAAAGAGATTAAAGGGGCAATCAAGAGAATTTCAGAAAGGAATTGCAGCAACCAGTCAAGCTTCTTTTCCTATTTTGTCTCTATTTTTTTATCTTTAAAGTCGATGCATTTCGGCTAAAAGCCAGAATTGAAAAACAATGTAAAAGGGATCCCTATATAATATAGAAGAAAAAAAGAAAAATTCCCAAGGTATTCAGTTTTAAATTGCATAATTAGGGTTCTTCCTTTTTCTTTGTTTCGAATTCAAAGGTTTTTACTCAAAAAATTCAGAAATCATAAAAAAAATTAGAATCAAGGGTTTATTTTCAAATCGCTCAAAAATCGTTTTAGAAACAAAGGGGCGACAAGTTTCAAAAAATTTGGTTTTAGGCCAAAATAAAAGGGATTTTATTCTCCCTCTTTTAGGTATCAGATTCAAAAGCAAAAAAAAGAGATTCATTTTACTTATTTTTTGGTTGAATCTTTGGTGGTCGTAATTTGTTTGGCCGAAATTCGCTGTTGTCGCGTTGGTCGGTAGAAGAACCGTCGCCGAGAATCTGCGGGGATGAGCTCAGAGGCCTCAGTTTCCAGAAAGAGGGGTTAAGATTTCCTCTTTCTTAAAGAAAAATTTACAGAGCCTTTGCTCTCTCCCTTTCCTTTTTTTGTTTCGTTGAAACCAAAGTGAAAATTAAATCTCCGTTTTTCAATCCTTTTCTGCGTATTTAGAACATGTTTCTTATGATTTTTGGGCTAATCACCTTTAAGCTCCTTTGTTTTCCCTTTTCTTTTATTTAGGCCACTGGTTTTGTTTTTGCTTTTATTTCGGCCCTTTTTCCTTATTTTTTTATTTACCCTTTCATATAAAATTATATAATATATATATTAAAATCAATCCCGTTTTGTTTCCTTTCTCTCTTATATATAATATATATTAAATATTAAAATCCTTGTCAATCTTTTCCTTCTTCAAACTTTGCTTGTCTCGGGGTCTGTGCCCTTAAATCCCGGTTGGTTTGTTTCTTTCTTCTATTTTCATTTTAGTCCGGTGCATTATTATGATATATTACGTTTTTATTTATTTATTATATATAATACATAAGTTACGTAGAGTATATAATATATGTATCATATTATAGTTTGTATTTGTTATATGTATATAATATATGTATCATATTATAGTTTGTATTTGTTATATGTATATAATATATATATATCCTATATTATAATTTATATTATATATCATGTATTATATATATGTAATTATCTAATATTTATATCATATACGTTATTTACTATTATATATTATTTATATTACATTATCAATATATCATAATATCTACATATGTACAGTATTATTGTTTATATTTATTTATTCGTGTTTATATTCGGCTTTACGGTGACCAGCAACAGAGGATGACCCATATTATTACGGCCCATTTAGTGTAGCTTTTAATTTCTGCACTTTAATTTTCTCGCATTTATTTTCCGTAATTTAATTTATTGCATTTCAATCTTGTACTTATTTTACACTTTCTTTATCTCGTTTGATCTGGCCATTCTTCCGGATATTTCCATTCCCGCATTTCTTTTATCTTGTTCGATCTGGTCTTTTTTCGAATTTCTTTTATTTGATTCGGTCCCATTCCGTATTCCTTAATTTCTGTATTTATTTACTTTGTTCTCCTCTATTTCCCGCATTAATTTTATCCGAGCATTTATTTCTCGCTTTTATCTTTATTTTATGATTTTATCTATTTATTCGCTTTTTTTGACATACATCTATCTTGTCATTCACTTCACCTCCAATTTAAACTACATATCCCACATTATTAATTAGTCAATCTTAATCATAAAAAGGAGGTATTTATTAATTTTGATATTTGTGTCATAACAGTCTAGGCTTAATGGATGTTGGTCGAATATTCGAATTATTTTTTACCGTCTGAAGATAAACCTTAATTTGAAATAAAATTTTGACAATTCATGACATCATTATTAACGGTTTGCATCATGCATAAAGGTGACGTACTCGATTCGAACCGTAAATTAACACGGCAGTCGGTCTTATTCGATGTCAGTTTAATCTACGGTCCGATGTACAATCATCCTTATTAATTAAACGAATAATTAATTCGAACTTATTAAATTGTTAAAGCCTGTTCAATTAAAGCATATATTCGTAAGAACAGTTAATTAAATCCAATTTTAAATTTCAACAATCTCCATCGATCAAAAGCAACGTTTGTTTTGGTACTAATTTTCGGGCGTGATGGGGGTGCTAATCCTTCCCTACACCTAACCAACTCCCGAACCCTTTTTCAAAAGAATCCCTAATTTAATGGTGCCCGACCTACCTTAATGGCCGGTGACGACTCAAACTCTTTATTTTTAAACAAACTGCATTTCTAACAAAACCCCCAACTTTTCCCAACTTTTCTCCAATTTTCAAAAACTTTTTAAAAACAACAAAAAATATCAAAATTACCTAAAATCTTAAATATTTCTTTTTTAGTGATTTTAAAAAGGTCATTACAGTTAGCGACTCCGCTAAGGACATTTTTGAGAGTCAAGCCAAAAAACTCACGTTGCTTTTGTCGATGGAATTTTGAAATTCAAATTGACTTTAATTAATCTATTCTTTCTCGAATATACCTTTTAATTCGACGGGCTTTGATAATTGGTGGTGTTGCATTAATTGTTCATTTAATTTTTAAGGCATCATCGACATGTGTTGCATCATACCCATCAAGCTCTATACCCGAGCTTTATCCCTTAAGTGGGAGTGAAACGCCATATACCCACGTGAGCATCCCTCCACGGTTTGGTAATTCACTCTCGGAATCCATGCCTTTTGACACGTGAGCAGCACTCCACGTCATTAGGTCGTGCTTTCCCTTGAACCGAATCCGATTTGCAAGCCTGTCATGGGCCAGAAACAAGGTTCTTGTTATCTTAGTAGATAATAAGATAGGTTATAGTCCCCATCTCTAGAAACCAAACCTCATGTGTGAGAATCTAGGAAGCCCACCCCTTTAAAGCCATGCATACAACCATAGAAATCTAGAATTCATGATGTTAGGCCCATTTGGTGTGTCTATTCGGTTTTCATTCTTTATCTGTATATTTGTTGCTAACAAACTCTTTTTGTCTCGCTTGTTGATCATTTCACATAAAGTGTTTATTCAAGAACAGTTCAAAATTGAAGGCTTTTCTCTTTTCCCCGTCATAATGGGACTCAATCTTCATTCTAAAAAGTTGCTCAACGAGAATGTTCATCGATCAACATTTTTTGCACTCATTCGAGCATCATTAATCTTTGTTTTCATTCATTTTACGATGATTGCATTGTCATCATTTTTATTCATTTGCATCATGATGGCATGAGATCTTAGACATATTGAATTAATCATGTTTTCATCACCCTCTTTGCATCTAGGGCATTTATTTTTTGCATTTATATGCTTTCATTTTAAAAACATCAAGACTGACTTTTGGGATGTCCCGTGAAAGTGATTTTGGATCAAAGGAAAATTCAATCGATACAGCATCCCTACGGAACCCAACAAAAATCCAATATGGTGAACGAAGAGATATTAGACCAAATTGAGCAAACCTAAAGGGACATGTAAGTGGATTTGGCCAGAAAGATGGAATAACAGTTAGCAAAGGCCCGGCAAGATACGCCAGACCAAATAGCCCAAATGCTTGGATTTAAACTTCCCGGACAATGAGAGACTTCTGTTGTAAATCCTACGACAAATCCCAATCCCACTGATGGGAATAAGTGTCCTACATATACGTCAGTTTTACTCCTCCTCATGTTAAGGGTCAACCGGATCCTCAAGTAACGCTTTCTTGAGGGAACGCACCACTTCATCAGGCCGTTGCCTCTTTCCCTGTTAATCTACCCTCCACATCAGAAGTCAAGCCTGGGGGCATTCAAGTCGAAAACTATCTCAGAGATGGACCGGTTGATTGAAATGGAGAGACCTAGAGTTGAAACCTCCAAAAAGATCGAAGACCGATGCAAGTGGCTCAAGGAGAAGATGGAAGACATAGAGGTAATTGACACCTTTATTGGATTTGAAGCCCATGAACTTAGCCTCATCCCGAATTTGATTTTGCCTCCTAAGTTCAAGGTCTTAGAATTTGAGAAGTACGATGGGGCAAGATGTCTCTGTACACATCTTACCATGTTCTGCCGAAGAATGACGGGATACAGGAGAGATGACAAGCTACTAATCCACTATTTTCAAGATAGTCTCTCAAGATCTGCCATAAGATGGTATTATTAGTTGAACCGACATCAGATAAAGTCATGGAAGGACTTGACCAAAGCTTTCTTAGAATAGTACCGACATGTCAGTGACATGGTGCCAGATCGCTGGACCTTGCAACACATGAAACAAAAATTAAATAAAGGTTTTAAGCAGTATGCTCAGCGTTGGAAAGATGTGGCGGCTCAAGTTCAGCCCCCGCTCAACGAAAGAGAGATAGTGGTCATATTTATCCAAACTTTGGAGGGTCCAGTTTTGGGTCGCTTGATAGGCAACGCGACTACCAACTTTGTTGACCTTGTGTTATCTGGTGAACTCATCGAAAATGCTGTCAAGAGTGGCAAAATTGATGATGAAGGTAGTTCATCCCACAAGAAGACCTCACATGTAAAGAAAGACCATGAAGTGAACTCTTTGGGAGTTTATAATGTCGAATTTTCAAAGCCTATCACAGTTTTGTAACCCAAGGCCGTGCCAAGTGCCCAAGGTTCTTCCAGCCAATACTCTGGCCAAAGAAGGAACACCGAGAAGATAGATTTTACCTCGTTCCCAATCTCCTATGGTGAACTGTACAAGTAATTGTTCGATTTGATATGATGTCACCCTTCTATCAAGCACCGTTGCAACCTTCCTTCCTGAATTGGTATGATCCCAACGCAAAGTGTGTACACCATGGCGATCAAGTGGGGCACTTAATTGAGACTTGTATTGGCTTCAAGAGGGCCATAGAAAAACTGATCAAGCTTGGGGTCATAAGTTTCGACAAGTCTAGTGGGCCAGCTACAATCGCCAACCCCCTACCAAGTCATATCGGTGGGTTTGGAAGAAGCTGCTTAATGCGGGTCTAATTGATCAAGTAATAATAATACCCGAAGGGTATGTTGGTCTGTACTATGAGTTCTATGTCGAAGAGGGGCACGCTATCCAAGACTACTATAAGTTCAAGGATACAGTTCAAGGCCTAATGGACAACAAAGAAGTTAAATTCCTCAGGGAATGAACTCACTCTTGCCCCTTAGTCTAGACGCCCAACTAAAAAACTTCAGTAGTTTCCCTGTTGCTTTTAACTTCTTAAGTAATGCATTAAACCAAATCCACACTCCTAAGCCTGAAGACGGTGTTAATCTTTTGTAAAGGGCCTAAGACTATATGCTTTAATTTTCAATAAAATGACGCATTTCATTTTTTAACTCTCTCTTCACTTTGTGTATATATCTATCTATTGAATTCCCGTATATCAATTGCACATGGGACATCGACTTTGACCCGAAGGTTAAGCCTGAGCAGCCTGTGTCTAATTGAAATCTTAAGCTGCTGAGATTATGAATGCGTGACAATAAGGACCACAAATAATAACCAATCAATGCAATTTAATGCTTGAAGCTTGGTAAAAGGCGTTTTCAAAAAAATCAATGATTGAAGCCTGGTAATAAGCATTTTCCAAAAAACACTTCAAAGCATATAATAGGTATTCTTCGTAAAAAGCAATTAAAAGCTGGTAATAGGCATTTTTCAAAATTAATCAAAAAACACTTCGATGTTCGAAACCTGGTAATAGGCATTTTTTGAATAAGAGTACGGAATTTTTGGGGCACTCCACTGAAGCCCATACTAATCGAAATCCTTCGCTTCATAAGTGATGGTAGTATTTTCAAAATCATGACAATGCCGAGTAGCTCAAAAATTTGTTGTTTGCTTCATCATTTATTTCGAGTCAAAGGAATGTGATGAATGGAATTCCCCAAACAAAAATAAGACAAAAATGAATGAACCTGCCAAAGGCAAATTGGTCAAGCACCGAAATAACTTAAAATGCACTTCACATCTTCAAATATCAATTCAGTTTTCGAGGTATTCTGGACACATGATTTGTTTGGGGTAATCCTTGGTAAGCCATTTCAGTGTTGCTCGTGCACTTGGTATTCGGGGCATTCAATATTGCTTGATATATCCACAGTTTGAAAAGAAAAACTCTGTTTTCTTAATAAGCATCTCACGTTGAAATCAGAACATGTAGTTTGAGATTTGAAACAAAAAGTTTTCTTTGCATTACTTGTAAATAAGTTCAAAAGTGTAGGTACCAACAACAAATGAGCCCTTAGATCGATGCTTCAGCTCAAGAAAGCATTCACTAGTTGACCTTTGCCTAGAAAGATAAACTCCAGTAGACGATGGTCAACTCGCTAGAGGTTGGGGCATTAGCGCCTAAAAGACAAAAATAGCCCATCCAGATTGCAAGATAGAACTGTAGCAAAAATAAGACCGAGACACCAATATAACCAGGGAGTCATGGAGCATCCCCTTTGAAGTCAACATCATGGCCAATTGTATTGAATGCCATTCATATCAACATCATTCAACTCATCATGCATTCACATTAAATACATGCATCACACATCAAGTTAGATGCATTCATGCTAAGTGCATCCCCTTTATTCATACATGACGAACATGTTCAGGATCAGAAGCCTCAATCATGGAGGACAACAACAAATTGGCAAGCCCTTAGCCACGAAAGGAATCCAAACTAATAAAGAAGTTGAAACCTTGAAGAGGGAGTATAACAACACCCAACATGAAATGACGAACCCTCCAAGCAAAGTAAGCCAAATCAAAATTCAAAAACTTTAAGTGAACAATCACTAACTATTGTTTACTTCTATTTTTCAGGTCTTGCCCCATCGTTAATGGTGTAGCAGATCAACCTTCTATTTTTTAGATCTTGCCTCATCGTCAGTGGTGTAGCGGATCATCTTTCTTGCTCCACTGTTAGTGGTGTAGCAGATCAACTTCTTCTCTTCAAATCTTTCGTCAACGTTAGTGGTGTAGTGGATCATCTTTTTCTTTAGAACTTGACTCATCATCAGTGGTGTAGCAGATCAACCAATCTTTCAGATCATGCCTCTTCGTCAGAGTTGTAGCTTGTTCAAATCCATTTTCAGATCTTGACTCATCGTCAGTGCTGTAGAGGATTAACAAATCTTTCAGATCATGCCTCTTTGTCATAGTTGTAGCTTGATCAAATCTCTCTTTCGATCATGCCTCTTCATCAGAGTCGTTGCTATCATGATAGCCACTAACTCTTCAGATCATGCCTCTTCGTCAGAGTCATAGCTTGATCACCCCTAACTCCTCAGATTATGCCTCTTCGTTAGAGTCGTAGCTTGATCTCTACTAACTCTTTAGATCATGCTTCTTTGTCAGAGTCGTAGCTTGATCGCAGCTAACTCCTCCGATCATACCTCTTCGTCAGAGTCGTAGCTTAATCACCCCTAACTCTTCAGATCATGCCTCTTCGTCAGAATCGTAGCTTGATCACCCCTAACTCTTTAGATCATGCCTCTTCATTAGAGTCGTAGCTTGATCACCCCTAAGTCTTCAGATCATGCCTCTTCGTCAGTGTCGTAGCTTGATCGCCACTAACTTCTCAGATCATGCCTTTTCATCAGAGTCATAGCTTGATCACTTCTAACCTCTCAAATCATGCATCTTCGTCAGAGTTGTAGCTTGATCGCAATCTAATCACCAGATCATGCCTCTTTGTTAGAGTCGTAGCTTGATCCAATCCAATCTCCCGATCTTGTCTTGCGTTGGTGGCGTAGTAGATCGCCCAAATTCAAACATCTCTTTACCCAATGCTTTTAATTTTATAGATTTAAATAAAATAAGTGGATAGGTAATCTGAAATAATTTTCTTTTACTCTTGCAGACTCTAGCTTTTCGAAAGAAGGATGAAGTTGATGAGTCTACCAGATCTTGACTCTCCATTAGTGGTGTAGCGGGTCAACAGGGGAGTTCTATTTCTTCAAAAGTTGGAAGATGGTTTAGTTAGAGTTGAAGGAGGAGTTTTGCCAGAAGGGGTGTTCTTGCTTGGCCGAACGAAAATGGTGACCCTTTATTCTTTGCTCTATTCCCGTTTCACAACAATGAGTAAAGAGGGGCAGCTGTAATCATCATTTTTCGTTCGGTCTCTTTAATCATTTGAAAGTCATCCAAAAAATATATAAAATCCAAATTCCAAATAAAATCAGTCCATTTAAAAATTAAATTGTATTTACATTAAAACCCAGTTACAACACAATTACCCCTCAGACCCACTTGTTTACCCAATTCCGTAACCCTACCCGGTTCATCCATTACTTGTAACCCTCTAACTACTGTAATCACTCATTTTTGACCAGGTTTTAGTGTTACTCGTATTATTTTAATAGTAATATTATTAATATAAAATTAATGAAAAATCAAAATAATAATAATAATATAATATAAAGAGGTAAAAAAGTAAAAGTAAAAAAAAATTAAAAAGCAAAAAAAGAGAGGAAATTGCGTGGAGTAAGGTGCTCCACGTCACCCCTTAAAGCCCCCCAATTGCCTATAAATATGAGGCATGGGGGGGAGCAATTGGACAACAATTAAGGAGCCGGCAGTGGTCGCCCCCATAAGAGAGCTACGCTCTCGGGTAGCTAAGGACCGGGGGCAGTCCTCACGGTCCTACCCGGTTCGATCGGGATCCTATTTTAGATCTGATCTAGTTAATTTTTGAAGAGGTCGTGATAGATTTCGGTGGGGGTTCAGTCGGGGTTCGTCATTCGAACTCTTAGTTAGGTATATTTTCTTTCCTTTTTATTTATGTTGTAATTTTTATAATTTAATGAAGTAGTAGTTAATTTAAAATTGTGTTTTTTAGTTTGTATGTTTATTTATGCTTTAGATTAGTATTTAAGTTTTAAATTTATGTTTTATATTAATATTTTATTTATGTTAAATTTGTTTTTATTTATGAGTTAGATTAATATTTATGTATGTATGTTTTAGATTAATATTTATTTATGTTTTAAATTTATGTTTTAGACTAATATTTTATTTATGTTAGATTCGTTTTTATATGTTAGATTAATATTTATGTATGTATGTTTTAGATTAGTATTTTATTTATGTTAGATTAATATTTTATTATGTTAATATTTATTTGTATTTCTATTGTATTTAAATTATTTGCCATATTTTATATTTTGCTCACTAAGATTGCATATCGAAATATATTAATTGTCAATGCGGTGCCCTTTTATCCGAGCGTAAATGGGCCAATATCAGGCGTAGTGATGGTGGTTGGGCGTTTACTCTCAGATAACGGGGCTTTTAAAATTTACTCGCACATATAACTAAATGTTAATTAAATCGTCACTTTAATCCGGAAATTTTAATATTAATAAAGCGGTAATTATTAAAGTACCAATTTTGGGTGGTGTGGGGGTGCTAATCCGTCCCCATCCGTAACCGACTCCCGAACCCAATTTTTTTTAAATCTCTGGTTTTACGGTGTCCGGCCTACCTTAGTGGGCGGTGGCGACTCCAGTTTCTAAATAAAACGCAGTTTCTTTAAAACCCCACGGAAGACATTTTTTCAAAACAAAACAAAATAAAAGTATTTTTTAGCGAAACGGACATCGCTAAAGATGGCGACTCCGCTGGGGACCAATTTTTATTTTTTTTCAAGAACAAAATAAAGTGAGTCGAGCTTTTTAAATAATTACCGCTTTATTAATATTAGAAATTCCGGATTAAAGTGACTATTAAACTAACATTCGGTTATAATTGCGCATTTATTTTGACGTATTTAAAATATGGCATATAAACCCGTTTTTTAAAGTAGGGGAAAACGCTAATGCTTTTGTGGAGATATCATTCTCCCGTGTAGGCCTAACAAGTACCTTCGGGGCTCGAGTACCTTATGCTTTCGTAAGGATATCGTTCCTTCGTGTAGGCATAAGCGAATGGGTCCCCCTAAATTGAACCCGATTGAAAGGAGCCTATAATGGGTGATGATCGGGGGCCTTGCTACTCTTAGTAGAGGACATCGAGGACAATCAGGTACCTCCTAAAACCAAAACTGCATGTAGAGAACATATAGAAACCCACCCCTTTAGAGCCATGCGGATAACCTTAGGTGTTTTAGACTGGATAAATAAGGTTGTTTTGTTTGTTTACCTTATTTAATTTGTCCTTTTATTTATGTATTTATTATTTTTATCCAGTACTAACTAATTTCTTTTTGTGTTTTATTTTTATTTTTATTTTACACATACTTTTGTTGCATTATCATTGCATCCACATTACATAGAGGCATTGATTCAAGTGGTTTGCCCGATTAGAAAATCTTTCATCATGGAAAAAAAGGTGTCTTAAGAAGGACGGCATCGATCCAGTCATGCGGCATTGGCCAGAGATTAATCAACAGATCCGAGGTAACAATCTGTCGAGCAAGCGTGTAGTGCCAAAGTATACACGCGAGACCCTGATGGTGGACATACAACGAGTTGCAAGGCGTGTGAATGACTTAGCTACCGAAGCCGCGGCTCTCCGACCTTTCGTAACCCCGGACATGGAAGAAGCACCAAGGTTTATCAAGTTGCTTAGAGCTATCGAGGAGCTAGGAGGTAGAGCTAGGGTTTATGTGTAGAACTTTGTTTTGTAATTAAGACTTTTTGTAATAGGGACTAGTTTTGTAATGTGAACCCTTTTTGTAATCTGGACCTTTTAGTTCCCATGAAAGTCATTCGAAAGGGTGATTGCCAGCAGAATCAATGCCTTTATTTCCATTCATGTTGCATATCATGACATGGTGTTGATTCAAGAACAGTTCATTAAAAGGCTTTCAAAATAGAAAAAGTTGGCTTTGCTGGAAACGATAATATTACAGTATCAAGTTAGGCCGAGCAAAGACCAATCGAGAAAGAAGACGGTATGATAGTAAGGCACGTGCGACGCAGAAGATTTAGTCAGGGCCGCAGAACCCTAATTTTAAATCTTCACATTTAACCCTTTTGTAAAAATCTCAAAGATTTTAATTTAACTCCTTTAAAAAATTGAAAATATTATTATTTTGCTTTGAATCTTTTCCCTCCTAAAACTTTCAGAATAATAATAATAACAAAAAGAAACCTAAAAGTTTTATTTTTTAAGTAAGTTAAAACTTTTTGATAATAAAAAAGGGAGAAACTTTTAAACCAAATGATCATTGAGAATTTTAATTTAAACCCCAAAATGTTTTAAAGTACTCCCCTAGGATCGGTAGAATCCATCCCTGTTTAGACGTATTATTCGTTTGCATCCAGATCTACAGAAGAAAAGATCTTGTCTGCATTATGCATGCACTGGTTGATGTCCTTTTCAGAAGCCACAAACATAAAGATCATGACGTCACGAGTCCGTGGAATAGAATAAGAGGAGAAGACGAAGTCATCCATCATCCTGAAGACGACGTCGAGACGTGGAGCACAGGTTTTGATTTCGAAGTCAAGGTCTCCAAAATAGATCCAATTGTTACCTGTAATTCATTATTAATTTCTTGCAAACAGACATTTTCTCTATTGAAAGTTTTTTAAAGACTGTTTGAGAATCAACACCTCATTTGCATGCATTCTCGTATTTATAGGGTATTGATTCCCGAAGTGGTTTCTCAAATATCAGAAATCGTTCATAATTGGCAAAGGGTCATCTGGTTAGATATTAGAGGGCACGGATCCATGGTTTTGTCCCAGAGCAAGATCGGAGACAATAGAAGATGAACCATCTAAAGACTTCAGGTCAGACACGGTACTGGTAATGAGCAAAGTAAAGTGCAAGAGTTGAAAGAAGCAGAGGGAAGAAGTGATGAATCAGATGAATACTTTGACGAAAGGTAAGCTATCCATCGAACCAAAAGAAGAATCGATTAAGGATCAGAATAGAGAGTGGGATAGTCAAAGTTCTACCTCCAAGCCAGCCAAATACGACAAATTGAACCCTGTTGTGATCCGCGTCAATAAACAGACAGAAGGTATGTATGAGTCGGGCTTTCAAAAAGTAGAGCTCGGTCCAGAAAAACCCGAGAAACAAGTAATGAAAAGAAGTACATCTCAATTCCTGTGAGGTACACCGAACTACTCCTAATGTTCATCGAGAAGAGCCTTATCACCTCGGTGAAGTCTCTAGCAAAGAGACTGTCTTATCTGAGAGATTATGATATGCGTCCTAAAGGCGGTTACCGTTTAGGAAGTTTGGGTCACAATATTGAAGATTGCGGGGCGTTGAGGAATAAGTTCAAGATTTTATCGTCATGAGAATTTTGGGTTTCGAAGACGGAGTTCCCCAATTCTATAGTGAGCTAACAATCACCCGATGGGCAAAGTCGAGGAAGAATCGACATCCAGGACAAAGTTCGAGTAATGCTGAAGTGGGTCACTCAAGCGAGTTAAATTTGAAGATCGGAGATAGGGGCATCCCAGGAGAGGGATATTCTTTCGAGTTCAGCCAGCTCAGATAAGAGAGAGATAACTTGGATAAAATTGAATTTGCAAAATGATCACCAGAAGCTTTACTGAGTGTTTAAGAATATTGAATTGGGTCACCTTTAAAGAATAGATGAACGATATTGTTCAGTTGAAGGACGACTCAGAATATTGGAAGAATAGAAACTAGTCAAGCAAGAATCAAGTTAGGCTGTTATCAGGTAAGTTTGAGGAAATTGGGAATAGGTACGACAATCTCCAGAAATGAGCTACAGAATAACATAGCCATTAACAAGAGTTTTGGAAACAAGTTTACGACAGAGCAGTGACAATCCAACACTCTTAGTTGGAAAGGACAACTTCCAAGCTGCAAAAAACTAAGTAGGGGATAGATGAAGACCCGAAGATTGATATTACCCAAGCAGGTAAGGCGGCTCAACAAGGTGGCAGGCTTAGTCAGAACATGGACCAAGTGTCGGACCACGGAGGCAAGCTGACCGGACTATTGGATGAAGTTTAGAAAGTAGGCACTGAAGCTTATCAGTAACTGTAAATATCTAATATCTGATATAATGAAACCTTTTGGCCTCAATGAACGCCGTTCTATGGGGATCACTTTTGGAATCAATACCTTACTGCATTCATGTTTATATTTTAGGATTGCATTGCATTACATTGCACAGTCATGGCATATTTTACATAACATTATCATTACCTTGCATAAAATTTTTGGGGGTAATCCAAAGAACAATTAGAGTTTTATCATGAATAAAAGAATTTAACACACTAAAAAAATCAAGATTCGAGCAGTTAGAAGATGGACTCAAGAGAAAAAGAGAGAGAAAAAAAGAAGTTTGATGCCTTTGATGCAAGAAAGCTCTGTTTGAACCCTAATTTGGTCGTTTCTCCGAATTCCAAAGATTCCCAGATTTGCGCATGATAACGGAACAAGATGTCCCAAGATTCACGTGACCATATTCTGCAAAAAGATGGAGTGCTGCATTGAAAAATTGCCGATCCACTACTTCCCCGACAGTCTAACAGGACCTACCGTGATATGATATGCTTTGGACATAGCACCAAGTCGTCAGTATCTCCAGGGTACGAAGATTAAACATGATGAAAGCTTCAAGGAATGTGCTTTGAGGTGTCTGTGTTTAGCGACCCAGGTGTAGCCTCCCGTAGATGAAGAGGAAAGTGACTTCCATGCCACATTTTCTATTTCTTCTTTGATAAGGTGCTCGGGAAAATGAATGCCAACTTTGAGGACTTCATGACAGCTGGAGAAAGAATCGAACATGCACTCCGGGACCTAAGTTTAAAAGACCAGACATGCCTAGGAGCAGAAGGAAAGAAAGAGATAAATGGGTACCACTTTCGAAGGTTCTTGTGATCGTAAGAGAAGAAGATAGGCAGATTCCTCTGAATTACCGAGAAAAATTCCTCGAACAAGTACATATTTAGAGATATTCAGAGTATTCCATCTCAGACATATGGCTCCCTCTGGTCAAGGGTTAGTAACTTACCTCAAGGCCGATAAAGATTACGCCCAGCTCATCTGCTCACAGTTTTGATCCATACAGTATATGTGAATTCTACATTGAGGCGCCGGGGTATGACACTAAGAAATTTGGGGTCGTTAATAGAAAAAATCAAGAAGCTGGTTGATGAGGGAGTCAACGAGAGAGTTGATCCAGTGGTGAAAAAACAAGAGAAGAGGCAAGCCTACACTACAAAGGACCAGAATTAGTTAGTACTCGGGAGGTAGTCCGGAGATCCCTGTGGTTTTCCTATCAGTTCACAAAGAAATTCTCAATGCTTTGAAAAAAAACTCTCAAACATATATTTTTTAGAATTAAAAATCACATTTCCATTTAGAAAGCATTTTTACATTCTTGATTCTTTAAACATTTTATTTTATGGGGTAGTTTTTGTTCTCCCATATGTATATACACACATTTTTGAATGGACATATGTATATATCATTTCTATATCAGGTCCTCGAATTTTGAATGCAACAATACATTTGCTTCAGATCCAAAGATCAACTCTAAGTTGCATATATTTAGAAGAGATTGAATGTTGTGGGGGATACTGTAAGTGTGAGTATCTGCTAGTTTACTTAGGCCAATAGAGGAACAAAGTGAGTGTTTAGACAATGGGCAGTTCCCATTTTAGGAATTTATCTTCTCAGGCACTTGTCGTTTAAGATCCTTGAAACGAGAGTTGACCCTAAACCTCTACCCCTGAAGGCTTTCTCAGGACATCTGTGAATGTGACGACAACTGGTATTCTTTTACTTTACCAGAAGACAGAGATGAGACCAGACAGATTGGATACGAAGATTAGAAAATCATAAGAAGAAAGTGGTTGAAAATAAGGATATGTCCAAACGAAAAACCAAAGAAAAGAAGAGAAATGGCAATTAGAAGGCCGAAGCAATCCAGATCGAGTAAATATCAGAAGAGCTGTAGAGAGGCAATTAACTTCGAGCGAAAGATAGCATCAATACCCAGTATAGATACGTGTTGATTCGAGGATACATTTATAGACTCGAATAAGAAGAAAGAGATTCAAGGCTAAAAACCCAAAATGGGCAGTCTAAAACAAAAAACAAAACAAAACAAAAAAAGAAAAGAAAAGAGAAAAATAAAATAAAAAAGAAGAAGAAAAAAAGAGAGAGAAAAAAAAGAAGAAAAAAAGAGAGAAAAAAGGAAGAAAAAAAGAGAAAAAAAGAAAAGAAAAAGGGAAAAAAGAAAAAGAAATAATACTATATATGCTTCAAACACAGATCAAACAATACAAGAACGAGACTTCAACTATGAGCAAGAGACACAAGGAATCCACATTTTAAGTAAATATCAGTTTTGGAAATTAGTATAAAAGCTCGAATTGAAGCCAATTCAAGACAAGTCGGCCCGAAGATTGCCAGTTTCAAAAAAGGAAATGACCTCTAGGGTGAAAACCCAAAAATGGGCAGTTTAGAGTGATCCTGAAAATGAAGAAAAAAATAGTTTGCTTGAGCATGCTGGTATCAATATCCAACCAAAATACATTGATCTAATGGTACAGAAGAAGGAAGTGACCTCTAGGGTGAAAACCCAAAAATGGGCAGTCTAGAGCGATCCAAGAGAAAAAGTGAAAAAGAAGAAAAGAAAAAAGAAGAGAAAAGAAGAAAGAAAGAATAACATTTCATCTGGGCGTGCCAATCACAAGAATTCCCATAAATGTATTCGTAGTCCTTCATTCAAGAAATCTCAGTTTCGAGGAGTTTTGGAGGATTAAATATTCTTGAACAGAAAACCGAACATCAGTACATAGCCAGAATGCAAGGAAGCCAACAGTAAAAAAGAAAAGAAATGAACTCTAGGGTGAAAACCCGAAAACGGGCAGTCTAGAGTGATCTAAAAAGGGAAGGAATAATGGGCATATCCAAGTTACACAAGTACAAAAATACTGTTTCACTTAACCATAAACCAAGGGCCTACATTACAAGCCCCCAAAGACCATTCTGATCATCCAATTAGATATCCAAGTTGAATGAGAATGTCTTCAAATTTCATTCCGCCTATAAGGGTTAACTTTGCTTCAAGGAACGTCAAACTTCGAAGTGCTTGATCGACAGCCAAATGAGGGAAGGATGGAGCATGGTGAGATAGTGAGATTAAGAGAGCCACCTTAAACGGGATAGAAACTAGGTAGGGTTGTTCCTCTCAAAAGCCTATTAGACCAGAAGAAACTATACATTTGCATATATAGAAACTAGGTAGGGTTGTTCCTCTCAAAAGCCTATTAGACCAGAAGAAACTATACATTTGCATATATCTCCACAATGGTCAAGATCTTCTAAATATGCGCTTCATTAGAGTTGATCTCTGGCAATTTGAAGCAGATGTGCTATGGTGTTTGATATTTTGGGGGCAAACATGTTTTAAAAGGTTTGACATTTTCTCCCAAAGTTTTGATGTTTACCATTTCCCCCAAACATTAGTTTTTAAAATGTTTGGCAATATACTTCGAATTTTGTTTACCATTCTCCAAACATTATTTTTTTAAAAATGTTTGGTCCTTAAAAAAAGAGAAGAAAGAAAAAAAGATGTTTACCATTTGTTCCAAACAATATTTTCAAAATGTTTGGTATCCCCTCCAAGATTGTGTTTTTCAAAATGACTGTTATCTTTTCAAACAATCATTATTTTTTTGAAATATACACAAGTAAATTGCCTTTTGCATCACTTTAAAAATGAATGATGATGAGATTTAAAGCATAGGGACCAAGAGTTAGTTCCCGTCGAAATGCTACAAGAAGATCAAGGATGAGCTCAGGGGATGGAAGCATTTTGGAGCACCCTGGTGACTAGAAATAGATCAAGGCTCTGTATGATGGGTCAGAAAATTCAAAGCAGTGGAGCCCGTGGTTGAATAGGGCAACGCCAAGCAAAGAAGATGACAAAGGTTCTTATAATAATAATATAAGAACCAGAAGATCATTTATGAAGACGAGTGATAACCCTGAAGACAAAAAAAGCCTTCCGCACAAAAGGTTTGAAAGCATGTTAATCTAGATTCGAAGTGATTGATCAAATGAGGATTTAAGAGCATACAACGAAGAAGTAAAGAGATGAAGAAATCTGAGGAATGACCTTTCAGGGTGTAAGCCTTTAGAACAGAAAATGAGAAGAAAAAAGAGAAGAAATAAGAAAAAGAAAAAAAAGAGAGTGAGAGAAAAATGATGATAAAAAGAGAAGAAGAAGAAAGGGGTAAAAGAGAGAAAAGAGAAAAAAAAAGATAGAAAAAAGATAGAAAAAAAGAAGAAGAGAAAAATGATGATAAAAAGAAAAGAAAAAGAGAAGGGAGAAAAGATAAAAAAGGAGAAAGAAAGCATTACATTGCATGCATCATATAGATAGAGGCATGTCAATTTTTGCTTGCTTTTAGACATATATTTGAAGAATTGTCAAAGAATTTACTAAAGAAAGAAAGAGAGGTGGCCATTTTCGGCGTGAATCCCTAAAATTTCAGAAAGATCGGTAGCCATTGTCGGCATGAATTCCCAAAATTGAAGAAAATTTGGGCAGCTATAGTAGCGTGAGTCCAGAAAGATCGGTAGCCATTATCGGCGTGAATCCCCAAATTTTTAGAAAGATCGGTAGCCATTGTCGGCGTGAATCCCCAAAATTGAAGAAAATTTCGGTAGCTATAGTAGCGTGAGTCCAGAAAGATAGGTGGCCATTTTCGGCGTGAATCCCTAAATTTGCAGAAAGATCGATAGCCGTTGTCGGCGTGAATCCCCAAAATTGAAGAAAATTTCGGCAACTATAGCAGCGTGAGTCCAGAAAGTTCGGTAGCCAATTTCGGCATGAATCCCCAAATTTGAAGAAAGTCCGGTAGCCATTTTCGGCGTGAATCCCCAAATTTGAAGAAAGATTTCGGCAACCTTAGCAACGTGAGTCCAGAGAGTTCGGTAGCCATTTTCGGCGTGAATCCCCAAATTGAAGAAAGATTTCAGCAGCGTGAGTCCATAGAGATCGATAGCCATTTTCTTAAATCCCCAAATTGAAGAAAGATCAATAGCCATTTTCGACGTGAATCCCCAAATTTGAAGAAAGATTTCGGCAGCCTTAGCAGCGTGAGTCCAGAAAGTTTGGTAGCCATTTTCGGCGTGAATCCCCAAATTGAAAAAAGATTTCGGTAGCCTTAGCAGCGTGAGTCCAGAAAGTTCAGTATCCATTTTCGGCGTGAATCCCCAAATTTGAAGAAAGTTCGGTAGCCATTTTCGATGTGAATCCCTCAAATATGAAGAAAAATTTCGGTAGCCTCAGTAGCGTGAGTCCAGAAAGATGGCAGCCTAGGTAGCGTAAGGCCAGATCGGTAGCCATTTTGGCGTGAATCCCAGATGTGAAGATAAAGGTTCTATATAGGAAGGGCCTATATTTTCAAGTGTCTGCAAGCGATGGGTTCTATATAGGAAGAATCCACCGCTCCGAGGCTTCAGGAGCTGAAAGTTTTATATAGGAAGGGCTTGTGGTTCTAGGGTAAAGACTAGCAGTTCTATATAGGAAGAACTCCCAGCCGAAAGAATTCACCCATGACACAAAAGGTTTTATATAGGGAAAACCCGTTGTGTTGGAGGCGAAGAGTCCTATATAAGAAGTGATCCGAGCTTTTCTGTCTAAGAGTGGGAGGGTCTATATAGGAAGAACTCGCAGCTCTAAGATTTCAGAAGCTAAATGTTCTGTATAGGAAGGACTTGCGGTTTCAGGCTTTGAAGACTAGAAGTTCTATATAGGAAGAACTCCCAGTCGAAAAATCCATCCATGACGTAGAGGGTTTTATATAGGAAAAACCCGCGTTGACGGCGAAGAGTTCTATATAGGAAGGACTCCGAGCTCCACCGTCTCAGAGTAAAAAGTTCTATATAGGAGGGACTCATAACTTGAGGCTTCAGAGTGAAGGATTCTATATAGGAAGAGCTTGTAGCTCCAAGATCGGAAGGTGACGAAGTCCTATATAGGAAGAGCTTACAAGCCTGAAGATTCAGCTAAGGAAGAGCGGAGAGTTCTAGAAGAACACGTGATTTCGAAGCCAAAGACAAGGAAGTAGGTAAAAAATGTGTGCTTTTGATCTTTACTTTGTTCTCGTTTCACAAGAACAAGCAAAGAGGGGCAACTGTAATCACTCATTTTGACCAGGTTTTAGTGTTACTAGTATTATTTTAATAGTAATATTATTAATATAAAATTAATGAAAAATCAAAAATAATAATAATAAAAATATAATATAAAAAGGTAAAAAAATTAAAAGTAAAAAAAAATTAAATTAAGAAGAAAAAAAAGGAAATTGTGTGGAGTAGGGTGCTCCACGTCACCCCTTAAAGCCCCCCAATTGCCTATAAATATGAGGCATGGGGGGGGGAGCAATTGGACAACAATTAAAGAGCCGACAGTGGCAGCCCCCCATAAGAGAGCTATGCTCTTAGGTAGCCAAGGACCGGGGTAGTCCCCACGGTCCTACCCGATTCGATCGGGGTCATATTTTAGATCTGATCTAGTTAATTTTTAGAGAGGTCGTGATAGATCTCGGTGGGGGTTCAGTCGGGGTTCGTCATTCGAACTCCTAGTTAGGTATATTTTCTTTCATTTTTATTTATGTAGTATTTTTTATAATTTAATGAAGTAGTAGTTAATTTAAAATTATGTTTTTTAGTTTGTATGTTTATTTATTCTTTAGATTAGTATTTATGTTTTAAATTTATATTTTATATTAATATTTTATTTATGTTAAAATTGTTTTTATTTATGAGTTAGATTAATATTTATGTATGTA
Source organism: Hibiscus mutabilis (assembly GCA_019671005.1). Taxonomy (NCBI): domain Eukaryota; kingdom Viridiplantae; phylum Streptophyta; class Magnoliopsida; order Malvales; family Malvaceae; genus Hibiscus; species Hibiscus mutabilis. Next base: position 27,823,523 of record CM033729.1, read on the forward strand.
TGTTTTAGATTGATATTTATTTATGTTTTAAATTTATATTTTAGACTAATATTTTATTTATATTAGATTCGTTTTTATGTGTTAGATTAATATTTAACATAAGTTATGTAGAGTATATAATATATGTATCCTATTATAGTTTATATTTGTTATATGTATATAATATATATATCCTATATTATAATTTATATTATATGTCATGTATTATATATATGTAATTATCTAATATTTATATCATATACGTTATATACTATTATATATTATTCGAATTGTCTAAACTGGTTCCCTCGAACCTCTGGTCCAACCCGGTTCCATCGAGGCCCATTTTCAAGGCATTACAACACTCATATGCATGCGTTAGAAAAATGAATCTAGCCAAGGGTTGTTGCTGCATGAGTGCGTGTCGTTACAATGAAGTACTTCCTGGGGGTTCATTGCACAACATCTTAATTCTCACAGTCTAGGGTGCATTCATTGCTCGATATCCCTCGCTACTTATAAAAAGATAATAAAAAATTATAGGATATATATATATATATATATATGATATTTATATTTTACTATGTGTGATGCTAAATAAATGCTAATAGGTGGAACAAATCTAAGATATTAGGGATGATGTTAGGTATTCTTAAATTGTTTACTTATCTATTGATGTGGAGTTGGTTATGCAATTTTCTCTCTTGTCGATGCATATGATTTATTGGTCGAATGGAATGATTTAAGTATCTAGAATGCTTATGATCTGTTGCTGGACCTTGCTGCTTTAATATTTACTTGAGGACAAGTAAAAACTCAACTTTGGGGGTGTAATAGCTTTTTAAAGAGCATATATTTCCCTTGATTTATAGGTTTAATTGTCCCCACATTGGTGTCTATTGCATCCATTTCTGCATTTTTATATCTATTTCTGCATTATTTCTAACTTAGTTTCAGTAGCTCGTGTTTTGTATATTTCTGCCTCGTTGTCGCTGCATTTCTAATGTCCCTACAGAGGAGGTTTTCACCACCATAGCCAGTTCTAGACTGCATCTGCCAGCTATCCAGTCTGCTTAAGGATAAGGACGAATATGCCAGTTGTCCAGTTTGTTACAACAAATTTTGTACGGCTCTGGGCACGCAATTAACCTACAATATAGGTGTTCTTCCTTGGGTGGCCTATAAAATGGCCAATTTAGAGGAGAGAGAGAGTCACGTTTTTCCCATTTTTCATATCATCTTCAACCTCTGAGCTTTCTCCCTCATTCCATGGTGGCTTAAGCTTGTTTCTGAAGGTTCGAGGTGAAGTGAGGTAGATTTATCCGAGGAAAAGAGGAATCAAGTGCTGAATAGAGGAAATACATTGTTATCTTCTTTAAACTCTTCTCTATTTTGATGTTTATGAAGATTTATTTTGTATTTTGTGCTCAACTTGACTATGGTTTAATTTTCTAGAGCTTTATGAACTTGTTGAAACTATTTCTACAGTTTAATATATATTTGTGTTAGCCTTTTCTTAAGCTTTAATTGTTGGATCTGATTTATGTTTTGCATGAGAGTGTTAAACTAGCCACTAACATCGACAAATGCAGTGATGAGCCAGATTAACGAGTTTTACAAAGAAAGTTTATTGGATGCAATGAAAGTTGATCTACTTGTTCGAAGGGCTATAGGCTCGGCTTACGACAAAAGTTGAAGCCGATCTACATCCCTGAGTCAACGATTGAAGGTTGAATGGAAGCTAACACTCAAGTTGACCAATTCATAGCTGGTTGAACCATCACTTTCCCTCGAAGTGTACTTGATCTTTTTGCCGAGCTAAACCAAGGAGATCCAGACTTTATTCTCATATTTCTCTATCTTTTATTACACTCTATTATTGCTACCACAATTAATCATTTATTCACATGTTTATCCTTTTATTGCAATCACCATTGCACCCACAATTACCACTCATACAATTTTGTATTGTAGTTACATAAGTATAAGCATAATACACCATCCTCGTAGGATCGATATTCAAACAAGATTTCCCTACTTCTATTATTGCATCAACAATATAGTTGCACTAATAGTGTGACATTTTCACATTGATCAATTGCCATCTATCAGACTTCTCGTTCCCAGATATTCTCAATCTAAAACCCTAAATCAATTCCATTTTTCTTCCATCTGAATCATGGTTAGATAACTTAAAGTAACTGCCAAAACCAACAAACCCCTCGAATGGAGAGAAACAATAGTCCTCCCTCTTTTCCTTCTTCCCCAACGTCTCCAACAACAAGCACAGAACCCTCTAGGGATACCATATTTGCGGAATTGAAAGATCTTGATCTCTGCCTATATAGAATAGACAACAACTTCACACAATGATACAGAGACATGATATAATTAGAGCTCATCCTGGAGAAAGTTTAGAGTTTACTCCCAATGTTCGTTACAAGTTTGAGGTTGATATACATACGGTCGTCACCACGAAAGGCTGGGAAGACTTTGTTCAACAGCCAGGGAAAGTTAACGCTGATTTGGTACATGAGTTTTATACTCATGTCAGGCACATGCCAAACGAGAGAGTCTATGTGTGTGGACAAAATATAGTATTCTCGGCCATGGCAATCGCTGACCACTACAACCAATCAATAATTTGTGGTACCAATAGGGATTTTATGGCCTCTGTAATGGCAGAAACATATGCTCAACTATTGATAGACCTCTGTATTCCTGGGACTACATGGGTCCATGATGAACATTATGTCAAAATGGTAGGTTGGGCACAGCTTAACCCAGAGTCAAAGTTTTGGATACACTTCATCAACAACCACATCCTCCCGATAAAAAATCGATCCACCATCTCCTGCAGACAAATTTTGCTTCTCCACTCTATACTAAATAATCAGTGCATAATGTAACACCCTTAACCTAGCCTAGCCGAAACTTTGCTAAAAGGATCACATTAGCTTCGCCGAAGCAAACCCAAGCTAATAGCCTAAACCGATCCTTTTTTCTTTTATCTTGTCTAAATGCATCAATTTAATTCCTAAGGTAAACATGCATCAGCATAAACGTTACATTGAAAATGGATTTCAAACCAGGGTTCAATTGCTCGAATAAACACTTTGGGGATGAATACATAATTTCCACAAATTACCGAGTCTTAATTAAAATTAAGATTACCAAACATTCATTAGCCTAATTTCATGTTCACATGTTATTTTTCAGCTCAAAAGAATCACCTGAGCCCATTCAATTGCATACATAACATTTAGGGACTAAATTACACAATTTCCAAACGTCAGCAAACCAACATGCACAAAAGCAACATGGCATATCAATACAGGCAAGCCCATATCGATACGACCTAACGACCATAATGGCTACACGTACCGATACACGAACCACTGTATTAATACAATATGTTGATCTACCCGTACCGATACGGTCTTGACCCCGTACCGATCCCCCTTGCCATTTTTCAAAATCTAGAATTCCAGTGACCAATTTGCGTACCGATACGGTACCCCTCGTACCGGTACAACTCTTTAAAAATACAAGGGGTGTACCAGTATGCAAACCCATGTACCGATTCCAATGTACAAAGCTCAAGGGGTGTACCGATACTCAACTATCCGTATTGGTAACCCTTCGCATTTTACACTTAAATAGAGCCATTTCAGACCCTACGTACTGATCCCTAGGTACTCGTACCGGTACGCGAAGGCCTGTAATAACTTTTAGGTCCAACTATGACTCTTTGGCTCACTACAATCAACTTTAAACATCACCTAAGCATCATAAGCAAAAAAAAACTTGACATCAACATTCAAACATTTTAAACAATCCTAGCAAGCATAACACAATTATCCATATCATTTAGAGGCATGCTTCCTACTCAACATGTAAAAGCCTCAATCCAAACTTCAAACAAGCATAAATGGCCAATTACACACCCAAAACATCAACATAAACTTGCACAACCAGGGAGTTTGGCAAACAACCCTCCCAATCAACAAACGACCATATTGCCTTTATTACTACAAGTGTATTTTGTTTCGTAAACACAAGTCCTTGGATTTCCCTTTGCTTGCTTGCTGCCTTCAACCTTTAATCCTCTGCATTGATGGAAAAAGAGAGCGTATGCACACAAGGCTTAGTGAGGAATGCTCAAAAACAAACCACCATCAATGCATTTAAAACCATTTTACAATCCTTTTGAAAAACCACTTTCTAAAACACCATGCACTTAACATTTCCAAAACATGCATATTAAACCATATGCTGCATGTATCATGGATTAATAGAAAAATCCCATTTGCTACCCTCAATTTAAGCTTTCCTATGCATACTACCAATGCAAGGTTTAAAAGTAAAACATGTTTAAACCAACATTAAACAACATTATCCATTTCATGATACATCGTTAATTATATTGGCTTACAAGTGATCAGTAACCAAGTTCCACTTTTCAAAGTATAACATCGGATACCCGAATTCAACAAGTGTTCCCAATACTTCATGCCATCTCAACCGGAATTGAATGTACAATTACAACCGGGTACAATCATAAACCCAAACATTGGTTAGATGCATATCCCAATAACGAGAGTCTTCGGTACATAGATCAAAACCCCTCGACCGTTAGGATACTTGAATGGAGTTTTCGGTACACCGGATAAAAAACCCTCAACATCCAAGGTGACTTTTTATAGTGCACTATCAATCCTATGGCCAGTCAACTATATCCGATAACATTTCCAAACCATCACTTTCCAATATAATTCATTTCTTAAACATTAACTAAAAAAACATTTACTCGATGCATTTTACCTTGCATTACCAATGTTCAAAAACATCATCAAAACATGCATTACTTCCAAATGCATCAACAACAATAGATAACCATTTTCTAGCATTAATACATGCTCAAATCATGCATATACAATGAGTAATTAAATCATTAAAACAAGTGTATAAAAATCAATTTATTAACTTCTCAAAAACTCACAACTAACAACCTAGAAAATTAGAGATTCACCTAGTTTCATGATTCTATTGTTAAATCAACTTATTAACATTATAACACATCAAAATCATGATTAGAATCAACCAAGAACTCAACAAAATAGAGCCTATATGAAAATGCATCAATCTCATCATTTAAACCTTGATTTAACCAATTTTCCATAATTAAATCATCAAATCAGGTTAGAAAACATATGTAAAGGATCAATAACTTAGGAATTTCAGTAAAGAACCTTATATTAGAGAAGAAGAACGAAGCTAACCTCTATACTTGACTTTTCTCTTAATTGGATGAATTTGCTTGAGAAAACAAGATCAAATCAAATAGGTTTTTTTAGGAAACCATTAAGGATTCATTTGGAAACAAAATAATGTTGAAATCGAGTATTTACCTGAGAAAATTGAAGTAGAAAAGAGTGTTTGGCTGAAAAGAATTTGAGAGAAAATCTTTTGGTGAAAAGTTAGTTACGTAAAGTTTTATTTAAATGCTAATTATGAAATTAATTTCCCCAAGCCTTTTTATTTAATTTAAAACCTTTTTAAAATATCCAATTAAAAGAGAAAAGTCTGATATTATACTCTGGCCAAATAGCTCCTTAAAGATTCTAAGTTTTGACCCTTTTACAAAACAGTCACTAAAAATAATTTTAAAACTTTACATTTTGGTCACTAACCAAAAATGTCATTTTTCAAAACTTCTTTTAATAAAATTGATTTTACCAAAATCATTCTCATATTAAATAATGATTTTAGGACATTTTCCATATTTTTTCCTCACTCAAAAATATTTATTTCCATTTAATCCTGAAACTAACTCGAATCCTCTAATTTGATCCATCGGATCGCCTATTCCACCTAGAAAACTTCTAGAACCAAAACTAGGGTGTTACAACTCTCCCCTTAAAAAAATTTGTCCTCAAAATGTACCTGATTGAAGTAGATGCGAAAACTGCTCCAACATGTCCAACTTACTTGCCCCTGTGGCCTCCTCAAGACCGTGATGTCGCCACAACACCTTAAGAAGCTCAATCATCTTGCCACGAAGAACTTTACTACCGGAGTCAAGGATCTCCACTTGTTTCTCATCATAAGACAAATTCATTCACAACTCAACATCCTCCACTGGCATCACATGCGATGGATCCGAACGATACCTCCGTAACATGAATACGTGAAACACATCATGAATCTTCTCCAACTCAGAAGCAAACTCAACCAATAAGCCACTGGACCCACACGTTCCAACACCTCATACGGTCCAATAAACCTCGGACTCAACTTTCCTTTACACCCAAAGCGCAACACCTTTTTCCAAGGTGAGACTTTCAAGAAAACTTTTTCACGAACCGCGTACTCCAAACAACCTTGCAAACATGACACTCAACTCCACAACAGCTTTCCTACTCAAAGCATCAGCCACAACATTCGCCTTGCTTGGATGACACTCGATTGTCAAATCACAATCCTTAAGCAACTCCAACAACCTACGTTACCTAAGATTCAATTCCTTTTACAACATCAAATACTTCAAACTCTTATGATCCTTGTCCATAATACACCTCTCACCATACAAATAATGCCTCTAAGTCTTCAACGCAAACACCACTGCGGTAAGCTCCAGATCATGCATAGGGTAGTTGCGCTCGTGCACCTTCAACTACCTCAATGCATAAGCTACAACCTTCCCATCTTGTATTAACACACACCCTAACCCTACATAGGATGCATTGTTATAAACCACAAACTCTTTTCTTAACTCAGTTTGAATCAAGATTGGAGCTTGTGTCAAAGCTTTCTTCAAATTCTCGAAAGTAGCTTGCTGTCTAGCTTCTGTCCACTCAAAATGCACATCCTTTTGTAACAACTTGGTTAACAGGGCAACAACCCTAGAGAACCCATCCACAAAATGACGATAATAACCTGCTAAGCCTAAGAAACTATGGACTTTTATTATTGACGTAGGTTGCTTCCAATTTACAACAGCCTCAACCTTTTGTGGCTCCACCGGTTGCCTTCTATCGAAACAACATGACCAAGAAAAACCACTTCCTTAATCCAAAACTCACATTTTCTTAACTTGGCATAAAGCTGATTATCCAACAAGGCTTGCAATACAATCAGCAAGTGTCGCTTATAATCTTCCTCGGTACGAGAATACACGAGAATATCATTAATAAACACTACTATGAATTGATCTAAGAATTTATGGAACACTTGATTCATCTATCCATGAATGCAGCAGGCATATTCGTCAACCCAAACAGAATCACCAGAAACTCATAATGCTCGTACCTCGTACGAAAAATAGTCTTCGGCATATCTTTATAATTAACCTTCAGCTGATAGTACCAAAATCTCAAATCAATCTTGGAAAACACCGTAGCACCCGAAAATTGATTAAAAAGATCATCAATTCACGGCAAAGGGTACTTATTTTTAATTGTTAACTTGTTCAGTCGCCAATAATCAATGCACATCTTCAGAGTGCCATCCTTCGTCTTCACGAATAACGCTGGTGCTCCCTACAGTGACACACTAGGTCAGATGAAACCACAGTCCAACAACTCTTGGAGTTGTATCTTCAATTCTTTCAACTCCTTCAGTTTCATATGATACGATGCAATTGACATCGAAGCTATATCAATATACGTTTCCATACAAAACTATACCTCTCTATCTGGTGGTAATCCAGGAAACTCCTCCAAAAACACCTCAGGAATTCACAAATAGTACAGATATCCTTAGTATGCACTTCTTCCATATTCGATTTTATAACATAAGCCAGATATGCTTGACACCCACACTTCAGTAACTTTTGTGCTTCCAAAGCTAAAACCACATTGTACAAGAATGTTTCTATGCCTATAATAACAATTATCAGGTTAGTATACAAATGGCACCATACGAGGCTCTATATGATAGAAAGTGTCGTACACCATTGTGTTGGGTTGAGGTTGGAGAAAAGAATGTTTCTATGCCTGATGTGTTGAAAGGAACTAATGAAAAGGTGTAGTTGATATGTGAGTGCTTGAGAGCAGTTTCGGATCGACAGAAATCCTATGTGAATTTGAAGCGTGGAGATATAGAGTATGTTGTTGGTGATCGTGTATTTTTAAAAGTGTTACCGTGGAAAAAGGTGATGCTGTTCGAATGTAAGAGTAAGCTTTGTTCTAGGTTTATTGGACCATATGAGGTTATGGAACGTGTTGGTCCTATGGCTTATCAGTTGAGGTTGCCTCCTGAGTTAAAGAAATTTCATGATGTGTTTTATGTGTCGATGTTGTGGAGGTAACGGTCGGATTAATCGCATGTTATGCTAGTAGAGGATGTTGAGTTGGGGCCAGGTTTATCTTACGATGAGGAACCGGTAGAAATCCGTGATACCAGTAGTAAGGTTCTGCGTGGCAAGGCGGTTGAGCTTGTAAAGGTGTTGTGGAGACTCGCAGTGTTGAGGAAGCCACGTGGGAACGAAAGTCAAATATGTTGGATCAGTTTCCGCATCTGTTTCCTCCAGGTAAATCTCGAGGATAAAATTTCTTAAGTGGGGGAAAGTTGTAATGCCCTGATTTTTGGCCTAGCAATTTTAAGGCTAGTTAAGAGGTCTGGTATATTGGGTTAAGGATTCGAGTTTGATTCAGGAGAAAATAATTTTGAGTAAGATAAAAATATGGAAAAATGGTTAAAAATCATATTTTAATATATGAATAATATTGGTGAAGTTAATTTTGGAAAATTGGATTTGGAAGGGTGACATTTTGGTTGGTGACCAAAATGTAATTTTTGAAAATTGTTTTTAAATGATGGCTAAATTGTAAAGGATCAAATTCTTAGAATACTTAAGGAGCTATATTACCAAGTTTTTGTTGGTGGTTTCTCTCCTCAATTAAGACTTTTTAACATGTGGTGTATAAAGTAATTAAAAGGGATTTTATAACAAAAATGTAGTTATTGGTTTTAAACAAATTTGATGTAAACTTTTCTCTCAACTTTTCTCTTCACTTCTTTTTTGCAAAACACTCTTGTTTTCATCAAATATCAGAGGTGAGAGATCTATTTTCTTAAATTATTGATTTATAATTGATTCTTCATATTTTATTTATAAAACCACATGGAAATCTTGTGTTTTTTAAGCTTTAATCAACCAATTGAGGGAGAAATCATACAATAGAGGTAAGGCTCATTTTCTCCTCTATCGAATGGTTTTTATTGATATTCCCAAGTATTTGATCCTTGATTTATGATTTATAATCTGATTTTATGATTTTGCAATGATTAATTGATTTAATTGGGTTTAATTGCTGAAATTGAGGAAGATTCGTATTGGATATGTTTCCTAGTGTTGAGGATTGATTTTAATCATATATTGGATATTTTACAATGTTGATAAGTTGTTTTTAACTTAGGAATCCCGAAACTCTTTGAATCCCTAATTGTTTAGGTTGTTAGATATGAGTTTTTGGGGTGTTGTGGTGGTTGCTTGTTGCTGGAGATATAAGGATATTATAATCCTATTTTGAAGCGTTGATTGATGATAATGGAAGTGTTAGATTGTTAGTTTTTGGCTGGGTTGTGTTTGGAAAGAGTTAGAGGATGATTTTTGGTTGTTGTGGTTGGATAATTATGAAAGAGTTGTTGAGGAATGTTCTTGCAGTGCTTTGAATGCATTGAGATGGACTAATCCTCTGTTGTTATGTGGTTAAAACATGGGAGTTTGATCCAGAAGTGATTGGTGAAGTTTTGGAGGCTTCAGACGCTTGAATTTGCATCAGCGAATTGAGGTTTTGCGTATCGGTGAGTGAGAATATAGATTTCAGCTTTGAAATGATTTAAAGGTGGTTTATGGGAGTTTAAAATTAGCTTGAACACGGTTTTAGACTCAGAATTAAGTATCAAAAAGATTTCTCTCTTGGTCATGCTTTTATGGAATGGTTTTATGCACTTGTTTTGAATTACATGGAACCTACTATTTAAGCATGTTTAAAGTATGTTTAATACTGTTTTTAATCATGAGATGATGAAGGATGCACACGGTAAGTGATCCTTGTAAGTATGTGGAATACTTGTTAAAAACATGGTTGTTGCTTTTATAACGATTTGGTTTAATGCTTATAAAAACAGTGAGGTATGTGGTAATTGTGGATTATATTGGCAAGTGATTGGTTTAAAAATGTTATCGGATATAGTTGGCCAGCCATAGGATTGATAGTGCACAATAGTAAGTTGCCTTAGATGTCGAGGGTTTTATACGGTGTACTTAATACTCTATCTAAGTACCTAACGGTCGAGGGGTTATATGGCACCGTAAACTCCCGTTAGTGGGTTAAGCATCTAACCGAGGGTTAGGGTTGGTGTCCCCGTGGGTTTTAAGTGTACCCAGTTGTAATGGACCGTGATTGTGATTGGATCGCTATTCCGGTTGAAATGGCTTGAAGTGTTGAGATGACACTTGTTGAATCAGTGTATCCGATGAAGTATTTTGGTAAAGGAACTTGGTTATGATCACTTGTAAGCCAATAAATTGTTGATGTGTCATATAATGGTTTATGTTGTATAATGTGATTTATACATGTTTACTCTTTAAGCTTTGCATATGGTTCATTGTGCATGAGAAGGCTTATGTTGAGGTTTAGCAATAGGATTTGCTGATGGTTAATGACACATGTTGCATATGGTTTAATATGCTAGTTTTGAAAGTGTTATGTGCATGTTTTTCAAGGCATGATTGCTTAAATGTTGTTTAAACATGGATTGAAATGATATTTCAATGTGTTGTTGAGAAATGGTTTTAAATGCATTGATGGTGTTTTGTTTTTGAGCATTCCTTACTAAGCCTCGTGTGCTTACACTCTCTTTGTCCATCAATACAGAGAATTGAAGTTTTGGAAGGCAACAAGAAGCAAGGGATCGTTAAAGACTTGATACTAAAAGTATGTTTTTGAATTAGACTATAAGTAATAAGGGCAATAGGGTTTTCGTTGTTGTTTTGGGAGATGATTTGTGAAACTCCCTGGTTGAGCAATGTTGTTTTGCTGCTCATGGTTTGTAAATGGCCATTTTGGATTATTTGTGGTGACGGTTTGATAATTCATGCTTTGCTTGTGTTGATTGCTAGGAAGCATGCCTCTAGATTTACCTTTGAAGCATGATGCCATGGTTTGATGTTGAATATGAGATGTTTTGCTGTGGAATAACCCTTAAAAGTGTTGGATGTATGTTAGAAACATGCTAGGGTGTCTTGGTATGTTCGAGAGCATGTTAAACCAGCAAAGAAGGACATTTCAGGTCCAGACGTATCGGTACGCGCGTCCCTATTTCGTTATGAGAAAGACATTCCAGGCTTAGCGTATCAGAACGAGGGCAAGTGTTTTGGTACAGGCTTAGGCCATTTGAGGCCAGTGTTCGGTATATGAGGAACCGTTATGGTATGGGGTATGTGTAATTGGCAGGGTGTATCGGTACGCGAGGGCATATCAAAATGAGATTTGGCTGCTGGAATTTAGGGTTTTAAGAGTAACAATATTGTACCAATACGCATGCAAGTGTACCGATACGACTATCGTTAATTCAGTTATTTGAAAGTTCTAAAGTTCTGTTTTCTTTTGTTTTAGTCCCAGAATGCTGTGAATGCAATTGCATGAGTATGGATGATTGTTTTGAGCTGAGTTATGACATAAATGCATGAAATTGGACTAATTAAAGGTTGGTAACATTAAAAAAGGTAAAGTCCCTCTAGTTCTATAGAATTACAACTTGGCCCCTAAATTGCAATTGGGTTCAATTGGATATCAAATCGATGCCCGATTGAGATGGGTTTTCACCTGTGGTTATTATGAACTCATAGAAAACAATAATTTACATATAGATAAGATAAAAAGGGTCGCGTCTTGAGTTCTTCTTCACAGTTTACCTCGGTAAACCTAATGTAGCTTGCTCGGTTTGGTCTTACATCTAGGCCGGGTTAAGGGGTTACATTTGGTGGTATCAGAACCAGGTTTGCAATAGTTGGGAGTTGGTATGATTGTTGTAATGATCAGTGGGTTGTATTCTAATGTTTGCTATGCACGGTGATTGAAATATCCACGTTGATTGCTTTATGTCATGTTGGGGGGAAATACGAGAAATCATTGCCTTATAATGTTTTGATTTGAGATGGAAGTCTTGGATCCTTTCTTGAAGCTACCTAAATACGTTGTTTTGAAATGATTATCATGCCTTGGATATATCTTTTAGCACGATGGGACTGAGGAGAGAGTTGTGATCTGGTACAATTGCTACTGCTGTTGGGCAGGGAAATGAGGAGGATGTTGTCCTCCCGAAGGGTTGCCACCGCCTGATCCATCTGCGGGAATGAAGCAAGTACCAACTATGCCAAATGGGGCAGGGATGGGTGACATGGCACCGTTGATTCAAGCCATGACCGGTGCTTTCCAGGCAGCAGTTTTGGGTGTTCATGTGCCGACACCAGTGGTTGGGCAGACGAGTTTGCCATTAGAGTATATCTGTCAGGGAAGAGTTGAGTTTCGTGGTCTAGCATCAGAGGCTTCTGAGGATTGGTTAGCTAGTACAAAGAGGATTCTGGATTAGATGGGTTGTACAGATGCTCGTAAGTTGGGTTGCGCTATGTCCCTATTGCTAGGAGATGCTTATAACTAGTGGACTACCTTGAAAAATAGGATGGCACCCGAGGATATATCTTGGGAGTTCTTTTGTGGTGCTTTTTGGAAGAAGTACCTGGGGGTCTGGTACTAGGACGAGAGGAAGAGAGAGCTTATGGCTCTAGTGTAGGGCAGTATATCTGTTTCTGAGTACGAGGTACAATTTGTGAGGTTGAGCCAATATGCTCCAGAGTTAGTTCTTAATGAGCGACAAAGTTGTGATTGTTTCTGCTATGGGCTAGTTTAGGAGGTTAAGACATACATGCTTGCTGCTGATTATATGGATTTTGATGTTTTGGTTACGCGAGCCAAAGATGTTGAGCAGAATCTTGGTTTAGCTTCTGGTTCTCGAGGCTTTAGCTTTGGTAAGATAGTGGTAGATTCTGGTAAGAGACATCGTGATAGGAGGTTTTGCCCTAATCAGCGGCGTGGTGGCGGTGTTGTTGGGTGTGGAGCGCAGGGGCAGGGTGCTTAGGTTCGGGCTTCGCACAATACCTGTTGGGCTTGTGGATCACGTGATCATTTGAGGCGAGGTTGTCCAGTTTGGCCAAAGAGGGCCAGTTACCTGCGGCTATTGTGGCTAATGCTTGTTGGAGTTACGGGTCTGGCGACCATTTGAGACGTGACTGTCCTTTGTTAGTGGGAAGTGGGCAGGGTGTTGCACCTGTTGTTGTTCTGCAGAGAGGCCATGGTCGTGGTTGTGGCCCGTTTCAGCGTAGAGATGGCGTACAGAGGACTGTGGCTCATACCGTTGCTATCTAGCCTGAGGGTGGTGGACCGGCTAGAGTGTATGCACACCATGAGGGTCGCAACGACTCTGATGTAGTTGCAGGTACATTCACTTTGCAGTCTCTGCAATTGTATTCATTGGTTGATTCTGGTTCTACTCATTCATATATCTTGAGTGAGTATGCACAGTTGCTTGATATACCTTTTGAAATTCTTAATATGGGTGTTAGAGTGACTAGTTATCTTGGAGAGACAGTCGTGGTTAGGAAGTTGTATTGTAGGTGTTCGTTGATGGTTCATGGACACTTGTTTGTTGTGGATTTGATGGAGATGCCATTTTGTAATACCCCAATTTTTGGTTAGTGGCTATTTTGCAAAGAATCAAAAGTTGGTGGTTTTAGTTTAGTGACTAAAATGTAAAATAGTTAAATAGTTCACATAAGGGTGTGAATTGAATATAAAATTGTTGGTTCGATTCGATGTTTCTATTATTGGGAAATTACAGTTTAAGTTTAAATGTGATTCGGGTAATCGTATGAGCTCGAAATGTGATGAAATTTTGAAGGGAGTTGTAAGAAGACTTGAAGAGCATGACATTTTGTTTTGGAATCATTTTTAATCGATTTAGATTCGATTGAAGACAACATTTTGAAATAGTGCATAAATGGCATTTTTGTGAATACTTGGATTCATTAATGGCATTATAATCATTTGCCCCTACTTTTTAATTAAAGATGATTATGGAAAAGTGATAAGGTTAGGTGTCAACACCTAATTGGTCATAATTGAGGGGTAAAATGGTAATTTTACTATTGATGGAGATTTTTATATTGGATTTAAAGAATTAAAATGCCATTTGTCATGTTAATTAATGATAGAAAAGGCTAGAAATTTTCTCCCGTGTTCTTCCTCATTTCGAAAACATCCTAACCAAGGTAAGAAAGTTTTTGATTCAATTTTTGGCTTGATTCGATTGGTTTTTGGTTTAAGACATGAAATAGAGAATTAATCTCCATTTAATTCTCTTTCATTTGGTATAATTTTTTCATAGTTCACATGCTTATATGTTGAGATTGGAGATTAGGGTTTATGAAGAACAAGTTCAATTTTCATGTTTTATGGGTTCTTTTGATTAAATATGATGTTGTGATGTTGTTTCAAGCTTGCAAATAGTGAAAATTCCATGAATTATGATGTAGGTTGAATTTGGGAAAATGGAAAAATTAGGGGAAACTCTTGCAAAATTCTTATTTGAGGTGAGAATGATGTTAGAAACTTCAATATGTTGATTTGAGGTTGAATTCATGCTTGAATCAAAATGTAAAGTTTGGTCAAAGTGATCTTTGGTATTCGCTATGGTAGAAAATATTGGGAAAATTATGGAAAATTTTCCTAAGGTTATAAATAATGTAAGGATAATTTTGTAAGCTTTAGAAAGTTATTTGGACTATTGTGGAAGTTTATAAAGTGTTGAGGATTAATTTGTAAATTTGGGAAGTTTAGGGGTTTGGTTGTTAAGCTTGTTTTTGAAGTGTATTTTGTTGGAAAATTAAGTTAAAGTGAATAGAAGGTTGATTTTGAAGTTATGTTAACTTTGGGGACCAATTTGAAAATTTGGCAAATTCAAGGACTAGTGTGTAAATTTTTAAAGTTTGGGTCCTCAAGTGTAAAGAATGAGAAATGTAAGGTTTGGACTTGAAAATGTTGGCTAGAAGTTTAAAAAGAGTCATTTGGACTAAAATGAATATTTTGGAAAGTTAAAGAATTATTAGGAAATATTATTCCTAATATGTATCAATGTTAGTATGATACTAACATGTACTTTGAATGGTATGTATTGTTGAAATATTGTGTAGATCGTACTTAGGATACAAGCAAGGCTGCTGATAAAGATAAAATTCAAGAGTAAGGTTGGAAGTAATAGTACAGCTTTTTAGTGAGGCAAAGGTGAGTGCAATCTTATTTATTTTAATTGTGATACGAGGAAGACTTGTGATAAGTCAACCTCAAATGTTGAAAGAAAGGGATTTGATTTATATTAAATGGTTTTGAATGGTCTTGTGAATGATTTTGGTATGAACTGCCCTATGCATATTTTTATATGTTAAAATTATTGATTTGATCAATTGATATTATCGAAATGAATGAAAGGTTCATAATAGTGAATTGTGCAAAAAGCCCATTGTATGATTATTGAGAGTCTTGGTATATTGGCATGCCAAAGAGGTGGAGTATATCGATATAATAATATTGTCAAATTACAATAATGATACAGTGAGCTGTGTTTTACAGCTAAGACCTATCGGTTAATACTGCTGTTAAGTTACGGCGGTGATACAATGAGTTGTGTTCTACAACTATGATCGATCGTTATTATCGATGTCGTTAAGTTACGGTAGTGTTTACATTGATACATTGACATTGATATCGATACATTGATATATTGTTTTATTATGGCACAACAAATTGGTTGATGTCAGCACATGTGCATACTCATCATTGACTTGTATACCATGTATTCTCATCCATAGTACATTGGGCTATATTGAAATTTAAAGTACAATGGATCGTATTGATATAACATGTATTGTATATATATATATATATGAATATTGAAATTTTTACAGGTTACAAAAAAGGGTAATGGTTTTGATACGCCAGTCTTTATAATTTTCAAATCCTTTTTGATAGTTATATTGCGCTCTATTTATTTCCATTATTACTTTGCAAAGAAATGTTTTAATTATTTTACATTGCCTCACTAAGTATATACTTAGCGTGTGATTGTTTCACGCGTAGATATTAAGGAGTATAAGGAGTAATGAGCAGCGGAGGACATCATCATATTTTGGAGAGTCGAAAATCAGTATCAGTATGACATCTTTGATGTTATCTTTTGATATTACTAGTTGACATGTATATTTATTAATGTTTTGGCTACTCTGATATGTATGTGGTTAGAAAAGAGATAGTTTAATCGTATTTTATTTACTATCTAAATGATTTGTAAATTAGGCAGTTTTTAAGTAGTTTTATTAGTCATATGATTTAGAAATGACTTGCCTAGTTGTTGCTTAAATCTAGGTTCAAATTTTACTTAACAATATTAGTTTTAAATTTTACGCGAATAAATATTCTTTTAGAAAATGGTAAATTATTTATATTTTAAAGAAACAAAATTTTATCGATTTTGAAATAAGAACAATCATACAAGTGTCATGTGACATCTTTAACTCGTATTTAGTGATGGATACGAGAAATGGGTGTTACATTTATTGGTATCAAAGCTATAGGTTTAGTCGGTTCTTGGTTGGAATGAAAGTTGTTTTTGTTAAAAAGTATGTACATGCGACTAGGATGTCAAAATTACTGATCCGATGATTATATAATTGATGAATATCGATCCTTACAATGTAGTGGTTACGTGATTATAGATGGCTAAATCAGGAGGTTCCAGACAGGCTACGGAACATGAGGTTCTAGAAGAAGTTGGAAGTGAGAATAATGTGGTTAATAATAACCCTCAAGCTCAACTGGATCAGGAAAGAGCACCATCACAGCAGGGAATGCCTGTGCAAGACCATGGGACTTTTCTTCAGTCATTGGAAGTGATTCTAGCACGTTTCCAACCTTCAGCTTCTCCTGCTCTCCGTATGACAATTTCTAAGGAATTAAAAAGTTTGGGAGCACCCGAATTTAAGGGAGATTCAGATGATGGTCCAGTGGCTGCTGATATATGGTTAAATGATTTAAAGATCTTGCTTGACGGATTCCGTTGTTCTGAGACGGATAAATTGGATGGAGTTGTCTCATTACTGCGAGGTCAAGCTAGATTTTGGTGGACTAATGCCACAATGCACATTCATTCTGAGCAAGTGACCTGGAAATTCTTCTTGGAGGAATTCAGGAATAAATACATTGGAGATCAGTTCATCCGGGAGATGAAACGACAATTCCTCAACTTGAAGCAAGGAAACCGGACTATCTATTAATATGAGTGTGAATACAACAAGTTGAGCCAGTTTGCAACAGAGTTAATCCCTACTGAAAAGGACCGATATGATTATTTTATTGAAGGTCTGAATAAGAGAACAAAAGAAATGTTGGTAGCATTGAACCTGCCTACCTTTCAAGAGGTGGTGAATCGAGCTAAAGTAGTGGAACGTGTCTATTCAGAGGACACGACAGAGCAGACTTTGCAATCTAATAAAAGATCAGGAACATCTTCAGCTCTTTTCTCATCGAAAAGGAATAAAGGTGGTTCTTGGTATAAGAATAAATCTTGATATGCTCGTAAAGGAGGCAATGCTGGAGGAAATAAGGAGGCTCAGACAATTAATTCTGGTGTTGGTTCATCATCCTAGTTTATAACTCAGTCTTGTGATGTTTGTGGTAAACGTCATTCAGGTACATGTTGGTTGGTGATCGGAGCATGTTTTAACCGTGGAAAGATGGGTCATTTTATGAGAGATTGTCCTCAAAGTCTAGAGAGAAACTTGTATAGACAGAAAGGTCTGCTATGATGCCACCGAGAGGCAGAGGAAGAGGCGGACCGGGAAGACCATCTGAGTCAGCTTCGAAGCAGAAAGGCGCGCACTAGCTCGAGTTTATAATATACGAACTAATGACGACTAGGGATGACTCAGAAATTATTGCAGGTACATTCTATCTTTTTGATAAGCCTGTATTAGTTTTGATTGATCCTGGTTCTACGTATTCGTATATTAGCACTAAGTTGATTGAAGATAGAGATATTCCATTAGAGTCTTTGTCTAGTGATATAGTGGCGACAAACCCATTGAGTCGGAGTGCGAAAGTAAGTAAAATATATAGAAATTGTCTGATAAAGGTGGAAGGAACAGAGTTTTCGACAAACCTAATAGAGTTACCTTTCGAAGAATTTGAAGTGATATTAGGCATGGATTGGTTATCTTTCTATCATGCCATTGTGGATTGTCAATTAAAGCGATTAATCTTGTAAAATTCAGAAGGTGGGGAGATAATAGTAGTGGGAGAAAGGATGAATCCTTTACCTAATGTGATATCAACAATTTTTGCGAAGAAGCTGCTATTAGAATGTTGTCAAACTTTTCTAGCTAATGTGGTGGATACTCTAACTTTTGGAATTAAGTTGGAAGATATTCCTACTGTTCGAGAATATCCAAATGTATTTCCTGATGAGTTACCGAGATTACCCCATAATCAGAAAGTAGAATTTAAAATAGAGGTGTTACCTAGTACTGCACCTATATCGATGGCCCCATATAGAATTGAGCCAGCTAAGTTTCTAGAGTTAAAGGCACAATTGCAAGAATTATTGGATTAGAGTTTTATAAGGCCAAGTGTGTCACCTTGGGGAGCACCAGTGTTATTTGTGAAAAAGAAAGATGGGTCTATGCGACTATGCATAGATTATTGTCAGTTAAAAAAGGTGACAGTGAAGAATAAGTATCCCCTTCCGAGGATTGATGATCTTTTTGATCAGTTAAAAGGTGCAGCTGTGTTTTCTAAAATTGATATTCGATCTGGATATCATTAGTTGAAGATCAAGGAAGAAGATATTTCAAAGACAGCTTTCTGAACTCGGTATGGGCACTACGAGTTTGTAGTGATGCCGTTCGGATTGACTAATGCTCCTGCGGCATTCATGGATTTGATGAATCGAATAATCCAGCCATATTTGGATCAATTTGTGGTGGTATTTATTGATGATATTTTAGTTTATTCAAAGACAAAGGAGGAACATGATGCTCATCTTTCTGTTGTTCTTCAGATCCTCCAAGAAAAGAAACTATATGCTAAGTTATCAAAATGTGAGTTTTGGTTATCGAAAGTTACTTTTCTCGGTCATGTGGTTTCTGTAGAAGGAATAAGAGTAGATCCCAAGAAAATACAAGCCATAGTGGAATGGAAAGCTCCGAAGAATATTTCTGAGGTTCGAAGTTTCTTGGGACTGGCTGGTTATTATCGAAGATTTGTAAAGAATTTCTCAACGATCACCTCTCCGCTAACCAAACTATTGAGAAAGGATGTGCCATTCTTTTGGACGGATAAGTGTCAAGAAAGCTTTGAAACATTTAAGATGATTTTAACTGAAGCTCCGGTATTGGTGCAGCTAGAATCGGGTAAGGATTTTGTAGTGTATAGTGATGCTTCTCATAATGGCTTAGGATGTGTACTCATACAAGAAGGAAAGGTGGTGGCTTATGCATCTAGACAACTTAAGACGCATGAGAGGAATTATCCCACCCATGATTTAGAGTTAGCAGCGGTTGTTTTTGCTTTAAAGATATGGCGTCATTATCTATACGGAGAACGATGCTATATCTACACGGATCATAAAAGTTTAAAGTATCAGCTAACTCAAAAGGAGTTAAACTTGAGGCATAGAAGGTGGATCGAGCTTTTAAAAGATTATGATGTGGTTATTGACTACCATCCAGGAAAAGCAAACGTGGTAGCTGATGCTCTCAGCATAAAGACCTTTGATGCTCTGAGAGCTATAAATGCGAGGCTAGCTTTGAAAGAAAATGGTGTTTTGATTGCTGAATTAAGTTTAAGGCCTGTTTTAGTAGATCGGATAAATGAGCTTCAGAAAAGAGACATGGAATATTTGTCAAGATTTAAACAAGTTGAAAATGGTGAAACCAAAGATTTTGAAATTAAACCTAATGAATGCTTATATTATCGAGGAAGAATTGTTATTCCTGAGGATGAAGAACTAAAGAAAGAACTTCTCTTTGAAGCACATTATAGTCCTTTGACTATGCATCTAGGTGGAAACAAGATGTATCAAGATATAAAGAGTCGATATTGGTGGCCGAGAATGAAAAGAACTGTAACTGAGTTTGTTTCGAAATGCCTGACATGTCAATAAGTGAAAGCAGAGCATCAGGTGCCTTCTGGTTTTTGCAACCAATTTCCATTCCTCAATGGAAATGGGAACGGGTAACCATGGATTTTGTATCAGGACTACCTTTGACTCCAAATAAAAAGGATTCCATTTGGGTGATTGTTGATAGATTGACTAAGTCAGCACATTTCATTCCTGTCCGAACTGATTTCTCTATGGATAAGTATGCTGAATTAATATTAAGGAGATCGTTCGGCTTCATGGAGTACCAGTCTCTATTGTCTCTGATAAAGATCCAAGATTTACTTCTAGATTCTAGAAATCTTTACATAAAGCTTTGGGTACTCGACTTAATTTTAACACAGCCTTTCATCGTCAAACAAATGGACAATCAGAGCGAACTATTCAGATTTTGGAGGATATGTTGAGGGCTTGTGTGATTGAATTCAAAGGATCATGGGAGAAGTACTTGCCGTTAGCGGAATTTTCTTACAATAACAGCTATCAGACAAGTATCAAAATGGCACCTTATGAAGCCTTGTATGGAAGAAAGTGCAGGACTCCTTTGAATTGGTACGAGTTGAAAGATCGGGACGTATTCGGACCTGATCTAATTAGAGAAGCTGAAGAAAAAGTAAAGATCATAGAAGATAGCCACCGATCGACAAAAGCCATATGCAGATTCAAAGAGGAAAGAAATTGAATTTCAAGTAGGTGATAAAGTGTTCCTCAAAGTATCACCTTGGAAAAAGATATTGCGATTTGGACGAAAGGGAAAATTGAGTCTGAGATTTATTAGACCGTATGTGATTGTGAAGTGAGTTGGTCCGGTGGCTTATCAACTTGCTATACCTCTGAAAATGGATAAGATTCATAATGTATTTCATGTATCGATGCTCAGTAAGTATCGGTCAGATCTTTCCCACATTATTACTCCAGAGAATGTAGAGATTCAACCATATTTGACATATGAGGAGGAACCGATCAAAATTTTAGCACGTGAGGTCAAAGAACTGAGGAAAAAGACAATCCTACTTGTTAAAGTTCTTTGGTGAAATCACAAAGTGGAAGAAGTAACGTAGGAAAGAGAGAAAGATATGAAAAAAAAATTCCTCATATTTTCAAATCATGTACGTTCTGAAAATTCGAGGAAGAATTTTCTTAAAGGGGAGAATTGTAGTACCCCTATTTTTTGTTAGTGACTATTTTGCAATGAATCAAAAGTTGGTGGTTTTAGTTCAGCGACTAAAATATAAAATGTTAAAGTTTGGTGACCAAAGTGAAAAGTTGAGAAAAGTTTAAGGACGACCAACATTTTAATTTTCCCAATAATTATTTTTATTTTATAGTTAAATAGTTCACATAAAGGTGTGAATCGAATATAAAATTGTTGGTTCAATTCGATGTTTCTATTATTGGGAAATTACAGTAAAAGTTTAAATGTGATTCGGGTAATCGTATGAGCTCAGAATGTGATGAAATTTTGAAGAGAGTTGAAAGAAGACTTTAAGATCATGACATTTTGTTTTGCAATTGTTTTTAATCGATTTATATTCGATTGAAGATAGTATTTTGAAATACTGCACAAATGGCATTTTTTTGAATACTTGGATTCATTAATGGCATTATAGTCATTTGCCCCTACTTTTTAATTAAGGATGATTATGGAAAAGTGATAAGGTTAGGAGTCAACACCTAATTGGTCATAATTGAGGGGTAAAATGGTAATTTTACTATTGATGGAGATTTTTATATTGAATTTAAAGAATTAAAATGCCATTTGTTATGTTAATTAATGATAGAAAAAGCTAGAAATTTTCTCCCATCTTCTTCCTCATTTTGAAAACATCCTAGCAAAGGTAAGAAAGTTGAGATTGGAGATTAGGGTTTATGAAGAATAGTTGGATTTTCATGTTTTATGGATTCTTTTGATTAAATATGATGTTGTGATGTTGTTTCAAGCTTGCAAATAGTGAAAATTCCATTAATTATGATGTAGGTTGAATTTGGGAAAATGGAAAAATTAGGGGAAACTCTTGCAAAATTTTTATTTGAAGTGAGAATGATGTTAGAAACTTGAATATGTTATTTTGAGGTTGAATTCATGCTTGAATCAACATGTAAAGTTTGGTTAAAGTGACCTTTGGTATTCGGCTATGGTAGAAAATATTGGGAAAATTATGGAAAATTTTCCTAAGGTTATAAATAGTGCAAGGATGATTTTGTAATCTTTAGAAAGTTATTTGGACTAATGTGGAAGTTTCTAAAGTGTTGAGGATTAAGTTGTAAATTTGGGAAGTTTAGGGGTTTGGTTGTTAAGCTTGTTTTTGAAGTGTATTTTGTTGGAAAATTAAGTTAAAGTGACTAAAAGGTTGATTTTGAAGTTATGTTAACTTTGGGGACCAATTTGAAATTTTGGCAAATTCAAGGACTATTGTGTAAATTTTTAGAGTTTGGGTCCTCAAGTGTAAAGAATGAGAAATGTGAGGTTTGGACTTGAAAATGTTGGCTAGAATTTTAAAAAGAGTCCTTAGGACTAAAATGAATATTTTGGAAAGTTAAAGAATTTTTAGGAAATATTATTCCTAATATGTATCAATGTTAGTATGATACTAACATGCACTTTGAATGATATGTATTGTTGAAATGTTGTGTAGATCGTAATCGGGATACAAGCAAGCCTGCTGATAAAGATAAAATTCAAGAGTAAGGTTGGAAGTAATAGTATAGCTTTTTAGTGAGGCAAATGTGACTGCAATCTTATTTATTTTAATTATGATACGAGGAAGACTTGTGATAAGTCAACCTCAAATGTTGAAAGAAAAGGATTTGATTTATATTAAATGTTTTGAATGGTTTTGTGAATGATTTTGGTATGAACTGCCCTATGCATATTTTTATATGTTAAAATTATTGATTTGATCTATTAATAATATCGAAATGAATGAAAGGTTCATAATAGTGAATTGTGCAAAAAGCCCATTGTATGATTATTGAGAGTCTTGGCATATTGGCATGCCAAAGAGGTGGAGTATATCGATATAATATTACTGTCAAATTACAGTAATGATATAGTGAGCTACGTTTTACAGCTAAGATCTATCGGTTAATACTGCTGTTATGTTACGACGGTGATACAGTGAGTTGTGTTCTACGACTATGGCCTATCGTTATTATTGATGCCGTTAAGTTACGGTAGTGGTTACATCGATACATTGACATTGATACATTGATATCGATATATTGATATATTGTTTTATTATGGCACAACAAATTGGTTGATGTCAGCACAAGTGCATACTCATCATTGACTCGCATACCATGTATTCTCATCCATAGTACATTGGGCTATATTGAAATTGAAAGCACAATGGATCGTATTGATATAACCTGTAATGTATATATATATATATATATGAATATTGAAATTTTTACAGGTTACGAAAAAGGGGAATGGTTTTGATAAGTCAGTCTTTATAATTTTCAAATCCTTTTTGATAGTTATATTGCACTCTATTTATTTCCATTATTAGTTTGCAAAGAAATGTTTTAATTATTTTACATTTCCTCACAAAGTATATACTTAGCGTGTGATTGTTTCACGCGTAGATATTAAGGAGTAAAAGGAGTAAGGAGCAGCGGAGGACATCATCATATTTTGGACAACCAAAAATTAGTATCAGTATGACATATTTGATGTTATCTTTTGATATTACTAGTTGACGTGTATATTTGTTAATGTTTTGGCTACTCTGATATGTATGTGGTTAGAAAAGAGATAGTTTAATCGTATTTTATTTACTATCTTAATTATTTGTAAATTAGGCAGTTTTTAGGTAGTTTTATTAGTCATATGATTTAGAAATGATCTTTCAAGTTGCTGCTTAAATCTAGGTTTGAATTCAACTTAAAAATATTAGTTTTAAATTTTACGCAAATAAATATTCTTTTAGAAAATGGTACATTGTTTATATTTTAAAGAAACAAAATTTTATCGATTTTAAAATAAGAACAATTTTACAAGTGTCATGTGACATCTTTAACTCGTGACAGGTGATGGTTTCGAGATGTCAAGCTTTCTTGGTCTATGTTATGAATCATGGTTCGAAGGAGTTGAGAGTGCCAGATATTCGTATGGTATGTGAGTTTCTGGGTTTTTTTGGAAGAGTTACTGGGTTGCCACCAGATCAAGAGGTGGAGTTTGGCATTGAGATCTTTGCGGTTGCGGCACCAGTGTCAATTGCTCTATATCGCATGGCCCCGAAGGGATTGAAGGAGTTGAAAACACAATTATAGGAGCTGCTTGATCGAGGGTTTATTAGGCTGAGTGTTTCAACGTGGGGTGCACCGGTGTTGCTCGTGAAAAAGAAGGACGGTACGTTACAAATATGTATAGATTATCGGCAACTGAACATGTTTATGATAAATAATAAGTATCCACTAGTCAAAGTGTTAAGAATTAAAAAGATTCCTCTAATCAAAGTGTTATGGAGAAATCACAAAGTAGAGGAAGCTACTTGGGAACCTGAGGAATCAATGAAAAAGTAGTATCCATATTTTTTTTCAATCTAGTACTTAGGAAAAATTTGAGGACAAATTTTCTTAGGGGGGAGAATTGTAATACTTCAAAATTTTGGTTAGTGACCAAAATGTAAGACTTGAAAAGTTGGTGACCAAAATGTAAAAATTAAAAAGTTTGGTGCCAAAGTGTAAATTTTGAAAAGTTTAGGGACTAAGTTGTAATTTTCAAAAGTTATGTAAGTTAGTCCCGTAAATGAATAGTTTACCCTCAAGAGTTTGTGTTACCCAGATTTTTGATACAGGGTTTGTATTAAGAGGTATTAAGTTTTGAAGTTCGGGAAAAATCTGGATAATCGAATTTAATCAAATAAATGAGAAATCTTTTATGAGATATTTTAGGAGATATTTTATTAAAAAAGGCAAGGATAGAATGGTCAGTTCCATGTCTTATTTTAATAAAAATTAATATGGACCATTGGATCAAAGGTTACTTTTCCATGTTTAATCTTAGCCATTGGATGAAAAATGGCAAGATGGTAATTTTTTATG
This sequence comes from Hibiscus mutabilis, assembly GCA_019671005.1. Classification (NCBI taxonomy): domain Eukaryota; kingdom Viridiplantae; phylum Streptophyta; class Magnoliopsida; order Malvales; family Malvaceae; genus Hibiscus; species Hibiscus mutabilis. Next base: position 27,848,828 of record CM033729.1, read on the forward strand.
ATAGCAAGGGAAAAGTTGGTAATCACTAACTCCTTGGATTGTTTTGGGCCCTTGGATTGGTAGGTAGACATGTGGTTTAATATGGACCTTTGGATTGCAAGGGTAAAAAGGTCATTAGACTTTAAAAATGAATTTTTAATTCATTTTTATATATTAAGTACAAGTGGCTAAATTGGAAGGAAAAGAAATTTCAAGATTTATCCCCCAATTTCAGCCAAGTTTCGAACACCCCAAGGTAAGGAAGAAAATTTTTTCTTCTTGATTTTCAAGCTTATTTAGTTGGAATTTTGATGAAGGCATGAAACATGAAATTAATCTACATGAAATTCTCTGCTTTTTGGTACCAATTGTTCATGCTTTCCTTGCTTAGAACCTTGGTTTTGTGACTTTGAAGGATAAAGGGGATGTTGTAGAATCATATTAAAACTTGTATGATGATTGAAACTACATGGAAATGGCTAAACCTTAAATTGTTCAAAGTTAGGGTTTTAGTAGAAAAGTTGAAGTTGTATTGATTTTGAGTTAGGAATGATTGTGAAGCTTGTAAATGATGTCTAAGTGTTAAGTGGACTAATTTGGAAACTTGAAAAAGTATATGGGTGATTTTGGCATTTTGATAGAATTAGGGGAAATTATGGAAAAATTTCCATAAATTTGGAAATGTTGAAATTATGATTTTACAAGCTTTAAAATGTCATTTGTACCATTTTGGAAGTTTGTAAAACATAGGGACCAATTAAATTTTTTGAAAAGATTGGGGACCAATTCAGCAATTTGGAAGAAATTAAGAACTTAAGTGAAAATTTATTTTTATGGAAGCATTATGCTGGAATAAATATTAGAATGAGTTATAAATCATTCTTTGAGTAAAGGTTGGAAGAAATACGAAGTATTGTGGATGGAATGACTTATGTCATGAAACTAGTATTTGGAAAATATTAGAGTATTTATAGGAAAATTATTCCTATATTGTTTATGTGTTAGTAAGATACTAACATATAATTTGGAATGTAGTTATGGTATTTTAATACACTTTTAGACTGTGAACAAAATCAAGATCGAGTTAGCAATTGAGAAAATGGAACGTGATCAAAGTTGAACTTAGTGAGGCTAGTGAATATTGACAAAGCATAAAGTGTCAAGGTGAGTGCATTTTTTATGCATGAATAGTACTATGATTATCATTTGGAAGACTTGTGATAAGTCTACCTTATTAATAATTACTTGATAATTATATGTTTATATCATGAACTTATATTTGACATATTGAGAATTGTCAAAGGAAGAACTATGTTACATTTGATCACTAAATATACCAGGTATGTATGGTTATGTTATATTTAGGGTATGAACTGCCCAGTATTTAATTATATTTCCATGGATGAATTGAATATGAAATTAGAAAGTATGCCCCAATAAGTATTTGAGGTATAGAGTATAGTTGGCATGACATAGAGTCCAGCGGTTTAGCACTTCAGTGCGGTTTATTAACACTTAGGTGTGGTTCTTTAGCACTTATGTGCGGTCTCTTAGCAATTCGGTGCAGTTTATTAGCACTTTGGTGCAGTTTTGACTCGTGTACTCAAGTCCTCAAAACTATGTTGGGAAATAATTTATTTGATAATAAATGGTGAATAAATTAGAGAGCAAGTGAACTCTCAGAAAATGATAATAAATGGTGAATAAATTAGAGAGTAAGTGAACTCTCGAAAAATGATAATAAATGGTGAATAAATTAGAGAGTAAGTGAACTCTAGGAAAATGATAATAAATGGTGAATAAATTAGAGAGTAAGTGAACTCTCGGAAAATGATAATAAATGGTGAATAAGTTAGAGAGTAAGTGAACTCTCGGATAATAAATGGTAAATAATTCAGAAAGTAGGTAAATTCTCAGATAATGGCAAGGATAATAATAGGATTTATGAATCTGGATTATATTATGTTAATATTTGATTAACATAAGGGAAATAAAGGAATAGTGATCAAACTGCATGTTTATTATATTATTGATATAATTCAATAATGTTGATTTATATTAAATAATTATAATGCCTCACTAAGTATATACTTAGCGTGTGATGGTTTTTCAGGCGTAGGTAGAAAACCCGGTTCGGAGTAAAGAGTTAGGCCTCACTATCAAAGGGGATATGTGCAGTATCGATAATTACATATTTAATGGATTTTGATATTTCTAGTTGGCATGTATAAATAAAAAGTAGCTCCTTTCAAACTAGTCTAGATATTGATTGTAATAATAATATCTAGATAAGTGGTTAGTATATGATATTGAGTTTTATTTAAATGATACTAGTTTAAAGAAATTGCTAGTAACGAAAATTGGGTAAGATTATAATAATGAAATTTTAGAGTAATCAAAATGAATTTTATTTTAGGCAGTTTTGTTAATTGTATAGTAAAAAATTGCCAAGTTGCTACCTGAAATCGAGGTCTATCTGATGGATTAAAAATTAGAAATAAATTTTATGCGATTAAAAAAAAGAAAAAAATTGAATCGTCATTTTTGACTTGTTCGGATAGCATAAAATATAGTTTAAACATCATGTGACACTCTATACTAGTATTGGGTAATAAATACTAGTAAGGGTGTTACATTTAAAGCATGTTTAATACTATTTTTAATCATGAGATGATGAAGGATGCACACGGTAAGTGATCCTTGTAACTATGTGGAATACTTGTTTAAAAGCATGGTTGTTGCTTTTAAAACAATTTGGTTTAATGCTTATAAAAACAGTGTGGTATATAGTAATTGTGGATTATGCGGTTTAACTAGGCAAGGTTTGGGATATCATGCGGTTTAACTAGGCAAGGTTTGGGATATCATGCGGTTTAACTAGGCAAGGTTTGGGATATCATGCGGTTTAACTAGGCAAGGTTTGGGATATCATGCGGTTTAACTAGGCAAGGTTTGGGATATCATGCGGTTTAACTAGGCAAGGTTTGGGATATCATGCGGTTTAACTAGGCAAGGTTTGGGATATCATGCGGTTTAACTAGGCAAGGTTTGGGATATCATGCGGTTTAACTAGGCAAGGTTTGGGATATCATGCGGTTTAACTAGGCAAGGTTTGGGATATCATGCGGTTTAACTAGGCAAGGTTTGGGATATCATGCGGTTTAACTAGGCAAGGTTTGGGATATCATGCGGTTTAACTAGGCAAGGTTTGGGATATCATGCGGTTTAACTAGGCAAGGTTTGGGATATCATGCGGTTTAACTAGGCAAGGTTTGGGATATCATGCGGTTTAACTAGGCAAGGTTTGGGATATCATGCGGTTTAACTAGGCAAGGTTTGGGATATCATGCGGTTTAACTAGGCAAGGTTTGGGATATCATGCGGTTTAACTAGGCAAGGTTTGGGATATCATGCGGTTTAACTAGGCAAGGTTTGGGATATCATGCGGTTTAACTAGGCAAGGTTTGGGATATCATGCGGTTTAACTAGGCGAGGTGTCAAATATTGCGGTTTAACTAGGCAAGGTTTGGGATATCATGCGGTTTAACTAGGCAAGGTTTGGGATATCATGCGGTTTAACTAGGCAAGGTTTGGGATATCATGCGGTTTAACTAGGCAAGGTTTGGGATATCATGCGGTTTAACTAGGCAAGGTTTGGGATATCATGCGGTTTAACTAGGCAAGGTTTGGGATATCATGCGGTTTAACTAGGCAAGGTTTGGGATATCATGCGGTTTAACTAGGCAAGGTTTGGGATATCATGCGGTTTAACTAGGCAAGGTTTGGGATATCATGCGGTTTAACTAGGCAAGGTTTGGGATATCATGCGGTTTAACTAGGCAAGGTTTGGGATATCATGCGGTTTAACTAGGCAAGGTTTGGGATATCATGCGGTTTAACTAGGCAAGGTTTGGGATATCATGCGGTTTAACTAGGCAAGGTTTGGGATATCATGCGGTTTAACTAGGCAAGGTTTGGGATATCATGCGGTTTAACTAGGCAAGGTTTGGGATATCATGCGGTTTAACTAGGCAAGGTTTGGGATATCATGCGGTTTAACTAGGCAAGGTTTGGGATATCATGCGGTTTAACTAGGCAAGGTTTGGGATATCATGCGGTTTAACTAGGCAAGGTTTGGGATATCATGCGGTTTAACTAGGCAAGGTTTGGGATATCATGCGGTTTAACTAGGCAAGGTTTGGGATATCATGCGGTTTAACTAGGCAAGGTTTGGGATATCATGCGGTTTAACTAGGCAAGGTTTGGGATATCATGCGGTTTAACTAGGCAAGGTTTGGGATATCATGCGGTTTAACTAGGCAAGGTTTGGGATATCATGCGGTTTAACTAGGCAAGGTTTGGGATATCATGCGGTTTAACTAGGCAAGGTTTGGGATATCATGCGGTTTAACTAGGCAAGGTTTGGGATATCATGCGGTTTAACTAGGCAAGGTTTGGGATATCATGCGGTTTAACTAGGCAAGGTTTGGGATATCATGCGGTTTAACTAGGCAAGGTTTGGGATATCATGCGGTTTAACTAGGCAAGGTTTGGGATATCATGCGGTTTAACTAGGCAAGGTTTGGGATATCATGCGGTTTAACTAGGCAAGGTTTGGGATATCATGCGGTTTAACTAGGCAAGGTTTGGGATATCATGCGGTTTAACTAGGCAAGGTTTGGGATATCATGCGGTTTAACTAGGCAAGGTTTGGGATATCATGCGGTTTAACTAGGCAAGGTTTGGGATATCATGCGGTTTAACTAGGCAAGGTTTGGGATATCATGCGGTTTAACTAGGCAAGGTTTGGGATATCATGCGGTTTAACTAGGCAAGGTTTGGGATATCATGCGGTTTAACTAGGCAAGGTTTGGGATATCATGCGGTTTAACTAGGCAAGGTTTGGGATATCATGCGGTTTAACTAGGCAAGGTTTGGGATATCATGCGGTTTAACTAGGCAAGGTTTGGGATATCATGCGGTTTAACTAGGCAAGGTTTGGGATATCATGCGGTTTAACTAGGCAAGGTTTGGGATATCATGCGGTTTAACTAGGCAAGGTTTGGGATATCATGCGGTTTAACTAGGCAAGGTTTGGGATATCATGCGGTTTAACTAGGCAAGGTTTGGGATATCATGCGGTTTAACTAGGCAAGGTTTGGGATATCATGCGGTTTAACTAGGCAAGGTTTGGGATATCATGCGGTTTAACTAGGCAAGGTTTGGGATATCATGCGGTTTAACTAGGCAAGGTTTGGGATATCATGCGGTTTAACTAGGCAAGGTTTGGGATATCATGCGGTTTAACTAGGCAAGGTTTGGGATATCATGCGGTTTAACTAGGCAAGGTTTGGGATATCATGCGGTTTAACTAGGCAAGGTTTGGGATATCATGCGGTTTAACTAGGCAAGGTTTGGGATATCATGCGGTTTAACTAGGCAAGGTTTGGGATATCATGCGGTTTAACTAGGCAAGGTTTGGGATATCATGCGGTTTAACTAGGCAAGGTTTGGGATATCATGCGGTTTAACTAGGCAAGGTTTGGGATATCATGCGGTTTAACTAGGCAAGGTTTGGGATATCATGCGGTTTAACTAGGCAAGGTTTGGGATATCATGCGGTTTAACTAGGCAAGGTTTGGGATATCATGCGGTTTAACTAGGCAAGGTTTGGGATATCATGCGGTTTAACTAGGCAAGGTTTGGGATATCATGCGGTTTAACTAGGCAAGGTTTGGGATATCATGCGGTTTAACTAGGCAAGGTTTGGGATATCATGCGGTTTAACTAGGCAAGGTTTGGGAATGCCAATATAGGATAAAGTTCATGTGTTAAACCTATTTTAATGCTTTGGGATTTAAGCATGGTTTATGATTTAATGCTTTGGAGATTTAAGCATGGAATGTACATGATGTTTCACAACAATTATTATGCTTTGATTCTGTTGGAATCATGGAAAAATGCCTTGGTTGTAAGCATGTTTTTGGAAAACAAGCATATGGTTTTCAAATGGATTTAATGCATCATTGATGCATGAGCATCCTCACTAAGCAAGTGTGCTTACGCTCTCTTTTTCCTCATGATGCAAAGCATTAAGGTTTGGGCGCAGCAAGAGGCAAGGTTAAGTGATCCAAGGACATTTACAAGTTTAAGTATGAACTCGGTTTACATTTCGGTGAATAAGGCAATGTGTTTGCCATGGTTTTTAGGAGTTGTAATTCTGTTTCCTTATGGATTCTAAGTATGTTTCTATGCTGGATTTTGGGGATGGATTGATGTTGCTAAGCTTGATGTTAATCTTTTCTTATAGTTGTAGATTGTTTAGGTATGCATCTAGAGCCTCCTTGATGATTGCCATGTTGTGATGGTTTGAGCAAGTTTATTATGCTGTGTGGGTTATGTTGTTATGATACTTATGCTGAGATTGGCCTATTTGTGTATTTTGGTATGTTTGGCAAAATGGTTTAGGAAACATGCCTTTAGAGTGATCCTTTGGTAACATGAGATTGATTTGGTTGTTTAAATTTAGTATAGATGTGACTTTATATATTTATGGTTGTTTGTATGTATGTATGAAAGTTGCTAGGACCCAAATGCATCTAAATTTGAGTGAAAAACCAGCTAAATTTGACATTACAGGCCCAGACGTACCGATATGCGGGGGACCGTACTGGTACGGCTAGGCAATTTTGGGCAGCGTGTTTCGGTATGGGGGTAGGCATTTCGATACGCTTTATTGCTATTGGAATCTCACCTTTTGGAACGAGCCCGCGTATCGAAACACTGGATGACCATATCGGTACAATGTTTAAAGAAATTAAATAGGATTCTTGTATTCAAAGTGGTGTACCGGTACGGTGCTTGGTGCACCAAAACGAGTTGCAATACCATATCGATACGGGACTTAGCGTATCGATACAGAGGCAGTTAATTCTGTTAATGTCATGGAAGGCTATTTTAGGTTTCTTTCGTTTTAGTCCCTGGTCTTGTTTTATCAATTAAATGAGCATGGTTGATCGTATTGAGCTGATTTTTGACATGTAAACATCAAATATATTTAATTAAAGCTTTCTAACTTAAAATTGGGAAAAGTCCCTATATATTGCTAAAATTGCAATTTAGTCCCTAAATTGCATTTGTGTCCAATTGGATATCGTTTTGATGCCCAATTGAGATGGGTTCTCACCTGTGAACAGAATGTACATGTAGGAAAGTAATAATGCATCTAGACAAGATAAAACAAAAAATGGTCGCATTTTTGGTTCATCTTCCTGGTTTACTTCGGTAAACCTTATGTAGCATGCTCGGTTCGGTCTTGCGACTAGGCCGGGTCGAGGGGGTTACAACATGATTGCTTAAATGTTGTTTAAACATGGGTTGAAATGATATTTCAATGTGTTGTTGAGAAATGGTTTTAAATGCATTGATGGTGTTTTGTTTTTGAGCACTCCTCACTAAGCCTAGTGTGCTTATGCTCTCTTTGTCCATCAATGTAGAGAATTAAAGTTTTGGAAGGCAGCGGGAAGCAAGGAACCATTAAAGACTTGATACAAAAGTATGTTTTTGAATTAGACTATAAATAATAAGGGCAATGAGGTTCTTCTGTTGTTTTGGGAGATGATTTGTTAAACTCTCTAGTTGAGCAATGTTGTTTTGCTGCTCATGATTTGCAAATCGCCATTTTGGATTATTTGTAGTGACGGTTTGAGATTTCATGCTTTACTTGTGTTGATTGCTAGGAAGCATGCCTCTAGATTTACCTTTGAAGCATGATGCTATGGTTTGATGTTGAATCTGAGATGTTTTGTTGTGGAATGACCCTTGAAAGTGTTGGATGTATGTTAGAAGCATACTAGGGTGTCTTGGTATGTTCGAGATCATGTTAAACCAGCAGGGGAGGACATTTCATATCCAGGCGTATCAGTATGCGTGTCCCTATTTTGATACGAGAAAGCCATTCCAGGCTTAACGTATCAGAACGTGGGCAAGTGTTCTGGTACAGGCTTAGGCCATTTGAGGCTAGTGTTTCGGTACATGAGGAACTGTTTCGGTACGGGGTATGTGCAATTGGCATGGTGTATCGGTACGCGATGGTGTATCGAAACGAGATTTGGCTACTGGAATTTGGGGTTTTAAAACTAACAATACCGTACCAATATGCATGCAAGTGTACCGATATGGCTCCGTTAATTCAATTATTTGAAAGTTCTGAAGTTCTGTTTTCTTTCGTTTTAGTCCCCAAATGCTGTGGATGCAATTGCATGAGTATGGATGATTGTTTTGAGCTGAGTTATGACATGAATGCGTGAAATTGGACTAATTAAAGGTTGGTAACATTAAAAAGAGTTAAGTGCCTCTAGTTCTCTGGAATTACAATTTGGTCCCTAAATTGCAATTAGGTTCAATTGGATATCAAATCGATGCCTGATTGAGATGGGTTTTAACCTGTGGTCAGTAGGAACACATTGAATAATAATTTACATCTAGATAAGATAAAAAGGGTCGCATCTTGAGTTCTTCTTCAGGGTTTACCTCGGTAAACCTAATGTAGCTCGCTCGATTTGGTCTTGCGTCTAGGCCGGGTCGAGGGGGTTACATGATGTGTGAGGAGCCAACAAAGGAACCAACAGCTACAAAGAAGTCCTCTGCTCCAGCGACTGCCAAGGCAACCAAACATGCTACGACAAGTGCACATGACATCGCAAGTATTGATGGGATTGTCGAAATCCTTCGCCCTTTGACACGGCTATTAGATCAAATGGAGGCACGTCAACAGTTGTTTATGCGCTACATGAAGGACCGAGATACAACCCTTATGAGAGTTATCCTAAAGCATTATCCTGACAGCTTTGTCCTTTTCCATGTATTTCTTGCTGCACTATTTACCCGATAACTGAAGCTACGCCTGTTCCTAGCAACATTACCGCGACAACCACTGTATCACAAAATGGTAAGGACCTATTATTGAACCAACCCGTACTGAATCTCTTTATGTTTTTATAGATTCAGACGACTCTACTTTCGCACTAATGAAATCTCTACCGGCCGAGCCATCAAAATTGTCATCAAAGCGTAAAGCTTCTAAACTTGAGGAAGCTGCCAATGAGGACGAACTGGGTGATGAGGTCACAGAAACTAGGGTTCAGGATGCACCACCAGCTTCGCGTCAATAGTAACTACGACCCAGAAAGAGGACCAAGCAAGTGGATCGAAGGAAACTAGTCATTTGAGGTGATGACCTCTTCGATTAACTCATTTTTATTTTATTTTCTTCCATTTCATTTGTTTATTTTTGCATGCATTGAGGGCAATGCTTCTCTCGAGTTTGGTAGTGTCTTATTTTTTTTCTTCTCATGTTAGGTTGCAGATGTTACTTGCCATGTCTTTTACCTGATGAAACTATCTAAACCTGCTGTGATATCCTATGATGAATTTATTACCATGGCATATCGATGAGAGAACTTTTGGCTTTAGGTTTAGTGTGGATTTAACTTAGAAATTTTCTATGATGTTGTTTAAAAGTCTAAACGGTTGTGACTTGTTGATCTTAGGATTAAAATAAGAAAAAAACTTATGCTAGAGGTGCATATTTGGCTCTTGTTAAATAAATACCATGTGCTTCGGACACTCCGCTGCTACGATTAGTCTAGTACGCTTAGAAATTACAAAGTAGGAAAGACAATTCATCATGAGTGAATGAAATACTTCACAGGATGACTATACTCAATAGGCTAGGGGTTCGCTATTTGCTCCATCTTATCTTTAAGTCTAGGAAAGTAGCTGTGATGAGCTGAAGCCCTAAAAAGCCATGGCTTGTTAATAAATTTCCTTGGCAATATTTATATATAAAAAGAGAAAGAATAAAGCAAAGACTTCTTTGAATCTTTTTGATTGACTTGTTCATAACCATGCTCACATACTTACACCAGCATTATAGCATCATTTTTGAGTGACTATCTATGCTTGCTGATGGTTAAGGTAATTAAATTTTTATGCCTCGGTTCTGAGGATTGAAATCAGGTAAGAAGCATGTTTTTGGTGGTAAGGCCCTTGGCAGGTAATTGTTAGCGATTTGCATTGCTTGAGGACAACCAATAGTTCAAGTTTGGGGGTGTGATGAGTGTGTAAAAGTACTATTTTTCTTGCCCTTTTTACTAATATTATTGCTAGACTTAGGCTCATTTTAGTTGCATTGATAGGCATTATTGCATAGTTTCCTTGGTTAATGAGCTTGGTATTACATTTTGCTGGTTTTTGTGGAAAATTCGTTGCTGGTTCACTCTATTTTGTGTAGGACAGGATTGTCGTGGCAAATAGGGAGATACAGAAGAAATTACCGAAGCTGATTACCGCGACATATCTAGATAAATCTGGATAAATACAACATTATATGCACAATTATCTAGAAAGTAAAATATAAAGCATGGATTTAAATTTCAAATGCCAGATCAAATAAGGATCAGATCTCCATAGAATTCAAATGAATTCAAACCCTTCTTATTAGCACAAAGCTGATCGCATCAACTCTATAAATAGAGATCAAATCGCAGCTTTGGAGGGGGATTTTTGGAGAGAGAGAAACCAGATCACAAGAACTCCAACGCACCTTCTTCTTCATTTCTATTTTATGCGATCCATGTCTGAGATTAAATCTTTTGTATTTTCTTTTTACCCAGCCATGAACTGATTTAAATTGGCTGGGGTTATTTGGGTTTGTGGTGTGATAAAACGATTAGATGGTTTAGGTTTTTGATTTCAATAAATTCAAGTTTTGTTAGTTCTGTATTTCTTATTTTTCATCTTGAGAGAATTGGGAGAGGATCTCGAGTGTTATCTACTTATTTAGGTTCGGGAGAACTAGATTCACTGAACGAATGAACACGGTTCCCATTCGAACAATCATTGGTGGGAACTAATTCGCCTTAGGAATAAGGATTGGATTTCAGTGGCTAAAAGGAGTGTAATATTAGTTGTTGCTCACCCAAGGTTAACGCAGGGATGTATCACTAAGGCATGCGAAATCTACCAGTTCTTCTGTTAGGGATAACAAGAAGAAATCAAAGAACACTTCACTGAACTTTGAAGAAGGAAACCAGTTGCCACAACATTCAAACCAGTCCAGTTGTCGCGGCATAAATTGTGACCTTGTTGCCACGACAACTCATCTGGTCTTAGTTGCCACAATAATTGAGTTTCCTCAGCAATCAATTGCCACAATAATCCATTTAGCTATTGCACCACTAATCACGATAACCCGACCTACTCTCTTATTCGATTACTTTTCCCATTCATTTTACATGCTTAGTTATTTTACTTGTTATTACCGAACACCTACCATTACTATTCATTTCTCTTTTCAGTGCAAAAGCTAGAAATTGAAGTTTCACCAATTCTTGTGGAGACGATCATTTACTATACTATTACTTGCGTCATGTATACTTGCACCGTTTGCGTTGCACCTGAATCACGCAACAATAATCATTAGCCAGTTTCAACGAAACTCGCTTGGTCTCAAAATTGACCACAACCCTATGCTCATACAACCAATCCATCCCTAAGATCATATCAAAACCATGAAACGGTAGCTCTATCAAATCAACCACAAACACGTGACCTTGAACCATCAAAGGACATCTCCTATACAACCTCCTCTAACAACCATCTCTCCAAAAGAACCTGTCACTTGCATACCCACATCTAGCTTTTCTATCGGTATATCAAGCAAATGCGCATGCTCATGCAAAAGATATGAATGCGTAGAACCAGAATCTATCAGAGAAAGTAATGACATAGACTGCAAGGCAAAAGTACGTGTTATCACATCCGTGTTATTCCTCCCCTTACGATGCGTATAGATCCTCGTAGGTCCACCACCCTCGATTCAAACTGCCATTGTATGCGCTACAGTCCTCTGTCCTTCCTCCCTTTGCTCGAAATTACCTCGACAATGCCCACAACCTCTCTGTGGTGTAACAACAGGTGCAGGTGCCTGCCTACCCATAGCCAACAACGGGCAATCACGTCTCATATGATCCCCAAATGCACAACTCCAACAAGAATTCACAGCCACAACCGAAGGAGCCTATCCCTATTTGGCCAAACGTAGATAATCTCGCCTCAAATGATCTCGTGATCCACAAACCCAACAAACATTATGCGCTGCTCTGGCATGAGTACTTTATCCTTGCGATCCTCGCCCAGTACCATCTCTACCACGTCTCGCATCTGGACGAAACCTCCTATCATGATGCCTCTTGGTCTGACCACCACTAGAACCAAAATTTGCAACTCTTTTCCCCAAGCCATAACCCCCTAGACAATGAGATAAACCCAAACTCTACACAATATCCTTCGTCTGTGTAACCAACACGTCAAAATCTGTATAGTCAGTGACCAACATGTAGGTCTTAACATCCTGCACCAGAATGTAGCAGAATTGATCACAAAGATGCCTCTCATCTGGCACCAACTCAGGCGTATACTGTCTTAGCCTCATAAACTATACCTCGTACTCAGATACTGTCATACTGCCCTAAACCAAGGCCATAAACTCATGTTTCTTCTCATCCAAGTATCTAACTACCAAATACTTCTTCCTGAAGGAAACTTTGAAGAGTTCCCATGTCACATAATTGGGTGCCATGCCCGTGATCACAGTGGTCCACCAACTGTATGCATCACCCTGGAACAGGGACACGACACATCCTATCTTACGAATATCATTGCACCCCATCTGATCCAAAATTTTATCTGCATTAGCAAACCACTCCTCGAATGCCTCAGGTGCAAAATCTCTAAACTCAACTCCTCCTAGGTTGCCAGATACTCTAACAACAACCTCAGATTAATAGTAGTAGTGCTGGTACATGAACTCCAGCCATCATAGCCTGGAACGCTCCAGCCATTGCCTGAACCAAAGGCATCATGTTGCCATACACTGGACATGGTGGTGCAGGTGGTACTTGCTCCACTCCCTCAAAAGGATTACGTGGAGGAGTGGAAATCCCTCAGGATGCACTATCTCACCCTCGACTCCCTACCTTTTGGCAGCAACATTTCTGCTCGATCGCAATTCTCTCCTCGGTGGTATCGTATAAAAATGTATCAAAGGCATGATAATTATACCAAAACAAAAGTAATTAGGCTAGCTTCAAGCAAGGATTCAAGACTATCATTTCAAACCAAAATCATTTTGTAACTGTAGTAATAAGGCAATGTGTCCCCAAAATTTCCCCAACATGGCTTATATCAATTACCGTACAATAAACATTCATCGTGCATAGCAAACCACATTGAACAATCAATAACAACATCCCATATTTTCGTAAACCTGCCTCTGATACCAACAAATGTAACCCCTTAACCTGGCCTAGCTGAAACTCAGCTAAAAGGATCATATTAGGTTTGTCAAAGTAAACCCGAGCTGATAACCTAAACCGGTCCCCTTTTTTCTTTTTATCTTGTCTAAATGCATCAATTTAATTCCTAAGGTGAACATGCATAAGCGGAAACGTCACATTGAAAATAGATTCCAAATCATGGTTTAATTGCTCGAATACACATTTTGGGGGACCAATACATAATTTCCACAAATTACAGTCTTAATTAAAATTAAGATTACCAAACCTTCATTAGTCCAATTTCATGCTCGCATGTTATTTTCTAGCTCAAAACAATCATCTGAGACCATTCAATTGCATACATAACATTCAAGGACTAAATTGCACAATTTCCAAACTTCAGCAGGCTAACATGCACAAAAGCAACATGGCATATCGATACGGGCAAGCCTGTAACAATATAGCCTAATAAATATAACGGCTACCTGTACTAATGCATGAACCACCGTATCAATACGGTGTGTTAGCCCACTCGTACCGATACAGTCTTGACCTCGTACTGATCCTCCTTGTGATTTCTTAAAATCTTGAATTCCAATGACCAATTCGTGTACCGGTACGGTACCCCTCGTATCAGTACGGCTCTTTAAAAATATAGAGGGTATACTAGTACGTAAACTCCTGTAACAATTCCAATGTACAAAACTTAAGGGGTGTACCGATACTTGGCTAATCGTATCGGTACCCCTTTGCATTTTACACTTAAATAGAGCCGTTTCAAACCCTACGTACCGATCCCTAGGTACTATTGCTGGAATGCAAAGGCCTGTAATGACCTCTGGATCCAACATATGACTCTTTGGCTCACTTTAATCAACTTCAAACATCACCTAAACATAATAAACATCAAAAGCAAGCTTGACATCAACATACCAACATTTTAAACAATTCTAGCAAGCCTAACACAATCATCCATATCATCTAGAGGCACGCATTCCTACTCAACATGTAAAAGCCTCAAAATAAACTTCAAACAAACATATGTAACCCACTAGACCCGACCTAGATGCCTGACCGAACCGAGAGTGCTACATTAGGTTTGCCGAAGCAAAACTGGAGAAAAGTTACGAAAAGTCGGTCCATTTTTTTTCTTTTTATCTTCTTTAAATGCAAATTAATGTCCCTACATGTTCATACTCACATCTGGAAATTTCTCGAATAAAACGAATAACAAAAGTGAAACAATTGCATCTTAACCAAGGTTGATGAATAAAACATAAATACTTTAAATTACAAAACCAAAATTGAAGTTAAGATTACCAATCCTCAATTAGTCCATTTACATGCCCATATAACAAATTTCAGGTCAAAATGACCATCCATGCGCATTCAATTACATTTGCTAAACTTAGGGACTAAAATGCAAGAAACCAAAAACTGATTTCCATGACATTACCTGTAAAAACTGCCTCTTGTACTGATACGTACATAGCCGTACCGATATAGAGCAGCCACGCATACCAGTACACAATGTACCGTATTGGTTCCCCATATTAGCATGTACAATATTAAATTCGTACCGGTACGAACCCTTGGTGTATCGGTACACGAGTTTTCCCTCAAAAAGTGATTTTCCAGTAACAAATCTCCATACAGTACACTCTATCCCGTACCGATAAGCCAAGCTTGAATTACGTAACCGTACCAGTACTCATATACCCGTACCGATGCTGCCTGCCATAGTTTGCCTTTGCGTACCGATACGGTCCCTTGCGTATTGGTACTCATAGGTCTGTAATGTCATTTTCTACAGGTTTTTCACCCAAAAGCTATATGCATTTAGATCCTAGCAACTTGCATACTTGGATACAAACATTCAACAATACATATATCAACCCTTGTACCATGGTTTAACCACAATACAAGCTCATGTTACCAAAAGAATCAATCTAAAGGCATGCTTCCTAAAGCACTTCACCAAACATACCAAAATGCCCAACTAAGCAATTATCAGCAATAACACCATACCATCAACACATCAATACCATTCTCAACAAGATTAGCTCATCAAAGCATACCTTCACAACAAGACCATCTAGATGCATGCCTAAAAGACCCCTCAACATCAACCATAGGCAACGATGCACAACGAACTTAACAACATCAATCAAACTCCGAAATCACAGAATTACACATGCTTAGAACTAGGGAAAACATAATTACAAATCCCAAAATCATCGGCGAACACATTGCCTTATTAACCAGAAACTAAAACCGAGTCCAAACTCAAAAAGTCTTGTCTTTGGATTACCTAATCCTTGCCCTTGCTGCCTCCAACCTTTAATGCTCTACATCATTAGAGAAAATAGAGCGTAAGCACACTTTCTTAGTAATAATGCTCTTAAAAGATGATGTATTTAAAACCCTTAAAAACCAACTCTTGTTTTCAAACCATGCTTACGACCTAAGCAAGTTCCAATAGTTTCAAATCAAAACATGCATATCAACCCTATGCAACACAATATATATAAATTCCACATGCTTAATCCCAAAGCATCAAATACAAAGCCATGCTTAGATCCCATAGCATTATAAAATAGGTACAACATTAGAATTCTCATATATTGGCAATTATAGTGACCCCGGATAGTCGAGCACTATCCTTGATTAGCCGACCGCTAACCTTTAGTTAACCGACCGTTAACTTTACACATCGGATACACGGATCTCCCTTAATGACTGACCATCATCAAGACTACCCATGTCAACCGCATGACTTTACAACCTTGTCGACCGCAAGCTTTACATCAACATGGGGAATCGACCGCTCAACCCAAGTGATAACAACATAGTCCAGGTAGCCGACCGCTATACCTCAAAGACTCTTAATCCCACGATCGATTTTTAACCATATTATAGCGCACTTTATCCTATGGCATGCCAACTATATCCGAATGTTTTCTCACCTAGTCACATAGCCAATATATCATTTACAAAACCATTTACTCACTATTTTACAATGCATTACACAAAATCCCCACATATGCAAATCACATTGCCATAGCAATATCAAATTCCCGACCGGAATAAAAACAAATGCTCACTAGCATTAAATATACCTTTAAGCCATTGCATATGTACTTTAAAGTCATACATTAACAGTAAATAAAGCAAACCATGTTTACAACCAAAACATGAATTACACATGCTCATATCCGAACTGATATTAAAGAGCAAAAGAGGGAAACTTACTTCCGAGCTTAGGAAAGTGTTTCAAACTTATCCTAAACTTCCAAAACCACTTTCAAACCTTTGAAAGACTTCTAAGACCATTTCCACTCATCAATTTCACTTTGCCTTGTTTGCTACCGAGAAACACGCTCACGAAAAATCTAGAACCACTTGAAGATGCTACGCCTTGATTATCCCTTGTTTCGGCCATATAAAACCAAAGGAATCATGCATTAAAATGCACCCAATACTCTGTTACAACTCAAAATCCTGTAGCTCTCAAGATGCCGCTCAAAACTTATCCGAAACTTACTGAAATCAACCTCAAACACTACTCAATCTTAACCCATCCATACTATAACGATTCAAAACATCAAACTTCATCAATCAATATCTAAGAACTCATCCCCAACATCATTTTACTTCAAGCAATGATTAAACACCTCAAAACTCTTAACTAATAATCTAACAATTAGAGATTCAACCAATTCCGGAATTCCATTATTAAAACAACTTATCCTCATTATAATACATCCAAAATAAGATTAAAATCAATTCACAATACTGGAAAAACAGATCCAAATCGAAAATCACAAGATTCTTCAATAAAACCTTAGTTAAGCTAAAATCCATAATTAATTACTCAAAACCTATAGAAAATCATATGTAAAGAGCCAAGAACTTTGGAATTTCAGTAAAGAACCTTTCATTAGAGGAGAAGAACGAAACTTACCTCCAATGAATGAGTTTCCCCTTAATTGGATTGTTTTTCCTCTTGAAAAGCAAAGAAATTAAATAAGACTTTTGGAAAACTAATTGAAAAATCATTTAGCAAATCAAGAAGTTAAGAAATTAAGTTCATTACCTTAAATCTCTGATGGAAAAAGAGTGTTTGGCTGAGAGTGTTTTGAGAGAAAATGTGAGAAAAGAAAAGTTACGTCAAAATGTGTTTTATAAAGATAACTACCTTTTTTAAGTAAATCCTTCTTAATTCTTTTAATAAAAACCATTTTAAAATAATCCTAATTAAGGGAATACTCAGATTAGACCAAATGGTAAAATAGCTCCTTAAAGATTCTAAGTTTTGACTCTTTACAAAATAGTCACCTTTTAAAATAGTTTTCAAAAATTGCATTTTGGTCACTAGCCAAAATGTCACCCTTCCAAAGCTCATTTTCCAAAATTACTTTCACCAATATTTTTAATATAATAAAATATGATTTTTAAACATTTTCCTATATTTTTATATTTCGAAAAATATTCGCTCCCGAATCCGACTCGAATCTCTAACCCATTCTACTAGACCGTCTAACCGCTAGGCCCAAAACCTGGACGTTACAACATAAATGGCCAATTAAACATCCAAAACATCAACATAAACTTGCAAAACTTGGGAGTTTGGCAAACAACCCTCCCAATCAACAAACAACCATATTGCCTTTATTACTATAAGTCTATTTCAAAGTCATACTTTTGTAAATACAAGTCCTTGGATTTCCCTTCGCTTGCTTGCTGCCTCCAACCTTTAATCCTTTGCATTGATGGAAAAAGAGATCTCAAGCACACTAGGCTTAGTGAGGAATGCTAAAAAACAAACCACAATCAATGCATTTAAAACCATTTTACAATCCTTTTGAAAAACCATTTTCCAAAACACCTTTCAATCATCATTTCAACATCATGCCTTACAAACCATGCACTTAACATTTCCAAAACATGTATATTAAACCATATGCTACATGTATCATGGACTAACAACAAAATCCCATTTGCTACCTTCAATTTAAGATTTCCCATGCATGCTATCAATGCAAGGGTTAAAGAGTAAAACATGTTTAAACCAACATTAAACAACATTATCCATCTCATGATACATCATCAATTATATTGGATTACAAGTGATCATTAACCAAGTTCCACTTTTCAAAATATAACATCGGATAGATGAATTCAACAAGTGTTCCCAACACTTCATGCCATCTCAACCAAAATTAAAGGTACAATTACAACCGGGAACAATCACAACCCTAAACATCAGTTAGATGCATAACCCACTAACAGGAGTCTTCGGTACATAGATTAAAACCCCTCGACCATTAGGGTACTTGGATGGAGTTTTCAGTACACTAGATCAAAACCCTTCAACATCCAAGGAAACTTCTTATGGTGCACTATCAACCCTATGGTCGGCCAACTATATCCGATAACATTTCCAAAACCTTTCTATACCATCACTTACCAATATAATTCATTTCTTAAACATTAACTCACTATTTTCATATGCATCGATCAAAACCATTTATTCAATACATTTTACCTTGCATTACCAATGTTCAAAAACACTATCAAGACATGCATTACTTCCAAATGCATCAACAACTTTAGATAACCATTTCCAGCATTAATCTATGCTCAAATCATTCATATACAGTGAGTAAATAGACCGTTAAAACAAGTGCATAATAACCAATGCCAAACTGAGTTTGAGAGAAAATTCATCCTTTACTTACTCCCGAGCTTAGACCAGCGTTTCAAGCTTGATCTAAACCCCCAAACACAACTTTCAAACCTTCGACAAAAAATGTAAAACTCATTCTCACTGACACACAAAGCCTTGCTTGCCGATATAGTAAACATGCCTCCAATGCTTCTAAAACGTTCGTTCAAGCTTGATGATTGACTTACCCTATTTTATCCACACAAAACAGAGGATTCAATGCATCAAAATGCATTCAACAGCCCAGCAACATCAATTTACACAAATTCTCAAAAATCTCTACCCAATTTCACCTCACAACAACCGAAATCAACATCAAAGACCTTCCAAACTTAACCTAGCCAAAACCTAACATTTTAATCCATCAGTTAATATCAATCAACATCTAAAAACATATTTACACCATCCTTAAGTCTCCAGCATTCATTAAACCTCCACAAATTCTAAAAAACTCACAACTAACAACCTAGAAATTAGAGATTCACCTAGTTTCAGGATTCCATTGTTAAAATCAACTTATTAACATTATAACACATGAAAATCATGATTAGAATCAATCCAGAATTCAGCAAAATAGAGCATGTACAAAAACACATCAATCTTATCATTTAAACCATGATTTAACCAATTTTCCATAATTAAATAAGCAAATCGGGTTAGAAAACAAATGTAAAGAATCAATAACTCAGGAATTTCAGTAAAGAACCTTATATTAGAGGAGAAGAACGAAGATCACCTCTAAACTTGGCTTTCCTCTTAATTGGATGAATTTTCTTGAGAAAACACGACCAAATCAAATAGGTTTTGTTAGGAAACCATTAAGGATTCATTTGGAAACAAAATAATGTTGAAATCAAGTATTTACCTGAGAAAATTGAAGTAGAAAAGAGTGTTTCGTTAGAAAGAATTTGAGAGAAAATCTTCTGGTGAAAAATTAGGTACGTAAAGTTTTCTTTAAATGCTAATTATGAAATTAATTTCCCCAAGCCTATTTATTTAATTTAAAACCTTTTTAAAATATCCAATGAAAAGATAAAAGTCTAATACTAGGCTTTGGCCAAATAGCTCCTTAAGGATTCTAAGTTTTGACCCTTTTACAAAATAGTCACTACAAACAATTTTAAAACTTTACATTTTGGTCACTGACCCAAAATGTCACTTTTCGAAACATCTTTTTGTAAAATTGATTTTACCAAAATCATTCTCATATTAAATAATGATTTTAGGATGCATTTCCATATTTTTTCCTCACTCAAAAATATTTATTTCCATTTAATCTCAAAACTGACGTGAATCATCTAATTGGATCCATCGGACTGCCTATTCCACCTAGAAAACTTCTAGATCCAAAACTGGGCATTACACATAAATCTGTATGAGTTCATCTTCAAAACCATCATTGATAGGGCTTCGACAAAGAAGCACAAGGATTTAACCTTTCCCAACCTCATGATAGCCTTATGTTAAAAAGTGAGAGTCGATGAATGGGGAGAGGATGATATCATTGAGCACCATAATGGTTAGCTTCCTTCATAGGTCTAGGAAATGAAACGATGTTGAATAACTATTTAACTCGTAGCTACATCTGCTCAGGATATCTGCCAGATCATTCATGTTGACGTCACTAGTTTTTTGGACCTATATTTCCAATATGTCCAAACAACGGTAAGTGTCGAGCAATCCTTGCTCTGCAAACTCTTACTAGAGGTCCAGGAGGAATCCCCATTGATACTACCTGACCTCCTAAAACCACCTGCCACTGTTCCCACCACTCGACGGAGACAACGACCAGATACTGAACCTGGCACCTCCACCCGCCCTACTGAGAAACCCACGTCTATCTAGGACAAAGGCAAGAGCATCATCGTTCGAGAACCACCTCCCCAGTAACTCCCTAAGTTAGTAATTTTCTTTTCTTTTCTTTTTAATTTTTAGTTTAGTCTTTCATATTGCATTTGCATATTTATTTATTTATTTCTTTTATTTTTCTTTTATTTCTTTTGCTTTGGGCACAATGCTCTTCTCAAGTTCGGGGGAGTACTATTCCATGTATATATTAGGTTAAATTTAGTTATTTTTTAAAATTCTTCTTCTAAAAAGCCTAATATGTTTTGATAGGTTCCATTTGCTATGATTCCATTGATTTTGAAATTGTTGCTGCGTTGATCATGATTTTCTATAATGAATATATGCTTATTTTTGCAATGTGTTAAGAGCTTTCGTATTTTTATACTTAGTGTTGAATCTATTGTAGCCCTTAAAACACATGTTTCATGCCTTCTAAAGGCTTAAGAAACATTAGGGGAACTCTAAGTCGGCTCTATGATGCTTAAGCATGAATCAATGTGAATGTATTGAATGCTCAATATACCAAATTAATGGCTTAAAAACTCCCTGAGTAATCAAGAAAATAATGAAAATAATTGAAAACTTGATAATATAAACAAAACTATTGAGGGACACTCTTCTATGCATCTTGCTATCATAGTACACTAGGTGAGTTATGTGTGCTCCATTTAACTTTCCATGGTAGGAATGATAGCACTGGCAAAGAGTGAAAGAAAGTCTTCACTGGATGACACTACTCATAGGGCTCGGGGATGGGCTATTTGTTCTACTCCATCTTCAGGTCTGAAGAGTAAGTGTGACAAGCTGAAGCCCCAATGATACAATTTTCGAACCTAAAAGAGAAAAAAAGAATAAAAAAATGTGTTGGAAAAAGAAAATAACATGCCGAGGCAATAAAATAGAGAAATCCTTTAGTTTTTCTAAGGCTATTTGTTGCGCGTAATAAGTGCTACGCAAATGTGCAAGTATACACGTCGCAAGTTATAGTATAAAAGATATCGTCTCCACAGGGATTGGTGCCACTTCAAGAATCTAGTCTCTTGCACTGTAAAAAGTAAAAACACAAGTAAAGGATTATCGAAGTTTAACTAATTACTAATCTAGAAAGCAATAAAATAAAATAAAAGATGAATTCAATTGAGAGAGATAGGCTAGGTTATCGTGAGTTGAGGTGTGATAGCCGATTGGATTGTCTTGGTAAAAGAGTGCATGGGAAACTCAGTTGCCGTGGCGACTTGCACAACGGGGTTGCCTTGGCAACTAATTGATGGTTGCTTGGGCGACTAGTTGGGCAACTACTTGGGCGATCGGGCAGCAACTTCAAGGTTCGGCGGAGCGTTCTTCAATGGTTTCTTCTTATCCCTAAGTCGAAACTCTAGCTACTTGTGCATGCCTTGATAATACATCCCTGCGTGAATCAAGGGTGAACAACAACCAATCTTGCGCTCCTCTTAGCCGTTGAAATCCTTAACTTATTCCTAAGCCGGATTAATCTTCACCATCATTGGATTGCATAAAGATCATATTCATTCGTTTCTTGAATCTAACTCTCCCGATATTAGATAAATGGATGAAATCACGAGATCCTCTCCCAATTCACTCGCAAACAATAATAAGAATCAAGAATGAATAAACCTTGAAATAGAAAAGTGCAAACTCTTATTACCTAAACAAAAACCAATAGTTTCTCACAACCACAAAACACAATAACCATAGCCAAGTAAATTTAGTTCATGGCTAGGTTCCAAAGAAACACAAGATAATTAATCCCTAGCATGAACCCAATCGAACAAAGATGACGGAAGAGGCTTGTCGAAATCCTCCTTGCCCTTGATGCTTGTCGAAAATTCTCTCCTCTTGCCCTACTTGGACTTGTCGAAATTTCCCTCTTGCTCTCTCTATCCATCTTGTCGAAATCTCCTTGGTATTTATAGGGCTAGGCCAAAGTCCTTCTTTGAGGAGGAGTTTGAGTTGGAATTAAATTATCTTTAAAGAATATAATTCTTTATTATAATTTTATTCCTATTAGAACTTCTCCTATCCTCTTGGAATTTAATTCTTCTTTAATCTCTGCATGGCAATCAAATTCCTTTGGGCTTGGGCCTTGCTCCATGTCATCTTGGGCTTGTAAAGTCATGAATTTCGACATCCATATTGCTTTTGGTCTTTGTCGACAAATGCCATGGCAACTAGCTCGGCGTCTCCTTCATGCACTGCCCTGGCAACTAGCTCGGCATTGCTTTGGCAAGTGATCCTGCACATACACACACAAACACACCAAAGCAGCATCTATTTCCACAAAAATCACCAAGTTATGTAATCAAGTTCAACGTTTGAAGGAAACATGGATTAATGCATGAATGACTAACTATGCAACTAATATGAGCCTAAGTCTAACAATAATATGAGTAAAAGGGTAAGAAAAATAGTACTTTTGAACACTTATCACACCCCCAAACTCGAACTATTGCTTGTCCTCAAGCAATGCAAACTCATAATTACCTGCCAAGACTTCAAATTTTCACAAACTTAGCTTTGAACTTGATTTCAATTCTCTGAACCGGGGCACAAAGTATGATTGGCTTTTTATTTTTCAAAAAACTGAGGAATTACTCGGAATCAAACTATAATGCTTGTGAGTGTGTGCGGAGTTGTGTGCAAGTTGATTTTTCGATTCTATGCAAACAATAGGTTTTCAAATTACTTGATGGGTTCTTTTTAACATGTTTTAACTAGAGCCAATTTCGGGCACCTCTAGTGTTTTATTTTTAGTTTTCTTAAGTTAATTTAATCGACTAGAGCCGGTTTGGGCACCTCTAGTTAACCGAAAAAATTTTAACGCCTCCTAGAGCCAGTTTCGGGCACCTCTAGTGATCAATTTTTAGCACATGCTAGAGCCAATTTCGGGCACCTCTAGCATTCATCCAATTTTTATTCTAATCCCCCAATTAGTTAATTATCAACCTAAGTTTACTAGAACTCCTTAAATCAATCAAACCACAACAGTGTTTCATCAAATTTAGCATCATAGTAAAATTCTAAGTTTTTCATGGTTATCCTAGAATAAAAATTCTATCAATTAAGTGCATTGGTAAAGTCATCATTGAATATTTATCAAATCTAAGCAATTCTTGTTCCAATTAAAGGCATGGCAAGCAATTTATGTATCCTAAATGTAATGCTTAAGATTAATGTAACTAAACATGGTAATTACTAATAACAATCCCCCCAAACTCGAGTGAGGCATTGTCCTCAATGCATGCATAAAAATAACGAAAAATAAATATAAAAATAAAATGCATACGAGGACTTACTCCGAGAGTTCGTCATCGTAGATGATTAGTTTCCTTCTAGTTGGCGTCTTGATTTTCTTGCTTGAACGTGATGGTTGTTTTCTTGTTGCGGGACGTCTTGAGCTTTGGTTGCCGTGGCATCTTCATGGTTAGTTGCCGTGGCATCAGCTTGTGCAGGCACGATGTAGGTTGCCGCGGCATCTTCTTCATTGGTTGCCGTGGCAAGGATCTTGGCAGTAAATTTCCTTAGCATAGTAGTTGTGAGTCTTGTTGTGAAAAAGAAAATAAAGAAAACCTGAAAACTAAAGATAATGAAGAAAAAATAAAATATCTCCTAAAAATAAAAATGAAAATAAAAAGAAAAAGAAAAAGAAATACTTTGAAGGGAGAGCATGCTCATGCATCTCCTAAGTTGACCACTTCCTTGTTACGTTCCACATGGGCACCATTGTAGTGCTTCAATCTTTGTCCATTAACTTTGAATTCATGATTGTCAGAGATGGACTTGATTATTACGGCACCATGGGAGAACGGTTTGACGACTTCAAATGGTCCCGACCATCTTGATTTCAGCTTTCCCGGGAAAAGTTTTAGCCGAGAATTGAATAGGAGAACTAGTTGCCCTGGCGTGAATTGCCGTGGCAATAGTTTCTTGTCATGCCATCGCTTTGTTTTCTCCTTGTATATTCGTGCATTGTTATAGGCGAGTGCACGAAATTCTTCTATCTTATTGAGATCCATCAAGCGCTTTTGTCCGGCACTTTCCCAATCCATATTCACGGTCTTGATTGCCCAAAGACGCCTTGTGCTCGATTTCCACCGTAGATGACATGTTTTACCATAGACAAGCCGGAAGGGGGACATACCTAATGGTGTTTTGAATGCAGTGCGATATGCCCAAAGTGCGTCATCTAGTCTTAATGACCAATCCTTCCTTGAGGGATTTACAACTTTCTCGAGTATTCCCTTCAACTCCCGGTTGGAAATTTCTGCTTGCCCGTTGGTTTGTGGGTGATATGCCGTGGCGATCTTGTGTGATATGCCGAAGCGTTGCAACATCTTGGCAATTAGTCTGTTGTCAAAATGCTTGCCCCCGTCGCTGATAATTGCTCTCGGCATCCCAAACCGTGTAAATATGTTTTTTCTCGCAGAATCGTTGCACGGTCTTGGAATCGTCGTTGGGAACTGCAGCTGCCTCTACCCATTTAGAAACATAGTCGACGGCGAGTAAGATGTAGAGGTTGCCGAATGAAGATGGGAAAGGTCCCATAAAATCGATCCCCCATACATCGAACAGTTCCACCTCGATGATGTTCTGGAGTGGCATCTCATGTCGCCTAGAGATATTGCCCGTCTTCTGGCAACGATCACATTGCTTGTAAAAGTCTTGGGCATCTTTGTACAATGTTGGCCAATACAACCCGGATTGCAAGACTTTGGCCATGATGAGTTCCTCCAAAATGTCCTCCATAGGGTGAAGAATGGCATTGTCGGAGTACATTCTGTTGCTCTTCTTGAGGACACATCGGCGTATAACCTGATCTGCACATTGTTTAAACAAAAGAGGCTCGTCCCAAAAAGTAATGCTTAGCATTATGGCGGAACCGCTTCTTCCTTTGGTGAGTAATGCCATACGGAAAAATACCACAAACAAGGAAGTTAACTAAATCTGCGTACCAAGGTATTGCCGGGGCATGTCTTTGTCGTAGTGTCTGCTCCCCAAAATTGCTGAGGCGTGCTCGTCAAAGTCTCTGCTGCGGCATCAAGAGTTGCCGAGGCGTGTGCTTCCATGGTTTCCGAGGCGTCATGGGCTGCCGAGGCGTCAAGGGTTTCTTCGAGGCGATTAGAATTTGTTCATCCGGGAATGCATCACATATCTCTAGATCCGCGTCCTCCTCCCTATTGCGTTCCAAACGCGTGATAAGTGATCGCCCACTTGATTTTCTGTTCCTTTCCTGTCCTTAATTTCAATATCAAATTCTTGTAAAAGTAATATCCAACGAATCAAACGAGGTTTAGCATCCTTTTTAGCAAATAAGTATTTGATTGCCGAATGGTCCGTATGAACAATTACCTTTGTACCAATTAAATAGGATCGAACTTGTCAAATGCGAAAAAACTACAGCTAGTAACTCTTTCTCCGTTGTTGTGTAATTCACTTGAGCATCGTTAAGAGTTTTACTAGCGTAGTATATCACATGGAATGTCTTACCGTGTGCGTTGGCCTAGGACTGCTCCTACCGCGAAATCACTTGCATCACACATGAGCTCAAAAGGTAGCGTCCAATCTGGTGGAACAACAATGGGTGCCGAGGCAAGCTTTTTCTTTAGGGTTTCAAATGCTTGAGTGCAAGAATCATCAAAATCGAAGACTTTATCCTGTTCAAGCAGATTACACAAAGGTTTAGTGATTTTAGAAAAGTTATGAATGAACCTCCTGTAAAAACCTGCATGTCCGAGAAAACTTCAATTCTTTTAACCGAATTTGGTGGGGTAATCTCTCGATCACGTCCACCTTGGCTTTGTCTACTTCAATTCCCTTGGATGAAATCTTATGGCCGAGCACTATTCCTTCATCTACCATAAAGTGGCATTTCTCCCAATTGAGGACTAAATCCGTTTCTTCGCATCTTGCCAACACCCTCTCTAAATTGCCGAGACAGCCGTCGAAGTCATTACCAAAAACCGAAAATCATCCATGAAGATCTCAAGGAAGTCTTCGACCATGTCTGAAAAGAGCGCCATCATGCATCTTTGGAAGGTTGCCGGGGCGTTACACAATCCGAACGGCATCCTTCGGAAGGCATAAGTACCGTAGGGGCATGTGAAGGTTGTCTTTTTCTTGATCTTCCGGTGCTATGGCAATCTGATTGTAACCTGAATAACCATCAAGAAAACAAGTAAAAGGGTTTACCCGCAAGACGGTCAAGCATTTGGTCAATAAAGGGTAATGGGAAGTGATCTTTCCTAGTGGCTTTGTTTAGCTTTCGATAGTCCATACAAACCCTCCAACCGGTCACATCTGGTTGGGATAAGTTCATTATTTTTATTACTCACCACTTTATATACCTCCTTTTTTCGCACACATTGTACGGACTTACCCACGTACTATCGGAGATAGGGTATATAATGCCGGCGTCAAGCCACTTGATGATTTCTTTCATTACAACCCCTTTCATGGCATGATTCAGTCTCCTCTGGGCCTCAATTGAAGGTTTGTGATCATCTTCCAACAAGATCTTGTGCATGCACACCGCCGGCTAATTCCCTTCAAGTCGGCAATTGTCCACCCTATTGCCTTTTATGTAGCTTCAACATGTTGATCAGCTTCTCTTCTTCCGCTCAGGCTGTAACTTAGAAGAAATAATTACAGGTAATGTATTATCGGTCCCTAAGTATACATATTTCATTTGCTCGCAATTGTTTTTCAACTCAAGAATTGGTGGATTTTCGATAGAGGGTTTTTCGATCTTACCTTCCTTACCCGAGTAGTCCAAAGGTTCAAAGTATGTACCGGTCGATTGACTAGCCAATTTGCCTCTTCTGGTTGTTCCTCATCGACCGACTCTTCATACTCCTCATGTTCCTCGTGTTCGGCAATGTAGTTGCTTTGAGGCAACTAAATTCTTCATCGGTTAAACTCTGCCGTGGCATGAAGTAGTTGGCATTCTTCCGATCATCTGCATGCCTTAGTGTTTGGAACACATTTAGTTTTACCTGCTGGTCATTCACCCTCATTGTGAGTTCTCCCTTTCAACATCAATCAAAGTTCTCCCCAGCCGCTAGGAATGGTCTTCCGAGAATGATAGGCGCATGCTCATCTCGCTTCACAATCTAAAACAATAAAGTCACGGGGAAAAATAAATTTATCAACTTTTACCAATATGTCCTCGATTTTTCCCTCTGGATGCACATAGGATCTGGCGGCTAGTCAGTAGCATAACTGTTGTAGGTCTTGCCTTCCCGATTCCTAGTTTCGAAAAACCCGATTTAGGCATCAAGTTTATGCTAGCCCCTAGGTCGCATAGTGCTTTCCCGACATAGTGATTTCCAATAGAACAGGGTATTGTGAAACTTCCGGGATCCTTCAACTTGGGCGGCATACGATTGTGCAACATTGCCATGCATCCCTCTGTTATGGCAATTGTTTCAAACTCTCCTAGCCTTGTTCTCTTGGACACAATGTCTTTAAGAAACTTGGCATAGTTTGGCATTTGTTCAATTGCTTCCACCAATGGCAAGTTGATGTGGACTTGCTTTAGGATATCAAGAAACTTCTTGAATTGGTATTCTTGCTTTTGTCGCTTCAACCTTTGTGGGAATGGTGGTGGAAGTCGGATATCTTCGATCTTTTCATTGGTTTGAAACCTGATTGACGGCATTACAGGGGACATCCGAGTTGCCGATGTGTTACTAATCGGGGTTGCCGCGGCGTGCTTATCGCAAGTTACCGAGGCGTCATTGGTTGCCGAGGCATGCTTATTGCCGGTTGCCGCAGCAATTCTTGGTTCAGCATCTGAGACTTTGCCGCTAGGTTCGTCTTGCTCTTTTTGTGGAGTTTTGTTTGACGAGCGGGTTTGAACCTCTCTAAGTTGTTGGCCACTTCTGGTGGTGATTGCCTTACATTGCTCATGGCCAATTCCTCTTGCGACTTCAGTATCGCTAGGTAAACCTCCTTGTGGTCTAGTGTTCAGATTTTGAGCAAATTGTCCGACTTGATTTTCCAATGATTTGATTGCCGCCTCTTGGTTTTGCAATCTCATCTCGGTCCTGTTAATAAAAGCATCAGTTCTTTTTTTATGAAATTACTATTCTCAGCCATATAAGATTCAGTTTTCATCATAAAAGCATTTAGAGAATTTTCCAAAGAACTAGATGTTGTCGGTTGTTGCCGCGGCATCCGTTGTCGTGGCATATTTTGCTGGAATCCCGATGCTTGTGCATTCTGATTGTTCTGGTTTAGAGCATTGTTGGGATTACTCCATGAAAAATTTGGGTGCTTCTTCCAAGCTGGATTGTATGTATTTGACATCATGTTGTTGCCCCGATTGTAATTCCCCACATAGAAGCTAGATTCCGGATTCTGCATACATTCAGAAGAATTATGGTTATCGCCACATAACTCACAAAAAGAATCCATTACCTTGACTTCATGTGTGTTGTTTGGTTTTTGCATGTTCGGACCATCTTGGTTAAAGCGCCAATTGTGCCGAAATTGAATCTGATGATCCTAGTTCATGTATTGTGGCTTGGCGTCTAACTCCTCCTCTTCTAGTAGATGGGAATTGATAGTCATTCTTGGCCAGCCTGTTTAAAATTTGCATTGCTTCCTCCGGCGACTTATCTAAGAGTATGCCGTTTACCGAGGCATCTAGCATCATCCTTGTTGGTATATTCACGGCGTTGTAAAACATTGTCACTTGAGTCCACACCGGGAATCCGTGTAGAGGGCATTTGTGTAGAAGTTCTCTATATCGCTCCCAAGCCTCGTACATGGATTCATCATCCGCTGCCGAAAAGAAGTAATGTCGTTCTGAAGCTTATCGATTAAATTTGTAGGATTAAATCTAGCAAGGAAATCACGACAAAGATCAGTCCAAGATGCTATGGATCCGGCAGAATGCTATTTAGCCATGCTTTCGCCCTATCCTCGGTGAATAGGGAATAATCTTAATCGTAAGACATCGGGGTGACTCCGTGTATCTTGAACGAGTTGCAAATCTCGAGGAAAGATTTCAGATGTTGTCGTGCATCTTCGATTCTTGAGCCGCCAAATTGACCTATTGTGTTGATCATATTAAACATTACCGGTTTCAACTCAAAGTGGTCGGCTTCAATTTCGGTGCGACAACTCCGGGTTAAGTCCATCAAGATCTTCTTCAAGATAGTCTCGAATCGCTCGCTTTGCAAGAAGAATCACTCCTCCCCGCTCGAACATCTTGATTAATATTGCCGTCTTGATTTGCCATTGCTTCTCTTATCCTTCGTCTAAGTCTTTGTAAGGTTCGTTTGATTTACGGATCAAAGGGATATTCTGTGAAGTCGGTCTCATACTGGTCATATACCAATGCAAAACCAAAGTTTGTTAGCCCTTTGAATTTTAAACAAGAAAAATAAAAAGAATGTGCAAGAAAATAAAAACAAAGTCGCTATTGCCAATCCCGCAACGGCGCCAAAAAACTTGTTGCGCGTAATAAGTGCTACGCAAATGTGCAAGTATACACGTCGCAAGTTATAGTATAAAAGATATCGTCTCCACGAGGATTGGTGCCACTTCAAGAATCTAGTCTCTTGCAATCGTAAAAAGTAAAAACACAAGTAAAGGATTATCAAGTTTAACTTTAATTACTAATCTAGAAAGCAATAAAATAAAATAAAAGATGAATTCAATTGAGAGAGATAGGCTAGGTTATCGTGAGTTGAGGTGTGATAGCCGATTGGATTGTCTTGGTAAAGAGTGCATGGGCAACTCGGTTGCCGTGGCGACTTGCTGTGGGGTTGCCTTGGCAACTAATTGATGGTTGCTTGGGCGACTAGTTGGGCAACTACTTGGGCGATCGGGCAGCAACTTCAAGGTTCGGCGGAGCGTTCTTCAATGGTTTCTTCTTATCCCTAAGTCGAAACTCTAGCTACTTGTGCATGCCTTGATAATACATCCTGCGTGAATCAAGGGTGAACAACAACCAATCTTGCGCTCCTCTTAGCCGTTGAAATCCTTAACTTATTCCTAAGCGGATTAATCTTCACCATCATTGGATTGCATAAAGATCATATTCATTCGTTTCTTGAATCTAACTCTCCCGATATTAGATAAATGGATGAAATCACGAGATCCTCTCCCAATTCACTCATAAACAATAATAAGAATCAAGAATGAATAAACCTTGAAATAGAAAAGTGCAAACTCTTATTACCTAAACAAAAACCAATAGTTTCTCACAACCACAAAACACAATAACCATAGCCAAGTAAATTTAGTTCATGGCTAGGTTCCAAAGAAACACAAGATAATTAATCCCTAGCATGAACCCAATCGAACAAAGATGACGGAAGAGGCTTGTCAAATCCTCCTTGCCCTTGATGCTTGTCGAAAATTCTCTCCTCTTGCCCTACTTGGACTTGTCGAAATTTCCCTCTTGCTCTCTCTATCCATCTTGTCGAAATCTCCTTGGTATTTATAGGGCTAGGCCAAAGTCCTTCTTTGAGGAGGAGTTTGAGTTGGAATTAAATTATCTTTAAAGAATATAATTCTTTATTATAATTTTATTCCTATTAGAACTTCTCCTATCCTCTTGGAATTTAATTCTTCTTTAATCTCTGCATGGCAATCAAATTTTGGGCTTGGGCCTTGCTCCATGTCATCTTGGGCTTGTAAAGTCATGAATTTCGACATCCATATTGCTTTTGGTCTTTGTCGACAAATGCCATGGCAACTAGCTCGGCGTCTCCTTCATGCACTGCCCTGGCAACTAGCTCGGCATTGCTTTGGCAAGTGATCCTGCACATACACACACAAACACACCAAAGCAGCATCTATTTCCACAAAAATCACCAAGTTATGTAATCAAGTTCAACGTTTGAAGGAAACATGGATTAATGCATGAATGACTAACTATGCAACTAATATGAGCCTAAGTCTAACAGTAATATGAGTAAAAAGGGTAAGAAAAATAGTACTTTTGAACACTTATCACTATTAAGTGATGAATGCATGTGACTTTGCACCCACTGCATCTACAGCTGAATCAATCCTTGGAACAAAATTGTTAGCTCTAATGCATTGCATCTTATTAATATAACTGAGGAATAAATTAGCACTGTAGCATGGCTTGGAATTCTTGTAATCATAGCTTAGTGGAATCTTGGGAACTATTGGTTGTTTACTTTTTTATTTTTCTTGCTTTTATTTTGCATTGCTTAAGGAAAAGCAACAATTCAAGTTTGGGGGTATTTGATGAGTGTGTAATTGATCTATTTTATCTACTCTTTTTACTTGTCTTTTGCGTGTTTTCAAGCTCATATTGTTACATTTAGAATCGATTGCATATAGTTTGCATGTAGATAGAGAGTTACACGACATAAGCTTAATTGTTATATATATTTGTCTTTTCATGGGAAATGTGGTGTTTTGTGGTGTATGTGCAGGATGCTGAAGGACTAATAGAGTAGACGAGTAGCAGATCTCATGGTTGGAGCTGACGAGGCATAAAAAGTTGGAGATGAATCTACTTTTACCCACGTGGACTTTATCCTCGATACGAAACATTAAATATAGTGGGAAATCAATGACCTTCCTTAATAAAGTCGTGCACTTTAGGGTTCTAGAATCCTAGTTTCACCGCTTATATAAGGGAGACTTGGACTCTAATGCAGGGGAGCATGATTATACACAATAATCCTAGTCTAAAGCTCTCAGAGAACCACCGAGGTTAAAGCTAGAGAATTCTCCTCATGATCAACACCATTGAGAGAAGCCCATGGAGTGGGAGACCTACTGTAACCCCTTGACCCGGCGTAGATACCCAACCGAACCAAGAAGGCTACATTAGGTTTACCGTAGTGAACCGAAGAGATTCAACAAAACCCAGTCCATTTTTTTCCTTTTTATCTTATCTAGATGCCAATTAATAACCCTACATGTTCATGCAGACATCGGGTGCGACCCCAACTCAATCGGGCATCAATTTGACATCCAATTGATCACACTTATAATTTAGGGACCAAAATGCAATTACATAAAATTTTAGGATTAAAGCTCACTTCTAAGTTACCAACCTTTAATTAGTCAGGTTCCAATCTTTCATTTCAAATTTTAGCTCAATCCGGTCATTCTATCATATACAATTGCATTGGCAAGATTCAGGGACTAAAATGTCAAGATGACAAAACTGCCCGCAAAGTGTCATTAACAGAACTAACGGTCATCCGTACCGATACATGTATCATTAATCAATAGTAAGTCACGTTGCTAACCCTCTACTTAAGCCTTCCCATGCATTACTACCAAATGCAAAGCTTAAGGAGAAACATGTATAAATCACATTATACAACATAAAACATTTCAATGATACATTAACAATTATATTGGCTTACAAGTGATTATTAAATAAGTCCAATAACATAAGAGTTCATCGGATACACGGATTCAACAAGTGTTAACCTAACACTTCAAGCCATCTCAACCGGAATAGCGATACAATCACAATCGCGGTACAGTTACAATTGGGTACATTAACAACCGGTACACTTTCAACCCACGGGGACACCCACCCTTTTCATCGGTTAGATGCTTAACCCACTAACGGGAGTTTTTGGTACTATTTAACCCCTCTACCATTAGAGTACTTGGATGGAGTATTCGGTACACCGTATAAACCCCTCAACATCCAAGGCGACTTATTTACAGTGCACTCAATCCTATGGCCGACCAACTATATCCGATAACATTTTTAAAACCACATCACTTGCCAATATAATTAACCATTTTAATCTTTACCTCACTATTTTAAACAAGCATTAACTAAAACACTTTTCCAAAGCAACAACCATGCTTTAAACCACAAGTATAACCCATACTTACAAGGATCACTTACCATGTGCATCCTTCAGCAAAATATGCTCAAAAACAGAATATCGAATACTTTAAAACATGCTCAAACAATAGGAACATGAACATTAGTACTACTGGGATGCATAGCAAAAGAAATAGCGTGTGCCTCAATCAAAATAGTATGCCTCAACTCTTCGTCTTCAGGCACCAAAATTCGACCTTTGAAAAACAACACCCATCATCACTGAAATTAAAATCTGTAGGATTCTCATCCCTGATATCTTCCACATGAGGTACCAAACATCCATCGTACGGTTGCTTCTCCTTAATCATCTAGGTCCAACATATGACACTTTGTCTCAATCTAACACCCTTAACTCAACCTCTAATCATTCTATAGCATCACAAACATCCAAACATCAAGCATGGCAACAAAACAAGAGATCATACTAAGCAAGGCGCATAAACAAACATTCTCCTAAGAGCATGATTTCTACCTAAGCATGCTTAATGTCTCCCAACCCCTCAAAACCAAGTATAAAGCCTCATACAAATCCAAAATATTAATCCAACTCATTCAACCAAGGAGAAACTCAAAATAGATCTCCCAAGATAACCCGATCACGTTGCCTTCTTATCACTACTTAATACGTGTAAAACCATGCTTTGAAATGTAACGATCCTTGGATCCTCCCTTGCTCGCGTGCTGTCTGAGAAAGTTATTTTTCTGCATTGATGAGGAAAAGAAAATGTAAGCTAAAAGCTTAGTGAGGGTTTCAAAAAAACACTCATCAATACATTTAAAACCATTTAATTAAAATCACATGTAATTGTCTCATGGCAAAACATCTCATGCTTCTCAAATCATCTCAAAAATGCACATTTAAATCTTTTTCAACACATGTATCATGGATTCAATCTCTACCTCAATTTAAGCTTCGCATCACAGCACCTTTATACCAAGCTTAAAGAGCACCACATGTATAAATCACATTATACAAACATAATCCATTTCTCATGATACATTATCTCATATATTGGCTCTCAGGTGACTCAAAACCAACAATCTTTCATTTCATAAAACAATCGGATACACAGATTTCTCAAGTGGTTCACACAACCACTTCACATACATACCTCAACCGGAGTAACGACATAATTACCCACCTCAACGGTTCAAACCAGAGTAACAAAACCTTTACCCACCTTTACGATTTGGATGTATAAATCCACCAGCGGGAGAAAACAAAACATTTACCCACCTCAACCGCTACGGTTCTCATGGTGGAGAATACAGACACTTACCACCCCTTGACACATATGAGGAGACTTTTATAGTGCACTTAAACCCTATGGCTAGCCAACTATATCCGATAACATTTTAAACACAGCCACTTGCCAATATATTCAATAAACCAACATTGCCTCACTCTGTTACATATGCATCAAAACAATCCAACGCAAATACATTAAACCATGTATTTTAATATTCTCAAAAATAATTTCATAAACCATATGCCATTCTCAATAATCATCATATAATATTATTTGCAACATCTTTCACTTTCAAAACATGCATAATACAATGAGTAATCAAAACCATAAACATGTGCATGAGATTTCATTTTTCAAATCTGAAATCGAGAGAAAGCTCAACCGATAATTACTTTTGAGCTTAGATAAGTGTTTCAAACTTTATCTAAACTCTCACAACTCTTTTTTAAAACTTTTAACTACAGTAAAACACTTTTCTACTCACCAACAATCCAAAGCTTGCTTGCCGATGCACGAATGAAGCTTCCGGAGCTTCCACGCCTTCTCCAAAAGTTAAAGGATTCAACTCCCCTACTTTACCCAGGCAAAAACATAGAATTAAAACACATCTTTGTAGCACAAACCTCCAGCAACCAAAAAACTCAACTTCACCTCTCAAGAATCCATCCAACACCTTTCCAAATCTATCAAAAACACCACCAAACCTTACTTAAACAAAGCCCAACCAACATCCAATGATTCTATCACATTAAAAACATTAATTAACATCCAAAAACAACTTAAACACGTAAGATCACACCTCAACTATCTATAAACAATCTACAAAAACTAGCAATCCATATAGTTTCGGGATTCCATTGATTAATCAATTCTTTCAACATTAAAACACATCCAAATTAAGATCCAAATCCATTAGATTTATCACCAAAATAGATCCAAATCAATTTCCAACAATTTCCAAGTAAAACTCAATTTAATCAGCAAATCTACATTAAAATCATAATTCCTTAATATAAATCATTAACAAAGGATCAAGAACTTGGGAATTTCATTAAAGAACCTTTAATTAGAGGAGAGACACAAAAATCACCTCTAATTGCTGATTTCTCCCTTAATTGGCCAAGCTTTGATGAAATCCAAAGAGATTTTGCAAAAGAATTTAAAGAAATCATGTAGAAATCAAAAAGGCAATCAATATGAATTGATTCCTAGAATTTTTAGAGTAGAAATCCTAGTTTGGTTGCTGAGAAAGTTGAGAGAAAAAGGTTGGAAGAAAAGTAGTTACGTAAGAAAGTGATTTTGACAGCTAAAAATCTTTGTAATAAATCCTCTTTTATCCAATTATAAACCCACTTAAAAATACTTTAAAATAGCCTAAATTAAGAGAGAAATCTGTTGAAAAAGATTGGTCAATAGCTCCTTAAAGATTCTAAGTTTTGACCCTTTTACGATTTAGTCACCAAAAATAATTTTGAAAACTTTCAATTTAGTCACTAGACCAGAATATCTTAAAATCAGATTTAATGGCCTCAAATTGAATTTACCAAATTAGTAAAAATATTAGTTAAGTAATTTCCAATATTTTCCATATTTTTTTGGTCCAAAAATCCATTTTAAAAAATAAAATAAAAATTTTGAAACTATTTGAATTGCCTAAACCGATTCTTTCGAACCTCCTACCCGATCTGGTCCACATCTAGGCCCAATTTCAGGGCGTTACAACTCTCCCCCTCTTAAGAAATCTTGTCCTCGAAATTTACCTCGCAAAAAAAGATGAGGGAATTGCTTCAACATGTCCTCCTTGCTTTCCCAAGTAGCTTCCTCCACACTGTGGTGCCGCCACAACACTTTTACCAACTCTATGGTCTTTCCATGGAGAACTTTGCTACTCGAATCTAGAATTGTCACTGATTCCATATCATAAGTCAAATCTAGATTCAACTCAATCTCCTTAACAAGCATTACATGCGAATGATCCGATCTATACCTCCGAAGCATCGATACATGGAAAACTTCATGTATCTTTTCTAACTCAGCCAACAACCTCAACCTATATGCAATTGGACCTACACACTCCAACACCTCATATGGCCCTATAAATCTAGGCCTCAATTTGCCCTTCTGTCCAAATCTCTTCACCTTCTTCCAAGGCGAAATCTTTAGAAACACATGATCACCAACTGCATACTCAATCTCCCTTTGCTTCAAGTCAGTATATGACTTTTGCCGATCCAAAGTCGCTTTCAAGCGGTCACTAATAAGCTTCACTTTCTCATTGGTATCCTTTAGCACACCAGGCAAAGAAACATAGTTTTCTCCTGCCTCCGCCCAACAAAGTGGCGTACGACATCTTCTACCATACAAAGCCTCGTATGGTGAATGTAACCCCCTTGACCCAGCCTAGACGCTCGATCGAATCGAGTGAGCTGCATTAGGTTTGCCGAAGCAAACTGAATAAGGGTTACAAAAAGTCGGTCCATTTGTTTTTCTTTTACCTTGTCTAGATGCAAGTTATTAATCCTACATGTACATACTCGCACCAGGTGAAATATAGAAGAAAACGAATCACAAATAGGCGCCCAGTTGTATCATATTCATTAGAGGACTAAATGTAAATACTTTAAATTATAGGTCCAAAATTGAAATTAAAGCTACCAATCCTCTATTAGTCCATTTACATTCCCACATATCAAATTTCAGGTCAATATGACCATCCATGTGTATTCAATTACATTTGCAATACTTAGGGACTAAAATGTAAGAGACTAGAAACTGGTTTCCATGACATTACCTGTAAAAGCTGCCCCCCGTACCGATATGTACATGGTCGTATCGATACGGAGAAACAACGCATACTGGTACACATTGTACTGTATCAGTACGCCATGTTAGCTTGCATAATACAAAAGTCGTACCGGTATGAGCCCTTGTTGTTTCGGTACACGGGTTTTCCTTCAAAAAGTGATTTTCCAGTAACGAGTCCCTGTACCGGTACGCCAAGCTTAATTTACTTGTACATACTGGTACTCTAATGCCCGTACCGATGTTGACTGCCTATTTTGCCTAATCGTACCAATACGGTCCCCTGTGTATCGGTACGCATAGGCTTGTAATGTCATTTTCCTCAGATTTCTCACTCAAATCTAGATGCATTTAGATCCTAGCACTAGCATACATGGATATATAAACATTCAACAGTAAATATACCAACACTTGTACCATGGTTTAGCAACAAAACATGCTTATGCTATCATAAAGATTACTCTAGAGGCATACTCCCTAAAACACTCTACCAAACATTCCCAAGTGCTCAAATAAACATTTACCAGCACAAGCATCAAACCAGTATCACTTCAACACCCAATTCAACATGTTATGATCATCAAAGCATGCCATCCAAGCAAAACCATTTAGATGCATACCTAGTCACCCTCATAACATCAACCATGGGTAACGATGCACAACAATCTTAACAACATCATTCAAACTCTGAAATCACATCATTATACATGCTCAAAACTAGGGAAAATAGAATTACAAATCCTAAAATCCATGGCATACACATTTCCTTATTAACCGAAAACATAAACTGAGTTCATACTCAAAATTGCTATGCCTTTTGGATCACTACGACTTTGCCTCCGCTGCCCCAAACCTTAATGCTCTACATCATTAGGAAAAAGAGAGCATAAGCACACTTGCTTAGTGAGGATGCTCTTAAAACAATGATGCATTAAAACCCAACACCTGTTTTCAAAACATGCTTACGGCCTAAGCAAGTTCCAATTATTCCAACTCAAACCATGCATATCGACCATATGAAAAGCAATATATATATCACATGCTTAAGCCCCAAAGCATTTTATACAAACCATGATTGAACTCCAAAGCATTAAATGCAGAACCATGCTTAAATTCCAAAGCATTAAATACATGTAACACACCAATTTTGGGCTTAGCGGTTTTGAAGTTTATTAGACGATCCGGTGGACCGGGTTAGAGATTCGAGTCAGATTTGGGACTGTATATTTTCGGTAAGATAAAAATATTGAAAAATAGTTAAAAATCATAGTTTAATATATATTGATATTTTGTGTGGAATCAATTTTTGAAAATGGAAATAGAGAATATGATATTTTGTGTTAGTGACTAAAATGTTATGCTTGAAAACTGTTTTAAGTGACTAAAATCAAAAGGGTCAAGTCCTTAGAATCCTTGAGGAGCTAATATACCAAGTGTTTGCTGGTGGTTTCACCCTTCAATTAAATCATTTTAATCATGTGTTTAAAAGGTTGTTAAAATGGGTTAAATATCTAAAGTTAGTTATTAGCTTTTAAAAGAATTTCACGTAACTTTTTCCTAAAAATTTTCTCTCGACTTCTTTTCTTCCAAACACTAAGAGTTTTATCAAAATCTAGAGGTAAAGAACTCATTTCACTCAGATTATTGATTTTAATTTGTTCCTTTAACTTTGTTTTGCAAAATCTCATTGAAATCTTGTATTTTCTTAGCTTTTAACAAGCCAATTGAGGGAGAAATCAAATAACACGGGTAAGGTCCGTGATCTCCTCTGTTAAATGGTTCTTTATTGATATTCCCAAGTATTTGATCCTTGATTTATAAGTTGTAATGTGGTTTTGATGTTTTATCCATGTTTGATTGAGTTATTTTGGAAATTTGGATGAATCATGGTGATTTTCGAAGTGGATTTGATTTCCAATAACTGAGATAGATTTAATATATGTTTTGGATGTATTTTGATGTTGATAAGTTGTTTTTACCAATATAATCCCGAAACTCTTGAATCTCTAATTAGTGAGGTTGCCAGTTTTGAGTTATTGTGGTGATATTCGAGTTTAATCATTGTTGGAGGTAAAAGGATGTTAGGAAAGGGTTTTTGGAAGTTGTTAGATGTTGATTGAAGGCTTGAATTGTTGTTTTATGGCTGGGTTAAGTTTTGGAAACATTTGATGGTGTTTTCGGTATGTTTCGGGTGGTTTTTGAGTGGGCAACTTGGGAGTTGCGGGAGATTGTTGTTAGGCAATGGTTTGAATGCATTTTAATGAATTTATCCTCTAGTTGTATGTGTTTAAAATAGGGGATAATCAAGGTGACAAAGCTTGACGTTGTTTGGTTGCTTGTCGGGAGCTTGTTTCGCGTTGGCAAGGAAGGCGAAGTGTATCGGTGAGTGGAAATTGGTTTTAATTTCTTTACAAAGGTTTGTAAAGGTTGTTGGGAGTTTAGGGTAAGCGTGAGACGCTTACCTAAGCTTGGAAGTAAGTTTCCCTTATTTTACTCTAGAATATCGGTTTAGATATGAGCATGTTGTTTACATGTTTTGGTGATAAACATGGTATGATTTACTTACTGGTAATGCATGATTTTAAGTACATATGCAGGGGTTTAAAAGTATATTAAATGCTAGTGAGCATTGGTTTTCATTCCGAATGGGAATGGTGTTATTGCATTGGCAATGAGATGTGCATATGTGGTATTTTATGAAATGCATTGTAAAACAGTAAGTAAATGGTGTTATTGATTGGCAATGAGATCCGTGTATCCGATATGTGTATGAGATAGAGGTAGTATATCCGGGTCACTATAAATGCCAATATATGTGAAAGTTCATGTGTTGAACCTTTTTTATAATGCTTTGGGAATATAAGCATGGTTTGGTAAAAATGCTTTGGAATTCAAGCATGGATAGTTTATGATGTTATAAAGGTTATTGTCTTTTGATTCGGTTGGAATCATGGAAAAATGCTTAGGTTGTAAACATGTTTTGAGAAAAGCAAGCATGTGGTTTTTAAATGGTTTTATGCATCATTGTTTATGAGCATCCTCACTAAGCATGTGTGCTTACGCTCTCTTTTCTTAATGATGCAGAGCATTAAAGTTTGGGGCAGCAAAGGCAAGGTTTGCAAGGATCCAAGGGATAAACTACTTTTAAGTATGCACTCGGTTTATGCTTCCGGTTAATAAGGCAATGTGTTCACCATGGATTTTAGGGAGATGTACATCTATTTCATTGTGGATTTAAATGTGTATCTATGCTGGTTTTTGATGATGGTTATATGTTGCTCAATTTGATGTTGTTCTTGTCTAAAGTTGAGGCTAGTTGGATGACTAGGGGCGCATCTAGAGTTTCCTTGTGGTTTGCCATGTTGTGCTGGTTGGACCAAATTTAGTATGCTATGTTGAGTGTGTTGGTATGTTGCCAATTTCGAGAATGGTCTAATTGTGCATTTTGGTATGTTTGGCAAAGTGGTTTAGGAAGCAAGCCTCTAGAGTGGTCATTTGGTAGCATGATGTTGTTGTGGTTGCCTAATTTGGTATAAATGTTAGATTGTGTATAATCAAGGGTTGATATACATGTTTACAAGTTATTAGGGGCCAATTGCATCTAGAATTCTATGAAAAAAAGCTAAATTTGACATTACATGCCCAGGCGTACCGATATGCAAGGGACTGTATGGTACGGCTATGCATAATTGGTCAGGGTGTATCGGTACAGGCAGGGACGTATCGGAAGTTTTTGAAATAGAGATTGTGTATCGAAACACCAATGGAACCGTATCGGTACGGGATGAAAAAATGTTGCGTACCGAAACACCAATTGAACTGTATCGATACGGTATGCAAGAACTTCTAAAAACATATCTTATACTCGAAATGGTCTACCGGTACGAGATCAGCCTATCAAAATGGCAAGTTCACAACCGTATCGATACGGTATGACCTATATCGATACGGGGGTCGTTAATTTTGTTAGTGTCTTATTGAGGCAATTTCTATTTTCTTTCATTTTAGTCCTTGATTCTTGTTTAGCCAATTATTTGGGCATAAATGATTGAAGCTGGTTTTTGGCATGCAAGCATGAAATGAACTTAATTAAAGGTTGATAACTTAAAAGTTAGAAAATCCCTTTAAAGTTGCCGAAATTATGTTTTGGTCCCTATTTCGTGTTCGTGGTCAATTGGATATCGTTACGATGTCCCATTAAGATGAGTGATCACCTATGAATAGAATGATCATGTAGGAAAGCTTTAATGCATCTAGACAAGATAAAATAAAAAAATGGTCGTGTTTTAAGGTTAATCTTTTTGGTTTACATTAGTAAACCTAATGTAGCTTGCTCGGTTCGGTCTTACGACTAGGCTGGGTCGAGGGGGTTACATTTGTTGGTATCATAGCCAGATTTGTGAAAAGTTGGGATGTTGTTTGAACTGCATGGTGATTGTGTAAATGCTCGATGATTGTTTAATGTTCCGTTAGGGTATGATTGGGGACACATTGCCTATTACCGAGGATTTTAAATGCGTTTTAAAGTTAACTTGGATCCTTTGCATGATGCTAGCCTAACTCTAATGTGTTTTGATACTTTTGTTAGCATGGCTCGACGTGAGACATGGTCTATGGCTAATACTGCCGGGATTAGGCAGAATAATGAGACATAAGAGAATCTCCCTCATGTTTTACCTCCTCCTCCTCTCGTGGTTCCTCTAGTTGATGTTGGGGCGGGTGAAGCACCCTAGGTTCATCAAGTGCCAGTGTATGGTGATTTGACTCTGTTAGTACATGCAATAACAGGAGCTTTTTAGGAAGCGATGACGGAAGTACAAGCGCAGGCACCGACACCTACTGTGGTGGCAAATCAAGGTTTACCCTTAGAGCGTTTGAGGAGTTTGAGAGGTGTAAAGTTTCAAGATTTGAGCCCTGAGGCAGTCGAAGGTTGGCTGGAAAATACAGTCCTCATTATGGATCAGATGGGATGCAACGAGGAGCGTAAGCTGGGTTGCACTGTATCTCTGTTGCAGGGGGATGCATACCATTGGTGGGTGACCACTATTGCTGGCGTTCCTGAGGCGGATGTTACTTGGGAGTTCTTTCAGAGAGCTTTCAAGAGGAAGTACCTTGGTGCTCATTACTTGGATATGAAGAAGCGCGAGTTTATGTCGCTATCTTAGAGAAGCATGTTTGTTGTTGAATACGAGGTAAAGTTTATCTGGTTGAGTCAATATGCTCCGGAGTTGGTTCCCGATGACCATCAGTTTTGTGGAGCAGCGGTGTTTTCGAAGATAGATTTAAGATTAGGGTATTACTAGTTGAAGGTTAAGGATGTGGATGTGGATGTGCATAAGACTGCATTCCGTACGAGATATGGGCATTATGAGTTTCTGGTCATGCCTTTTAGGTTGATAAATGCCCCGACTGCGTTTATGGATATGATGAATAGAGTGTTCCATGAGTATCTTGATCAGTTTGTAGTGGTATTCATAGATGATATTCTCGTGTACTCCTGTATCGAGGAAGAGCATGTTCGACATTTGCAGATTGTGTTGCAAGTGTTGAAGGATAATCAATTATATGCTAAGTTGAGCAAGTGCGAGTTTTGGCTTAAGGAAGTAACATTCCTAGGTCATGTGGTTTTCGCGGAGGGTATTCGCGTTGATCCACAAAAGATTGAGGCTATTCTCAATTGGAAGCCACCTAAGTCTGTATCGGAGGTGCGTAGTTTTCTTGGGTTGGCTGGTTATTATCGATGTTTTGTTGAGGGGTTTTTGAGTATTGTAGCACCGTTGACCAAGTTGTTGCAGAAGAATGTTCCGTATGTGTGGACGGAGAAGTAGCAACACAGTTTTGAGAAGTTGAAGGAAGTTTTGACACATGCTCCTATGTTGATTTAGCCTGAATCTAGGAGGGAGTTTATGGTTTATAGTGATACGTCATATGTTGGCTTAGGTTGTGTGCTAATGCAGGATGGGAAGGTTGTGGCCTTTGCATCGAGGTAGTTGAAAGTTCATGAGCGCAATTATCCAACTCATGATTTAGAGCATGTGGTTGTGGTTTTCGCTCTAAAAAATTGGCAAATTACCTCTATGGTGAGAAGTGCGAGATCTTCACAGATCACAAGAGCTTGAAGTATTTGATGTCCTAGAAAGATTTGAATCTTAGGCAACGTAGATGGTTGGAGTTGCTTAAGGATTACAACTTGACCATTGAGTATCATCCTGGTAAAGCCAATATAGTGGCGGATGCATTAAGTCGAAAGGTTGCGATTGATCTCCGAGCTATGTTTGCAAGGTTAAGTGTGACGTGGGAGGGTGGTTTGCTGGCTAAATTGCAAGTCAAGCCTACGTTATCATAGTTGATTAAAGCTAAGCAACCGTATGATGATTCG
This sequence comes from Hibiscus mutabilis, assembly GCA_019671005.1. Taxonomy (NCBI): domain Eukaryota; kingdom Viridiplantae; phylum Streptophyta; class Magnoliopsida; order Malvales; family Malvaceae; genus Hibiscus; species Hibiscus mutabilis. The sequence goes on from CM033729.1 coordinate 27,893,022, forward strand.
TTGGTTGAGTATGTTAAAGACATAGCGGATGGTAATCCGACAGATATCTATTTTGATGATGATGGAGTTTTGTGTTTCAAGGGTCGAATAGTGGTGCCGGATGATTCAAAGTTGAGGCACACTATCTTGATGGAAGCACATTCTAGTCCTTTAGCTATGCATCCTGGTAGTGTTAGGATGTATCGTGATTTGAAAGAGGTATACTACTGGGTTGGGTTGAAAATTGACGTGGTGGAGTTTGTGTCCAAGTGCATGGTATGTCAGCAGTTCAAGGCTGAACATCAATTTCCATCCGGGTTGTTGCAACTGCTGAAAATTTCAGAGTAGAAATGGGAGAGAATCACTTTAACCCCCTCGACCCGGCCTAGACGCAAGACCGAACCGAACGAGCTACATTAGGTTTACTGAAGAAAACCGGGAAGATGAAACCTTAAACGTGCCCATTTTTTTCTTTTTATCTTGTCTAGATGCATTATTACTTTCCTGTATGTACATACTGATCACAGGTGAGAACTCGTCTCAGTCGGGCATCGAATCGATATCCAATTGGACACAGACACATTTTAGGGACTGAAATGCAATTTCAGCAAAATTTAGGGACTTTACCAATATTTATGTTGCCAACCTTTAATTAAATATATTTCATGCTTACATGTCAAAAACCAGCCCAAAAGGTTCCTCCAAACTCATACAATTACACCCATAATATTTAGGGACCAAAACAAAAGAAATCAAAACTTCATTTCCAAGACATTAACAGATTAATAGCTATGCGTACCGATACCCAACCATACATACCGGTACGTAGCTCCACGTAGATAGCCCGTATCGATACAGGCCATGAGAGTATTGGTACTCGGGTTTTGATAAAAAAAATAGATTTTCAGTAGCCAAGTCTTTTATCGATACACATATTCCTGTATCGGTACCCTAAGCTTGAAAAGGCTCACCATATTGATACGCAAACCTGTGTATCGATACACCATGCCTGAAATGACATAGCTGTACCGATACAGGGTCTCGTGTACCGATACACATGTATAAGAAAGGTCACTTTTGCTGGCTTAAACCTGCCTTACTCCAAACCAAAACACACTATCATGCCCCTAACAAACATCCAACATAATCAAGAATCAAATCACCATGAATCATCACAAATTCATCATCAAATCACAGCATTTTGCATCATATGCGAAACTATAGGCATACACCCTATAAAACCATTCAAGCAACATGTGAAACTCCAAACCATCGTCAAAATCAAACCATAAAGACTAATTACATTTAAAGAGCAACCAAACAAACTGGCTCAAACATGGAGTTCGATAAAACATCTCCCAAATAACAATAGAAACCCTTATTACCCTTATTATTTATAGTCTAATTAGAACATACATTGATTACCAAGTCTTGTATCGATCCCTTACTCCCTACTGCCTTCCAAAACTTTAATTATCTGCATTGATGGACAAAGAGAGCGTAAGCACACTAGGCATAGTGAGGAGTGCTCAAAAACAAAACACCATCAATGCATTTTAAATCATTTCTCAACATCACCTTGAAATCTCATTTCAATCATTCTTTAAATATCATTTAAGCATTACCAAATGAAATATCATGCCTTGAAAACAATGCACTTTTCATCCTTAAACTAGTATATTAAACCATATGCAATACGAATCATTTCCATCACAAATTCCATTTCTAAACCTTAATTTAAGCCTTACCACATTTCCAACCGAATCAAAACATAACAACTTTCATGTAACATCATAAACATTCCATGCATAAATCCCAAAGCATTATAACAAACCATGCTTAAATCCCAAAGCATTATAAACAAGCCATGCTTAAATCGCAAAGAGTTATAAACAAGCCATGCTTAAATCCCAAAGCATTATAAACAAGGTTCAACACGTGAACTTTCACATATATTGGCATTTATAGTGACCCAGATAGACTACCTATATCCTATACACATATCGGATACACGGATCTCTCATACCATGCCTAGTTAAACCGCATGATATCCCACAAGGTTTGACACCCTCGCCTAGTTAAGCCACAAGATTTGACACCCTCGCCTAGTTAAACCGCGAGATTCCACCCTTGCCTAGTTAAACCGCAAGAGTACCAACCTTTCCTAGTTAAACCGCAAGATCACCATCAAATTGGGTTGCCTAGTTAAACTGCACACCCCAAATGATGTCCCAACAGTCCGAGTGGCCTTGTTAAACCGCCATAACTCAAGGACCCATGGACACGATCGATTTTGTTCATATTTTATAGTGCACTTTTAATCCTATGGCATGCCAACTATATCTGATTCTTTTCTCCCCTTTTCACATAGCCAATATATCATTTACAAAACCATTTACTTACTGTTTTACAATGTATTTCATAAAACACCACATATGCACATCTCATTGCCAATGCAATAACACCATTCCCATTCAGAATGAAAACCAATGCTCACTAGCATTTGATGTACTTTTAAACCCCTACATATGTACTCAAAATCATGCATTACCAGTAAGTAAATCATACCATGTTTATCACCAAAACATGCAAACAACATGCTCATATCTAAACCGATGTTCAAGAGCAAAATAAGGGAAACTTACTTTCGAGCTTAGGTAAGAGTCTCACGCTTACCCTAAACTCCCAACAACCTTTACAAACCTTTGTAAAGCAATTAAAACCAGTTTCCACTCACTGATACACCTTGCCTCCCTTGCCAACGCGAAACAAGCTCCCGACAAGCAACCAAACAACGTCAATCTTCGTCGCCTCAATTATCCTCTGTTTTAAACACATAGACTAGAGGATAAATGCATTAAAATGCATTCAAACCTTTTCCTGACAGTAATCTCCCGCAACTCCGAAGTTTCCCACTCAAAAACCATCCGAAACATACCGAAATCATCATCAAACGTTTTTGAAACTTAACCCAGCCATGAAACAACAATTCAAGCCATCCATCAACATCTAATAACATCCAAAAACCCTTTTCATAACATCCTTCTACCTTAACTTATAAATCAAGGATCAAATACTTGGGAATATTAATAAAGAATCATTTAATATAGGAGATCATGGACCTTACCCCAGTTATGTGATTTCTCCCTTAATTAGCTTGTTTAAAGCTAAGAAAACATTAAATTCCAATAAGATTTTGCAAAACAAAGTTAAGGAACCAAATTGAAATCAATAACCTGAGTGAAAAGAGTTACTTACCTCTAGATTTTGATGAAATTTTGAGTGTTTGGAAGAAAAGAAGTTGAGAGAAAAGGTTTAGGAAAAAAGTTACGTGAATTTCTTTTAAAAGCTAATAACTAACTTAAAATATTTAATCCTTATTAACAACCTTTTAAAACACATGTTTAAAATGATTTAATTGAAGGGAGAAACCACCAACAAACATTTGGTAGATTACCTCCTTAAGGATTCTAAGGATTTGACTCTTTTGATTTTAGTCACTTTAAAACAGTTTCCAAAAATCACATTTTGGTCACTAACCCAAAATGTCATATTTCCAAATTCCTTTTTCTAAAATTGACTCCACCAAAAATCAATATATAATAAAAGATGATTTTTAACTATTTTTCCATATTTTTATCTTACCAAAAAATATACGGTTCTGAATCCGACTCGAATCTCTAACCCGATCCACCAGACCGTCTAATAAACTCAAATTTGCTAGGCCCAAAATTGGGGTGTTACAATCACCATGGATTTTGTAACAGGGTTTTCGTTGACACCAGCTAAGAAGGATACTGTTTGGGTGATTGTTGATCGGTTCACAAAGTGTGCACATTTCTTGCCAGTGCATACAACGTATACCTTGGACAAGTTGGCAGATTTGTATATAGCAGAGATTGTGTGCTTGCATGGTGTACCTAAATTCATCATTTTGGATAGGGATCCGAGGTTTACGGTAAGGTTTTGGAAGAGTTTGCACCATGCCTTAGGTTTGAGGTTGAGTTTTAGTACCTCGTATCATCCCAGTCGGATGGACAGTCTGAGCGAGTTATCCAGGTTTTGGAAGATATGTTGCGATACTGTATTATTGAGTTCCAGGGAACCTGGGAGAAACATTTGCGTTTAATTGAGTTTGCTTACAATAACAGTTATCAGGCGAGTATACAAATGGCACCTTATGAGGTGTTATATGGCTGAAGATGTCGTACGCCCTTATGTTGGGCTGAGGTGGGGGAAAAGCATGTTACCCTATCGGATGTGTTGAAAGACACATATGAGAAGGTTAAGCTTGTTTGCGATCGGTTGAAAGCGGTTGCGGATTGGCAGAAATCATACGTAGATTTGAAGCGTAAGGAGGTTGAATATGTTGTGGGCGATCGCGTATTCTTGAAGGTGTCACCACGGAAAAAGGTGACGAGATTCGGACGTAAGGGTAAGCTTAGTCTGAGGCTAATTGGACCATACGAGGCTATTGAGATTGTGGGTCCTGTGGCATATCGGTTGAGGTTGCCTCCCGAGCTGGAGAAAATTCACAATGTGTTCCATGTTTCGATGTTAAGGAGATATCGGTCAGATTCATCGCATGTTATGCCGGTGGAGGATGTGGAGTTGAGGCTGAATCTATCCTTCGATGAGGAACCCGTAGAGATCGTTGATACCAGTAAGAAAGTCCTACGTGGTAAAACAATAGAGCTCGTTAAAGTCTTGTGGCGACACCGAGGTGTTGAGGAATCTACTTGAGAAAGCACGATAGAAATGAAGGAGTAATTTCCGCATATGTTTCCTCCAGGTAATTTTGAGGACAAAATTTCTTAAGTAGGGGAGAGTTGTAACACCCCAGTTTTGGGCTTAGCGGTTTTGAGGTTTATTAGACGGTCTGGTGGACTTGGTTAGAGATTCGAGTCGGATTCGGGACCTATATTTTTTGGTAAGATAAAAATATGGAAAATAGTTAAAAATCATCTTTTAATATATAATGATTTTTGGTGGAATCAATTTTTGAAAATGGAAATCGAAAATATGATATTTTGTGTTAGCGACTAAAATGCAATGTTTGAAAACTATTTTAAGTGACTAAAATCAAAAGGATCAAATCCTTTGAAACCTTAAGGAGATAATCTACCAAGTGTTTGCTGGTGGTTTCTCCCTTCAATTAAATCATTTTAATCACGTGTTTTAAAAGGTTGTTAAAATGGATTAAATATCTAAAGTTAGTTATTAGCTTTCAAAAGAATTTCATGTAACTTTTTCCTAAACTTTTTCTCTCAACTTATTTTCTTCCAAACACTCAGAGTTTTATCAAAATCCAGTGGTAAAGTAGTCATTTCACTCAGATTATTGATTTTAATTTGTTCCTTTAACTTTGTTTTGCAAAATCTCATTGAAATCTTGTATTTCTTAGCTTTTAACAAGCCAATTGAGGGAGAAATCACATAACAGGGGCATGGTCCATGATCTCCTCTGTTAAATGGTTCTTTATTGATATTCCCAAGTATTTGATCCTTGATTTATAAGTTGTAATGTGGTTTTAATGTTTTATCCATGTTTGATTGAGTTATTTTGGAAATTTGGATGAATCATGGTGATTTTCGAAGTGGATTTGATTTCCAGTAATTGAGATGGATTTAATATATGTTTTGGATGTATTTTGATGTTGATAAGTTGTCTTTATCAATAGAATCCTGAAACTCTTGAATCTCTAATTAGTTAGGTTGCTAGTTTTAAGTTATTGTGGTGATATTCGAGTTTAATCTTTGCTGGGGGTAAAAGGATGTTAGGAAAGGGTTTTTGGATGTTGTTAGATGTTGATTGAAGGCTTGAATTGTTGTTTTATGGCTGGATTGAAGGATGTTTTTATGGCTGGTTAATGACTAAATTGCAAAGAATTAAAGGTTGGTGGCTTTAGTTCTGTGACTAAAATGTAAATGTTAAAGTTTGGTGACCAAAGTGAAAAGTTGAGAAAAGTTTAAGGACCAACATGGTAATTTTCCCAATAATTATTTTTATTCTATAAATAAATAGATCTCATAAGAGTGTGAATCGAATATGAAATTGTTGGTTCGATTCGATGTTTATATTATTGGGAAATTGCAGTTAAAGTTTAAATGGAATTCGGGTAATCATGAGCTCGGAATGTGATGAAATTTTGAAGGGAGTTGTAAGAGGACTTGAAGGACATGACATTTCGTTTTGGAATCGTTTTTAATCGATTTATATTCGATTGAAGACATATTTTAATATCGGGCACAAATGGCATTTTTGAAAGTGTGGAATTTTGATCAAAGTGACCCTTGGTATTAGGCATTCAAGGGAAATTAGGGAAAAATTTTGGAAAAATTTTCCTAAGGCTAGAAATGGTGTAAGGATGATTTTGTAAGTCTTGGAATATTAATTGGACTAATGTGAAAGTTTGTAAAGTTGGGGAAAATTGTGATTAAAGTGGAAAGTGATTTGAAATTGAAGTTTAGTGACAAAGGATTATTTTCAAAGTGTTGAAGTTAACATTTATATTATAATATGAAGTGGGTATTAAAGGAATTTTTAGGAATATTATTCTTGATAAGTATTAATGTTAGTATAATACTAACATATACTTTGAATTGTATGTGTTGTTAAATGTTGCGTAGATCGTAATCGAGATACAAGCAAGGCGGTAGATAAAGAAAAAGTACAAGAGTAAAGTCAAAAGTAATAGTACAGTTTAGTGACGCAACAGGTGAGTGCATCTCTACTATTTTATTTTGATATGAGAAAGATTTGCGATGAGTCTATCTCGAGTGTTGATTAACAAATGATATATTTTCAATGATTTTTGAAATGAACTATGAATGATTTTCGGGTATGAACTGCCTAATGCACTTTTATATGATATTGTGAAATGTTAATATCTTTTGATATTTTAAATAAGTGAATGATACATGACAATGAATGTTTAAAGCCCAATGTTTGCATTATGAGATTCTTGGTATAATTTGGCATGCCAATGAGGTAGAGTATAGTGATACAGTGATGTTGTGTTCTACAGTTATAACCTAGTGATACAATGATGTATAAGTCTACAGTAGTTATAAAGTGATACAGTGATACAGAGATAGAGTTGATAAAAAAGTTGTAGATGAACAGAGTTGATAAAAAAAGTTGTAGATGAACCGAGATAGAGTCAAAAATCAAATTCAAACGAGGCAAGGTATAATTAACCATAGAAATGGGAATCATACTATTAAAAAAATTTAATATTGAGGGTCTAATTAATGAAAAAGAACCTTATATATTTAGTAAAAAATGGAGGTCACAGCCCCCGAGGTACATGGACCTCCATCACTGTAGATGAATATCACATTCGAGGGCTATTTTAGAATTTAGTAATTCAGTTGAATCTATATTATTGAAGTATCATATATCAAATGAGTTTAATTTAATTGATATTGAAAATCTTGAAATAGAATATATTTAAATATTTAAAGTTGTTTTACGAGTAAATAGTCCGGTCAATGTATAAAAATAAATAATCATTCCATCCATTGAATCCTTAACTGCACGAGTTTCATTAGTGGATTGGATTATTTTTATCTCTAACGAATTGGGGCTACACTCCTTAATTCATCCTTTTAATAATGGGTATTGACACAACGAATAGCTTTCTCCACTAAGCCCCTATCCAGAGACATTTCAGAATTTAGTTGATTGATTGATTTATGGCTAATAAAAAGAATCGGTCTACAGATGACATGTATTCGTGGATTATTTTAAAGTTAAAATTTAGTTTTTATATTTTACCAACAATCTGTTGGTCTAGTCGGATGAGACATTAAATCTCTTAAATAATGTTAGGGTTCAAATTCTAACGCTATAAATGGAGCAATTGGGTTGGGAAGATCGCCCTTATAATGGACCTCTACAGTACTCGATATGAATTAGTCAATCAATAAATTAGAAAACGGTGTCTAAACCCAAAAAAAAATAGTTTTCATATTTAAATGCATGATATTGAATCTTTATATTATAATTGATTTGAGAATTTCCATCCATTTGTTCATTCTCATCTAATTTCTTGTTTTATGTTCTTAAAGTTTTTTTTTTTTCAAAATGAATAACTAACGTTTTATTATGTTATATTTTAAGTATGTAACATTTCATTCGTTAATTTTAAGATCACTTAAAAATTTTATCATCCGGCCATTACGTAAACGTGATAGGTTTTTAATGTTTTATTTTACAAAAAGTAAACACATATTATAGAAAAATACAAAAACTCTCATTTTTTTTCAAAAGAACCTCAAATCATCCACCACCATCGAACACTATATCACTATCGCCATGACAACAATTAAATATCATCCTCTCGCCTCAAGAGCAGCAAAGTCCAGTTGCCATTCGTTTATTCGTCCCGTTCGCCATTTGTTAAACCCATTTCATGTATAACGTCCAATTGACACTCCATTTGTCGATTTGCATTACAAAAGAGTGGATAACCAATAGTGGGAGTTCAACAACGAAGGGATGGGTGGTTGTGGCTGATTTGGTGGCAACAGAGAATAGATTTAAAGATTTGAGAATTAGGGATTAAAAATTTAGGGTTTGTGGAAAAAACAAAAATTTTGCATACTTTCGAGAAAAATATTTTTATACTCTTTTAAAAAATAGGGCATATGACATACATTTATTAGATGACAGAACCTTTTAACTATAATTGATGAATAAACCTTAAAATATAACAAAATAAAATATTATACACCTATTTTGGCAAAAAAAATTCATTTAAGGATCTAAAACAAAAATAAAAGTATAGTTCAGACACTTTCTTCAATTAACCAATTTTTTTTTTAAAATAGCTTTCATATTTTAATTGTATGACATTGCATTTTTATATTATTCTTGAATTGAGAATCTCCATCGCTAGCTCTATCCACTTCCATCTAATTTTATTGTAAATTATTTTATACTCATTGTTATTATTATCTGTCACAGTATGTTTTAATACGTATATGTTTCAATCTATTTGGCTATGGTTTGAAAATGTGATTGGTTACTTCAATGACTCATTGTAATATCTTAGATGTTCTAAATTAGCCGAGTTTAGTTTGAGGTGTTGCAAAATCTTTGTAAAATACAAACGTCAGAACAATACGAGATACTATACATTACTCGCAACATATTGTGAGGTTCTTCACAGTTACCAAGATGAGTTATTCAAAGTCGTTCCGTATAAGTTTTTTATTACTTGAATTAATCAATTTTTTGGGTCACTTGGGGAAGAAGACATGTCTGTTTATAAAATTAGCATACTAACGTCCACTATTTCCTAAAATTTCATCCTAACGTTTACACATCGTAAAATTTTGATCCTAAATTCATAAAAATATGAACAAATCACCAATTCTTCTTTCCCAAAGGTCACGTCATTTGGCAAAACATCTACTCTCCTTCGCCCCATTGATTCCCTTTTATCTCAATTCAGGGAGTTTTCATTTGTTCACATTTTTCGCGAAAGTAATAAATTAGCCGACGGTTTGGCTAAGCTTCCTACTAGTGTTAATTTTGATTGTTTAGTTTATCAGTTTTCTCCAGATGATTTTTTAAGTATTTTACTTGTTGATTGTTATATATAGGTACTTGAGTTTTGCTTTAAGTGATTAATATCATCTCTCTTTTCATAAAAAAGAAATTGCATGCTCGTTAGCATCGGTAATTAAAGAGGAGCTCTATTTATTCGTCTATGTTAGTTCATTCTTACTAGTAAGTGTGTGCATTTTCGGATATTGAATTTAAATCAATTTGAAAAATCGGATATTCAAAATTTCATATGCGTAAAATAGCAGTCCGCATTTTGAACTAGAAAAAATGAATATTCGGTTACCCGAATATCATATATTGGGGTCAGATATTTGGATATCTGAATATATAATTTGGTTTAAGAATTTTTTTAGAGTTGACGGTCGTATCATGGGAATTTTGGATTTCGAATTTAAAAAGAAACAAATTCCCAAATATAACAAGATTTATATCTATAAAAATTTTATATTTTCAAATTTTCGAATATAACATACATCAAATTACTAAACAAGGTTCATATACATGAAACTTTGGATTTTTGGATATTTCGGAATTTCGTATAATTTAAAACTTAAAATATTGTAATACATATTTGATCCGATAAATAAAAAAAAAACGAATTGAATATCTAATCTAAAAAAATATCGAATATATAATTTTTTTAATTAAGTCATGGATAAACTAATATAACCGGTCGTATAGGATATTTTTACACACAGTCACTCGTGGATTGTTCCCTATTCGCCACCGATAGTGCTGGCCGAGCCTGACCCACTTTTAAGATCAAGTTAGTTATGATTCTCTATAGTCCGCCCATGGGAGACAATGTTACTTGACCCTAGTCACTGCCATTTGTTTATCCCAAGAATTTAGACTTAACCCATTTGCTTACCCCAATAGATCCTTAATGGTTCTCACAACAGCATGATCTTTCATCACCGTAGAAGTGTCCATGAGGATCCGATACACCTCTGAATTGTTTGTTTCTAATTCTATGTCGAAAACCACATCTTCATGCATGAAAAAGCACGTCATGAACTCCCCAAAGCTCCGCTAGCAAGATTGAACATCTTCCCAAACTCCGGGATAACCCAGTACACCAAATTTCATTCTCATCAAGAATGACCCCAACACAAGCTGCTTCTGTAACACCCTGATCCCACTTGATTCGAGACGCTACATTCAGGTTACTTTTAATTCGGCCCATAAATTTTCATTTGATTTTAAGTACCAAGTTTAACCAAAGACAACATTTAAAACAAACCATTTAAATAAAGTTTCATAATAACTTCAAGTTCAAAATATATATGGAGTTTCGTACGAATTAAACACCATATATCAAAATAAAGTAGAAAATAGAGTTACAGACCAACTACGATAACGTCATATGCATACATAGTCCTACAACTAAAATCAAGGTACTGTACTCGAGTTGATTCGGCGTTGTGAAATCCTCGTCGATCTGCTCCTTCCAAGAGAGTGACTTGTCAACCTACGAACGAAAAAATAACACATCCACACGTTGAGCTAACAAAGCTCACTTGTACATGTCTATTCTACAAAACTCAATGATGGTCATAAAAGTAAGCATGTGTAACGCCCCGGTTTTGGGCCTAGGAGATCCTAGGTGATTAGACTGTCTGATGGACTGGATTATAGATTCGAGTCAGATTCAAAATTAAAATCGAAATAAATAATTTTGGTGCGAGAAAAATATGAGAAAAATATCTAAAAATCGTTATTTAGTATATGGATATTTTTGCTAAAGTCTATTTTGGAAAATGAAATTTGAAAATTGGACATTTTGGCTAGTGACCAAAATGTAAAGAATGAATATTGTTTTAATGACTATTTTGAAAAAAAAGGTAAATTAATTAAAAGAAAGTAGTTATTTTCTAAAAACACATTTGACGTAACTTATTTTCTCAAACTTTTCTATCAAATTCTCTTCAGCCAAACACTCTGTTTTGCATCAAAGATTTGAGGTAATGTTCTTGATTTCTTAAACCTTTGATTTTTAGTGGAATTCTTCAATCTTGTTTTCCAAAATCTCATTGTTTTTCAAGAGTAAACATCCAATTGAGAGAAATTCACTCATTAGAGGTAAGGTTTGTTCTTCTCCTCTAATGAATGGTTCTTATTGAAATTCCCAAGTATTTGATCCTTGTTTAATGTTTTATAATGAGTTTTGATGATTTAATTGTGGAAATTTATTAAATCAAGGTTTAATTGATGAGATTCGGTGATTTTTATTTCATATCTGTTTTGCTGAGTTCTTGATTAGTAATAATCATTATTTTGATGTTTTATAATGTTATTAAGTTGGTTTTTAACTTTGAATCCTGAAACTATATGAATCTCTAATGTTCTAGGTTGTTAGTTATGTGTTTTTGAGGAGTTGTGGTGGTTAAATGAATGTTGGAGATATACGTATGTTAAAGTTATGTTTTTAGATGTTGATTGATGATAATTGATGTGTTGAAATGTTAGATTGTGGCTGGGTTAAGCTTGGAAGGGGTTTGTTGTTAGTTTTGGGTGTTGTGGAGGGAATTTGGATAAAGGACGTTGAGGTTTAGTGTTGCTATGTTGTTGATTGCATTTTGAAGCAATGTACCTCTGTTTTGTGTGGATAAAAGCATGAGAAGTTGGTCTTCAAGCTTGAATGTTGGTTTCAGACGCTTTGGAGGCGCGATTGTCGCATCGACAAGCGAGACTTTGCGAGTCGGTGAGTGGAAATGTGTTTTCAACTTTGCAGAGGTTTGAAAGTTGTGTTTGGGAGTTTAGCTCGAGCTTGAAACGTTGGTCTAAGCTCAGAAGTAAGTAAAAGGATGAATTTTCTCTCTCGAACTCGGTTTGGCTAATAGTTTGATGTACTTGTTTTACATGGTTTTATTGCTCGCTGTATATGCTTGTTTTGAGCATGGTTAAATGCTGGAAATTGGTTACAAAATGATGTTGTTGCATTTGAAAGTAATGCATGTTTTGTAAATGTTATGAACATTGGTTAATGCAAGGTTTATTGCATTGGTTAAATGATTTTGATGATGCATATGAAAATAGTGAGTTATTGATGTTAAAATGAATTATATTGGCAAGTGATGCAATGAAAAGGTTTATAAATGAAATCAGATATAGTTGGCCGGCCATAGGATTGATAGTGCACTATAAAAAGGCACCTTGGTTGTCGAGGGGTTTATACGGTGTGCCGAATACTCCATCCAAGTACCATAGCGGTCAAGGGGTTTATGTGTATCGAAGACTCCCGTTAGTGGATTAAACATTGTACCAATGAGTGGTGTTGATGGGTTTATGGTTACCGAATACTCCACTACGGGTGTCACAACGGTATAGGGGTTTATGTGTACCGAATACTCCCGTGTGTGAGCCTTGGACATGTGGCTTCAGCTGAAGGTATCCGGGTTGATCTTAAAAAGGTTGAGGCAGTTATGAGTTGGAAGCATGTAACCCCCTTGACTCGGCCTAGACGCCCAACCGAACCAAGAAGGCTACATTAGGTTTTCCGTAACAAACCGAAGAGATATAACCAAACCGGTCTATTTTTTTCTTATTATCTTATCTAGATGTCAATTATTAACCCTACATGTTTGTGCAGACATTAGGTGTAACCCCAACTCAATCGAGCATCAATTTGACATCAATTGATCATATTTGCAACTTAGGGACCAAATTGCAAATACAGAGAGTTTCAGGATTAAAACTCATTTTTAAGTTACCAATCTTTAATTAGTCAGGTTCCAAACTTCCATCTCAAATTTTAGCTTAAACCGATCATCCTACCATATATAATTGCATCGGTAAGAATCAGGGACTAAAGTGCAAAGAAAGCAAAACTGCCCAAATGTGACATTAACGTGAGGAACGGTCATCCAAATCGAAATGGGTAAGCCCATATCGATACAGTTTGAAACACACCATTTCGATACACCACCAAGCCATATCGATACACCTAACTGAATTATCAAACTTTTGAAATATTTTAAACCGTACCGATATTGTTTCTCAGGTGTTTCGATACGCGGGTTCGAGTTGCAAAAATGAATTCCAGAGGCTAAAACTCGTATAAAAATGCCCATCCCCGTACCGGTACGCCAGGCCAAATTTTCCTAAGCGTATTGAAACGCAGTAGACCCGTACCGATCCCACAAGCTTGAAATTACCTAGCCATACTGTTACCTCTCCAAAAGTACTATTTTTAATGCCAATCTTACAATGCTTTTGATTGTTTTTAGGTACATTTAGTTGCATTAGGATGTTAGAATCATGCATTTGCATAAGGAGTTTAGATTTTTGTCTATGCAGTGTGAAGGGTTGTTTTGTTGGCAATTTTGTAGGTTTGGCATAGGATTTGACCCAGGAAAGCACCTCAGGAAGGAATGCTAGAGAGAATGCTTAGTGTTGTTGGCGCAGATGGACCAGACAATGCCAAGCACCGGATGGCAGGAGAGTGAAATTGACGCCACGCCAAGAGGCTGTTGGACCCCGAAAAAATAGGACATGACCAGGCTCTAAAAAATAGCAATTGGAACAATCTCCAAAAAATAGCAGATAAGAAGGTGCAAAGACTTGTTGGCAGATTCATGCCAAGCTTGGATGCCAGGGCAGCGTCGGCAGGATGATGTCAGCCTTAGCCTGATCAGCTCTCATTCAAATCAGGATAAGAAGATAATCCCTTATCCTCTGGGCAGTTAGAATTTAAAATTTGAAGAGCTAGTCATATCCCTTATTTGCACGCCTATTTAAACACCAACCAAGCTAGACTTTAAGAGAGGGAGGAGAAGATTGGATCGTGAGGAGTTGGTGTGTGTGTGACGATTGACGACCGGCTACACCGTGGAAGGGTGGTCCGACCAACTTGGACGAGAAGCCTGGATCTTGAAGGGCTGCATCGAGAGACCCCTTCTAGCCCATTCTCTCTCTCAAGTTATTTTATTTTGTTTTTAAGGATGATGTATTCCAAAAACGTTTGTAGATTGTTGATTCACTCCCTCACCATGAACTAATTTAATAGTTGGTGGGGATGTTTGGTTTTATGTTATTTTAATGCCTTAGTTTTTAAATAATAAATCTACCTTGGCACGGTTTTATCTATTTAGTATACTTTAATATTTCCTAAATACTCTACCAAGCGAGAGCTGGCACTGTTGGCCTATTGTGCCTCAATATCTTAACATACTTGGGGTGGCAACGAATAAGTTGTTGAATACTGAGGAGAGAAGCTTCGAGAAAATTCGTTCAAGTAGATAAACTTACTTCGGGAGTGTGAAGGGTTGTTGAACACTGTTAGCCATACTGTTACCTCTCCAAAAGTACTATTTTTAATGTCAATCTTACAATGCTTTTGATTGTTTTTAGGTACATTTAGTTGCATTAGGATGTTAGAATCATGCATTTGCATAAGGAGTTTAGATTTTTGTCTATGCAGTGTGAAGGGTTGTTTTGTTGGCAATTTTGCAGGTTTGGCATAGGATTTGACCCAGGAAAGCACCTCAGGAAGGAATGCTAGAGAGAATGCCGAGTGTTGTTGGCGTAGATGGACTAGACAATGCCAAGCACCGTATGACAGGAAAGTGAACTTGATGCCACACCAAGAGGCTGTTGGACCCCGAAAAAATAGGACATGATCAGTCTCTGAAAAAATAGAAATTGGAACAATCTCCGAAAAAATAGTGGATAAGATGGTGCCAAGACTTGTTGGTAGATTCATGCCAAGCTTGGATGTCAAGGCAGCGTCAGCAGGATGACGTCAACCTTAGCCTGATCAGCTCTCATTCAAATCTGGATAGGAAGATAATCCCTTATCCTCTGGCCAGTTAGAATTTAAAATCTGAAGAGCTAGTCTTATCCTTTTTTTGCACGCCTACTTAAACACCAACGAAGCTAGACATTAAGAGAGGGAGGAGAAGATTGGATCGTGAGGAGTTGGTGTGTGTGTAACGATTGATGACCGACTGCACCGTGGAAGGGTGGTCTGACCAACTTGGACAAGAAGCCTGGATCTTGAAGGGCTACATCGAGAGACCCCTTATAGCCCATTTTCTCTCTCAAGTTATTTTATTTTGTTTTTAAGGATGATGTATTCTGAAAACGTTTGTGGATTGTTGGTTCACTCCTTCACCATGAACTAATTTAATAGTTGGTGGGGGATGTTTGGTTTTATGTAATTTTCATGCGTTAGTTTTTAAATAATAAATCTGCCTTGGCACGATTTTATTTATTCGGCATACTTTAATATTTCCTAAATACTCTACCAAGCGAGAGCTGGAACTGTTGGCCTATTGTGCCTCAATATCTTAACAGACTTGGGGTGGCAACGAATAAGTTGTTGAATACTGAGGAGAGAAGCTTCGATAGAAGTCGTTCAAGTAGATGAACTTACTCCGAGAGCGAAATCTACCCATTAGGAGTATAGATTGGAGCTTAATCAAATTGGTTTATTTAAAAACAAACACTATAGAGATATAGGGGTTTTACATGATCAATTTAGGGAAATGACCATCGAGAGAGGCTTTGCTACTTTTGAATCTAATCGGCAAACAATGCCAAGACAGGTTGTTGTTAACGGCTGGCACGACATAAATAGCGTAGAAACCAGGCATTCCCTGCCAACGCTCATCATTCATTAAACACCTTCCTTGCCAACGTCTTTACTTTTCTTTCATTTCTTTACTTTTTAATTATTTTCCAAAACCAATTTCAAACCAAATCAACTTTTTCTTAAGGCAAGTAACAATCAAGGCAATTGAATTCCAAGACAATCTCTATGGGATCGATACTCAGCTTACCAGCTGTATTACTTGCAGACTATGTATACTTGCACGCAAAAGACTCATTTTGGCACATTCTTATATTTTCAATACATATTTTTTGCCACTTTTGCCAGCATTTCACCTAGAGAGTCTACAAGTTTTTGGCGCCGTTGCCAGGGATTACAACGGAATTGATTGTTTTAAATTTTTACTTGTCTTTCTTTTATTTTTATTTTCATTTTTATTTTTTACCTTTCATTTTTGTCGGTGTATGAACAGAAGCCATCCTGTGGTGGTCGAGTGGCCATACGATCCATAAATTGAGAAAACCTTGCGGAGGTTAAAACGAAGATTTCGAGAGATAAACAAAGGTAATGGAGGGAATGGTGTGGTGAACAATGGGGGAAATCCACTTAACAATGAGATACCACCACCACCTGCTGCCCCAGTTGTTAATGAGAGGCCTATTAGAGAACATTCGGCACCAACCATTGGCAATTTGATGCCAGGACTTGTTGGCACAAAGGTAAACGCTGTCAATTTTGAACTTAAGCCAGTAATTATTCAAACTCTTTTGAATGTAGGTCAGTTTGATGGCGCACTCACTGGAGATCTGAGGCAACATCTTAAACAGTTCATGGAGATTTGCCAACTATTTCAACAAAATAGAGTACGTGAAGATACCGTGAAGATGAAGTTATTTACTTTTTTTTAAGAGACAGAGCAAAGGCTTGGCTTAATTCCTTGCCACCTGGCTCAGTCACTTCATGGGCAGACCTATGCCAGAATTTCTTGACAAGATTCCAGCTGCCAACACTCACTGCCAAGCTGCGGGGTAAGATCATTACATTCAAGCAGGCTGAGGATGAGACCTTATATGATGCCTGGGAAAGATTCAAAGACTTGTTGAGGAGGTGTCCTATGCATGTATTCCCGAATTGGACTCAGATTCAAACTTTTTACAATGGATTGAATGCACAAACGAGGACGGTTGTTGATGCTTCAACAACTAGCTCATTGCTTGACAAGACATATACTGAGGCTGTTGACATTTTAGAAAGGATCGCAATCAATGATTTTGAATATCATGTTGCAAGACTTGGGACTGGAACTAAAACCTATGGGAAATTTCATGTTGATGAACTAATTCCAACCTTACGAGCATGGTAAGAACGTTGCAAAAGAACAATGAGTCCCAACAAGTCAAAGCATTAGACCCATTCTGTACGATATGTGGAGAAAATCATCATGTGAATGAATGTCCTGCCAACCCTCAATTGGTAAATTTTGTTGGCAATGTTAATCGTTACTATAACCCTAACACCAATACTTATAATGCAGGTTGGAGACAACACCCTAACTTAACTTGGGGAAATCAATGAGGTAACCAGTACAATGCCTAGCGCCAGAATACTCAGAGGCAGAATAACAATGCCATGCCAGCATTCTATCAGAATGCCATGCCACAAAAAACCCAAAACAATTTTCAGTAAGGGCAGAGACTCAACCAAAGAGGCACTCTCACAGAGTACATGGAAAGGAATGATGCCACAGTCTAGAGTTTGGCTGCGTCAATGAGAAATTTGGAAGTCCAGCTTGGGCAGATTGCCAGTGCACTCAGCAATCAACCCCAGGGAGCATTGTCAAGTGACACAGAAGATGCTCGGCACAAAGACAATGAGCAGTGCAAAGCTATAACTCTTCGGAGTGGTAAGCAGTGCGAGATGGAGAAGGTTGCTAAGCAACCAATTAATTGCCAAGATGAGAAGCCTGTGCCAGCAGATGATCCTAGGGAAGCAGAGAAAGAGGAAACAAAAGTAGATGATGTCAGAACTGATGTCAGACAGCACACTGATGCCAGCATCGATGCCAAACAGTCTGATGCCAGCACTGCATTGGCAAAGCCAGCATAGCAGGCATGTATCTATCCACCACCACCATTTCTAGCAAGACTTCAAAAGCATAAGCAAGATTAGCGGTTCAAGCGTTTCTTGGAAGTTCTTAAGCAATTGCAAATCAACATTCCATTGGTAGAAGCCCTTGAACAAATGCCCAACTATGTCAAATTTATGAAGGACATTCTGTCCAAAAAGAGAAAGTTGGGAGACTTTGAAATTGTTGCCCTGATCGAAGGATGCAATGCCATGATCCTAAACCGTTTGCCACCAAAGCTAAAAGATCCAGGAAATTTCACTATTCCCTAAACCATTGGCAACAAATTCATGGGCAAGGCACTGTGTGACCTAGGAGCCAGCATCAACTTGATGCCAATGCCAGTTTTTCGGAAGCTTGGCATAGATGCAAGACCTACCACAGTGACACTTCAGCTGGTAGACCGATCCTATGCACATCCCAAGGGTAAGATTGAGGATGTGTTGGTAAAGGTAAACAAATTTATTTTTCCAACTGATTTTATCATTTTGGATTATGAGGCTGATATTAATGTCTCGGTTATTTTGGGGAGACCTTTTCTTGCCACGGGTATGGCTTTGATTGATGATCATAAAAGGGAACTAACAATGCGCATGAATGATCAGCAAGTTACATTTAATGTGTTTCAAGCTTTGAAATGTGCAGATGAACCTGATGAGTGCCAAGCAGAGGAGATGATGGAGTCCATTTACACTTTGGACACGACACAGTTATGCCAGGATATAGAATTTGACGCCAGCAACATAGAAGGCATGGCTGATCTGTTTGAGGAATCAGTCTTGGAGGCTGAAGAGGCGAGTTATTTTGAGGGACTACAATTGGCCGAAAGAGAAACCAAGGCACCTAAACCATCAATTGAGGAGCCACCAACGTTGGAGCAGAAACCACTGCCAGATCACTTGAAGTATGCTTATTTAGGTGAACCCTCAACTCTGCCAGTGATCATTGCCACTTGTCTCACTAATGATCAGGAGGGAAGGTTGTTGGCAATATTACGTGACTATAAGCAAGCATTAGGATGGACTTTGGAAGACATCAGAGGTATTAGCCCAACCATTTGCATGCATAAGATTATCTTGGAGGAATACTATGGCAATACCATTGAAGGCCAAAGAAGGCTAAACCCAAGCATGAAAGAAGTAGTGAAAAAAGAGATCATAAAATGGCTTGATACTGGGATTATATATTCCATTTTTGATAGCTCTTAGGTTAGCCCAATGCAATGCGTGCCAAAGAAGGGTGGCATGACTGTGGTACAAAACAGTGAAGCTGAGTTAATCCCCTACAGAACTATCACTGGATGGAGAGTGTGCATGGACTATAGGAGGCTGAACAATGCCACGAGGAAGGATCACTTCCCATTGCCATTCATTGATCAGATGCTAGACAGGTTGGCAGGTAAAGCTTTCTATTGTTTTTTGGATGGTTATTCAGGTTATAATTAGATTGCCATTGCCCCTGATGACCAAGAGAAGACTACGTTCACGTGCCCATATGGGACATTTGCATTTAGAAGAATGCCATTCGTCCTATGTAATGCATCAACAACGTTTCAACGTTGCATGATGTCCATTTTTTCGATATGATTGAGCACAACATGGAAGTATTCATGGATAACTTCTCAGTGTTTGGCAAAACATTTGAGGAATGTCTTTAGAGTTTGGAGCAAGTCTTGAAGATATGCATAGAGATGAACCTAGTGTTGAACTGGGAAAAATGCCACTTTATGGTGAATGAGGGCATTATTCTTGGGCACAAGGTAACTGAGAGAGGGTTAGAAGTGGATCAAGAAAAGGTTGAGGTAATTAAGCAACTACCGCCCCCAACAAGTGTCAAAGGTATAAGAAGTTTCTTAGGACACACTGATTTTTATCGACATTTCATTAAACTTTTCAAAAATTGCTAAACCCTTATGCTTGTTGTTAGAACATAATGCCACTTTTGCATTTAATGATTCTTGTTTGAGAGCGTTTTAGGAGATTAAAGAAAAGTTGATCAATGCCTCTATAGTTGTGGCACCGGACTGGAATGAGCCTTTCGAGCTCATGTGTGATTCCATCAACTATGACGTTGGAGCAGTTTTGGGACAAAGGCATAGCAAGGTTTTCCATGCCATCTACTATGCCAGCCGAACCTTAAACGTTACACAACTGAAATACTCTACGATCGAGAAAGAATTTCTTGCGGTTGTATTTGCTTTTGACAAATTTGGATCTTATTTAATTGGTAACAAAGTTGTGGTTTTTACAGATCATTCGGCATTAAAGTATCTCTTGGCAAAGAAGGTGCCAAGCCCAGGCTAATCCGATGGACGCTCCTACTTCAAGAATTTGACCTTGAGATCCAAGAAAAAAAGGGCAGTGAAAACCTAGTAGCTGACCATCTCTCACGTTTAGAACATCATCTTGAAGATGGTAAGACCAATTTGATAAGAGATGAGTTTCCTGATGAGTATTTGCTTGTAGTTAATGCCATACCATGGTATGTCAATATTGTCAACTACTTGGTAAGTAACATTCTGCCACCAGACTTGGCATACAATGCCAAGAAAGGGTTTTTACGGGATGTTAGGCATTACTATTGGTACGAGCCAATATTGTTCAAACAGTGCCGACCAAGTGATCCACCGGTGTGTGCCTGAGGATGAACAACATAACATATTGCATCTATGCCATGCCGCACCATATGGAGGTCACTTTGCTGGAGTAAAAACTGCTGCCAAGGTACTGCAGTCAGGATTCTTTTGGCCCACACTATATAAGGATGCCCACGAGTATGCCAAGGTATGTGATCGATGCCAACGAACAGGAAACATCTATGGAAGACACCAACTACCGCTTCAAAACATTATGCCTATGGATTTATTTGATGTATGGGGGATAGAATTTATGGGTCCTTTTCCACCTTCATTTGGTAATGTATACATTCTTGTGGCTGTTGACTACGTATCTAAGTGGGTAGAAGCTGTTGCTCTTCCAACGAACATTTCCAAGGTCGTTGCCAAGTTTTTACATAAGCATATCTTTATTAGATTTGGCGCCCCTAGAGTGATCATTCATGATGAGGGCACTCATTTTAAATGTAGTCTAATTTTTAAAGCCTTGTACATGTATGGTATACAACAAAAAATTTCCACAGCATATCATCTGCAAACAAACGGGCAAGCTGAAATTTCAAACAAGGAGATAAAAAATATCTTAGAGAAGATTGTTAATCCATCAAGGAAGGACTGGTCCTTGAGACTAGATGAGTCCTTGCGGGCTTATAGGACTGAGTTTAAAACTCCTTGGGGTACTTCACCATTTCGACTTGTTTTCGGAAAACCATGCCATCTGCCAGTGGAGCTTGAGCATAAAGCCTATTGGGCCATCAGAACACTTGGCATGGCGTGGAGAGCTGCTGGAGAAAAAAGGTTACTGGACCTAGATGAGTTGGAGGAATTCAAAAAGCAAGCCTATGAGAACGCCAGGGTCTACAAGGAAAGAGCAAAATGTTGGCATGACAGCAGGATAATGCCAAGACATTTTGAGGTAGGCCAACATGTTTTGCTATTCAACTCATGACTTTAGTTGTTTCCAAGGAAACTTAGATCAAGATGGACGGGCCCTTATGAAGTTGTAAAGCCCTATGCTCATGGAGCTGTGAACATTAAGAACTTGAAGACGGGAGAAATCTTTAAGGTGAATGGCCAACGCATAATGCACTACATGGAAGGTGATCAGAACAATGCCAAATAGGTGATCCTCTTAGCACAAGTTACATGAAAACACCATCAGGTTTGAATTTTTGTAAATATTAGGTTAGTGCTTTTCTTTGTTTTTAGGTTTTTAGTTTTTTAGTTTTTATTGTTTTTCTTTATTTTTAAGTTCCATGTTTTTATTCCTTTAACGTGTTGAAAGGTTTTCTTTGAGTTGCGCAGATTCATTGTGCCAGGAACACTGCCAGGGTCGCTGCCAGGAGCCAACGCTTTTAACAGAAAAATCTGCCAGACTCAGTGCCAGAGTAGCTTGGCATGCAGCGGTGCAAAAGATTGAAGGAAGAGGGAAAAACCCTAGTTTTATCGGCCTAGTAAAAAAATTGAGAGAGTTATCTTTGTTTGACTTTAAGTCCTAACCGTCCAAATTTTGGTTGAAATTTAAATTTCAAATCAATTACCTTATCACTCCAATCCTTACCCTATCTTATCACCTATCACCTTATCACTCCACCTATTTTAAAATTAATTATTTTTATTCCCCATCATTATCCCTAATTACTACTCCTATTAAAACACTCAACCAACCTAAAACCTTTCACTTTCTTACTCTTGCCGGTTAAAGAAGCCAAAACATATCTCTCACTTTTTACTTCCTTTTTGATAAGCAAGTACAATCCCAAATCGTCCTTTGCCTTCATCTTTCAACATCGTTCCAAGCTTCAACCAGTTTCAATGGCCTCATCGTCTCTTCCCTTTAAAATATTCTTTAACGAGGAGATCCAAAAAAAGTTCGAACCAAATTTTGCCTCAAGAAGTTTTTGCTACGAGAAGCACTTCAAATTCAAAACAGAGGCACAACTGACTTCCCTCCAGAAGTTATGTCTACGATTAACTTGCACAAGTGGAGTTTATTCTGCCAGCAAAAAGGGTAGATCTATGCCACCATCGTTCAAGAATTTTAACACACCTTGTGACCAAGGATTCGCCTTTCATAATGATTAGAGGTAAGTGTATGCGTTTTGATGATGGATATATTAATAATATGTTTGAGTTGGATGATACATGAGATGAGTATTTTGAGTATGTTGATTCGATGAATGTTGCCAAGAGGAAAAAGCTGCTGATAGATCTGTGTGAACTTGGCACGACTTGGACAGTCTCATCAACGGGCCACTGGACGGTGAAAAGACTAGCGTTGAAGCCATAAGTGAGAGGCTGAAATCACTTCATTGAGGAAAACCTGATGCCTACATCCCACAATGAGACGGTCTCGGAAGAAAGGCTGATTTTGTTGCACTCCATCATAAAAGGGCGCAAGATCAACATTGGAAAGATTAATATAGAATAGACTTATAAGTGTGCTGTGAGAGGTAAAGGTAGTTTGTTTTTCCCTTTGCTTATTTCTAACATTTGCATACGCCATGATGTGCCTAGGCTTGATGAGGAGCAAGGCCAGATAATAAAGGGAATGACCATTACTGCTGCCATATGAAGAAACCTCACGGGCGGTTGAGCCAAAGGACAAGGCCAAGGGAAAACCAAAAATGGCCACGCCTAAGGCAAAGATTTCAAAAGCTGTGCCATACACAATGCATGAGACTGGGCCGGACGGTTCTGTGGCAATGTTGTCTCAAATCTACCAACGCCAGGAGATTATACTAAGTAAGATGGAAAAGGCTAAGGAGATTAATGTCAAGCTATGACATTACATACAGGCCAGGGATGTGATAATTAGGGAAGCTCTCAAGAAAATATCCCCGGATGTTGTGCCAGAATTCCCAGATTTCCTTGCCGAGCCCTCTACCAGTGATGAAGCCATGCCAGCCAGTTCAGCTAGTCCAATTATACCAGCCTGTCCAGCCAGTTCAGAGTCGACGCTACAGTCCCACTATCTCCAGTTCAAGTTGAGTCTGCCAGTTCTGATTCTGAGATTGAATCAAAGGAACCCAAAACCAAGTCTACCAAAGCAAAGTTTGCCCCTGATCGTCCACTGCCGAAGGGGATTGATGGTCGTTCCCTTTATTATCTGGCCTTGCTCCCAACAATGAAGGGAAGAAAGAGAATGGCCCCTGATCGTGGGGCATTTACAAAGAGAAAGACCCGAGTCACACGAGAAGAAGTCTCCGAAGGGGATTCCTCTTCTTCCTAAACTCCTGTACATTTCATTACATTGCATTCACATGACCATGCACTTTATTTTATTCTGTTCTTTTGTATATATGTGCTGTTCAATGTATTGGGGATAATGCACTCTTGGGTTTGGGGGCATGCATTTCTTCACATTTATGCCATGCATATCATGTTTAATTTATGTTGCCATGTCATGAGGTCATTTAGAGTAGATGCATACCGAACCACTAAAAAAAGAAAAAGAAAATTTTGTCTCGATTTAATTTTGAAAAATGTTAACAATTGTTAAGCAAGCTTAATTTGATCTAGGTGTCTGTCTAATGAGGAGACTTTAATCTTTAGTTGTCATGCCATGCCCGCAGAGTAGTATGCCAGAATTGCTTGACAATTGATCTCTAGTTTAGGGAATTGAACTTGCACTTAACACGTAAGATGTATCTAGTCCCTTAGCAAACTTAGATTTTTTGAAACTATGCTCAGATTTAAAAAAAATGATGCCAGGGTAAAAGAAATAAATAAGGCAACAATGTTCTGCCAAGGCAAGAAAAAATAAAACTCTCCTCTACCTTAGGGATAATAAGCTACTTGGGGCTTCGTGGTTTACTCCCTCTTAGTTCTCAAGTCCAAAACCTTGGGGTGTGAGTTGAAGAGAAAGCCTAGTGATGTATAGATTAAGGTGGGGATTCATGGTATGCTCCATCTTATCTCTCACGCTAAATAGTGTCACGAAGCAAGCTTAAAAGAATGCCAACAGAAACCCTTAGCAAAAAGAAAAAAATAAAAAAAAATCTGAGTTTAGGTAGTAAAATTTGTCTAAGGGAGTGAAAGGAAACTTGATGCATATTGCCTACACTCATGCACTCTTCATGAACTTTGACTAGAGTTATATTGCTGCACTTGAATTACTACCTTCTTGGCATTATTGCATTGAGATACTGAGGACAAAAAAATAGAGCCAAATTCTGCTTGCCAGCACGTGTTGGCATTCAACCAAAATTTTGTCGAGGTAACTTTTTCACAGTTTTTGTTTTTATTTTGATTGCATTACTTGAGGACAAGTAATGAGTTAGGTTTGGGGGTGTGTTACTGATAAGTGTTCAAAAGTACTATTTTCTTACCCTTTTTACTCATATTATTGTTAGACTTAGGCTCATATTAGTTGCATAATTAGCCATTCATGCATTAATCCATGTTTCCTTCCATCGTTGAGCTTGATTACATAACTTGGTAGTTTTTGTGGGAAAAGATGCTGCTTTGGTGTGTTTTGTGTGTATGTGCAGGATCACTTGCCAAAGCAAGGCTAGAGCTAGTTGCCAGGGCAATACATGAAGGAGATGCCGAGCTAGTTGCCAGGGCAATGCATGAAGGAGACGCTGAGCCAGTTGCCAGGGAAATTTTCAACAAAGAGCAAAGGTGATATGGTAGTCGAAATTGATGACTAGACAAGCCCAAGATGACGTGGAGCAAAGCCCAATCCCCAAGGAATTTGATTTCCATGAAGAGATTAAAGAAGAATTAAATTACAAGAAGATAGGAGAAGTTCTAGTAGGAATATAATTATAATAAAGAATTATATTCTTTAAAGATAATTTAGTTCCAACTTAACTTACTCCTAAAAGAAGGACTTTGACCTAGCCCTATAAATTAGAGGGGCATTTCGACAATCCAATGAGAGCAAGAGAGGGGAATTTCGACAACTCCAAGGAGGGCAAGAGGAGAGAATTTTTGACAAACATCTAGGGCAAGGAGGATTTCGACAAGCCTCCTTCTTCATCTTTTTCTTTCTTGTTCGATTGGGTTCATGCTAGGGATTATTTATCTTGTGTTTCTTTGGAACCTAGCCATAAACTAAATCTATTTGGCTATGGTTATTGTGTTTTGTGGTTGTGAGAAACTATTGGATTTTGTTTAGGTAATAAGAGTTAGCACTTTTCTATTCAAGGTTTATTCATTCTTGGTTCTTATTCTTGTTTGCGAGTGAATTGGGAGAGGATCTCGTGATTTCATCTACTTATCTAATATCGGGAGAGTTAGATTCAAGAAACGAATGAATATGATCTTTATTCAATCTATTGATGGTGAAGATTAATCCGGCTTAGGAATAAGTTAAGGATTTCAACGGCTAAGAGGAGCGCAAGATTGGTTGTTGCTCACCCTTGATTCACGCAGGGATGTATTATCAAGGCATGCACAAGTAGCTAGAGTTTCGACTTAAGGATAAGAAGAAACCATTAAAGAACGCTCTGCCAAACCTTGAAGGTTGCTGCCCAAACGCCCAAGTAGTTGCCCAACTAGTCGCCCAGGGAACCATCAATTAGTTGCCTAGGCAACCCCGTTGTGCAAGTTGCCACGGCAACTGAGTTGCCCGTGCACTCTTTTACCAAGACGATCCAATTGGCTATCACACCTCAACTCACGATAACCTGGCCTATCTCTCTCATTTGATCTCATCTTTTCTTTTACTTTATTGCTTTCTATATTAGTTATTAGTTAAACTCCTATAATCCTTTATTTGTGTTTTTACTTTTTACAGTGCAAGAGACTAGATTCTTTAAGTGGCACCAATCCCTGTGGAGACGATATCTTTTATACTATAACTTGCAACGTGTATACTTGCACAATTGCGTAGCACTTATTACGCGCAACAAGTTTTTGGCGCCGTTGCCGGGGATTGGCAATAGCGACTTTGTTTTTATTTTCTTGCACTTTCTTTTTACTTTTCTTGTTTAAGATTCAAAGGGCTAATAAACTTTGGTTTTGCATTGGTATATGACCAGGGCGAGACCGATTACACCAGAATATCCCTTTGATGCAGAAACCAAACGAACCTTACAAAGACTTAGACGAAGGATAAGAGTAGCAATGGCTAATCAAGACGGCAATGTGAATCAAGATGTTCTAGCAGGAGAATGAGTGATTCTTGCACGAAACAAAACTATTCGAGACTATCTTGAAGAAGATCTTGATGGACTTAATCCAGGAGTTGTCGCACCTAAAATTGAAGCCGACCACTTTAAGTTAAAACCGGTAATGTTTAATATGATGAACACAATTGGTCAATTTGGCGGCTCAGCAACTGAAGATGCACGACAACATCTGAAATCTTTCCTCGAGATTTGCAATTCGTTCAAATTACACGGAGTCACGCCTGATGTCTTACGATTAAGATTATTCCCCTATTCACTGAGGGATAGGGCGAAAGCATGGTTGAATAGCATTCCTGCCGGATCAATAGCATCTTGGACCAATCTTTGTCGTGATTTCCTTGCTCGGTTTAATCCTACAAATTTGACTGATAAGCTTCGTAACGACATTACTTCTTTTCGGCAGGTAGATGATGAATCCATGTACGAGGCTTGGGAGTGATATAGAGAACTTCTACACAAATGCCCCCTACACGGATTCCCGGTGTGGACTCAAGTAACAATGTTTTACAATGCCATGAATACACCAACAAGGATGATGCTAGTTGCCTCGGCAAACGACATACTCCTAGATAAGTCGCCGGAGGAAGCAATGCAAATTTTAAATAGGATGGCCAAGAATGATTATCAATTCCCATCTACTAGAAGAGGAGTTAGACGCCAAGCCACAATACATGAACTAGGATCATCAGATTCAATTTCGGCACAATTGGCCACTTTAACCAAGATGGTCCAGAACATGCAAAAACCAAACAACACACATGAAGTCAAGGTAATGGATTCTTTTTGTGAGTTATGTGGTGATAACCATGATTCTTCTGAATGTATGCAGAAATCCGAATCCAGCTTCTATGTAGGGAATTACAATCGGAACAACAATGTGATGTCCAATACATACAATCCAGGTTGGAAGAAGCACCCGAATTTTTCATGGAGTAATCCCAACAATGCTCTAAACCAGAACAATCAGAATGCACAAACATCGGTATTCCAGCAAAATATGCCACGGAAACAGTTGCCGCAGCAACAACCGACAACATCCAGTTCTTTGTAAAATTCTCTAAATGCTTTTATGATGAAAACTGAATCTAATATGGATGAGAATAGTAATTTCATAAAAAGAACTGATGCTTTTATTAACAGGACCGAGATGAGATTGCAAAACCAAGAGGCGGCAACCAAATCATTGGAAAATCAAGTCGGACAGTTTGCTCAAAATCTGAATACTAGACCGCAGAAGGTTTACCTAGCGATACTGAAGTCGCAAGAGGAACTAGCCATGAGCAATGTAAGGCAATCACCACTAGAAGTGGCCAACAACTTAGAGAGGCTCAAACCCGCTCTTCAAACAAAACTCCACAAAAAGATCAATACGAACCTAGCGGCAAAGGCTCAGATTCTGAACCAGGAATTACCACAGCAACCAGAAATAAGCATGCCTCGGCAACCGACGATAAAGATGCCTCGACAACTTGCGATAAGCATGCCTCGGTAATCCCAGTTAATAATGCCTCAACAACTCCAGTTGTCCCGACAATGCCGTCAATCAGGTTTCAAACTAATGAAAGGATCGAAGATATCCGACTTCCACCACCATTCCCACAAAGGTTGAAGCGACAAAAGCAAGAATACCAATTCAAGAAGTTTCTTGATATCCTAAAGCAAGTCCACATCAACTTGCCATTGGTGGAAGCAATTGAACAAATGCCAAACTATGCCAAGTTTCTTAAAGACATTGTTTCCAAGAGAACAAGGCTAGGAGAGTTTGAAACAGTTGCATAATGAGGGGATGCATGGCAATGTTGCACAATCGTATGCCACCCAAGTTGAAGGATCCCGAAAGTTTCACAATACCTTGTTCCATTGGAAATCACTATGTCGGGAAAGCATTATGCGACCTTGGGGCTAGCATAAACTTGATGCCTAAATCGGTTTTCTAGAAACTAGGAATCGAGAAGGCAAGACCTACAACAGTTATGCTACAGCTAGCCGACAGATCCTATGTGCATCCAGAGGGAAAAATCGAGGACATACTGGTAAAAGTTGATAAATTTATTTTTCCCGCTGACTTTATTGTTTTGGATTGTGAAGCAGATGAGCATGCACCCATCATTCTCGGGAGACCATTCCTAGCAACATGGAGAATCTTGATCGATGTTGAAAAGGGAGAACTCACAATGAGGGTGAATGACCAGCAAGTTAAACTAAATGTGTTCCAAACACTAAGGCATGCCGATGATCCAGAAGAATGCCAACTTCTTCATGCCACGGTAGAGTTTAACTTCGACGAGGAATTTAGTTGCCTCGGCAACTACATTGATGATCAAGAGAAACCTGAGGAGTATGAAGAACCGGTCGATGATGAACAACAAGAAGATGCAAATTGGCTAGTCAACCGACCAGGTACATACTTTGAACCACTGGATTACTCAGGTAAGGAAGGTAAACTCGAAAAACCCTCTATTGAACAACCACCGATTCTTGAGTTGAAACAATTGCCAGAGCAACTAAAATATGCATACTTAGGAACCGATAATACATTGCCTATAATTATTTCTTCTAAGTTACAGCCTGAGCAGGAAAAGAAGCTGATCAAGATGTTGAAGCTACACAAAAAGGCAATAGGGTGGACAATTGCTGACTTGAAGGGAATTAGCCCGGTAGTGTGCATGCACAAGATTTTGTTGGAAGATGATCACAAACCTTCAATTGAGGCCCAGAGGAGACTGAATCATGCCATGAAAGGGGTTGTAATGAAAGAAATCATCAAGTGGCTTGAC
The DNA here is from genome assembly GCA_019671005.1 of Hibiscus mutabilis. Lineage (NCBI taxonomy): Eukaryota > Viridiplantae > Streptophyta > Magnoliopsida > Malvales > Malvaceae > Hibiscus > Hibiscus mutabilis. Next base: position 27,922,786 of record CM033729.1, read on the forward strand.
GCCGGCATTATATACCCTATCTCTGATAATACATGGGTAAGTACGGTACAATGCGTACCGAAAAAGGGAGGTATAACAGTGGTAAGTAATGAAAACAATGAACTCATTCCAACCAAGACAGTGACCGGTTGGAGGGTTTGTATGAATTATCGAAAGCTAAACAAAGCCACTAGGAAAGATCACTTCCTATTACCCTTTATTGATAAAATACTTGACCGTCTTGCAGGTAAACCCTTTTATTGTTTTCTTGATGGTTATTCAGGTTACAATCAAATTGCCATAGCACCAGAAGATCAAGAAAAGACAACCTTCACTTGCCCATACGGTACTTATGCCTTCCGAAGGATGCTGTTCGGATTGTGCAACACCCCAGCAACCTTCCAAAGATGCATGATGGCACTCTTTTCAGACATGGTCAAAGACTTCCTCGAGATCTTCATGGATGATTTTTCTATTTTTGGTAATGATTTTGACAACTGTCTCGGCAATTTAGAGAGGGTGTTGGCAAGATGTGAAGAAACTGATTTAGTCCTCAATTGGGAGAAATGCCATTTTATGGTAGATGAAGGAATAGTGCTCGGCCACAAGATTTCATCCAAGGGAATTGAAGTAGACAAAGCCAAGGTGGACGTGATCGAGAGATTACCCCCACCAAGTTCGGTTAAAGGAATTCGAAGCTTTCTTGGACATACAGGTTTTTACAGGAGGTTCATTCACAATTTTTCTAAAATCACTAAACCCTTGTGCAATTTGCTTGAACAGGATAAAGTCTTCGATTTTGATGATTCTCGCACCCAAGCATTTGAAACACTAAAGGAAAAGCTTCCCTCGTCACCCATTGTCGTTCCACCATATTGGACGCTACCTTTTAAGCTCATGTGTGATACAAGTGATTTCGCGGTAGGAGCAGTCCTAGCCCAATGCACAGGTAAGACCTTCCATGTGATATACTACGCTAGTAAAACTCTTAATAGTGCTCAAGTGAATTACACAACAACGGAGAAAAAAGTTACTAGCTGTGGTTTTGACATTTGACAAGTTCCGATCCTATTTGATTGGTACAAAGGTAATTGTTCATACGGACCATTCGGCAATCAAATATCTATTTGCTAAAAAGGATGCCAAACCTCGCTTGATTCATTGGATATTACTTTTACAAGAATTTGATATTGAAATTAAGGACAGGAAAGGAACAGAAAATCAAGTGGCCGATCACTTATCACATTTAGAACGCAACAGGGAGGAGGACGCGGATCTAGAGATATACGATGCATTCCCGGATGAACAAATTTTAGTTGCCTCTGCAACCCTGGACGCGCATACCTCGACAACCCTTCATGCCTCAGAAACCATGGACACGCACGCCTTGGCAATCCTCAACGTCACAGCAGCCCTTGACGCGCATGCCTCAGCAATTTTGGGTGCAGTCGCCACGGCAGCACATGCCACGGCAATACCCTGGTACGCGGATTTAGTTAATTTCCTTGTTTATGGTATTTTACCTTATGGCATTACTCACCAAGGGAAGAAGTGGTTCCGCCATGATGCTAAGCATTACTTTTGGGACGAGCCTCTTTTGTTTAAACAATGTGCAGATCAGGTTATACGCCGATGTGTACCTGAAGAAGAGCAATAGAATGTACTCTGGCAATGCCATTCTTCACCCTATGGAGGACATTTTAGAGGTAGCCAAAGTTTTGCAATCCGGTTTGTATTGGCCAACATTGTACAAAGATGCCCAAGACTTTTACAAGCAATGTGATCGTTGCCAGAGGACGGGCAATATCTCTAGACGACATAAGATGCCGCTCCAGAACATCATTGAGGTGGAATTGTTCGATGTGTGGGGGATTGATTTTATGGGACCTTTCCCATCTTCATTCGGCAACCTCTAGATTCTACTTGCCGTCGACTACGTGTCTAAATGGGTTGAGGCATTGCGCAGTTCCCAACAACGATTCCAAGACCGTGCAACGATTCTTGCAAGAAAACATATTTACACGGTTTGGGATGTCGAGAGCAATTATCAGTGACGAAGGCAAGCATTTTGACAACAGACTAATTGCCAAGATGTTGCAACGCTTCGGCATATCACACAAGATCGCCATGGCATATCACCCACAAACCAATAGGCAAGCAGAAATTTCCAACCGGGAATTGAAGGGTATACTCGAGAAAGTTGTAAATCCCTCTAGGAAGGATTGGTCATTAAGACTAGATGACGCGCTTTGGACATATCGCACTGCATTCAAAACACCCTTAGGTATGTCCCCCTTCCGACTTGTCTATGGCAAGACATGCCATCTACCGGTGGAAATCGAACACAAGGCATACTGGGCAATCAAGACCGTGAATATGGATTGGGAAAGTGCCGAAAAAAAAGCGTTTGTTGGACCTCAATGAGATAGAAGAATTCCGTGCACTTGCCTATAACAATGCACGAATCTACAAGGAGAAAACAAAGCAATGGCATGACAAGAAACTATTGCCGCGGCAATTCATGCCAGGGCAACTAGTTCTCTTATTCAATTCTCGGCTAAAACCTTTCCCGGGAAAACTGAAATCAAGATGGTCGGGACCATTCGAAGTCATCAAACCATTCTCCCATGGTGCTGTGATAATCAAGTCCATCTCTGATAACCATGAATTCAAAGTTAATGGACAAAGATTGAAACACTACAATGGGGCCCATGTGGAACGTAACAAAGAAGTGGTCAACTTAGGAGATTCATGAGCATGCTCTCCCTTTGATATTATTTTTATTTTTATTTTTATTTTTTTCTGATTAATATTTTTTTTTATTTTTTTATTTTTCGAACCTTTTTTAATTTTTATTTTATTTCCGACTATTATTATTCTTTAGGATAGATTTTTTTTATTTATCTTTTTAAGTTTAAGAATCCCATCACACATCTTTATTTATTTTCTTTATTAGTTTATCTTTAATTTTAATCCTTATTTGACTTGTCTTTGAATTGTAGGAAAAAAGTTCAAGATAAAGAGGAATTCTAATCCAAGAAGGAAAACATCTTCAACAAGAAAACAACCATCGCGTTTAAGCAAGAGAATCAAGACACCGACCAAAAGGAAACTAATCATCTACGATGACGAACTCTCGGAGTAAGTCCTCGTATGCATTTTATTTTTTGTTATTTTTATTTTTCTTTAATGCATGCATTGAGGACAATGCCTCACTCGAGTTTGGGGGGGGATTGTTATTAGTAGTTACCATGTTTAGTTACATTCATCTTAAGTATTACATTTAGGATACATAAATTGCTTGCCATGCCTTTAGTTGGAACAAGAATTGCTTAGATTTGATGAATATCCGATGATGACTTTGCCAATGCACTTAATTGATAGAATTTTTATTCTAGGATAACCATGGAAAAACTTAGAATTTTACTATGATGCTAAATTTGATGAAACACCGTTGTGGTTTGATTGATTTAAGGAATTCTAGTGAACTTAGGTTGATAATTAACCAAATTGGGGGATTAGAATAAAAATTGGATGAATGCTAGAGGTGCCCGAAATTGGCTCTAGCATGTGCTAAAAAAATTGATTGCTAGAGGTGCCCGAAACTGGCTCTAGTATATGCTAAAAATTGATCGCTAGAGGTGCCCGAAACCGACTCTAGTCGAATAAATTAACTTAAGAAAACTAAAAACAAAACACTAGAGGTGCCCAAAACTGGCTCTAGTTAAAACATGTTAAAAAGAACCCAATGAAGTAATTTGAAAACCTCTTGTTTGCATAGAATCCGAAAAATCAACTTGCACACAACTCCGCACACACTCACAACCATTATAGTTTGATTCCGAGTAACTCCTAAGTTTTCTGAAAAATAAAAAGCCAATCATACTTTGTGCCCCGGTTTAGAGAATTGAAATCAAGTTCAAAGCTAAGTTTGTGAAAATTGAAGTCTTGGCAGGTAATTATTAGTTTGCATTGCTTGAGGACAAGCAATAGTTCAAGTTTGGGGGTGTTATAAGTGTTCAAAAGTACTATTTTTCTTACCCTTTTTACTCATATTATTGTTAGACTTAGGCTCATATTAGCTGCATAATTAGCCATTCATGCATTAATCCATGTTTCCTTCCATCGTTGAGCTTGATTACATAACTTGGTAGTTTTTGTGGGAAAAGATGCTGCTTTGGTGTGTTTTGTGTGTATGTGCAGGATCACTTGCCAAAGCAAGGCTAGAGCTAGTTGCCAGGGCAATACATGAAGGAGATGCCGAGCTAGTTGCCAGGGCAATGCATGAAGGAGACGCCGAGCCAGTTGCCAGGGCAATTGGTGACAAAGAGCAAAGGTGATATGGTAGTCGAAATTGATGAATGGACAAGCCCAAGATGACGTGGAGCAAAGCCCAATCCCAAAGGAATTTGATTTCCATGAAGAGATTAAAGAAGAATTAAATTCCAAAGAGATAGGAGAAGTTCTAGTAGGAATATAATTATAATAAAGAATTATATTCTTTAAAGATAATTTAATTCCAACTTAACTTCCTCCTCAAAGAAAGACTTTGACCTAACCCTATAAATTAGAGGGGAATTTTGACAATCCAAGGAGAGCAAGATAGAGGAATTTAAACAACTCCAAGGAGGGCAAGAGGAGAGAATTTTTGACAAGCATCTAGGGCAAGGAGGATTTCGACAAGCCTCCTTCTTCATCTTTTTCTTTCTTGTTCGATTGGGTTCATGCTAGGGAATATTTATCTTGTGTTTCTTTGGAACCTAGCCATGAACTAAATCTATTTGGCTATGGTTATTGTGTTTAGTGGTTGTGAGAAACTATTGGATTTTGTTTAGGTAATAAGAGTTCGCACTTTTCTATTCAAGGTTTATTCATTATTGGTTCTATTTCTTGTTTGCGAGTGAATTGGGAGAGGATCTCGTGATTTCATCTATTTATCTAATATCAGGAGAGTTAGATTCAAGAAACGAATGAATATGATCTTTATTCAATCTATTGATGGTGAAGATTAATCCGACTTAGGAATAAGTTAAGGATTTCAACGGCTTAGAGGAGCACAAGATTGGTTGTTGTTCACCTTTGATTCACGCAGGGATGTATTATCAAGGCATGCACAAGTAGCTCGAGTTTCGACTTAGGGATAAGAAGAAACCATTGAAGAACGCTCTGCCGAACCTTGAAGGTTGCTGCCCAGACGCCCAAGTAGTTGCCCAACTAGTCGCCCAGGCAACCATCGATTAGTTGCCAAGGCAACCCCGTTGTGCAAGTTGCCACGGCAACTGAGTTGCCCGTGCACTCTTTTACCAAGACGATCCAATCAGCTATCACACCTCAACTCATGATAACCTGGCATATCTCTCTCATTTGATCTCATCTCATCTTTTCTTTTACTTTATTGCTTTTTAGATTAGTTATTAGTTAAACTCCTATAATCCTTTATTTGTGTTTTTACTTTTTACAGTGCAAGAGACTAGATTCTTGAAGTGGCACCAATCCCTGTGGAGACGATATCTTTTATACTATAACTTGCAACGCGTATACTTGCACAATTGCGTAGCACTTATTACGCGCAACAGTTACCTCTCCAAAAGTACTATTTTTAATGCCAATATTACAATGCTTTTGCTTGTTTTTAGGTACATTTAGTTGCATTAGGATGTTAGAATTATGCATTTGCATAAGGAGTTTAGAGTTTTTTCTATGCCAGTGTGAAGGGTTGTTTTGTTGGCAATTTTGCAGGTTTGGCATAGGATTTGTCCCAGGAAAACACCTCAGGAAGGAATGCCAGAGAGAATGCCGAGTGTTGTTGGCGCAGATGGACCAGACAATGCCAAGCACCGTATGACAGGAAAGTGAACTTGACGCCACACCAAGAGGCTGTTGGACCCCGAAAAAATAGGACGTGATCAGGCTCTGAAAAAATAGAAATTGGAACAATCTCCAAAAAATAGCGGATAAGATGGTGCCAAGACTTGTTGGTAGATTCATGCCAAGCTTGGATGCCAAGGCAGCGTCAGCAGGATGACGTTAACCTTAGCCTGATCAGCTCTCATTCAAATCTGGATAAGAAGATAATCCCTTATCCTCTGGCCAGTTAGAATTTAAAATTTGAAGAGCTAGTCCTATCCCTTTTTTGCACACCTACTTAAACACCAATGAAGCTAGACTTTAAGAGAGGGAGGAGAAGATTGGATCGTGAGAAGTTGGTGTGTGTGTAACGATTGATGACCGACTGCACCGTGGAAGGGTGGTCTGGCCAACTTGGACGAGAAGCCTGGATCTTGAAGGGCTACATCGAGAGACCCCTTATAGCCCATTTTCTCTCTCAAGTTATTTTATTTTGTTTTTAAGGATGATGTATTCTGAAAACGTTTGTGGATTGTTGGTTCACTCCCTCACCATGAACTAATTTAATAGTTGGTGGGGGATGTTTGGTTTTATGTAATTTTCATGCTTTAGTTTTTAAATAATAAATCTGCCTTGGCACGATTTTATTTATTCGGCATAATTTAATACTTCCTAAATACTCTACCAAGCGAGAGCTGGCACTGTTGGCCTATTGTGCCTCAATATCTTAACAGACTTGGGGTGGCAACGAATAAGTTGTTGAATACTGAGGAGAGAAGCTTTGAGATAAGTCGTTCAAGTAGATGAACTTACTCCGAGAGCGAAATCTACCCCTTAGGAGTATAGATTGGAGCTTAATCAAATTGGTTTATTTAAAAACAAACACTATAGAGATATAGGGGTTTTTACATGATCAATTTAGGGCAATGACCATCGAGAGAGGCTTTGCTACTTTTGAATCTGCTCGGCAAACAATGCTAGAACAGATTGTTGTTAACGGTTGGCCCGACATGAATACCGTGAAAACCAGGCATTCCCTGCAAACGCTCATCATTCATTAAAACACCTTCCTTGCCAACGTCTTTACTTTCTTTCATTTCTTTACTTTTTAATTATTTTCCAAAACCAATTTCAAATCAAATCAACTTTTTCTTAAGGCAAGTACCAATCAAGACAATTGAATTCCAAGACAATCTTTGTGGGATCGATACTAAGCTTACCAGCTGTATTACTTGCAGACCGTGTATACTTGCACGCAAAAGACTCATTTTGGCACATTCTTATATTTTCCAATACATATTTTCTGCCACTTTTGCTAGCATTTCACCTAGAGAGTCTACACGTACCGATACAGTCCCCCGCGTATTGGTACGCTAGGCATGAAATGTCACATTTGGCTGATTTTTCATCCTAAAAGCATACTCAAACCACTCCAACATGCTTTAAACATAATACCAACATGTTAAACATATCTCCTGCTAACTAGCAACACATATCTAATAACACAATAGAGATTCATGCATAAAAGAGGAAATATATAGGCATGCTTCCTAATATGCATCCAACCATCATACCAAAAAGGTAAACCAGCACCAAAAACAATCCTTAAAAACCATTTACAACCCAATAGCAACTAAAGAAACATGCTCAAACAGGGAGTTTCACAAAACATCTCCCAAAACACAACAAGTACCTCATTGCCCTTATTCATTATAGTCTAGTCTCTAACATACTTTGGAAACAAGTCTTGCCAAGATCCCCTTGCTTCTTGCAGCCTTCCAAGACCTCAATTATCTGCATTGATGGGCAACGAGAGCCTAAGAACACAAGGCTTAGTGAGGAAAGCTCTAAAACAAACACCATCAATGCATTTAAAACCATTTACATAACATCATCCTTTAAAACACCATCATGCCCCTTTTTAAACATGCACTTTATATCATTTAAACTAGCATATTAAACCATATGCTACATGTATCATTATTCAACAGCAAGTCACATTGCTAACCCTCCACTTAAGCCTTCCCATGCATTACTTCCAAATGCAAAGCTTAAGGAGAAACTTGTATAAATCACATTATACAACAAAAACATTTCAATGATACATTAACAATTATATTGGCTTTCAAGTGATCATTAACAAGTCCATTAACAAAATAGTTCATCGGATACACAGATTCAACAAGTGTTAACCCAACACTTCAAGCCATCTCAACCGGAATAGCGATACAATCACAATCGTGGTACATTAACAACCGGGTACAATAACAACCGGGTACCATAACAACCCATGGGGACATCCACCCTGGTTAGACGCTTAATCCACTAACGAGAGTATTCGGTACTGTTTAACCCCTCTACCGTTAGGGTACTTGGATAGAGTATTCGGTACACCGTATAAACCCCTCAACATCCAAGGTAACTTATTTACAGTGCACTCAATCCTATGGTTGGCCAACTATATCCGATAACACTTTTAAAACCACATCACTTGCCAATATAATTAACCAATTAACACTTACCTCACTGTTTTTAACAAGCATTAAACCATGCCATTTCCAAAGCAACTACCATGCTTTAAATCACAAATATAAACCATACTTACAAGGACCACTTACCATGTGCATCCTTCAGCATTTCATGTTTAAAAACAATATATCAAATACTTTAAAACATGGTTAAATAGTAGGTAACATGTAAATTAAAACAAATGCATAAACCATTTCAAACTAGCATGACCGAGAGAGTAAAACCACTTAATACTTACTTCCGAGTCTAGGTAAGCGTTTCAAGCTCTACCTTAACTCCAAAAACTCTCTTCCCAAAACATTAAAACGCTTTAAACCACGTTTTCACTCACCGATTCGCGAAACCTCGATTTGCCGACGTGAAATCAAGAATCTGAAGCCTCCAACTCTTCTCCAAACACTTCCGGATCAACCTCCCCTATTTTTACCACAAAACAATAGAGATTAATGCATCATAATGCATTCCAAACACAACAACCACAATCTTTCTCGTATTCTCACAAAACCTCCACAATTAACCCTCCACAACAACCGAAAACATAACCAAAACACTTCGATTCATAACCCAGCCAACATCTATCAAACTAACATCACCTTTAACACCAAAACACATCTAAAAACAGATTCAAAACAACCTACCACCTCCAACAACCTTACAACCATATAAACACCGCAAAACCTCAAAACTAACAATCTAAACAAATAGAGATTCTTAAGTTTCGGGATTCCATTGATAAAAATCACTTATCAACATTATTAAACATCCAAAATGTGAATCAAAGCAACCTTACTTACTGGAAATCAGATCCAATTCGCGATTCAACTCATTTTCCCCAAATAACTCAATTAAATATTGGAAAATCATCAAAATCAGATTAGAAACACAAAAACAAGGATCAAATGCTTGGGAATTTCAATAAAGAACCATACAATAAAGGAGTTCTCGGACCTTACCCCTATTGTGAAGTTTCTCTCTCAATTGATTTGTGAAAAGCTAAGAAAACACAAGATTATTGTAAGATTTTGTATAAACAATCTTTATAAAACAATTTAAAACAATAAAATCAAGTTAGACACCACCTCACCTCTGGAAATTTGATGAAAAATTGAGTGTTTGGCTGAGGAGAGAATGGAGAGAAAAAGTTGAGAGAAAATGACGTGATTTTTGTTTTAGAAAAGATAACTAACATTTTAACAAAATCCTCTTTAATTACTAATTAAACCACATGTTAAAATAAGTCAAATCAAGGGAGAAATCATCAGGAACCAATTGGTAAAATAGCTCCTTAAAGATTCTAAGTATTTGACCCTTTTCATTTTAGTCACTAGAAAATCATAGTTTTCAAAACATTCATTTTGGTCACTAACCAAAATGTCCATCTTCCAAAACCCATTTTTCAAAATTGATTCCACCATTATTAAATAAATAAATAATAATGATTTTTAAGCATTTTCCATAATTTTTACAACACCAAAAATATACTATCTCGAAACTGACTCGAATCTCCACTCTGTTCCACCGGACCGTCTAATAAAACACCAAACCGCTAAGCCCTAAAACCAGGGCGTTACAACTCTCCTCCACTTAAGAAATTTCGTCCTCGAAATTTACCTGGAGGAAACAGGTGCGGAAACTGTTTCATCATATCCGACTTGCGTTCCCACGTGGCCTCCTCAACACCGCGGTGCTTCCACAACACCTTAACCAGCTCGACTATTTTTCCTCGTAGCACCTTACTGATGGTATCAAGAATCTCTACTGGTTCTTCATCGTAAGATAGGTCTGGTCTCAACTCGATCTCCTCCACTGGCATGACATGCGATGAATCTGACCTATACCTCCACAACATCGAAACGTAGAGCACATCATGAATCTTTCCCAACTCCGGAGGTAACCTCAAATGGTACACAACAGGATCCACACGCTCAACAACCTCGTATGGTCTAATGAAACTCGGGCTAAGCTTCCCTTTTTCCCAAAACGGAACACCTTTTTCCAGGGCGACACTTTATAACCCACAACGTACTCTATATCCCTACGCTTCAAATCCTCATAGGATTTCTGGCAATCTGCGGCCTCTTTTAAGCGCTCACATATCAACTTTACCTTTTCGGCCGTGCCTTTCAGAATATTAGGCATAAACACAAACTTTTCCCCCACTTCTGCCCAACACACGGGCGTGCGACACTTCCGGCCATACAACGCCTCATAAGGTGCCATCTGTATGCTAGCATGATAACTGTTATTGTAAGCAAACTCCACTAACGGAAATTGTTTCTCCCACATTCCCTAGTGCTCAATAACACAACACCTTAGCATATCCTCGAGAACCTGAATCACGCGCTCCGACTGGCCATCCGACTTAGGGTGGTACGAGGTACTGGAACTCAACTAGGTTCCCAAAGCATGATGCAAACTCACCCAAAACCTTGCGGTGAACCGTGGATCCCTATATGAAACTATAGATTTGGACACCCCGTGCTAACGCACTATCTCAGAGATGTACAACTCAGCCAACCTGTCCAAGGTATACGTAGTATGCACAGGCACAAAATGCGCACACTTCGTAAACTGATCTACAATCATCCAAATGGAATCCTTTTTGGTCGGCGCCAAAGGTAACCTAGACACAAAATCCATGGTGGTTCTTTCCCACTTCCATTTCAGTATCCTCAACGGTTGCAACAAGTCGGAGGGAAACTGATGCCCAGCCTTTACCCGCTGATAAACCATACACCGTGCAACGAAATCAGCCACATCCCTCTTCAGTCCAACCCAATAGTACTTGTCCTTCAACCCTCGATACATTTTAGTACTACCAGGATGCAAGCAAAAGGACTTGCGTGTGCCTCAGTCAAAATAGTACGCCTTAACTTTTCATCTTCAGGCACCGCTATTCGACCTTTGAAACACAACAACCCATCATCGTTGAAATGAAAATCTGTAGGATTTCCATCCCTAATATCTTCCACATGAGATACCAAACTCCCATCATACGGTTACTTCTCCTTAATCATTTGCGACAAGGACGACTTCACTTGCAACTCAGCCAACAAACCTCCATCATTCATCACACTCAACCGAGCAAACATGGCTCTCAGCTCCACAACCTCTTTCCTACTCAAAGCGTTTGCCACAACATTGGCTTTCCTCGAATGATACTCAATGGTCAGATCATAATCCTTAAGCAACTCCAACCATCTACGTTGCCTAAGATTCAGCTCCTTCTGCGACATCAGATATTTCAAACTCTTATGATCTGTATAAACCACACACTTCTCCCATAGAGGTAATACCTCCAAATCTTCAAGGCAAACACAACCGTGGGCAGCTCAAGATCGTGAGTAGGGTAGTTACGTTCATGCACCTTCAATTATGGTTCTAATGCAATCAAGCATTTTAACATGGTTCTAATGCATCCCAAACTGTCCAGCTTTTTCATGTGTAAACATATGTGTAATCAAGCAATTTAACATGGTTCCAAGGCATCCAAAACTGTCCAGATTTTTCATGTGTAAACATATGTGCAATCAAGCAATTTAACATGGTCCCAAGGCATCCAAAATTGTCCAGATTTTCATGTGTAAACATATTTGCAATCAAGCAATTTAACATGGTTCCAAGGCATCCAAAACTGTCCAGATTTTTCATGTGTAAACATATGCGCAATCAAGCAATTTAACATGGTTCCAAGGCATCCAAAGCTGTCCAGATTTTTCATGTGTAAACATATGTGCAATCAAGCAATATAACATGGTTCGAAGGCATCCAAAGCTGTCCAGATTTTTGTGTGCAAACATATGTGCAATCAAGCAATTTAACATGGTTCCAAGGCATCCAAAGCTGTCCAGATTTTCATGTGCAAACATATGTGCAATCAAGCAATTTAACATGGTTCCAAGGCATCCAAAGTTGTCCAAATTTTTCATGTGCAAACATATGTGCAATCAAGCAATTTATCATGGTTCCAAGGCATCCAAAACTGTCCAGATTTTTAAACCATTCTAGTAACCACATAATTCAAAGAAAATTTACAATCAACTTCTCAATTTACAACGTAATTAAAATAAAAGAAAGAATGCCTTCACCTTCTTCCTCAAGCTATCAAACGAAATTGCTCTCAAATTGAAGCAACTAAGCTCAATTCTTCATCAAACCTAAGATAGTTTCCCTCCCTCTCTCTAACATTGCTATCTCTCGGCTCAAAGGAAAAAAATGGGAATGAAGAAGATGCATCCTTTATTATATTCTCTCATTTGCCAAGACACTCTCCACATGTTTTAAAATGTTTATGACAAGTGGCCAAGTCCATAAGTTTTATTTGATTTACATGCAATCATCTCACTTCTTAAAGCATTCGTTTTGATCCCTTCTTATAATAGGTAACATACTTTCCATTTTTTTGCATTTAGTCCTTAATTCTCTCAATTGATCACTCTAAAACCATCATAAATCAATTTATATCACACACGAATTAGTAACATACTTCTAGGCCACATTTTGGGATATTACAATTCTCCCTGCCTTAAAAGAAATTCGTCCTCGAATTTTTTTAGTGACGACAATTTCGTATTATTAGACTCATAATATTTCCACGTATTCTAAATTTCAAAACTGAGTAGACAAGTTGTGTTAGTTGCAAGTCACCAATACAAAACAAAAATTTGAACTCCTAGGTGGCATATGCAGAATACAGACTTACAATAAACTTCGATTTAACCCTAGAATCGACTAAACCTAAGCTCTTATACAAAAATGTAACACCCTCTACCCGGTTCGAAAGAAGACTAGAGTAGAGATGTTATCAAAACAAGATTAAGAAAAAAATCCAAAAGTAGGGCTCACATGATAAAAAACGAATACTGTTACGATGATGAGGCTTATAAAATTTTCTCAGACAACTTAAGAAATTAAACATAATTCATAAGCAGTGTATTCCATTTTCACTTTTCAATGGCAAAAGATTCAAGCTTAAACCAATTTTTTCTATAGCGTTCAATTACATCATATCATATTTATGAGTTTTTATCAAGTCAGATCCTTATTGAAAATCAGATTATACCATAGCATGCTATTCATTAATCAATCAGCATATACAACACTAAATAACAAGATCATATCATATCAAGTTTAAGCTCAATAATATTCCTCATTTCATGATTGAAAGGTAGATCAACTTCACTTTACTTGTCATGTGGTAAATATTTATCTTGAAGAAAAAATGTAGTTTAATTATATGTACATAAGCAAAATCTATACATATTACTGTAAGTAATCGTTACAAACATATGATTAGTCAAACATTCCTTTTTAATTCAATCGTCATATACAATGTAACTTGTCAACAAGTAGACATTCGAACTTTTTACTAACATGGCTTAACTAAAAATAAATCATTCGATTACCATATTTACACAAAGTTTATTCAACAAGAATCCAAGAAGCATAATAGGCCATTACGTACAAAGATACTTACTTACGAAACTTGTACAAAAAAGAAATCAAAAGGTTATCCAAGTGCACTTATGCATAATTAACACTCATATGCCACCAACTAGGAGTTCTTTAAAACAAATGCATAATTCGATACACAGAAAGCTTGGAAAGTGACTTGCAATCTTTAACCACGATCGAATAATGAAAATCCTCTAAGTCCTGAAAAATGAATGAAATGAATGCATTAGGCTTAATTAGCCTAAGTGAGGTAATGAATCGTGAAAGCACAATATTAAAGATATCAACATATAGAGGAAATATGAGAATTTCCAAATTTATTAGTAATAATGAAATGTTTAAGTTTTAACTTTAACAAGATTAGGGCTTGTCTCATGAACTTTATCAAGGTTCATATTCTTTTAAATTAAATCAAAAGTCTTTCATAGTTTTAGTTGAATTCTTTTTGAATATCTTATCGAACTTATTAAAGTTCGTATCTTATAATACCAGAGTTTTATCAGAGCTTATCGACTTCCTTATCCAATTTTCAGATATCAACAGAGCTTATCTGAGTTCATATCTTTTATAACATTTGCCTTGGATCACATTTGGACATGAGTAACATTGGTCTGATTTGACCATATCAGTCTGAGTTACACATAGCTCAAAGCACATAGCAATGGCTAGTGTCGGAACATAACAAACCTAACTTCTCATCTATCCAACCAACTATCGCCAATCAGGCAACTTAATGTTTTTAGCTTTGAAAATTAGGAGGGTATCTTATGTCACAAGTAAACTTGTTTCTTTCTTAATATCTTATAGCATAAGATGAGCTTTTAGCTTCTTAGGGGTATGAGTTCTTATAATCTTAAAGCTTGACATTGTTTCTTGTATTTTATGCTTTCAAATGATTAAGGTTTGATACCAATTCAAAGCAAATCATATACATAATTATACTTCAATTCAACAGTTATTAGCCATCATAATATGGCATACAGTGCATTCATGATGCATATGTAATGCATACCCTCTTCAGGAAACTTCAATGCCATGTATGTAACCCGATCCCATATGATCTATATGAGCCTTATGAAAGATGATCATATGTGATACATACTTGATCAATTAAGATAACTATTCTATGTAAGTATAGATCGAGGTGACTCCGTGTCACCTTAAACAAATACAATTACACTCACCTCATATTCCAACTAACTCTTTCCTTCTACTCTCCCATACCATGGCATGTAACTCAAACAGATTAATGAGTCATTAAGATCCATTCAATTTATTTACCAACAATCTATTTTTTTAAAGTATACTTATATATATATAAACTTACAAATCAGTTCAACATATATATATATATACATGTGCATGTTCAAAACAATACTTAATACATGTATATACACGTATAATAATCCATACATCTATATACATTCATATTATGTCAAACAGCTCTTATTGTAACTATGTATATTCAAAACAGTCACTAACTTCTGAAACAATCCTTATACACTTTACAAAACAATCCTTAACTTCTTTAGATACTTCAGAACAGTCCATATATTCCCATATTTTCACAAATCAATCCAATTTAGACATGTATACATAATTTCACACCAAAACAGTCAACATATCCTCATGTTTACACAAATCAATCCAATTTAAACATGTATACATAATTTCGCACCAAAACAGTCCCAAAACACTTAGATATGTACTTATAAACTCAATACAGTTCAACATACTTTCCATGTACTCAAAACATTCCAGATTTACATATATATACATATGTACACTCAAAATAATCCAACATAATTTTAGTGTATTCAAAACAGTCTAGCTTCACGTATATATTCATATATGCAATCAAGCATTTTAACATGGTTCTAATGCATCCAAAACTGTCCAGCTTTTTCATGTGTAAACATATGTGTAATCAAGCAATTTAACATGGTTCCAAGGCATCCAAAACTGTCCAGATTTTTCATGTGTAAACATATGTGCAATCAAGCAATTTAACATGGTTTCAAGGCATCCAAAACTGTCCAGATTTTTCATGTGTAAACATATGTGCAATCAAGCAATTTAACATGGTTCCAAGGCATCCAAAACTATCCAGATTTTTCATGTGTAAACATGTATGTAATCAAGCAATTTAACATGGTTCCAAGGCATCCAAAACTGTCCAGATTTTCATGTGTAAACATATGTGCAATCAAGTAATTTAACATGGTTCCAAGGCATCCAAAACTTTCTAGAATTTTCAACCATTCTAGTAACCACATAATTCAAAGAAAATTTACAATCAAATTCTCAATTTACAACTTAATTAAAATAAAAGAAAGAGTGCCTTCACCTTCTTCCTCAAGCTATCCAACGAAATTGCTCTCAAATTGAAGCAGCTAAGCTTAATTCTTCATCAAACCTAAGCAAGTTTCCCTCCCTCTCTCTAACATTGCTATCTCTCGGCTCAAAGGAAAAAATGGGAATGAAGAAGATACATCCTTTATTATCTTCTCTCCTTTGCCAAGGCACTCTCCACATGTTCTAAAATGTGCATGACAAGTGGCCAAGTCCATAAGTTTTATTTGATTTACAAGCAATCATCTAACTTCTTAAAGCATTCGTTTTGATCCCTTCTTATAATAGGTAACATACTTTCCATTTTTTCACATTTAGTCCTTAATTCTCAAAATTGATCACTCTAAAACCATCATAAATCAATTTATATCACACACGAGTTAGTAACATACTTCTAGGCCACATTTTGGGATATTAAAAAGGTTCATTGTATGCATGCATGTGGGTTGCTAGGATCCAAATGCATCTAGATTTGAGTGAAAAACTAGCTGAAAAGGACATTACAGGCCTAGGCATACCGATACGCAAATGACTGTATTTGTACAGTTAGGGAAGATTAAGCTTTGGGTATCGGTACGGGTCTAGGTGTACCAGTACGAATTTAAGCTACTAGAAAGTTACTTTTTGAGGTAAAACCTGTATCGGTACAGCCTTAACAGTTTCCAAATAAGGTTTTTAATCTGACGTGGCATACCGGTACGGCTTATAGCGTTTCAAAATGAGGCTATTGGGTTTTGAGCACTGTATCGATACGGTTACCCGCGTATCGATACGGGTGGTCGTTAAAGCTGTTAATGTCATTAAAAGAATGTTTTGTGTTCTTTCGTTTTAGTCCCTAAATCATGTTTTGGAAATTATATAAGCTTGAATGGTTGGTTTAAAAAGAAAACATGTAAACTGACTAATTGAGGATTGGTAACCCTATTTTCATCGGTGGTCTTGTAATTTATCAGATTTGCGTTTTGGTCCTTTAATTGTACTTTTTGCAATTGGTTGCCTTTCCGTGGTCCATTTTCTTTGCATCTTCATCCGCTGTAACTATGATTATTTAGGATTAATAATACTCATCAAGACAAGATAAAAGGAAAAAAATGGACCAGTTCTCGTAATCTTCCTCCGGTTTTCTTTGACAAACCTAATGTAGGTCATTCGATTTGATCGGGCATCTAGGCTGGGTCGAGGGGGTTACATTTATCTTTAAAGCATGATGCCATGGTTCGATGTTGAATATGAGATGTTTTGTTGAGGAATGACCCTTGAAAGTGTTGGATGTATGTTAGAAGCATGCTAGGGTGTCTTGGTATGTTCGAGAGCATGTTAAACCAGTAATGAAGGACATTTCAGGTCCAAGTGTATCGGTACCCATGTCCCTACTTTGGTACGAGCAATCCATTCTAGTCTAGCATATCGAAAAGTGGGCAAGTGTTCCGATACGGGCTTAGGCTATTTGAGGCTAGTGTTTCGGTATATGAGGAACATTTTAGTATGGGGTAATTATAGGGTGTATCGGTATCGAGGGCGTATCAAAATAAGATTTGGATATTGGAATTTGGGGTTTTAAAACTAACAATACCGTATCGATATACATGCAAGTGTACCGATACGGCTACCGTTAATTCAGTTATTTGAAAGTTCTTTAGTTCTGTTTTCTTTCGTTTTAGTCCCCAAATGTTATGGATGCAATTGCATGAGTATGGATGATTGTTTTGAGCTGAGTTATGACATGAATGCATGAAATTGTACTAATTAAAGGTTGGTAACATTAAAAAGGGTTAAGTCCCTATATTTATTTAGAATTGCAATTTGGTCCCTAAATTGCAATTAGGTTTAATTGGATGTCAAATCGATGCCCGATTGATATGGGCTATCACCTGTGGTCAATATAAACACATAGAATAATAATTTACATGTATAGAAGATAAAAAGGCATCGCATCTTGAGTTCTTCTTCACGGTTTACCTCGGTAAACCTAATGTAGCTCGCTCGATTCAGTCTTACGTCTAGGCTGGGTCGATTGGGTTACATTTGGTGGTATCGGAGCCAGGTTTGCGATAGTTGGGAGTTGGTATGGTTGTTGTAATACTGTGTGGGTTGTATTATGATGTTTGCTATGTACGATGATTAAAATATGCATGTTGATTGCTTTATGCCATGTTGGGGGAAATACGAGAATCTATTGCCTTATTATTATAGTCTAAAATGTTTTGATTTAAGATGGAAGTCTTGAATCCTTGCTTGAAGCTGGCCTAACTGTGTTGTTTTGAAATGATTATCATGCCTTAGATATATTTTTAGCACGATAGGATCGAGGAGAAAGTTGCAATCTGGTACAATTGCTACTGTAGTTGGGCAAGGAAATGAGGAGGATGTTGTACCTCGTGGAGGGTTACCGCTGCCTCCTCCTAGAGGGTTACCGCTGCCTCCTTCTGATCCACCTGTAGGAGTGGAGCAAGTACCACCTATGCTAGATGGGCTAGGGATGGGTGACATGACGCCGTTAATTCAGGCCATGACCGATGCTCTCCAAGCAATAGTTACATATGTTCATGTACCGGCACTAGTGGTTGGGCAGACGGGTTTGCCGTTAGAGTGTCTCCATAGTCTGGGCAGAGTTGAGTTCTGCGGTCTAGCACCAAAGGCTTCTGAGGATTGGTTGGCTAGTACAAAGAGGATTCTGGATCAGATAAGCTGTATAGATGCCCGTAAGTTAGGTTGCGCTGTGTCCCTGTTGTAGGGAGATAATTATAGCTGGTGGATTACCTTGACAAATGGGATGGCACCTGAGGAAATATCTTGGGAGTTATTTTGTGGTGCTTTTCGGAAGAAGTACTTAGGGGTCCGGTACTAGAAAAAGAGGAAGAGAGACTTTATGGCTTTAGTGAAGGCAGTATGTTTGTTTCTGGGTACGAAGTACAATTTGTGAGGTTGAGCTGGTATGCTTCTAAGTTAGTTCTTGACGAGCGACAACGCTGTGATCGTTTCTGCTATGGGCTAGTTTAGGAGGTTAAGACATACATGCTTACTGCTGATTATATGAATTTTGATGTTTTGGTTATGCGAGCCAAAGATGTTAAGCAGAATCTTGGTAAGAGAGTGGCAGATTTTGGTATTGGCGGTGGACATGCCAGAAGACATCATGATTAGAGGTTTTTCCTTGATCAGTAGCATGATGGTGGTGCTGTTGGGCGTGGAGCGCAGGGGCAGGGTGCCCAAGTTCGAGCTCTACACAATACTAGTTGGGCTTGTAGATCACATGATCATCTGAGGCGAGATTATCCCCGTTTGGCCAAAGAGGGTTAGTTATCTGCGGTTGTTGTGGCTAATGCTTGATGGAGTTGTGGGTTTGGCAACCAACTGATATGTAACTGTCCTTTGTTAGTGGGAGGTAGGCAGGGTGCTACACATGTTGTTGTTCCGAAGAGAGGCCGTGGCCCGTTTTAGTGCGGAGATGGTGTACAAAGTACTATGGCTTATACCGTTGCTATCCAGCCTAAGAGAGGTGGACCAACTAGAGTGTATACACACCGTGATGGTCACAACGACTCTGATGTAGTTGTAGGTACATTCACTTTGCAGTCTATGTGTTGTATTCATTGGTTGATTATGGTTCTACTCATTCGTATATCTTCTCGTGTACTCTCGTACCGATGAAGATCATGATAAGCATTTATGGATTGTGCTTCAGACATTGTTGGTTAATCAACTTTATGTCAAGTTAAGAAAATGTGAATTTTGGCTTAGGGAAAATGTTTTCCTTGGGCTTGTGGTGTAAGCTGAGGGGATTCGCGTTGACCCACACAAATCTATGACAGAGGTTCAGAGTTTCCTAGGGTTGGTGGGTTATTACCGTAGGTTCTTTGAGGGGTTCTCTAGTATAGCTGCTCTTTTGACCAAGTTGTTACAAAAGAATATTCATTTTTAGTGGACGGAGGATAGGCAAAGGGCCTTTGAAGGGCTGAAAGAAGATTTGACATAAGCTTCGGTCTTGATTTAGCCAGAATCTAGGAAAGAGATCATCATCTATAGTGATGTGTCCTATGTTGGACTTGGTTGCGTGCTAATACAGGAGGGTAAGGTAGTTGCCTATGCATCTAGGCAGTTGAAGGTGCATAAGCGTAATTACCCTACTCATGATCTTGAGCCTGTCGCGGTTGTTTTTGCCTTGAAAATCTAGAGGCATTACCTTTATGGTGAGAAGTGTGTAGTATATACGGATCATAAGAGTTTAACGTATTTGATGTTGCAAAATAGTTAAACCTTAGGCAACGAGATGGTTGGAGTTGCTTAAGGATTATGATCTGACCATCGAGTATCATCCGGGTAAAGCTAATATTGTGGCGTATGCTTTGAGTAGAAAAGTTGTTGTTGAGTTGAGGGCTATGTTAGCTAGGATAAGTGTGACGCGTTACAGTGGGTTGTTGGCTAAGTTGCAAGTGAACCCGTCCTTGTCACAGTTGATTAATGAGAAACAATCGTATGATGAGAGTTTGGTACCGCATGTGAAGGATATCATGGATGGGAATCCCACAGATTTTCATTTTAATGATGGTGGGGTGTTGTGTTTCAAAGGTCGAATTGTGGTGCTAGAAGATGAAAAGCTGAGGCATACCATTTTGGCTGAAGCGCGTGCTAGTCCTTTTGCTATGCATCCTGGTATTACTAATATGTATCGAGGTTTGAAGGAAGAATACTATTGGGTGGATTTGAAGAAAGATGTGGTTGATTTTGTTGCTTGATGCATGGTGTGCCAATGTATAAAAGTTGAACACCAGTTTCCTTTCGGGTTGTTGCAACCGTTGAGGATACCGAAATAGAAATGGGAAAGAATCACCATGGACTTTGTGTTTGGGTTGCCTTTGACTAAACCGAATATGCAGCGTGCTGTTGGACTCTAAAGTATGCCAACTATACCATGTCCCTTAATAATATACTTGGGCATATATTCCATATTTATTTCATCCATGGAAATGTATATCAACATTATTTAACACTGGGTTGTTCATACCCGAATTAACATTCATAATATAACACCATATATAACTAGTGATACATGCATTTTATTCAACTTTTGACATATTTAGAACATGTCAAATATGTGGTTAATGACATAAATATCATGACAATATAAACAAGGTATACTAATCGCAAGTCTTCCTAATGATGTATAAAACATCCATGTATCATGTTATATATGCATTGCACTCACCTTGATGCTTCTTATCCCAAACTAAATTGAATAATTTAAGAGAACTTCAAGTTTGGTCCTTTGCTTTATCTACTAAATTGTTTATTTTCCCGTGTTTACTGGACTGCTTCGCATTCATCCCTTACTTGCACAATTAATAATACCAATATGACACTCATTTTATAATCTGTCAACATGTGCTACCTTCAAGGAAATATTTCTATAAAATAATCTACAACTTAGAACTCGATTCTGTTTGATCTGAAAGAATTAGGTTTGATAAGCTTTTCAACCATATAAATGAATAGCCCAAATTCAACTCGTACGATTTATGATGAATTTTAAAATGCGAATTCCAATGCTAAATTTCAGACAGACTGCTACTATGTTTCCTACCTTTCATCACTTAAAAATTCATATCTTTTAGTACAGTACTCGAAATCAGTGACTATTTTTTAAAAGAAACTAGACTCAATTTCCAGTTCATACATATAGGATTCATCTTCTAATTCAATTTGTGGAATTTTTTGTGAATTTTTGAACTTACTGCCAAAAACTAAAATTCTAGGCAGATTTCATAATTCTAATATTTATCACCCTTTAACCATTCCAGCACTTTAAATTAACCTTCAATTGCATAATCAAGCATAAAGAACATCACTCTAACTATTTCCATTTCTAAAATAACTTTTACAATATTTCCCCCTAATTTTCTTCAATTAACTGAATGCTCCCTAACCATATTCCATGGAATTTTTATCACTTTATGCATAGAAACCACATCACAACCTCATTTCCAACTCAAATAAATCTTAAAACATGGAATTCCAACTTATCCTTTATCCATACTAAACACCAATATCAACTTAAAAGCATGAAAACCATGCAAAATTTATACAGAATGAAAGAAAATTCCATGGAGACCAAATCCTTATTTCATGCCTTAGCCCCAAAAATCAACCAAATAAGCTTAAAGTTGAAAAGAACACTTTCTTACCTACCATTGGAAGCTCACAACAATGGAGAGAAAGATAAGAAGATTTTCTACATTTTTCTTTTCTTTATTTTCATGTCATATGGCTTTATTTAATAAAAATAGTCTTAATAGCCAAATGACCATTTTACCCTTATAATCCAATGCTTTTCATCTTGCCACATGTCAAAATATTCATCCAATGGTAAAAAATAAACCAATAAGTTAGTAATTACCAACTTTGACATTGTAATTTTTTTCCAAATAATAATCCTGCCATTGTTCATCCAACGGTTCATATTTAACATGGAAGAACAACTTAAATCTAATGGTCCATGTTAAAACCTTCCAAATTAAGACATAGAAATAACATTATTAACCTTGCCTTATCATCTAACAAAATATCTCAAAAATTTGATTCGATCTGATTATCTGAATTTTTCTCGATTTTAACTCTTTATAGCTTTTAACACAAATTCTGTATAAAAAATTTGAGTAACACGAAAACGTCATTCTTGGTGTAAACTATTCATTTAAGGGACTAAAATGCATAATTTTCAAAATTACTATTTTGTCCCTAAACTTTTCCTAAATTTATACTTTAGTCACCAAACTTTCATTTTATTCATTTTGGTCACTAGCTAAAATTTCGAGGTATTACAATTCTCCACCCCTTGAGAAAATTAGTCCTCAAATTTTCTTTACATACTTGGTTCAAAAAGATACATACGGCTCTTTCATTGCTTCCTCAATTTCCCAAGTAGCTTCTTCCACTTTGTGGTTTCTCCATAGAATTTTAACTAGAGGAATCTTTTTGTTCCTGAATTGATTTTTTGCTCAAGCTAAGATTCTTACAGGCTCATCATTGTATGTCAAATTCGGTTGAATTTCAATTTCTTTTAGTGTAATGACATGCGAAGGATCTGGTTGAATCTTACTCATTTTCGATGGTAATGCTAGTTGATATGCCACTGGACCAACCCTTTTCAAAATTTCATAAAGACCCTTGAATCTTAGACTAAGTTTTCCTTTTCGTCCAAATTGTAATATTTTTCCAAGGTGAAACCTTTAAAAATACTTTGTCTCCAACTTCAAACTCAATATATTTTCTTTTAAGATCTGAGTATGACTTTTGCCTGTCAGAAGGGGCCTTGAGATTATCTTGAATTATCTTTACCTTGTCCTCCACTTCTTTAACAAGATATAGTCTAATGATTTTTCGATCCTCTAACTCGAACCAATTCAATGTTGTTAAGCATTTTCTTCCATATAATAGCTCATAACGTGCCATCTCTATACTTTATTGGTAACTGTTGTTATAGGCAAACTCAACTAATGGAAGATATTTTTCCCATGAGCCTACAAAATTCATTCTACACACTTTGAGCATATCTTCGAGTATTTGAATAGACCTTTCTGATTGTCCATCTGCTTGAGGATGGAAAGTAGTACTAAAGTGTAGCCGAGTTCAAAATGCTTCATTAATACACTCTAAAACCTTGAAGTGAACTTTGGATCTCTATCAGATATAATAGACATAGGAACACCATGTAATCTAATAATTTCCTTAATATATAACTCTGATAACTTATTCAAGGAGTAGTCTTTTCGAACTGATATGAAATGTGACGTTTTAGTCAATTAATCCACAATCACCCAAATTGAACCCTTCTTACTTGGCGTCAGTGATAAGCCTGTTACAAAATCCATAGTAACCTTTTCCCACTTCCATTGTAGAATTGAAATTGGTTGAAGTAATCTTGATGAAACTTGATGTTTTGCCTTTACTTGTTGGCAAGTTAAACATTTAGCAACGAACTCGGTGATAACTCATTCCATGCCAGGCCACCAAAATCGACTCTTTATATCTTGATACATTTTGTTGCCTCATGGATGTATAGTTAAAGGACTATAATGTGCCTCCGAAAGTATTTCCCTCTTTAGTTCTTCATCATTAAGAAGATATACACGTCTTTGTAATATAGGCATCCATTTGATTTTATTTCAAAATCTTTAGATTCGCCACGTTCAACTTGCTTCTTCTTTTCCAAACATTTCTCATCCTTTGCTTGTAAATCTTTAATTCTTCCTATCAAGGTAGACTTAATTTGAAGTTCAGCCACTAATGCACCTTCTTTATGCAATTTTAACTGGGTATTCAATGCTCTTAATGCAAAGAATATCTTTTTTGGCTAAGTGCATCTGCTACCACGTTAGCCTTCCCCGAATGATAATCAATAATTACATCATAGACCTTGATCAGTTCTATCCACCTTCTTTGCCTCAAATTAAGCTCCTTTTAAGATAACAAATATTTTAAACTTTTATGATCCGTGAAGATGTAGCACTTTTCACCATATAAATAATGACGCCAAATCATTAAAGCAAACACTACTACAACCAACTCTAAATCATGGGTAGGATAATTTCTTTCATGAGTTTTGAGTTGTCGAGAGGCATATTCTACAACCTTTCCTTCTTGCATTAATACGCACCCCAAACCATTATGGAATGCATCTCTATATATTATAAAATCCTTCCCAGATTCTGGTTGTACTAAAACATGAGCTTCTATTAATATCCTCTTTAATTTCTTAAAGCTTTCCTAACATTTATCTGTCCAAACAAATGACACATCCTTTCTTAATAGCTTAGTTATTGGAGCGGCAACCATAGAAAAATCGTTCACGAACTACCGATAATAACCAGCTAATCCCAAGAAACTTGCATTTTGGTCACTAATCCAAAATATCCCATTTCCCAATTCCATTTTCCAAAATTGTTTTTACCAAAATCATTTTTATATTTAATAATGATTTTATACTATTTTTCGATATTTTTATCTTTAATAAAAATATTTAATCCAATTTAAATCTTGAATCCGACTCGAATCTCTAATCCCGGTCCAACGAACTGACTAAACCGTTCCCCAAAACTCCAAAGCCCAAAATCAGGGCATTAGAACCGAATAGAGAGAGCTAGATTAGGGTTTGCCGAGACAAACACAAAAGATTTTCTTCAAAAACAGTCCATTTTTTTCTTTTATCTTATCTAAATACATAATTAAGGCCTAAGGTGATCATACTAGTTATGGTAAAAGTTACAACTCAATCAGGTGTCGATTTGACATCCAATTGCACAATTTCACGATTTAAGGACTAAAATGTAATTTCTAATAATTATAAGTGAGATTACCAATACTTAATTAGTCATATTACATTACAACAGGTTAAATTTCAGCTTAAAATAACCATCCAAACTCTTTTAATTGCATAGTTATGAAAAAGGGACTAAAATGAAAATAATACAAACTTCATAAGGCATCTTAACTGAAATAACGACTAGCGTATCAGTATAGGCCATTACCGTATCACAACGGGTGAAAATGAAAAAGGCGTACTGATACGGCCCTTACTCGTATCGGTATGGGCATGTGTATTTTGAAAATTAGATTTCTTGTGGCTAAAGAACATACCGATACGGTTGTCCGTGTACTGACACCAAGCCTATTTTCAAGCTACGCATACCGATACAGTCCTTAGGCTATCGATAAGGCAAGGCAATTTTGCCCAGACTGAGCCATGAAAGGTCCCTGTTTTTTTATCCATGAGGACCCGTACTAGTACAGACATACATGTAATGACCTCTAGGTCCAACATATGACACTTTGGCTAAATCTAATATACAATAATCAACATCTAATCATCATAAGGCTTCACAAGCTTCAATTATTATAACATATGAACATGGTATATGATCATACTCAACATGACATACTTAAAGCAAACCCCTAAAGGCATGTTTTTCGACCCAAGCATGCATATTCTTTCCTAACCCCTCAAAACCAAACATTAAACATATTACAAGTCCAAAACATCAAACCATACTTATAAAAACAAGGAGTATCCAAAATAAACCTCCCAAATACCACTTCGTTACATTGCCTCTTATTACTACTTAGTACTTATAAAACCATACTTTGAAAAGTGTCAACTCTTGGATCCTCCCTTGCTCACTCGTTGTCCAGAAAGGCTATTTGTCTGGATTGAAGAGAAAGGAGAGCGTAAACTATAAGCTTAGTAAGGGAATCTCAAAAACACTCATCAATGTAATTAAAATCATTTTAATTCAAACCAAATATAAATGTCTCATGGCAAAATCATCCATGCTTCAATATTCTCTTCAAGTATGCACATTTAAATCATTTGCAACACATGTATCATGGATTCTATCTCAAACCTCAATTTATGCTTCATATGCCACAAACTCTATAACAAGCTTAAAGAGTATCTCATGTATAAATCACATTATACAAATATAATCCATTTCTCATGATACATTATCTCATATATTGGCTTTCAAGTGACTCAAAACCAGTACTATTTCGTTTATAAAACACATTGGATAGACAGATTTCCCAAGTGGTTCCTACGAACACTTCACATACATCCTCAAGCCGGAGCAACAAAACAATTACCCACCTCAATGGTTATGATGTATAAATCCACCATTGGGAGAAAATAGAAAAATTATCCACCTCGACCGATGATGTTCTCATGGTGGAGCCAACAGAACATTTACCCACCTCAACACACATGAGGAGACTTATTATAGTGCACTTTAAACTCTATGGCTAGCCAACTATATCTGATAACATTTTAAACTTAGCCACTTGCCAATATATACAATAAGACAACATTACCTCACTATTTTACATATGCATTAAATCAATCCAATTTCAAATACATTAAACCATGGATTTTAGTATTCTGAAAACTACTTTCGTAAACCAAGTTTCATTCTCAATAACCATCTTATATGATCATTAGCAACATCTTTCATTTCTAAAACATTCATAATACAGTGAGTAATCAAAACCATAAACATGTGCATGAGATTTCATTTACCAAAACCGAAATCAAGAGAGAGCTCAACCAATACTTACTTCCAAGCTTAGATAACTATTTCAAGCTTATTCTAAACTCCCACAACTTCTTTCACACCTTTTTGTAGCAGTAAAATCCACTCATCAACAGTCCAAAGGTAGCTTGTCGTTGCGCGAATCAAGCTTCCAAAGCTCCCATGCCTTTTCCAAAAGCTAAATAATTCAACTTCCCTACTTTACCCAATAAAAAACAGTGGATTAAAACACATCCCTGCATCTCTAACTTCCAGCAACCAGTGAACAAAACTTCGCCTCACAAGAAACCATCAAACACCCTTCTAAAACATCCAATATCATCACCAAACCTCATCTAAATAAAGCCCAGCAAAAACCTATTGATTTTAACATCTTAACAACATCAATTAACATCCAAAAACATCTTAATTACGTCCCTATACCTCCAGCACTATTAAAACATCAAGATCACACCAAAATCTAACTATAAACAACCTAAAAAACTAGCAATTCACATAGTTTTAGGATTCCTTTGATTAAACACTTCTTTCAACATTAAAAAACATTTTAATTGAGATCTAAATAAATTAGATTCAACACAAAACAGATCCAAAATAGTATTTAACAAATTTCCACATAATACTCAATTTAACTAACAAATCCATGTTTAAACCATAATTCCATAACATAAATCAGTTACAAAGAATCAATAACTTGGGAATTTCAATAAAGAACCTTTAATTATAGGAGAGAAATGAAAATCACCTCTAATTTTTGATTTTCCCTCAATTGGCAAAGATTGGCTGAAATCCAAGTAAATTTTGCAATATGAATTAAAGAAATCAATTAGGAAACAAAAAGTAAATGAATAAAAATTGATTCCTGAGAATTTTGGAGTGAGAATCTTAGTTTGGGTGTTGGGAAAGTTGAGAGAAAAATTTGGAAGAATGGTAGTTTCGTAATAAAGTGATCTTTGTAAAAACTAAAATCCTTTTATTAAATCTATTCCCTTTTAATATTAAAATCCATTTTAAAAATTTTAAAAATAGCCTAAATTAAGGTAAAATCTGATGAAAACGATTGGTCAAATAGCACCTTAAAGATTCTAAGTTTTGACCCTTTTACGATTTAGTCACCAAAAATAGTTTCGAAAACTTTTCATTTTAGTCACTAGACCAAAATGTCCCAAAATCATATTTAATTTCTTCAAATTGAATTTGCCAAAATACTTAATATATTAATTAAGTATTTTATAGCATTTTTTGATATTTTATTTTTGCCAAAATCAATTTATTAGAATTTAATTCTCGAAATTGACTCAAATTGCCTAAACCGATTCTTTCGAATCATCTACCCGATACGATTAACATCTAGGCCCAATTTCAGGGTGTTACAACTCTACCCCTCTTAAGAAATTTTGCCCTCAAAATTTTCCTAGCTGAAAAATATGAGGAAACTGGTTCAACATGTCCTCCTTGCTTTCCTAGGTGGCTTCTTCGATACCCTGATGTCGCCACAACACCTTCACCAATTCAATGGTCTTACCACAAAGAACATTGCTGCTTGAATCTAGAATTCTCATCGGCTCCTCATCATAGGTTAAATCCGGATTCGACTCAATCTCTTCAATAGGCATCATATGCGAAGGATCTGATCTATACCTTCGAAGCATCAATACATAGAAAACATCGTGTATCTTCTTTAACTCTGCCGGCAACTTCAACCTATATGCAACTGGACAAACACACTCTAACACCTCATAAGGCCCAATAAATCTAGGACTTAACTTGCCCTTCCGTCCAAACCTGATCACCTTCTTCCAAGGCGAAACCTTAAGGAACACACAGTCAGCAACTGCATAATTATTCTCCCTCCGCTTTAAGTTAACATATGAGTTTTGCCGATCCGAAGCCGCCTTCAACTGATCACTTATACGCTTCATTTTCTCATTGGTATCCTTAAACACATATGGCAAAGAAACATACTTTCTCCTGCCTCCACGCAACAAAGTGGCGTTCGACACCTTCTACCATACAAAGACTCATACGGTGCCATCTGGATGCTAGCTTGATAACTATTGTTATAGGAAAACTCCATCAGCGGTAACTGCTTCTCCCAAGACCCTTGAAAATTAATGATGCAACACCGTAACATATCCTCCAACATCTGGATAACGCGTTCAGACTGACCATCCTTTTGAGGATGATACGAAGTACTAAAGTTTAACTGCGTACCCAAAGCTCTATGCAAACACTCTCAAAACCTTATTGTGAAACACTGCTCTCTATCCGATAAATAGACATTGGCACTCTGTGCAACCTCACAATTTCAGCAATATACAATTTTGCCAACTTGTCTAAAGTATACGTCGTACGCACAACCAGAAAATATGCACACTTCGTAAACCTATCCACAATCACCCACACAAAATTCTTCTATGATAGCGTCAAAGGCAAACCAGACACAAAATCCATGGTTATTCTCTCCTATTTCCATTTTGGAATCCTTAACGGCTGCAGCAACACTAAAGGAAACCGATGCTCCACCTTAACACATTGACAAACCATACAAAGAACAACAAAATCCTCAACATCATTTTTCAAACCAACCAAGAAATAATATTTCTTCAAGTCCTAATACATCTTCGTACTCCCCGATTGCATAGCAAAAAGGCTCAAATGTGCCTCTGTCAAGATAGTGTGCCTCAACTCTTCATCTTTCAACACCACCACCAGACTTTTGAAACACAAAACGTCATCCTCACTAAAGCAAAAATCTGTTTGATTGCCATCCAAAATATCCTTAACATGCGGTACAAAGGAGTCATCATACGGTTGCTTATCCTTGATCAATTACAACAACGATGGCTTCACTTGCAATTCAGTCAACAAACCACAACCATGTGTCACACTCAACTGAGCAAACATCGCCCTTAACTCAACCACAACCTTTCTACCAAAGGCATTAACCACCACATTAGCCATTCCAGAATGATACTCAATTGCCAAATCATAATCCTTAAGCAACTCCAACCATCTTCGTTGCCTAAGATTCAACTCCTTTTGCGACATCAGATATTTCAAACTCTGTGATCCGTATACAAAGTACACTTCCCACGATAGAGATAATGTCGCCAAATCTTCAACGCAAACACCACCGTAGCCAACTCAATGTCGCGCATAGGATATTTACGCTCGTGCACCTTCAACTGTCTAGATGCATAAGCTACAACCCTTCCTTCTTGCACCAACACACACCCCAAACCCACATAGGATGCATCACTATACACAACAAACTCCTTCCCTGACTCAGGTTGAATCAAGATTGCAGCTTGCATCAATGCTTCCTTCAACTTATAAAAAGCTTGCTATCTACTCTCCGTCCACTTAAAGCTCACATCCTTTTGCGACAACTACATCAAAGGAGCAACAATCCTCGAGAGACCATCCATAAAGTGTTGGTAATATTCTACCAACCTCAGGAAACTACAAACTTTCGATACCGACTTTGGTTGCTTCCAATTCACAACAGCTTCAATTTTCTGCAGATCCACGTGAATACCCTTGGCTGAAACAACATGACCAAGGAAAACCACCAACTTTATCCAAAACTCACATTTACTCACCTAGGCATAAAGCTTGTTGTCCAAAACAATCTGTAGATGTCGATTGTGATCTTCTTTGGTACGAGAGTACACAAGAATGTCATCGATGAACACTACCACAAATTGATCCAAGAATTCATGGAACACCATATTCATCATATACATGAATGTTGCTGGTGCATTGGTCAAGCCAAACAACATTACTAAGAACTCATAATGCCCATAACACTTGCGAAAAGCTATCTTCAACACGTCTTTAACCTTCACCTTCAACTGATAATACCCAGACCTTAGATCAATCTTAGAAAACACTGTAGCACCCCAAAACTGATCAAACAAATCATCAATCCTCAGTAAAGTATACTTGTTCTTAATCGTCAACTTGTCCAGTTACTGATAATCAATGCACAATCTCATCGTGCCATCTTTTTTTTCACGAACAACACTGGTGCTCCTAACAGTGACACACTAGGCCGAATGAAACCACGATCAAACAACTCTTGTAACTGCATCTTCAACTCTTTCAGTGCCATACGATACAGTGCAATCGACATCAGAGCCATATTCGCTTATGTCTCAATGTAAAACTCTATGTCCCTATCCGGCGGCAAACCAAGCAATTCTTCTGGAAGCACTCCAGGAAAATTGCAATCTGTATGAATATCCCATGCATGCACTTCTTTCATATTAGGGTTCATAACATAGGCTAGATATGCTTGAACCCTATATTCTAGCAACTTTCGTGCTTCTAAAGCTAAAACCATATTTGACAAGAACTTGACATTCTCGCCCACAACCACCGCTTCGTAATTTTCTACAAGTTTCAGTGAAACTCGTGTGGTCTCAAAATCAACTACAGCCTTATATTGAGACAACTAATCCATCCCTAAAATCACATCGAAATCATGAAACAACAACTCTATTATGTCAACTTCAAGAATATGACCATGGACCATCAAGGGGCATCTCCTATACAATCTCCTAGTGACTACAGTCTCACCAAAGGAACTTGTTACCCACATACCAACATCTAACACCTCTATAAGTATATCAAGCATGCAAGCATGTTCGTGCAAAATGTAGGAATGTGTAGAACCAAAATCAACCAAGAAAAGCAAAGGTATGGATTGTAAAGTAAATGTACCCGTTATCAAAGTATATCGTTCCTTCCAACATGGTGTACAAAAACCCTTGCCAGTCCACTGCCCTCAGGCTGAACCGATACGGTATGAGCCACCACTCTCTGTCCCTTATTTTTACGCTAGAAAGGTTCACGTCCGCGCCCACAACCTCTCTGTGGCACAGCAACAGGTGCAGGAGCTTGACCTTCACTGGCTAACTGAGGACAATCACGCCTAAGATGATCTCGTGATCCAAAGCTCCAATATATGCCATTAGCTCCACAGTACTCCCCTGAATGCCGCCTACCACATCACCTATATTTCAAAACTCCAACATAGGTATTCTAACCTTGGTGTCCATGCCCGACACCATTCCCTCCATGTCTCTAATCTGGGCGATACCTCATATATCTATGCCCCTTGTATTTGTCTCTACCAATATTTGATTCAGCAATCCTCTTTTCCGTTGAAGAACTCCTAGAACGAGCAGACAACCTTAAATTATGTTTATGTCCTTAGCTCGAGAAACTAGGACATCAAACTCTAAATAATCCGTAGCCAACTGTAATCACTCATTTTTATCCGGTTTGTAAAAATGGTTAATATATTAATGTAACAATTAATGAGGAATTATTATTGCATGTATACATATTACATTATATGTTTATGATTAGCGTACGTATAGTGTGTGTGTGATGTGTACATGTATATTATAAGCTATGTATATGCATTAGTAATTAGTATGGTGTATGTGGTCACGTATGCTTGCATGTATATATTAATTGATGTGTGTATTCATATTAATTATGTATGTGCTACATGAGAGTATCCGAAAGTGTGTGCATGTGATATATATAGTTTGCATGTATGTTTGTATGTGTGTGTGTATGATTATTATTATCATTATTATTATTATTATTAATATTAATATTACTTTTGGGCTAATTTAAAATAAAATCCAAGAAAGCTTTATTAATAAAACCCATTAATTAACAGTTCAAGTCCATATAATATTACAAAAAACCTAAAAAATATAATATAGTTTTCAAGGCCCATTTTGGCCTGACCCAATATCTAAAAAACCCTAAAAACCTAGTCTAATAACCCTTCTTTTCCTTGCAGCCGTCACCCTCCCAACCGTTGGATCAAGATTTGATCCAACGGTCCAGATGACACCAAGATGATCCAGCTGGCGCGCGTGTAATTCACCCCCGGGACTGCTCGTCTCCAACTCGCGCGTGTGTTGCACGCGCGAGACCGTTCATTCTCCCTCTGTCATGTGTCGAGATCAAATGCAGCTTTGCTCATTCCAAGGCCAGATCTAAGCCGTTCATTCCCCATGCAATCACAGCCGTTAGATCAGATCTGATCCAACGGTCGTGAGTGAATCTGGCTGAAGACGATGCTGCCATACTCTCTCCAGGCCGGCACCACTCCACCGTACCACCAGCCCAACCACCAGACGTGCAAGAGAGGCAAAAAATAGATTATCAGCAGCCAAATCTCAGAAATATATTTATTTTTAGATCTACCAAAAAGAAAAAGATAGCATATATGTAATGAGATCTACCCTCTTTTGTACCGGATTTTTTTTACTAGATCTAAAAAAACACAAAAAGTTTCCCAGAAAAGGTAGCTTCTTTCTTTTTTTGCATGTTCATTCGAACCAAAAAATAATACCAAATACATAAAAGAAAAAGGGAAAGAATATACCCTTTCGGCTTCGGCCGGCCACCTTGTACGGTGGCCGAGGCTGGGACCACCGATGAACGGTCCCTACACATCTATCTATTTATCTTCTCATTTCCCCCACCGTCTTTCAAACTTTCAAAGGTTTTCTTTGTTTCTTTTTTCGTAGATCTAGGGCAAAAGGTTCGGTTTCTTAAAAGTTTGGGTTCGGATATGAGTTTAAAAATAAAGAAAGAGTCGTTGTGAAGGTTTTTGGGTTATGCCGCCGCCGGGGAACGGTGGTCGGCGTTGGATTATGGTGGCCAGTGGCGGCCGGATTCTGGGTTTTGAGAGAGCGGTTTCAATCCTAGAGAAAGAAGGGGATTTTGTTTTATAAAACAAAATTTAAAATGGCTAAACCTTGAAATCAAATCTAATAATGTCTATTTATAGACTTTTTATTTTTAAAAAATGGTAAAATTACAACATACGGAGTTCCGCGTTTTTCAATTTTTCAAACCGAGTCTGCCCCTTGGGTTATTCACAATCCTGGTCCCTCGTAGTTTTTAAAATCTTTCGTTTTCGTCCCTTAATCAAATGAAATCAGTTTTCAAATGGTCAAATTACGCCCCAAGGACTTCCGCGTTTTCAAAAATTTCATTTCAAGCGTGCCGCATGGGTATTTTACAGCACCAGTCCTTTTAAGTTTCATTAGGCTTGTAATCACGTCCTTAAATCGAGTTTTATTTCCTTTCAATTTCCAGCTTTCTGTTTTATTTCTTAGCGTTTCGGTCCTTGTTTTTGTGTTCTAAATATTCATTGCTTACTTGTGTTTTATTTGTTTTTTAGCATGTTCTATTACTTGTTGTATTCATAAATGTCATGTTTTACCGTGTCTATTTATGTTTTAGATAGGTTGTTTTCTTTTTATCATTTTGCCCATATTCATTTTTATTTCATATTTTAGTTTGGTTTTCATGGCATGTTTGTTTATGTTAGTATGTGTTTTACGTTTTTAGGTTATATATTAGTGTGTATTTTTTGGTCATGTATAAGGCCATGTTTTTATTTATTTATTTGTGTATGCAAATTATGTCATATGTTATGTACTAGGTATTAGTTTCTTTGTTAGCATGTTGTTTTGATTTGTGAAATTAACATCATAATACATTTATGTCATGCATATGTTACATTGTGTTTTTATTTTTAATATCTATGTATTCTTGAAGTATGTGTTTTTCATTTCCCACATGTTTTTTATTCACACCTCGTTATTATTATTATTATTATTATTATGTGCTATGTTCGTGTTTGTATCATATTTGTTTAATTTTGTGATATCCATGTTTTTCATTATTTATTTTGTCTTTTACCATGTCAATGCGAATGCATGTTTCCAAATTATTTCTCCAAAGTTGCATAATGGAATATAAATTGTCAATGCGGAGCCCTTTTATCCGAGCGTAAACGGGGCCAGTATCAGGCGTAGTGATGGTGGTTGGGCGTTTATTCTCGGATAACGGGGCCTTTAAAATTTATTCGCAATTATAACCGAATTTTAAACTAATCGTCACTTTAATCCGGAAAATCTAACATTAATAAAGCGATAATTATTAAAATACCAATTTTGGGCGGTGTGGGGGTGCTAATCCTTCCTCATCCGTAACTGACTCCCGAACCCAATAGTTTTCAAATCTCTGGTTTTATGGTGTCCCGGTGGCAACTCCCTTTCTTTAAATAAAATACGGTATTTTTAAAACCCCACGGAATAAATATTTTAATACCCAAAAAACCACAAACACCTCGAAAACCCAGTTTTTAGCGATAGGGGGCATCGCTACACCAACATATATGTCTTTACCTCTTTTACCAACCTATAGCAGAACTGATCACATCGTTGTCGCTCATCAGGAACCAATTTAGGAGTATATTGAATCAATCGGACAAACTAGATCTCATACTCGAAAACATAGAAGTTCCCCTACTCTAAAGCCATAAACTCCCTCTTCTTATCATCCTAATATCGAGTTCCCAGATACTTATTTCGAAAGACAACACTAAAGAATTCCCAAGTTACATCAGCAGGTGCCATACCTGTAATAGCTGTTGTCCACCAACTATAAGCATCACCCTGGAGCAATAACACGATGCAACCTAACTGTGAGAATCATCCTGTCTCTCTACCACACTCCACATATGAGCTATAGTCTCTCGTCTCGGTCCCATACACAGAAATATGAGTTTAAAACATGATAATGCAATAAAGCAAAACAATTAGGCCAGCTTGCAGTAAGAATCCAAGTTACTCTTGTTTAAAAA
This sequence comes from Hibiscus mutabilis, assembly GCA_019671005.1. Taxonomy (NCBI): domain Eukaryota; kingdom Viridiplantae; phylum Streptophyta; class Magnoliopsida; order Malvales; family Malvaceae; genus Hibiscus; species Hibiscus mutabilis. The sequence continues at coordinate 27,958,717 of CM033729.1, forward strand.
TAAAATCATTTATCTCAAGTTGTAATAAGGCAATGTGTCCCCATGTTTAAACACCTAAACATATCATATATCGAACATAATCTCATAATTTCAAACACCGTTCATAATAATCAACATATTCATACATTAACAATCAACCAAACAACCATAACCCACCTCCCAACAATCATAACATGGCTCTGATACCACCAAATATAACCTCTTATATTGGTCTAGTCGTAAGACCGAATCGAGCGAGCTATATTAGGGTTTGTCGAGACAAACAAAAAGATTTACTCCAAAAGCAATCCATTTTATTTTATCGTATCTAAATGCATATTTAAGACCTAAGGTGATCATAATAGTTATTGTGGCAGTTACAACTCAATCGGGCGTCGATTTGACATCTAATTGCATAATTTCATGATTCAAAGACTAAACTGTAATTTCCAATAATTATAAGGTCAATCATGAAATTGAGATTACCAATCCTTAATTATTCATATTACATGCCAATAGGTTAAATCTCAGAATAAAATAACCATCCAAACTTTTTTAATTGCATAATTATGCAACAAGGACTAAATTGAAACGAATACAAACTTCAGAAGGCATCTTAACCGAAATTATCACCAAACCTCATCTAAACAAAGCCAACCAAAACCTATTGATTCTAGCATCTTAACAACATCAATTAACATCCAAAAACATCTTAATTATGTCCTTATACCTCCAGCACTACTACAACATCAAGATCACACTAAAATCTAACTATAAACGAACCAGAAAACTAGCAATTCACATAGTTTCGGGATTCCTTTGACTAAACACTTCTTTCAACATAAAACACATCTTAATTGAGATCTAAATCAATTAGATTCAACACAAAACTGATCCAAAATATTACTTAACAAATTTCCACATAAAACTCAATTTAACTTACAAATCCATGTTTAAATCATAATTCCATAGCATAAATCAGTTACAAAGAATCAAAAACTTGGGGAATTCAATAAAGAACCTTTAATTAGAGGACATAAATGAAAATCACCTCTAATTGCTAATTTTTCCCTCAATTGGCAAAGATTGGTTGAAATCCAATATTAAAGAAATCAATTAGGAAATAAATAAGAATTGATTCCTAAGAATTTTGGAGGGAAAATCTTAGTTTGGCTGCTGGGAAAGTTGAGAGAAAAAGTTGGAAGAAAAGTAGTTACGTAATAAAGTGATCTTTGGAAAAACTAAAATCCTTTTATTAAATCTATTTCCTTTTAATATTAAAAGCCATTTAAAACCTTTAAAAATAACCTAGATTAAGGGAAAATCTGATGAAAAGATTGGTCAAATAGCTCCTTAAAGATTCTAAGTTTTGACCCTTTTTACGATTTAGTCACCAAAAATAGTTTCGAAAACTTTTCATTTTAGTCACTAGACCAAAATGTCGCAAAATCAGATTTAATTTCTTCAAATTGAATTTTCCAAAATACTTAATATATTAATTAAGTATTTTCTAGCATTTTTCCATATTTTATTTTTGCCAAAATCAATTTATTAGAATTTAATTCTCGAAATTGACTAGAATTGCCTAAACTGATTCTTTCGAATTATCTACACGATCCAATTAACATCTAGGCCCAATTTCAGGGTGGTACATGAATACTTCCAGATTTTTCGTTTGTCTTGAGTTCTTGAAGAACTTAAGAACCCTGGCAGAGCTCATTTTGGGAAATGGGCATCTAGATAAGATAAAAGGAAAAAAATGGATCGGGTTTCGTTGTATCTCTTCGGTTTGTTATGGCTTGGTTTGATTGGGTGTCTAGGTCGGGTCGAGGGGGTTACAAGGGCATTACACGAGAAATGCCAAATTTTGGGTTTGTCTTGAGTTCTTGAAGAACTAAAGAACCCTGGGCAGTTTTGCTTTCTTTGCATTTTGGGAAAATATGTTTGTGATTTAGTATTTATATTCGTCCTTAAAAATGGACTATTCACTCATTTAAGGACCTCCGCCCATTGAAAATTCCCTCCGTAACCCTTGTAAGTTCTAAGAACTTTCAAATTTCATCCCTGATTTTATTCAGAATTAAATTTTTTTAAATTGTTTTACTTTCTTTAGGCCACCCCGTGTTTTCGAAATAACCTTTCTAGCTATTCCGCTTCTTCAAAATCTGTCCACAGTCCTTCACAGTTTACCAAAGCTTTCAATTTCGTCACTGTTTTCAATTTGAATCCATTTTGAAATGGTTGAATGCCCCTTTTAATCCTTGGATTGATGGTTTCATTTTTAATTAGGTCTATTCTAGTGGTGTAATCCTCCTCTTTAGCCCTTATGTTTTGTTTCATGTTTCCCCTATTTGCATGCATTTTTAATTTTTAATATCTTTTTATATTTATTTATTTTTCAATTTTTGTTTATACGTATGTTTTCTGTTATATGCATAGGTGTATAGCTTGTTTTCATATCATTTAATTGTATTGTATTGTGGCTTATTTGTGTTTCCTTTTTTGAAAACGTAGGGTGGCCTAAAGAAAATAAAACCATTTAAAAAATTTAGTTCTAAATAAAATCAAGGATGAAATTTGAAAGTTCTTAGAACTTACAAGGGCTACAGAGGGGATTTTAATGGGAGGTCTTTAAATGAGTGAATAGTCCATTTTTAAGGACGGATATAAATACTAAATCACAAACATATTTTCCATTTCCTTCATTTAAGGAAATGAGCTATGCCAGGGTTCTTGAGTTCTTCAAGAACTCAAGACAAACCCAAAATTTGGCGTTTCTCGTGTAATGCCCTGGTAACTCCTTCGACCCGGCCTAGACACCCAATAGAACCAAGAAGGATACATTAGGTTTGCCATAACAAACCGAACGTCCATTTTTTCCATTTATCTTATCTATATGCCAATTATTAACCCTACATGTTCATGCAGACAACAGGTGCAACCTCAACTTAATCGGGCATCAATTTGACATCCAATTGATCACACTAGCAATATAGGGACCAAATTGCAAATATAGAAATTTGTAGGATTTAAACTGACTTTTAAGTTATGAACCTTTAATTAGTCTGGTTCCAAACTTTCATCTCAAATTTCAGCTCAATCCGTTCATTCTATCATAAACAATTGCATTGGCAAGATTCAGGGACTAAAATGCAAAGAAAGCAAAACTGTCCAGCTGTCATTAACAAAATCGCCTCGAGTGTCGGTACTAGTGTTACCGTACCGATATGCCACGGCCCGTACCGATATGTATTAACAAACTTACCTAACTTTTGAATTTTAAACATCCATATCGGTACGCTTACGTGGTTATCGGTACACGGGTTTGGGTTGAAAAAGTGAAATTCCAGAGGCTAGAACATGTACCGATACTCTCTTACCTGTATCGGTACGCCAAGCCAAAATTTCCTAGGCTTACCGGTACTCACGTATGCATACTGATCCCCCCATGCCGAATGATATCTAGACGTACCAATACGGTCCCCAGCGTATCGATACGCCTTGACCTATAATGTCATAATTTGCTGGTTTTTCACCCTAAAAGCATTCCCAAGCCATTCCTACATGCTTATAACACAACACCAACATGCCAAGCATATTTCAAGCATTCAAGCTTCACAATATCAACATCGCAACATAGCATCATGAGTCAAAAGATGATATAGGCATGCTCCCTATTATGCAACCAACCAACATATCAAAAGATAAACTAGCACCAAAACCAAACGTTTAAAGCAATTTAAAACTTAAGAGCAACTAATGAAACATGCTCAAACAAGGATTTCCACAAAACATCTCCCAAAACACAACAAGTACCCCATTGCCCTTATTCATTATAGTCTAGTCTCTAACATACTTTGGAAACAAGTCTTGCCAAGATCCCCTTGCTTCTTGCTGCCTTCCGGGACTTTATTTCTCTACATTGATGGGCAAAGAGAGCGTAAGCACACAAGGCCTAGTGAGGAATGCTCAGAACAACACCATCAATGCATTTAAAACCATTTTCATTACATCATCCTTTAAAACATCATGCCCTTTTAAAACATGCACTTTACCTCTTTAAAACCGGCATATTAAACTATATGCTACATGTATCATTATTCAACAGCAAGTCACATTGCTAACCCTCTACTTAAGCCTTCCCATGAATTACTACCAAATGCGAAGCTGAAGGAGAAAACATGTATAAATCACATTATACAGCATAAAACATTTCAATGATACATTAACAATTATATTAGCTTACAAGTGATCATTAAACAAGTGTTAACCCAACACTTCAAGCCATCTCAACCGGAATAGCGATACAATCACAATCGTGGTACATTAACAACCGCGTACACTTTCAACCCACGAGGACACCAACCCCAATCATCGATTAGACGCTTAATCCACTAACGACAGTTTTTGGTACCATATAACCCTTTAACCGTTAGGGTACTTGGATGGAGTATTCAGTACGCCGTATAAACCCCTCAACATCCAAGGTGACTTATTTATAGTGCACTCAATCCTATGGACGGCCAACTATATCCGATAACAATTTTAAAACCAGTCACTTGCCAATATAATTAACCAAATAACATTTACCTCACTGTTTTACCTAGCATTAAACCATGCCATTTCCAAAGCAATTACCATGCTTTAAAACAAAAGTATAAACCATACTTACAAGGATCCCTTACCATGTGCATCATTCAACAAAACATGCTTAAAAACAGTATATCGAATACTTTAAAACATGCTTAAACAATAGGTACATGAACATTAAAACCAAGTGCATAAAATCATTCGAACAAGCATGACCGAGAGAGTAAAACCACTTTATACTTACTTCTGAGTTTAGGTAAGCGTTTTAAGCTCCACCTTAACACCTGAAACTCTGTTCCCAAAAAATCAAAATGCTTTACACCACATTTTCACTTACTGATACGCAAAACCTCCATTCACCGACACTAAATCAAGTATCTGAAGCCTCTAACGCTTCTCCAATCACTCTCGGATCAACCTCCCATATTTTTACCACAAAACAATAGAGGATTACTACATCATAATGCATTCTAAACACAACAACCACAATCCTTCTCGGATTTCCACAAAACCTTCACAACTAACCCTTCACAATAACCGAAAACATAACCAAAACACTTCGATACACAACCCAACCAACATCTATCAATCCAACATCATTTTCATCATCAAAACACATCTAAAAATAGATCCAAAACAACCTACCACCTCCAGCAACCTTACAACCACAGAAACACCACAAAACCTCAAAACTAACAACCTAAACAAACATAGATTCTTATGTTTCGGGATTCCATTGATAAAAATCACTTATCAACATTATTAAAAATCCAAAATATAAATCAAAGCATCCTTAATTACTGGAAACCAGATCCAATCCGTGAATTAACTCATTTTCCCCAAATAATTCAATTAAACAATAGAAAATCATCAAAATCAGATTAGAAACACAAAAACAAGGATCAAATGCTTGGGAATTTTAGTAAAGAACCATACAATAGAGGAGATCTCAGACCTTACCCCTATTGTGAAGTTTCTCCCTCAATTGATTGGTGAAAAGCTAAGAAAACACAAGGTTATTGTAAGATTTTGTGTAAACAATCTTTATAAAACAATTCGAAACAATCAAATCAAGTTAGAAACCACCTCACCTCTGGAAATTTGATGAAAACCTGAGTGTTTGGCTGAGGGGAGAAAAAGTTGAGAGAAAATGGCGTGATTATGCCTTGGAAAGTAATAACTAACTTTTTAACAAAATACTCTTTAATTACTAATTAAAACACATGTTAAAATAAGTCAAATTAAGGGAGAAATCATCAGAAACCAATTGGTAAAATAGCTCCTTAAAGATTCTAAGTATTTGACCCTTTTCAATTTAGTCACTAGGAAATCACAGTTTTCAAAACTTTCATTTTGGTCACTAACCAAAATGTCCACCTTTTGGATTATTAGCTCCTTAAAGATTCAAAGTTTTGACCCATTTTGAAAACAGTCACTAAAACAATTTTGCAAACTTTTCATTTTGGTCACTAACCCAAAATGTCCCATTTCCGAATTTCATTTTCCAAAATTGTTTTTACCAAAACCTTTTATATATTTAATAATGATTTTAGACTATTTTCCATATTTTTATCTTCAATAAAAATATTCAGTCCAATTTAAATCCTGAATCTGACTCTAATCTCTAATTTAGGTCCACCAGACCTGTAACACCCTGATTTTGGGCTTAAGAGTTTTGGGGAACGGTTTAGTTAGTACGGTGGACCGGGATTAGAGATTCGAGTTGAATTTGGGATTTAAATTGGATTAAATATTTTTATTAAAGATAAAAATATGGGAAAATGGTCTAAAATCATTATTAAATGTATAAATGATTTTGGTAAAAACAAATTTGGAAAATGAAATTCATAAATGGGACATTTTGGGTTAGTAACCAAAATGCAAGTTTGCAAAACTGTTTTTAGTGACTATTTTGGAAATGGGTCAAAACTTGGAATCTTTAAGTAGCTATTAATCCAAAAGGGTTTCATCAGATTTCTCCCTTTAATTAACTAATTTTAATTTAGTTTTAAAAGGTATAAATAAGGAGATAATTAATTAAACACAATGTAGGCTTTTAAAAGAATTTCATGTAACTAATTTTGTAACTTCTTTTCTCCCAAATTCTCTCCAGCCAAACATATTTTCCAGCTTCAATTTCTTTAGGTAAAATTAGGATTTCAAAGAGTTTTTTATTTCCAATTGATTTCTAAAGCTTTTACATCAAATACTTATTATTTCTACCTTGATTTTCATGATTTATAAAGCAATTAAGGGGAGAAATCAGCATTGGAGGTACGGATTCATTCTTCTCCTCTAATGAAAATTTATTTATTGAAATTCCTAAGTTCTTGATTCATTTTATACGATTTGTATTGGGTTTTGATAAATTAAACTCAGATTTATGGTTTAATTGATGATTAATGATGAAAATTGTGGAAATTCGTAGTGAACTATTTTTGCTGAGTTAAAGATTGGTTTATAACTTGATTTTGATGTCTAAAATGATTATGAAGTGAGTTTTGATGATAGAATCCCATAATCTAATGAATCTCTAATTTGTTAGGTTGTTAGTTAAGAGATTTTGAGGCGTTGTGGTTGATTATTGCTTGCTGGAGGTATAATGTTGTTTGGATGTTAATTGATGTTATTTGAAGGTATAATGATGCATCACTAGGAACTCATAATGCCCGTAGCTCATACAAAAAGCTATATTCGGCACGTCTTTATCCTTTACCTTCAACTAATGATATCCAGTCCTTAAGTCAATCTTGGAAAACACCATAGCTCCATGAAAACGATCAAATAAATTATCAATCCTTGGCAAAGGGTACTTATTCTTAATCGTCAACTTTTTAGTTACCGATAATCAATGCACATTCTCATTGTGCCATCCTTTTTCACAAACAACACTGGTGCTCCCCATGATGAAACACTAGGCAGAATCAACCCTCAATCCAACAACTCCTTTAACTCCTTCGGTGCCATGCGATACGATGCAATCGACACTAGAGTTGTATCTTTTTATGTCTCAATGCAAAACTCTACTTCCCTATCCGACAGCAAACCAGGAAGCTCTTCCAAAAACACTCTTGGAAAATCACAAATTGTGTGGATATCTTGGGCTTGCACCTCCATCATATCTGGATTCATAACATACGCTAGATATGCTTGATTCCCAAATTCTAACAACTTCGGCGCTTTTAAAGCTGAAACCATATTGGACAAGAATTTAACACTCTCACCCACAACCACCACTTTATAGTCCTCAGCCAGTCTCAATAAAACTCGCTTAGTCTCAAAATAAACCACAGCCCGGTGCTCTAACAACCAATCCATCCCTAAAATTACATCAAAACCATGAAACGACAACTACATCAAATCAGCCGTGAACACATGACCTTGAACCATTAAAGGATATCTCCTAAACAACCTCCTAGCAACTATTGTCTCACCAAAAGAACTAGTTACTCGCATACCAACACCTAACACTTCCAGAGGTATATCAAGCAAGCAACCATGTTCGCGCAAGATGTATGAATATGTAGAACTATAATCTATTAAAGAAAGCAATGGTATGGACTGCAAAGTAATGTACCTGCAATCACATCTAAATCATTCCTTCCCATATGATGTGCGAAAACCCTCGTCAGTCTACCACTCTCAAGCTAAACTGCCACATTGCAAGCATCTGTCCTCTGACCATCTTCCTAGTGCTGAAAATAACCTCGGCCGCGCCCAAGGCTTCTCTATGATACCATAGCATGTGCAGCAACTTGCCCATCTCTAGCTAACTGCGGACAATCATACCTAATGTGATATCACGATCCACAGCTTCAGCATGTCCCAAATGTACCCCAGCACTCCCCCAAATGTCGCCTACCACAACGCCTTCACTCAGGTACTCTAGCGTAGGGATTCTGACCTTGTTGTCCATGTCCAGCATTACTTCTACCTCATCTCTGATATGGATGATACCTCTATCCCTATCTTATTGTATCGATCTCTGCCAACATCTAACTCAAAATGTCTTTTCCCAGCTGAAGAACTTCCTGATCGAGAAGATAACCCCAAATTCTATTCTATGTCTTTAGCCCGAGAAACCATGACACCAAACTCTATATAATGAGTAGCTAGCATGTATGTCTTCACCTCATTAACCAACCTATACTGGAACCAATCGCATCGATGTCGCTCATTAAGAACCAACTCAGGAGCATACTGGCATAACCGTACAAACTGAACCTCATCCTCGGACACAGATATGTTTCCCTACACTAATGCCATAAACTCCTTTTTCTTCTCATCCTAATAACGGAATCCCATATACTTCTTCTGAAAAGCAGCACATAAGAACTCCCACATAACATTGATAGGTGCCATACCCGCGATAGTAGTTATCCACCAACTATAAGCATCTCCATGAAGTAACGACACTATGCAACCCAACTTGTGGACATCCGTACACTTCATCTGACCAAAGATCATCTCCGTGCTAGCAAACCACTCCTCTGCTGCCTCAGAAGCCAAACTTCTAAACTCAGTACCACCCAAGCCATGCAAACGCTCTAATGGTAGCCCGATATTAACAGCTACAGGTGTCGGTGCAGGTACTTGCACCCCAGCTATGACAACCTAAAAAGCTCTAGTCATTGATGAATTAACGGTGTCATGTCTCCAAAAACTGGTCCTTGCGGTGCTTGAGGCACACCACCCTCGACACCAGCACCTGTAGGAAGAATCAGTGGAGAAGAAGGCAACTCATCATTTTGTCCATCAACAAAACTCCCCATATAAGCTCTCGTATCTCGTCTCGATCCCATTTTGCGAAAATATAAGACTAAAACATGATAATGCAATAAAACAAAATAATGATGCCATCTTGTAGCAAGAATCCAAGTCGTACATGTTTCAAAACAAAACCATTTTGCACTAGTAGTAATAAGGCAATGTGCCCCCAAGCTTATACCCCAACATATCATATTCCAACTATAATCAGACAAAATCAAGCACTGTGCATGTCAATCAATAGATTCATGTTGCAAAAATCAATCAAACAACCATAAACCACTACCCAACAACCATAACCTAGCTCTAATACCATCAAATGTAACCCCCTTGACCCGACTTAGACACCAAACCAAACTAAGTGAGCTACATTGGGTTTGTCGAAACAAACCTGATAGATTTCCTTAAAAAAATGGTCCTTTTTTGTTTTATCTTATCTAAATGCTTTATTTATTCCTAAGGAGGTCATGCTGACAACGATGAAGATTACGACTCAGTCAGGCTTCGAATTGATATCCAATTGCATATAATAGCCTTTTAGGGACCAATTTGTAAAAATGGGTAATTATAAGGAATTCTTAGAAATAGAAGTTACCAATCCTTAATTAATCAGGTTTCATGCATACATGTTAAATTTCAACTTAAAATAATCATCCAAACTCATTTAATTTCATGATTAAGAAATAGGACCAAATTGCAAAGAATCAAACTTTAGCAAGCATTTTAACAGAATTACCTAACTGTGTATAGGTACGCCATCATATTGTATCGATACGATGTAATTTTCTAAAGGCGTATCGATACGGTCATTAAGAATATCGGTGCAGGTATATAATATTCAAAATAGGGGATTATAGTAGCCAAAAAGCGAACCAATACGGTTGCCTGTGTTGTAATATCCCAATTTTTGGCTAGTGACCAAAATGTAAATTTTGAAAGTTTTGTGGCTAAAGTATAAGCTTTAGAAAAGTTTAGGGATCAAAATGTAATTTTCAAAAGTTGTTTATTTTAACCCCTTAAATGAATAGTTTACCCCCAAGAATGACGTTTCCGTGTTACCCAGATTTTTCGTACGGAGTTTGTATTAATGGCTATAAAGCGATAAAGTTCAAAAAAATATTATGATAATCGAATCGAGCTACAATTTCAGAGATAGTTCCATAGACCTTAGAAGAGTCATAAAATATCATTTTATGAATATTTGGATGTTAAAAAGATCAGGAAAAATTTAAATCGATTGAAATGACATAGAATGGCAATTTTGTGAATAAGTTGATCGGTAAAGGGCATTTTGGTCATTTTTCCCAAAAGGGACGTGGAAGGAATTTTGAGATTTTTTTCTATTGATGAATAGTGGCTGATTATAATCCAATTAAGTCTGGTTTGAATGTTACAAAATGGCAAATTAGAAATATAGATCTAGTTGGAGGGTATTTTTGGAAAGTGAAATTTATTGAGTTAAATATTCATTTCATCATAATACAAGTGTCTTAAATACATGAAATTATGAAGGAATTATCAGTCAAATACCCTCCAAAACCGTGGTGAAGAGAAAAAGAAGAGAAAAATTTTACAAGATCGATTCAAGCCCTGAATCTCGGTTTTTAGGTAATCTTTCAAACTACAAAGTTGTTCTACTCTTTGAGCTCTATCTTTTGATGTAAATAATTCATAGAATACTTGCTTGGTTCATGAGATTTGATATGAGAAAGAAATTAGGGTTTATGAACAAATTGGGGCTTTTATGATTTTATGAATCCATGGTTGATTTTAAGTTAGAATCATGCTTGTATGATGTTGGAACCGTGTTATTGAGTTGGGATTTAAACCCTACATATTTTGGTTTGTATAGAGAATATTAGGATTTATGCATTCAAGTCTAACTTAGGGTTTGTGATGTTGGATTAAAGATCTAGTAAGCTTGATTTGTTATTTGGAAGCAAAACCCTAAGTTAAATACATAGGGACCATTTCGGCAAGCTTTAAAATTAAGGGATCAGATCTGATTTTTTATGAATTTGATGTGTATCTATATTATTAATGATGTTAGAGTCATGAAAATGAAGTTAGAATGCTAAACCGATGATTAATCGCATTAGTGACCATTTTGACAATTTGTCAAACTTGAATGGTCTATTCGGCAAAGAGGATATGTAAGAGTAAATTTGATTTTTAGTAAAAATGATGGAATTAAGGTGGTAATGTTGATTTGAGGACTAATTTGCAAAGTTAAGAAGCTTGAATCCTTATATTGGAAATTTGGTGACCATTTTGTCAAATTAAGAGAAATTAGATGAATAAAGGTTTAAGCTTATTTTAATGAAGGATGTAAAGATAACATACGAGTACAAGCTTTACTCTAGCCATTTGAAGTAAAGTGATGGGACAAAATTGATAAGTAGAGAAATAAGGAGAAGTTGATGTAAATTAGAAGTTATTCATGGAAAGTTATGTTGGAATTTGAATTATGACAGTAAGTTTTAAAATTCGCCATAAATTCTACAAAAATGGTTAGATGATTAATTTTATACCGTTGTAAAGATTTGTTAGTCTAGTTTAGTTTCCAACAAACAGAAAATGATTTCGAGTTCTAAGTTAAAATGTATGAATTTTGAATCGAATGAAGGTCAGAAAAATTATAGAACAGTTTCTGCCTGGACAGCTCTGTGACGTGAATGTAATGAATTTTCATAATTTTAGTATATTTTATTAATCTATGTGGCTTATACCGTTAGAACCGTTATCGATCTAGTTTCTCCAGTATAAAGGAAATTGAGAGAATGGAATTTGAAACATTTTGTATTTAAATAATAGTTAGCAAGCTCGAAAGAATTATTGGAAGTTTAAATTGGTCACTAAGGACCACAATGAGTTATTGAACAATTCAAGGAAGAAAAGAAAATATTTGGAAAATTTATATTCGAATGATTATAGTAGACAACATGTTTAAGGTATTGTTAGATTTGAATCTAACAAATATTTTATTTTATTCATGTGATTAATGAAGTCAAGTCCGAATCAAAGAAGGTTTGAGGTACTATGAAAGAAATGATCGGACTAGGACTTAGTGATGCATTGTGTCAAGTTGCCAAGGTGAGTGTAATTGCATACATATCATGACACATTGATGTTTTATGCATCATTGGGATGGCTTGCGATGAGCCTACCCAAATTTTATTGTCATTATATTTATGTCACGGAGCATATGATTGACATATTTTAAATATGTCAAAAGTTGAATATAAATGCATGGATCACTAGTTATATATGATGTTATATTATGAATGTTATTTCGGGTATGAACTGCCCAATGTTAAATTATGTTGATATACATTGCCATAGATGAAATAAATATGGAATATATGCCCAAGTATGTCATTAAGGGAGAGGGTATAGTTGGCATGCCATAGAGTCCAGCAGCACGCTGCGTACTCGGTTTAGCACTATAGTGTATATAAAAGAGACAATGTATATGGTTAGCACTACCTTATGTGCGGATAGTTAGAACAACCTTATGTGCGGATGGTTAGCACAACCTTATGTGCGGATGGTTAGAACAACATTATGTGCGGATGGTTAGCACAACCTCATGGGCAGTTTTGACTTGTGTACCCAGGGTCCTCATAGGCTTATATTTGGGCTGTGGTTTATTAGTTAATAAAAGATAAACAGGTGAATAAGCTTGTGAGCTTTTGGAATAAATGGCAAGTATATTGGTAAGAAATTTATATCCGGTTTATATTATGTTAATATATGATTAACATGATGGTAATACATATCTAGTGATCATGATGCATTTATGCATATATGGCATATTATGACAAATGGACAAGCATGAAACTTTGATGGCATTGGCTTGTAGTAAATCATTACCAATGCAATATAAAGGTTAGTATATTGGCATATGGCATGTTATATATATGTACAGCCTTGAGGTTTAATAAGTCATGAAATTGAATAAGCCTATTTAGTTGTTTTTAATCTTGATTATTGCCTCACTAAGTTCGTACTTAGCGTGTGTTTGATTGTGCACACGTAGGTGATTCGAGATTTGGAGTAAGCATGGCGTTGCATCAAGTTCAGAGAATTTCATCAAGCTACCACAGTAAAGACATCCTACTTAAGTTTTTAATTAATTTTAGTGGCATGTATAAATGTAATAGAATTGTCTATTTTAGTTCAGAGTCTATTATTTATTGAATAGCTATTTTGCTATTTTTGAAAGGTAAAGAGCTCTGATTTTGTGTTTTAAGTCTGTATAAATATTTTTTTACTATTTTAAATTTTATAGTATTTTTGAAAAAAAGGTCATTGTCAACATTGTATTTGTTTTGTGACATTTCTGACTTAACTCTGATGATCGAAGTCGAGAAGGGGGTGATACACGTGTACCGACACCAAGTTGAAATTTATGCATCGTGTACTGATACAGTCCATAGGCATATTGGTGCGACAAAGCAATTTTTCCCAGATTAAGCCGAGACAAGTCTTTGCGTACTGATCCTTGAGGACTAGTACCGATACAGACAAACCTGTAATAACCTCTTGGTCTAACATATGACACTTTGGCTCAATCTAACCTACACCAATAAACATCTAATCATCATAAAACTTATCAAACATTAATTCCTCTGACATAGAAGCATGGTAGAAGGTCATACGCAACATATCAAATTCAAACATAAATCCTATAGGCATGATCTCAATCCAAGAATGCAATTTGGTTCCCAACCCCTCAAGACCAACATAATACATCATAGAAGTCCAAAACATCCAGCATAACCTGTACAACCAGGGAGTATCCAAAGTAAACCTCCCAAATATAACTAGGTCACATTGCCTCTTATTACTACATAGTATTTATAAAAACATACTTTGAAAATTCCTAAACCCTTGGATCTCCCCTTGCATACTTGCTGTCTGAAAGAGCCTATTTCTCTGCATTGATGAAAAAGAGAGAGCGTAAGCTATATGCTTAGTGAGGGAATCGTAAAAACACTCATCAATGCATTTAAAACCATTTTATATCAAAACAAGTTTATAATGTTCATTCCAAAATTATCTCATGCTTCTCAAATCTGCCCAAATATGCACATTTAAATCCTTTACAACACATGTATCATGGATTCTATCTCAAACCTTAATTTAAGCTTCAAATGTTAAAACATCTATATAACAAGCTTAAAGAGCATCTCATGTACAAACACATTATACAAACATAATCCATTTCTCATGATACATTATCTCATATATTGGCTTTCAAGTGACTCAAAAACAAGTTCCATTCAATTTATAAAAACACATTGGGCACATGAATTTCCCAAGTGGTTCCTTCAACTACTTCAAGTACGTCCTCAAATCGGTGCAGCCCTTAACAGTTATAATGTATAAATCCACCAACCAAAGAAAATGGCACAATTAACCCCTCGACTCTCATGGTGGAGAAAACAACACAATTAACCCCTCAACACACATGAGGCGACTTATTATAGTGCACTTTAAACCCTATGGCTAGCCAACTATATCCGATAACATTTAACCTTAGCCACTTGCAAATATATTCAATAAAACCCTATTACCTCACTTTTTACATATACATCAAATCAATCCATTTTCAAATACATTAAAACATGTATTCTAGTATTCTCAAAATACTTTCATAAACCATATTCCATTTTTAGTAGCCACCATATATGATCATTTGCAACATCTTTTATTTCTAAAATATGCATATAACATTAGGTAATCAAAATCATAAACATGTGCTTGAGATTGTATTTTGCAAAATACAAAATGAGAGAGAGATCAACCAATACTTACTTCTGAGCTTAGATAAGTGTTTCAAACTAATTCTAAACTCCAAGCAACCACCTTCAAACCTTTTAAAAGTAGTAAAACGCATTTTCCACTCAGCGACAACCAAGCGATCCACTTACCGACGCACAATTAAGCTTGTGGAGCCTCTAAAACCTCTCCAAAAGCTAAAAGATTCAACTTGTGATACCCCAAAATTTACTAAGTTGATTAAGGGTCGTTTAGTACTAAGATAATAGCTTAAAAGCTAACTTAGTGACTAAAATGACAAAAAATGCAAAAGTTAAGA
This sequence comes from Hibiscus mutabilis, assembly GCA_019671005.1. NCBI lineage: Eukaryota > Viridiplantae > Streptophyta > Magnoliopsida > Malvales > Malvaceae > Hibiscus > Hibiscus mutabilis. The sequence continues at coordinate 27,974,156 of CM033729.1, forward strand.
TTTCTTTAATTATGGGTTTTAAAAAGGAAATTTCTAAGGTTTAAAGGTCTCATGTGATAGATAGTGAATTGAATAAGGTTTCCTTAAAGTTTGGTTGAATTTTAAGGAAATTTGGAATGGGAATTGAAGTTTAAAAAGTTAGTGGCCAAAATGTAATTTTTGGAAATTTCATGACTAAAGTATAAACTTTGGAAAATTTTGAGGACAAAAGTTGTAATTTCCCAAAAGTTAAGGGTTTGTATTTCATAAATAAATAGATCACCTAAGGGTGTGGATCGAATGTGAAGATTTTGGTTGGATCTGATGTTTCTATTTTTGAGAAATTACAGTCAAAGTTTAAACATAATTTGGATATCCAAATTGAATCGAATAATTATGAGATTTCATCATAAGATAGAGGAAGGTTATAAAAGTTCATTATAAGTGCTAGGAAATATTCGTATAAATGATTAATGAAGTATTTTCAAGAAAGATGTTACCTAATAGAGATTTCAGGTAATTATCGATATTTTTTGATCAAGTCAAATTTCTAAGTTTGACTTAATTAAAGTGGAGGATTTTGTATGAAAGTATGGATTGATTTATGGATTAAGGAAATATGTAATTCTTGATTTAGAGTTGATAGTTCGACAAAGGAAAAATCGTAGAACGTAAAAATCGAGAAATTGGATCGAACAAAAATCATAAATGATATTTTATGATTATTTAATGATAATGGTTGGTTGGATTGGAACCAAGTTAGTTCCATTGTAATGGGATGGCATAATTTTAAACTATATGCAATTTTCATTTAGTTAAAGGGGTAAATTTGGTAAGAAAGAAAAATGAATATAAAATTTATTTTTATATATACAAGTGGCAAATTATTATTAAACATGGATAATAGTCAAAAATATGAACAAAATTTGTTCATCCTTCTCCAAGCATATTTTGAAACTAAAGGAAAAATAGGGGAAAATATCAAAAAAATTTCTAGCTCAATTTCAAGGCTTTTGATCAAGAATTCAAGCAAGGTTCTTTAAGGTAAAGTGATCTACTCTACATTTTGATAGTAATCTTTCATGAAGTTATGAAGTTTTGGATTAGGGTTTAAAGAGAGAGAAATTAGGGTTTCATGGATTTTGGTTGGATTTAAGTAGTAAATGATGAATGAAGCTTAGTTTTGTTGAAATAAAGCTTGAATCAAGTTAATTTCATGTTGAAATTCATAAACCCTAATCTTGAATTTAGGGATTTGCTAAGGTTTTGAGAATTAAGGATGTAAATGGCTAGATTATGATGTTTGAAGCCTTATATTGATGATGGAAATCTAATTTTGATGTTTGAAGAACAAATCCCCTTTGTAGGAAATTGGGGACCAATTCAAAATTTTGTAAAAATTTAAGGACTAAGTTGTAAAAATTATTTTGGTGATGGAAGTGATTAAATTGTGATGTTAGAAGCTTATTTTAGCATTTTGGACCAAAATGAAAATTTTGAAAAGCTAGAGGACCATTTCGACATTTTGAAGAAAATTAAGGATTAAATTGTCAAAAATTTATATGATGATGGAAATGAGTAGAAAATTATGTTTTGAGGTTGAATTGACAATTTAGGACCAAATTTCAAATTTGAAAAAGTTTGAGGACTATTTCAGCAATTTGAGGAATTTAAGAGGATGTTTATGGAATTATTTTGTTGAAGAAGGATTAAAGAGTAATTGTTGAAAATGTGATCAAATTGGCTTGAAATGATGAAAAAGGACCATTTAGGCAAGAATGGGAAAATAGAGGATTATTTTGGAAATTATTGTTTTGATGGTGGCTTAGATGAAAATAAGCTACAATTGATGATTAAAGCTTATTAAGGACTAAAATGGGAGAATTTCAAACTTTCCAAAGTTTAGTGACCATTTCGGTCAAATGGAAAATAAAAAGGAAAATGTTGTAATTATTGGTAATAAGTGATTACTTGAATTAAGTTTAAATTCAAGTACCTTGGTAAAATTAGTGACTAAAATGTCACATTAGTAAAGTTTGAAACTTTATGGAAATGACTGGAATAATTTAGAGCATGAATAATTGTTGAATGTTCAAATTGGTCATTAAGAACCGTAAAAAGTTTGAAAGGTACAAGGAAGAAAGGAAAACATTTATAAATGTTATATTCGGACGGTTATATTAACAATACGTCTAAAATATTGCTAGACTGGATCTAAAAAAATTCATTTTATTTGATTTATGAGGTTTAAGTTTGAATCAAGAGAGGTTCGAGGGGTAATGAAGAAAAAGATTAAAGAGGACTTAGTAAAGCATATAAATAAATGGCCCAGGTGAGTGCAATGCATACATAACATGATACATGGATGTTTTATACATCACCGTAGGACTTGCGATGAGTCTACCTGGTTTACATATTGTCATGATATTTATGTCATTGATCATATATTTGACATATTTTAAATATGTCAAAGGTTGAAAATAAATGCATTGATCCCTAATTATTGATGATGGTGTACTATGAATGTTATTTCGGTTATGAACTGCCCAATGTAAATTTAAATTGATATACATTGCCATGGATTGAATAAATACGTAAATTATGCCCAAATAAGTTAATTGAGAACAGGATATAGTTGGCAAGCCATAGAGTCCAGCAGCACTTTGCATAACAGTGATTGCACTATAGTGTAAATAGAGGACACATAGTGTATGGTAAGCACAACCTTATAAATGTGCGGGTATTATGGTAAGTACAACCTTATAAATATGAGTGAAGCACTTCGGTGCATATTTGACTCGTGTATCCAGGGTCCTCATAGGTCTATATTTGGGCTATTAAATCGGGCTATGAAATCAGTAAATAATTGATAAACATGTGAAAGAGTTTTAGGTGAAATAGTTTACAAACTCTCAATGTTATGGAAAGTATATCGGTAAGAAATTTATATCCGGTTTATATTACGTTAATACATTATTAACATGATGGTAAGACATATCTAATGATTCAAAATGCATGTATATAGTTACATGTTATTATTATAGTTATGTATATTGCACTAGACATAATTATTACCTCACTAAGTAAATACTTAGCGTGTGACTGTTTCAAGCGTAGGAAAAGATGAGCATTTGGAGTAAGGAGCACTAGTGGACATCATCTATCAAAAACAAGTACACCATAATCAGTAATATAATATTTGAGATTGTTTGATATTCACTAGTTGGCATGTTTATTAAAAGGTTATGCTTGATCTGATATAAATTGAATTCTATTGGGAATCAAGATAAATTTTAAATCATGCAGTTTTTAGGCAGTTTTGCTAACTATATAAAGCCAAATTAAATTGATAAGATGCTGCATGAAATTAAACTCGATTTGAAGACGAAAATGTAAATTTTAAACTTTACGCGATTACTTAGATTTGTAAATAAAGACTAAACTGTAAATTTTTTTAAAACAAAAGTTTTTACTGAATTATAAATATGTTATGGTTTTACAAATGTTTTGTGACATCTCTGTCTTGTATTCAATGATGGATATGGGAAGGGGTGTTACACTTGTTGGTATCAGAGCTACAGGTTTAGCCGGTTCTCGGCCTAAATGGAAGTGGTTTTATGTTAAAAAAGAGTATACATGCCACTAGGATATCAATATTACTGATCTGATGTTTATATAATTTGATTGATGTCGCTCCTTACTAAAATAAATTTGAGATAGGTCGGTGAAAGAAAGGTTCTGAAAAGAACCAGCAGTGGTAATAGTACTTTGAATTTAGTGGAATAAGAAAGAAAACAGACACAAAAGGGAGTAACGGTGTAGGATTAAGGAATATCTGAATTTAAATGAAAAAATAGATAAAGGTCTAGTGACTGCAAATTAGTGGTTAAATTATTTGAAGATCATTCTAGACGGATTTTACTGTTGGATAAAAAGAAATTGGATGAAATTGTATTGTTACTCTGAGAATAAATTAGATAAAGGGAATCATAAGAATTTACTTCACAGTCAGGGTTGTGCACATCAGTCTGATTTTATAATTTTATGACTGATAAAGAATTGAATGAACTAAAAATCATTGTAGGCACATTTTATCTTTTTGATAAAACTGTGTTGATTTTGATTGTTCAAGACTCTACGTACATTCATATATAAGTACGAAGTTGTGTGGTGAACGAGATATCCTCTTAGAACCCATTTTCAATAATATATTGATTACAAACTCGTTGAGTTATAATGTAAGGATGAGTTGGAGATGTAGAAATTGTCCAAAAAAGGAGCAGGAAACTGAGTTTCTAGCAAACCTAATAAAGCTACCTTTCAATGAAATTGAAATGGTATTAGGCATGGTTTAGTTATCATTTTACCATGCTATTGTGGGTTGTCGCTTAAAGCGACTAATCTTGAAAATTTCGAAAGGTGAAGAACAATAGTAGTGGGTGAAAGGATGAATCTTCTATCTAATGTGATTTCAACTGTTTTTGCTAAGAAACTATTGCTACAAGGCTGCCAAGTTTGCTTAGCAAAGGAGGTAGATACCAAAACTGCTGAAATTAAATTGGAAGATATTCCTACAGTTCAGGAGTATCTGGAGGTATTTCCTGAGGAATTACCAGGATTTCCCCTGATCAAGAAGTAGAATTTAAAATAGAGGTATTACATGGTACTGCAGCCCTATTGATCGCTCCGTACAGAATGACACCAACCAAGCTTTGAGAGTAAAAGGCAATGTTATAAGAATTGTTGGATTAGGGTTTTATAAGACCAAGTGTGTCACCTTGGGGCACACTGGTGTTATTTGTACAAAAAAAAGAAAGATGGATCTATACGATTATGCATAGATTAATGCCAGCTAAATAAAGTAACAACGAATAATAAATATCCTCATCCAAGGATTGATGATCTTTTTGATAAGTTAAAAGGGTGCAGTTGTATTTTCCAAGTTTGATATTCGAATAGGGCATCATCATTTGGAGATCCAAGAAAAAGATATTCTAGAGACGGTTTTCCAAATTTAGTATGGACATTATGACTTTGTACTAATGTTCCTACCGCACTCATGGATCTGATGAACCAAATAATTCAGTTCTTATTCGGATTAGTTTGTGATGATATTTATTGATGATATTTTAGTTAATCAAATACATGAGAGGAACATGATGCTCATCTTTGAATTGTTCTTCAGATCTTTATGGGAAAGAAACTATATGTCAAATTATCAAAATGTGAATGTTGATTTTTGGATGTTACTTTTCTTGGTCATGTGGTTTTGGAAAAAAAATGAATAAGAGTGGATCCCAAGTAGGTACAAGCTATAGTTGATTGGAAAATACCAAAGAATATATCAGAGGTTCGGAGTTTCTTGAAAGTAGCTAATTATTATAGAAAGTTTGTAAAGAATTTTTCAATGATTGTTTCTCCATGACCAAGATACTAAGGAAATATGTATCAAGACCTAAGATTGATATTGGTGGTCAAGCATGAAAAGATTTATAACTGAGTTTATTTCTAAATGCTTGACATGTCAACAAGCAAAAGCAGAACCTCGGGTGCCTTCTGGATTGTTGCTAACGATGTTCATTCCTCAGTGAAAAGGGGAAACAAGTAACCATGGATTTTGTAACAGGGCTACCTTTGACACCGTATAAGAAAGATTCAACTTGGGTAATAGTTGACAGATTGACTAAATCAGTACACTTCTTTCCTGTCTGAAATAGATTATTCTATGGACAAGTAGGCTGAGTTATATATTAAAGAGGTAGTTCGGTTATATAGAGTACCTATTTCAATAGTATCTGAAAGAGATCCAAAGTTTACTTCAAGATTTTGAAAATATTTGCATAAAGTCATGGGTACTCGATTCAATTTTAACACAGCTTTTCATTCTCAATAGATGAACAATCAGAATAAACTATCTAGATTTTAGAGGATATGTTAACAGCTTGTGTAATTGAATTAGGAAGATCATCGAAGATGTATTTTCCTTTAGCTGAATTTTCTTATAATAATAGTACCAGAAAAGCATCAGAATGGCACCATTTGAAGTATTATCTGGAAGACGATGTAAGGCTCTACTTAATTGGTTTGAGCTAAAGGACCAAAATGTACAAGGTGATTCGATGGAAAATGGAGTTGATCTAACTCTAGAAAAGGAGAACAGAGTGAGAATTATTCATAATAATTTGAGATAAAAGTGTTTCTAAAGGTATTAGCCTGGAAGAAAAGGTTATGATTTAGATAAAAAGGAAAGCTTAGTTCCAAATTTATTGTACCATGTGAGATCTTGAAAAGAGTATGACCATTATTTTACTAGTTAACTTTACTACCATAGATAAGCAAACTACACAATGTATTTCATGTATCTATACTATGAAGATATTGGTCAGATCCCTCACATGTCATGACTCCTGAGGAAATTGAGTTACCATTAGATTTAACATATGAAGAAGGACCAGTGAAAATTTTAGTATACAGAATTAAAGAATTAAGGAACAAGAAAATCCCGGTGTTCAAAATTCTTTGGAGAAACCACAAGGTTGAGGAGGCCACTTGAGAAACTAAGAAGTAGATGAAAAAGCAATATCCGAATATTTTGAATCAAGTATATGTTGAAAATTCGAGGACGAATTTTCTTAAGGGGGAGAATTGTGATACCCCAAAATTTACTAAGTTAATTAAGGGTCATTTAGTACTAAGATAATAGCTTAAAAGCTAACTTAGTTACTAAAATGACAAACAAATGCAAAAGTTAGGATTTCTCTAATTATGGGTTTTGAAAAGGAAATTTATAAGGTTTATAGGTCTCATGTGATTGATAGTGAATTGAATAAGGTGTCCTTAAAGTTTGGTTTAATTTCAAGGAAATTTGGAATGGGAATTGAAGTTTAAAAAGTTAGTGACCAAAATGTAATTTTTGGAAATTTCATGAATAAAGTATAAACTTTTGAAAAATTTGGGAACTAAAGTTGTAATTTCCCAAAAGTTAAGGGTTTGCATTTCATAAATGAATAGATCACCTAAGGGTGTGGATCGAATGTGAAGATTTTGGTTGGATCTGATGTTTCTATTATTGGGAAATTACAGTCAAAGTTTAAACGAATTTGGATATCCAAATTGAATCGAATAATTATGAGATTTCATCATAAGATAGAGGAAGGTTATAAAAGTTCATTATAAGTGCTAGGAAAGATTCGTATAAATGCTTAATGAAGGATTTCCAAGAAAGATGTTACCTGGTAGAGATTTTGGGTAATTATCGATATTTTTGGATCAAGTCAAATTTCTAAGTTTGACATAATTAGAGTGGGGGATTTTGTATGAAAGTATGGATTTATTTATGGAATAACTATCAAAATGTAATTCCTGAATTAGAGTTGATAGTTCGATAAAGGAAAAATTGTAGAAGGTGAAAATCGAGAAATTGGATCGAACAAAAATCATAAATGATATTTTATGATTATTTAATGGTAATGGTCTGTTGGATTGGAACCAAGTAATGGGATGGCATAATTTTAAACTAGATGTAATTTTCATTTAGTTAAAGGGGCAAATTTGGAAAGAAAGAAAAATGAATATAAAATTTATTTTTATATATACAAGTGGCAAATTATTATTAATCATGGATAATAGTAAAAAATATGAACAAAATTTGTTCATCCTTCTCCAAGCATATTTCGAAACTAAGAGAAAAATAGGGGAAAATATCAAAAAAATTCTAGCTCAATTTCAAGGCTTTTGATCAAGAATTCAAGCAAGGTTCTTTGAGGTAAAGTGATCTTCTATTCATTCTCTACATTTTGATAGTAATCTTTCATGAATTTATGAAGTTTTGGATTAGGGTTTGAAGAGAGATAAATTAGGGTTTCATGGATTTTGGTTGGGTTTAAGTAGTAAATGATGAATTAAGCTTAGTTTTGTTGAAATCAAGCTTGAAATCAAGTTAATTTCATGTTAAAATTCATAAACCCTAATCCTGAATTTAGGGATAAATGGCTAGATTATGATGTTTGAAGCCTTATATTGATGATGGAAATCTAATTTTGATGTATGAAGATCAAATCCCCTTTTGTAGGAAATTCGGGACCAATTCAAAATTTTGTAAAAATTTAAGGACTAAGTTGTAAAAATTATTTTGGTGATGGAGGTGACTAAATTGTGATGTTAGAAGCTTATTTTAGCATTTTGGACCAAAATAAAAATTCTAAAAAGTTAGAGGACCATTTCGGCATTTTGAAAAAATTAAGGATTAAATTGTCAAAATTTTATATGATGATGGAAATGAGTAGAAAATGATGTTTTGAGTTTAATTGCCAATTTAGGATTAATTTGATGAATTTAAGAGGATGTTTATGGAATTATTTTGTTGAAGAAGGATTAAAGAGTAATTATTGAAAATGTCATCAAATTGGCTTGAAATGATGAAAAATGACCATTTTGGCAAGAATGGGAAAAATAGAGGATTATTTTGGAAATTATTGTTTTGATGGTGGCTTAGATGAAAATAAGCTAGAATTGATGATTCAAGCTTATTAAGAACTAAAATGGGTGAATTTCAAACTTTCCAAAGTTTATTGACCGTTTCGGTCAAATGGAAAATAAAAAGGAAAATGTTGTAATTATTGGTAATAAATGATTACTTGAATTAAGTTTAAATTCAAGTACCTTGGTAAAATTAGTGACTAAAATTTCACATTAGTAAAGTTTGAAACTTTATGGAAAATGACTCGAATGATTTAGAGCATGAATAGTTGTTGAATGTTCAAATTGGTCATTAAGGACCGTAATAAGTTTGAACAGTACAAGGAAGAATGGAAAACATTTATAAACGTTATATTCGGATGGTTATATTAACAGTACGTCTAAGATATTGTTAGATTGGGATCTAACAAATATTTATTTTATTTGATTTATGAAGTTTAAGTTCGAATCAAAAGAGGTTCGAGGGGTAATGAAGAAAAAGATTAAAGATGACTTAGTGAGGCATATAAATAAATGGCCTAGGTGAGTGCAATGCATACATAACATGATACATGGATGTTTTATACATCACCGGTAGGACTTGCGATGAGTCTACCTGGTTTACATATTGTCATGATATTTATGTCATTGATCATATATTTGACATATTTTAAATATGTCAAAGGTTGAAAATAAATGCATTGATCACTAGTTATTGATGATAGTATACTATGAATGTTATTTTAGGTATGAACTGCCCAATGTAAATTTAAATTGATACACATTGCCATGAATGGAATAAATACGAAAATTATGCCCAAATAAGTCAATTGAGGGACAGGATATAGTTGGCATATCATAGGGTCTAGCAGCACGCTGCATAACCGGGATAACACTATAGTGTACATAGAGGACACTTAGTGTATGGTAAGCACAACCTTATAAATATGTGGGAAGCACTTCAGTTCATATTTGACTCGTGTATCTAGGGTCCTCATAGGTCTATATTTGGGCTGTTAAATCAGGCTATGAAATCGGTAAATAATTGATAAACATGTGAAAGAGTTTACAAACGCTTAATGTTATGGCAAGTATATCAGTAAGAAATTTATATCCGATTTCTATTACGTTAATACATTATTAACATGATGATAAGACATATCTAATGATTCAAAATGAATGTATACAGTTACATGTTATTAGTTATAGTTATGTATATTGCACTATACATAATTATTGCCTCACTAAGTAAATACTTAGCGTGTGATTGTTTCACGCGTAGGAAAAGAGGAGCATTTGGAGTAAGGAGCACTAGTGGACATCATCTATGAAGAACAGGTACATCAGTATCAGTAATATAATTTTTGAGATTGTTTGATATTCACTAGTTGGCATGTTTATTAAAAGGTTATACTTGCTCTGATATAAATTGAATTTTATTTGGAATCAGGATAAATTTTAAATCATGCAATTTTTAAGCAGTTTCGCTAATCATGTAAAGTCAAATTAAATTGATAAGATGTTGCCTGAAATTAAACTCGATTTGAAGAAGAAAATGTAAAGTTTAAACTTTACGCGATTACTTAGATTTATAAATAAAGACTAAACTGTAAATTTTTTTAAAATAATTTTTTTACTAAATTACAAATATTTTATGGTTTTGCAAATGTTTTGTGACGTCTCTATCTCGTATTCAATGATGGATATGGGAAGGGGTGTTACACAACTCCTCTAATTTACCCAAACAAAGTAGAGGACTGATGCACTTCCATGCATCTCTAATTTCCAGCAACCAACAAACACCACTTCGCCACACTTAAAACCATCAAACGCCATTTTAAAACAACCGAAATCATCCCCAAACTTTATCTAAACAAAGATCAACCAAAACCTATTGATTTTGACATCTTAACAACATCAATTAACATCCAAAACATCCTTATAACGGCTTTACACCTCATCAACTCTACAACACCAAGATGGCACCAAAATCTAACTATATACAACCTAGAAAATTAGAAATTCACATAGTTTTGGGTTTTATTTAATTAATCTTTTCCTTTAAAACTAAAACACATATCTTAAGTATTTAAAACAATTAGAACCAAGGAAAAATAGATCCATAACAATATTCTTCCAATTTCTCATCAAAACATAATTTAATCCATAAAATCTTGATTAAATCATAAACACATAAAAAAATCAGTTGTAAAGGATCAAGAACTTTGGAATTTCGTTAAAGAACCTTTAATTAGAGGACAAAAACGAATATCACCTCTAATTGCTAATTTCTCCCTTAATTGGCAATGATTGGTTGAAATCCAAGTAGATTTTGTTGAAGGAATCAGAGAGATCAAGTAGGGAATCAAAAGAGATTGATTCCTAGAACTTTTTGGAAAGAATTTGATAGTTTGACTGCTGAGATAGTTGAGAGAAAAGTGATAGCAAAATTAGTTACGTGAGAAAATGATTTGTGAAATTCAAAATCCTTTTTATTAATTCTATTTTATTTTATTATTAAATCCATTTAAAAACTTTTAAAATAGCCTAAATTAAGAGAAAATATGATGAAAAAGTTTGGTTAAATAGCTCTTTAAAGATTCTAAGTTTTGACCTTTTTACGATTTAGTCACCAAAAATAGTTTTGAAAACTTTACATTTTTGTCACCGGACCAAAATGTCCCAAAATCCAATTCAATTTCTTCAAATTGAATTTACCAAAACTCTTATAATATTACTTAAATGTTTTTCTAGCATTTTTCCAAATTTTATTTTAGTAAAAAATGATTTACTAAGATTAAATTCCCAAAACTAGCACGAATTGCGTAATCTGGTTCTCCCAAACCATCTAACCAACCTATCTAACATATGGGCCCAAAATCAGGGCATTACACCCAACATTACTTGGAGATCATTCTTAGATATTGGGAGGACTTTGATCGATGTTGAGAGAGGAGAACTCATCATGGCGGTGAATGTGCAGCAAGTTACACTCAGTGTGCTCAAAATGCTCAAGCACGTCGATGATCCAGAAAAATGCCAAGCCATTAAAGTCACGGCAAAGTTCAACTTCGATGTAGAGGACTATTGCCTCGGCAATTCTCTTGCGACCCTAAGATAGAAGAAGTTGAAGAGTTAGTGTTAGATACTACGAAGCAACAAGAGGTAAATTGGGGTGTGAATCAACCAGGTAAGAGTTTTGAATCCCTTGATTTTTCAAATACAATGTTTAAACCTGAAAACCTTTCGTTGAACAACTCCCATTTTAGAGTTAAAACCATTTCCAGAGCAATTAATGTATGTTTATTTGGAATAGGGCAATACCTTGCTTGTAATAATTTCTTCTAACTTGTAGCCTGAGCAGGAGCAAAGACTGATCGATACATTGATGCTACACAAAAAGCCAATAGGTTGGACTATAGTAGATCTAAAAGGGATCAACCCAGCAGTATGCATGCACAAGATCCTATTAAAGAAGGGTCATAATAACTCTATTGAGGCTCAAAGTAGACTTAATCTAGCTATGAAGCAAGTCGTGAAGAAGGGGATCATAAAGTGGCTTCTCATCGGTATCATATACCCTATCTCTAACAGCTCATGGGTAAGTCCAGTACATTGTGTTCTAAAAAAATGGGGTATGACTGTGGTAAGTAATGAAAACAATGAACTTATTCCTACTAGGACTATCACAGGTTGGAAAGTTTACATGGACTATCGTAAGTTAAATAGGGCTACTAGGAAAGATCATTTTCCTTTACCCTTTTATTGATCAAATGCTTGACCGTCTTGTAGGAAAATAATTTTATTATTTTCTTAATGGATATTCAAGTTATAACCAGATTGCCATATAGCGTCAGAAGACCAGGAGAAGACCACTTTCACGTGCCTATTCGTAACATATGCATTTAGGGGGATGCCATTTGGACTGTGCAATGCACCGCAACCTTCCAGAGGTGTATGATGGCAATTTGCTCTGATATGGTGGAGGATTTCCTTGAAATCTTCATGGACGACTTCTCAGTTTTCAGAGATAGCTTTGATAATTACCTCAATAATTTGGACAAAGTGTTAACACGATGTGAAGAATTTAAGCTAGTGTTAAACTGGGAGAAGTGCCATTTTATGGTGGATGAAGGCATCGTGTTGGGCCACAAGATCTCATCCAAGGGCATAAAAGTGGACAAGGCAAAGGTGGATGTGATTGAGAAATTGTCGCCACCAAATACAATCAAAGGAATCTGAAGTTTTCTCGAACATGCAGGTTTTCACAGAAGGTTCATTCATAATTTTTCTAAGATTTCTAAACCTCTGTGTAATTTGCTTAAACAGGGTAGAGCTTTCAATTTTGATTATTCATGTGCCACGACATTTGAGGTTCGAAAGTGGAAACTTGGTTCGGCACCCATAGTAGTTCCACCAGATTGGACCCTACCTTTCGAGCTATGTGTGACACAAGCGACTTCGCAGTGGGAGCTGTCTTAGGTCAAAGGAAAGATAAAACTTTTCATGTGATATATTATTCTAGCAAAGTTCTTAACAGTGATGAGTAGAACTGCACCACTACTAAAAATGAATTGTTAGCAGTTGTATTAACGTTTGAAAATTTTAGGCTATATCTGATTGGTACTAAGGTAATTGTTCACACTAACCATTAAGTAATTATTTCAAAAAAAAGGTGCAAAACCTCGTTTAATTTGTTGGATTTTGCTTTTAAAAGAGTTTGATATAGAAATTAGGGACATGAAAGGAGAAGAGAACCAGGTTGCCGGCCACTTATCCAGACATGAAGGGAACAAAAAAGATAATGACCACTTGGAGATCCATGATGAGTTCTCAGATGAACAATTGCTAGTTGATATGGAAATTCCCTCGTATGCCTTTATTGTGAATTTTCTAGTTAGTGGTATTTTACCTCATATATTTTTTATCAGGGAAAGAACGATTCCTATATAATGCTAAGCATTATTGTTGGGACGAGCCTCTTTTGTTTAAACAATGTGTAGATCAGGTCATAAGGAGATGTATTTTTGAGGAGGAGCAACAAAATGTGCTTCAACAATGTCATTTGTCATCATATGAAGGCCATTTTGGAGGAACTCGCACAATAGAGAAGGTCTTATAGTTAGGCTTTTATCGGCCTACTGATAAATATGCTTATGAGTTTTATAAGACGTGTGAATGATGTCAGAGAATGGGGAACATTTCAAGATGACATGAGATGCCATTACAGAATATTCTTGAAGTGGAGTTGTTTGATGTATGGGATGTTAACTATATGGGACCTTTTCTATCATCATTCGACAACCTTTACATTCTACTTGTTGTAGACTACATGTCCAAGTGGGTTAAAGCAGTTGCAACTCCCAGAAATGACTCAAAAACTATCTAGAGATTTCTACAGAAGAACATATTTTCACAGTTAAGAATAGCAAAGGAAATTATTAGTGATGAGGGCAAGCATTTTGACAACAAACTCGTTGCCAAGATGTTGCTACGCTTTGGACTTACTCACAAAGTTGCTATGGGATATTACCAGCAGACTAACGGGCAAGCTGAGATCTCCAGCCGTGAATTGAAGATTATCTTGGAGAAAGCTGTAAATCCTTCACATAAGGATTGGACTACTAGGCTTGATGATGCACTTTGGGCTTATCGAACCGCATTCAAGATAGCCCTAGGCATGTTCCCTATAGACTTTTCTACGACAAGTTTTGTCACCTTCCTGTAGAGATTGAGCACAAAGCTTATTGGGCTATTTCAACAATGAACATGGATTGGGACAAACCGAACATAAGTACTTGTTGGACCTTAATGATATTGAAGATTTTTGAGCATCCGCCTATGACAATGCCAAGCTGTACAAGGAGAAAACAAAAAGATGGCATGATAGAAAAATTTGCCATGACAATTCTTGCCTGGGCAATTGGTTCTTCTTTATAACTCATGCCTTAGACTCTTTCTAGGTAAACTTAAATCACGATGGACTGGATCATTCGAGGTGGTTAAACCCTACTCTTATAGTGTTGTTGTGATCCGATCGATCAAGAATGGATCTGAGTTCAAGGTTATTGGGCAGAGATTAAAGCATTACATTGGAACCCATGTTGAGAGAGAGAAGCACGAAGTATCCTTCAAAGATGCATGAAAACGCTCTTGCTAGGATTTTTTAATTTTATTTTTTTGATTATTTTATTTTTAGACTTGTTATTTTTGAATTTTTGCTTTTTAATGTGTTTTGGATTTTTCTTTTCTAACTTTTTATTTATTTTAATTTTGTTATTTGAACTTTTGGTTAATTAGGATTTTTGGTTATTTATCTTTAGTTTAAATTTTCAATTTTTTAACTTTGATTTGGTTAGTTATTTTAGATTGTTTTGAATTTAGTTATTTATCTTTCTTTTACAATTTATCTTTTTTATTTTTTTATTTTAAATTTGAAATTTTCTTTTATCTTATTCCTTTATTTTCTTTTTATTTATTTTAATCCTTTTCTTTTAGGTAAATAGTTCAAATTGGAGAAGGATTGATGAATTTGTTGGAAATTCATCCCAAGGGAGATCAAGGGCCGACGGTTATTAGGTTTAAATACTAATTATTTTCAAACCCTAGCAATATTTCACTTATATTTTTCCTTAACCCCAACCACACCACACTCTCTTCCCCTTTTCATTATTGTCTTATTTTTCACCAGTGGTGAGACATCACTCAACCTTTCACCTTTCCATCAACTTTATTAACTTCACCATTATAACACCAACCCTCCATCGTTTCTATTCATTTAATTTCTCTTATTCACTTAATCTTCTTCACTTTTCGTTTTCTCCATTTTTTAAGTCTTGAAGTTTTTCTTTTGTTGTCATTGGACTGAAATCATGTCCACAGACCTCAAAACCATGGACGAAAATTTTCCCCCACGCACGCCACAACCATCATACCGTAAGTTCACCACTTCAGTAGTGTAGAAGCGGTTCGAAGAGAAGTTCGCAACGATAAGAGTTTGGGATGATAAAGGATTTGCCTATAAAATGCCTCACCCGGATTTTGTTCTTGAGGAGTCCATCTATTCCACAATCGAGAGTCACAAATGGCTAATATTCTATGAACAACCGACCGGAGTAAATGTCTCATGGGTAAGATAATTTTATTCTCATATTTCTAGTCTTGATAACCCAATTGTATTTGTACGTGGCAGGGCCATTCTTCTCGATGCCACCACCATGAATGCCTATTATGGTTTGTTCTTCAAAGAAGACGAACATGCTAACTTTGTGGAGAACGTGACTCACAAGAAGATGGACCAAGTTTTAAAGGATCTTACCGTTGAAGGAACGAAATGGAACACGGGAGAGCTTAAAGGAATGGTAAAATGCATCATGCTAAAACCAGAATCTAAGTTATGGATTAACTTTATTAAGACTCACTTAATGCCTACCACACACAACACCACTATTTTGTTGTCTCGACTGTTATTATTGCACTCTATTATTCATAAGCGTGCTATTAATGTTGGGAAAATAATCGTGAATGAGATTTATGCATGCAGTAAAAAGGATGTAGAAGCATTATATTTTACCAACTTAATATCTACTTTGTGGGAGAAAGAAAAGGTACCAATTGAGCCAATTGACGAACAACTGCCAAATAGGAGTGGGTTGATAAAGGCACAATATATGCGAGTGATGCAAGAAGGAATGCCATGACCAGTTGCACCGAAACCAACTGTACTAGTTGCCCCAGCAAGTGAACATGCCAGGACAAAAGAATCTGCACCAAATGAATTTTCCCTGCAGTTTCCCAAGGGGTGGTCGACCTAATACACCCTTTGCTAGAAAAGTTTGAACACATGGTGGAGCGAGGAATAAAGCTCATTCGGTATATCAAAGATTGAGATGTTACTCTTATGTGAATCATTTTGGAGAAATACCCCGATTGCCATATACCATTCCCTGTGTTCTATACAAAGCTACTTTCCACGGTAAGTGAAGCTGGCAAGAATGGCCCAGCTGAGAAAGAACCTGTCGCGGCAACTGCTACCAAAGATAAAGGTAAGAAACCCATGAATGAACCTATGCAAACTGAACCATCTGTTGATCCTGCAGATTCTGAAGACACCATGTCCCCACTATCGGATGCACAACCACCGAAACCAGCAAAGCGTAATGCTTTGCCACTTAAGGAATCCGATATGATAGGTGAGCTATAAGACGAGGTAGAGGAAATTGAAGCTCCAGCCCCTGTCCCACCAGCAAGACAACAACCATCGCGCACTGGAAAGCATGTAAAACATATGGCCACCAGGAAACTGTGATTCAGAGGTGACGACCTCTCGAATTAGCATTAGCATTTCTATTTTTATTTATCTTCTATTTACATACATTGAGGATAATATTTTCCACGAGTTTAGGGGGATTGTCTTTGTTTGTTTCATAATTAGTTGCATTTGCATTCATTTGTTTGTCCTCTCATGTTTTTCATGATAGCATGCATTTTTCATGATAGTTTGTGTCTCTAGCCATGACAGTTTGCCTGACTAAACTTGTTAGTAACCTACTGTGATATCTAATGATGATCCATTTCCCACGACATTAGGTTAAGAAAACTTTTGACTATAGGCTTAGCATGGAAATATGCTTAGGATTTTGTTATGATGTTGTTTTAATAAACATTTGTTGTGACTTGTTAATCTAGGAGTGCCTAGTGAACCTTAGGTAAGTAAGCATTAGAAAATTGCTAGATGTGTCTAACTGGCTCTAGCCCAAAAAATGAATGATGAATGAACCATAGCTAGAGGTGCCAAACACTAGCTCTAGTCTTAAGGTTTTTTGAAAATACTAGAGGTGCCCAACACTTGCTCTAGTATAAAAGCATAGTAAATAAATAAATAAAGAGATATGCCAGAGGTGCCCAAAACTGGCTCTAGTTAGATTGCTTGCCTCGGTAACTTAATAAAACTAAGGTTTTACTCGAAACTCTTATGATTAGCTTTGTAACTACCAGAGTTTGGGGACTCGAGGGTCAGAGTTTGCCCGAGGCATGGGCCCTGCATTTGGGCCATGGTAAATGGGCCTCATGAGCTTTAATGGGTTGGTTTTAAGGATTTGGGCTTGAATTTTGGACCTTGGTCTTGAAGGGTTATTTGGTATTGGGCTAGGAAGAATTAAGGAGGGCAATGTGGTGTTTTTGCTAGTGGATGAAAAATAGAAGCTTAGCTTCTTTAATTTTTTGCAAAAGCAGAAAATGGTGGAATCTTGAGAGTTTGTTGTGAGATCACGGTCTAAACCTTGAGGGAGTGTTGCTCAGCAACTAAGGATCTATAATCCAAGGTAAGATTTGCTAGATATGGTGGAAGTTGATGTTTTGATGGGGGTTGTTAGGGGAGTTCGAGATTAAGATTGAAAGGCTCTATTTATGGGTTTTTATGAGTCTCTAGTCCTCTAAAATCTTCCCAATAATGTAGTAATATGTTTGGTAATCTCTCTTTGTAGTGAAAGAGGGGGGAAACCTTCAAAGGTTTTTGTGAAGGAGAAAGCTTGAGGCTTGGTAAGAGCTTCATTCCAACCTTCAAAGTTGAGGTTAGTAAACTTCTAACTTCTACGTGTTCATGTGCATCATCATTTTGGTATGTGTTTCTTGAATAATGATGTTATGGTTAAGTTAGAGCTTGGTTGGTCATCAATGGTAGATTATTTAATTGGTGTTGATTGAGGGTAAAAATGATTAGAAACGCACTTAATAACTCCTCATAGCTTGTAGGATCGATTTGGGGCTTAACCATATAGGTTAAGAAGGATTTCAGGGTGAAATTCAAACCAGACTTTGAAAATCTAGGTTCGTGTATCAGTACTGGTGTTCCATATTGGTATGCCTTTGTTTAAAAGAGGGTTTGTATGTGAGGAGCGTACCGATACAGTAGGTTGTGTATCGGTACCCCATGCTTGATAAGGATTCTAGTGGTGATTTCGCATACGGATACACAATGGGCGTATTAGTACTACTGTTCTATTGCCTGAAGAGTGGCTTTTGAGTACCAGTACGCAAAGATAGGTGTACAAGTATGAGTAGGAATCGATACGGGGTGATTCACGTATCGATATTGGGTAACGATATGGGGGTGAGCATATTGGTATGACTTGAGGACCTATTTCTTTCGAACCTAAATTGAGTATTGGTACTCGTAGAGGAGTATCGGTACCTAGTGGGGTGTATCAATACCCATATAGGAGTATCGGTACTCACTAGAAAATTTGCCCAAGAAATTTGAGTTTTTGTTCGAGGGTTCCATAATTTGAGACAAAGGGGCTAAGGGTCTCCTATGATGTAAAATGAATGGTAAAACTAAAAAAAGGTGTATTTAACGTCTCTATGTATTAATTGACCCATAATGTGTTTAATTGAAAATGGATTGCTCGTGTTAGCAAATCATAGGGATCCTTGGTGGATCGAGTATGGTTGTGTGCTAGGTTAGGGCACCAGTTTGGTTGATTAAGTCAATCTTGTATGGTGGAATCCAGATACCTAGTGTATGAGTGTTGTAACACATGAAGGTCACTCGATGTGAGAATCTGAGTGATGAAACGAAGGCCATCCGATGTGAGATTTTGGGTGATAATATTAGCTCGATGTGAGATTTTGCGCCCCGCTCAGTGTGAGGTTCTGAGTGAAGAGTCGTCGTGCGATTCTAAGTATATTAGCTCGATGTGAGATTTCGAGCAGCTCAATGTGAGATTCTGAGCATGAGTTTATGTTATTGAGTTATTGAAATGTGCATACACATGTTTAGGCGGATATGGTATCGCTATTGCTTTCTCTTACCTTGATATCATGTCATCTAGCATGCTCTTAATTATGATTCACCTGAAGTATGGTTGAGTGGTTGTGTATCCACTGAGCTTTGTTAGCTCAGCGTTTGAAATTGTTTTTTTCGTTCGTAGGTTAGTAGGTTGTAGCGCGTAGCGGAGCACCATCGAAGCAAGGAATTCAGCATTGACCATTGTGGTATAGTACATGTACTTAGATGTAAAAGGCTATGTATTCGTAAGAACCTTTTATTTGCAACTCTATTTTGAATTTAATTTGTATCGGTCAAATGTTTTAAATGTTAGTCAATTGGAGCCCCTTATAAATGTTTAAATATTTTTATTATCGATGAATTTTGATGCGATCCTAATCAGCACCAACTTTATCTATGACTTGATCACGTCATTGAAGATCCTCAAGGCTGATTCTAAGGGAGTTCTTCCTTACTTCATTTTCTACTACCTTATTTATGATGTCATAAACATGCATTTATATCTTAGGATAGGTTTATCATGTATCCCATTTGTCATGCCCTATTAATTTATTATTCATGCATAGCATATGACCTACATCCTTACTTAGTTATTTCTTATTTTCTATTATATGCATACTTATGTGTGTTTACAACATTTGTAGGACATATCAGCCACATAAATGAATGAGAGATTGAAGGACAACTCACCTAAAGCTTAATCAGCTCAAAACAAGCTCACTCATTCAGTTGAGCTCCTTTCATCTCCATTGAGCTCCAATAAATTCAAGATAGCTTATGGACGCTCATGAAGAAGCTCACCTAGCTAAAGGGCAGCTCACAAAGCTCATTCAAGTCCAAACAAGCTCTTTCACTTGAGCAAGCATAAGAAAGCTCCTAAATAGCTCCATTCAGCTCTAGAACATGCAAGAAAAATCAAGGAAACTAGAATAGGAGTTCACCTAGCTAAGGGTAGCGTTCCATTTGTATGGAATGAAAAGAGAAAATAATTCTTCGAGTAATTAAAGGCCTACCTCGTAGAGGCTCCGATTTTGACACAACTCGAGCCGGGAAAGTATTATATTGTGTTTAGTGATGCATCTCTGAATGGACTAGGTTGTGTCCTCAAGCAAGAGGGTAAGGTGGTTGCTTACGCCTCGAGACAACTAAAACCATATAAACGAAATTACCCTACCCATGATTTGGAGCTTGCAGTTGTCATCTTTGTGTTGAAGATTTAGAGGCACTAACTTTATAGGGAAATGTTACATCTATACAGACCGCAAGATCTTAAAGTACATGCTTACCCAGAAAGAGTTAAATTTTAGACAGCTTCGTTGGATTAAGTTGTTGAAAGACTATG
Organism: Hibiscus mutabilis; assembly: GCA_019671005.1. Taxonomy (NCBI): domain Eukaryota; kingdom Viridiplantae; phylum Streptophyta; class Magnoliopsida; order Malvales; family Malvaceae; genus Hibiscus; species Hibiscus mutabilis. The sequence continues at coordinate 27,994,723 of CM033729.1, forward strand.
AAGCATCATTGAGTATTATCCGGGCAAGGCAAGCGTTGTGACAGATGCCTTGAGTCGTAAGTCCCTTCACTGTACATCCAGGGAGAAACAATATGTACCAAGACCTTCATCCTTTTTATTGGTGGCCGCATATGAAAAGAGATATTTCAAGATTTTGTGACAAGATGCTTAGCTTGCCAGCAAGTGAAGGCAGAACATCAGGTACCATCAAGTTTGATTCAACCGATTCAGATTCCACAATGGAAGTGGGATTGGGTCACCATGGATTTCAACACGGTTTTTCCAATGACACAAAGGAAACATGATGCTATTTGGGTGATAGTGGATAGTTTGACCAAGTCTTCTCATTTCTTGCCTGTGCGTATGGATTTCTCCTTAGAGAGGTTGCCTTAGATGTACATTACGGAGATAGTGAGGTTGTATGGAGTTCCATCATTGATCATTTTGGATAGGGACCTATATTTCACAGCTAGGTTATTTAAAAAGATCCATAATGCTTTGGACACTATGTTGCACTTCAGTATAGCTTTTCACCCTAAAACCGATGGTCAGTCTAAGTGGGTTATCCAAATTCTTGAGGATAGGCTCCGATGTTACATTATAGACTTTGAGGGAAGTTGGAAGGAGCAACTGCCGCTTGTTGAGTTTGCTTACAACAACAACTATCAATCGAGCAATAAGATGGCTCCTTTTGAGGCTCTTTATGGACGTAAATGTATGATACCCTTGGGTTGGACCGAGCTTTATGAGAGAAGGATTGTGGGATCTGATTTGGTTAGACGAACTGAAGAGAAGGTTCAGATCGTCAAGGGAAGGTTGCAAGCAACCTTTGATCGTCAGAAAGCCTACACGGATCGAAAGCGCAAGCACATCAAGTTGAGGTGGGTGAGAAAGTGGTTCTAAAGGTATCACTATGGAAAGGGATAATCCGTTTTGGGCGAAAGGGCAAGTTGAGCCCGAGGTACATTGGACCTTATAAGGTGCTTGAGAGGATTGGGCTAGTAGCTTATTGGCTATCTTTGCCTCTGAATTTGGCTCGTATCCATGATGTTTTTCATATGTCTTTGTTGAGACGCTACCGTTCTGACCCATCGCATGTCGTACCACTTGAGGATATTAAGGTTAACTTAGATTTAACATATGAAGAGGAGCTAGAGAGAGTGCTTGATAGGGGAGTCCAAGAGCTTCATAATAAGTGTATACCCCATGTTAAGATGCTGTAGAGGAACCATGGAGTCGAGGAGGCAATGTGGGAGGCTAAGGCTGATATGAAAGAGCTCTATCCGTATTTGTTTCCATCGAGTAAATTTTAAGGAAAAAAATTTCTTTAAAGGGGAGTGTTGTAACGACCTAGGTTTTGGGACTTGAGGGTCGGAGTTCGCCCAAGGCATGGGCCCTGCGTTTAGGCCATGGTAAATGGGCCTCATAAGCTTTAATGGGTTGGTTTTAAAGATTTGGGCTTGAATTTTGGACCTTGGGCTTGAGGGGCTGTCTAGTATTGGGCTAGGAAGAACTAAGGAGGCTAATATGGTATTTTTGCTAGTGGTTGAAAAAGAGAAGCTTAGCTTCTTTAATTTTTTTTGAAAAAGCAGAAAATAGATGATATCACCATGTTGGTGTCTTCATCCTCTTCCTAAGCCCATATCTCCACACTCAAATCATTAACCAAAGGTGGAATCTTGAGAGTTTGTTGTGTGAATCACGTTTTAAACCTTGAGGGAGTGTTGTTCAGTAACTAAGGATCTATAATCAAAGGTAAGCTTTGCTAGATATTGTGGAAGTTGAGGTTTTGATGGAGGTTGTTGGTGGAGTCTGAGATTTAGATTGGGAGGCTCTATTTATGGGTTTTTTAGAGTCTTCAGTCTTCTAAAATCTTCCCAATAATGTAGTAATATGTTTGGTAATCTCTCTTTGTAGTGAAAGAGGGGGGAGAACCTTCAATGGCTCTTGGGAAAGAGAAAGCTTGAGATCTTGGTGAGAGCTTCATTCTAGCCTTCAAATTCAAGGTTAGTATACTTCTAACTTCTATGTGTTCATGTGCATCATCATTTTGGTATGCATTGCTTGAATCATGATATGGTTAAGTTAGAGCTTGGTTGATTATCAATGGTGTATTCTTTAATGGGTGTTGATTGAGGGTAAAAATGATTAGAAGCACACTTAATAACTCCTCATAACTTGTAGGATCGATTTGGGGCTTAACCATATGGGTTAAGTAGGATTTCAGGGTGAAATTTGAACCAGACTTTGAAAATTTAGGTTTGTGTACCGGTACTGGGTCGTTGGTACCGGTACGCCTTTGTTTAAAAGAGGGGATTTATATGAGGGGCGTACCGGTATAGCAGGCCGTGTATCGGTACCCCATGCTTGATAAGAATTCTAGTGGTGATTTTGTGTACCGGTACGCAAGCGGCGTATCGGTACTACTGTTTTATTGCCTAAAGAAGAGCTTTCGAGTACTGGTACGCAAAGGTGGGTGTACCGGTATGAGTGGGAGTTGGTACGGGGTGATTCACATATCGGTATTGGGTACCGATATGAGGGTGAGTGTAACACCCTTACCAATATTTTTTATCCAATACTAGTTAGAGTGCCACATAGAGAATTGCTAACAATCCATAATTGTCATTTATTTAAAAATCACAATAAACTATTTATCAATTTATCGCGTAATATCAGTTTTCTATTTTTCAATCTGCCAATTAATTTCGATTTCAGGCTGTAACTTAGTAGTTCATAACTATAGCCTATAAGTATTATAACTGCCTAAAACCTGCCTAAATTAAAAATCTAATCGACTACTCTATTTATTCAATTCCTAATAGTTACTCGATTTTACACTAGTAATTCATTTAACCATTTTCAATTTTAATAAAGCTACTCACCATTCATTATCAGCATAAACTAATTTATAAGTTATTACAAATTATGTCTAAACTAGTTTAAAACCAACTACTATTATCATATACATGCCAACTAGTAAAATCAAAATACATCAAAAATGTCATTACTAATACCGTAAATATACTCCTTGCTGAGTAGGATGCCAAAAACTCCTTACTCTGATTCATGCTTTTCACTTACGCGTGAAAATCATCACACGCTAAGTATACACTTAGTGAGGCAATAATAATATCTAGTGCAATACAACATACTTATATATAAAGTTATAACAATACTAATTGCATCATGATCACTAGATATGTATTACCATTATGTTAACCATATATTAACTTAATATAAACCAGACATAAATTTTTGACCAATATGCTTGCCATTTGTTCCAAAAGCTCATAAACTTTTTCACATCTTTATCATTTAGAAAGCAATAAATCGTAGCCCAAATATAAGCCTATGAGGACCCTGGGTACACGAGTCAAATATGCACTGAAGTGCTAATACATATAAGGTTGTGCCCACCATAATACACATAAGGTCGTGCCCACCATATGCACTAAGTGTTCTTTATATACACTATAGAGCTAAACCGAATATGCAGCGTGTTGTTGGACTCTATGGCATGCCAACTATACCCTATCCCTCAATAATATACTTGGGCATATATTCCATATTTATTTCATTCATGGCAATGGATATCAACATAAGTTAAGACTGGGCAGTTCATACCCGAATTAACATTCATAATATAACATCATATATAACTAGTGATCCATGCATTTATATTTAACTTTTGACATATTTAGAACATGTCAAATATATGATTAATGACATAAATATCATGCTAATATAAATAAGGTAGACTCATCGCAAGTCTTCATAATGATGTATAAAACATCCATGTATCATATTATGTATGCATTGCCCTCACCTTTGCGCGCCTATTTAAAGACCAACCAAGCAAGCATTCGAGGAGTAGTTTTTGGGGATTTTTGATGGTGCTTGATCAAGGGTGATCGGAAGAGGAAGGCTGCATGGTTCGTCCAGCTAGACCGAGGGCTTGGAGCCATTGAAAGGCTGCATCGAGATACCCCCTTCTTGCCCATTCTCCTTGTTTAGTTATTTTTTAATGATGATATATTTTGAAAAATGTTTATGGTTTTTCGGTTAAATCCCTCACTATGAACTAATTCAATAGTTGGTGGGGGATGTTTGCGTTAAAACGTTGTTTTCATGTTTTAGTTTTTACTAATAAATCTGCCTTGACAATGTTTTATCTTTTTGGCATACTTTAATGTTTTCTAAATACTTTGCCAAGCGAGAGCTAGCACTATTGGCCTACTGCTCCTCAATATCTTAACAGACTTGGGGTGGCAACGATCAAGTTGTTGAATACTAAGGAGAGAAGCCTCGAGAGAAGTCGTTCAAGTAGATGAACTTACTTCAGGAGTGAAATCTACCCCTTAGGAGTATAGATTGGATCTTAGTCAAATTGGTTTATTTAATAGCATGCACTATAGAGATATAGGGGTTTTTACATGATTAATTTAGGGAAATGACCATCGAGAGAGGCATTGCTAATTTTGAATCTGCTCGGCAAACAATGCCAAGACAGGTTGTTATTAAAGGCTGCCACGACATGAATAGCGTGAAAACCAGGCATTCCCTGCCAATGCTCATCATTCATTAAAGCACCTTCCTTGCCAACGTCTTTACTTTACTTTTATTTCTTTTCTATTCATTTATTTCCAAAACCAACTTCAAAACAAAGCAACTTTTTCTCAAGACAAGTAACAATCATGGAAATTGAATTCGAAGTCAATCTTTGTGGGATCGATACTCAGCTTAATTGTTGTATTACTTGCAGAACGTGTATACTTTCACAAAAAAGACTCATCTTAGCATTGTTTTATACTTTTCCAACACATATCTTCTGCCCCTTTTTGCCAGCATTCACTTAGAGAATCTACAAGTTTTTGGCGCCGTTGCTGGGGATTACGACGGAATTTATTGCTTTTATTTTTACTTATTTTTTTCATTTTACAAACTTTGTTTTTTGTTTTGATCATTAATTTTTTCTTTCTCTTTTTTTTAGGAAAGCTATAAAGAAGAGTATAGGCAGCCACATATGGTATGATGATGACTACATTTTTCCCACGTATTACTGCCAATATCCAACTCCAAGAGCGGTCCATGAGTAAAGACGATATGAAACGCATGAAGATTATGCCTATACAACACTCTCAGCACAAATTTATAACTTGAAAAACATGATTACATCAATGCAAGTACCTAAGAAGTTCAGCAAAAAGCAAGCAACACCCGTTGTTTGTGCATATTGTAGAGGATGCCAATAATTTGACAATTGCCCCTTCAACCCTAATTCCTATTGTTACATGAAGCACGGTAATGTAAACAACCCTTCCTCCTACAACTTCAACCAAGGATGGAACCAGAATCAAAATATTTTTTGGAATGATCAAGACGATGATTATTTTTATGCACCTAACAACTTTGTTGCACCACCAGACTTCAAACAAATGCCATCCCAAGGCAGCATTCTTCATGAGAAATCAGCGACAGATCATTATGGATCCAATACAACGTTTGCCATGGCAAAATTACCTTTAGAAATGTTAATACACAACAATCCACCTCAAGAGCAAACAAATTAAATTAGAGACGCAATTGAAGAAGCCATGGATGCTATGAGAGACTGGAAGAACAAGTCAGGAGGCTTGCCAATGCTGTGAATGGCTTGCCTAAAGAGAACGAGATAGATCTTCCATCAAGGCAGCAAGAGGTGGCAAATGCTTCGGTTATTGGTAACAATCAGAATGCCATAGCAACGCTACATCAAAAACCTGGCAATTTTCTTCCTCCATCTGCTCCTCAAGGAATTCAGAATCAACATTACGAGTATCAGGTTTTTCCTAACTCACTTGAATCAAGATATTATACTGATGAAGAGTACTCAACAACATGTACATCAGGCTCATTAGTGGTAATAGAGTGTGAGGAAAAATTTGAGGGAAATGATCCTGAACATAAAAACATCGAGGCAAAGCTAGATAATGTTGCCAAGATCGATGCCAGGAAAGAAAGGGATTATGAAGTTACAAACCAAGAAGATGAAGGAAATTAGCCAATTATTTGCCAGGAAGAGAAATTAGTGCCATGAAGTGAACCCAATCACGTAGAGAAAGAAGAGGAGGAGGATGATGATGCCATAACACTATCTGATGCCAGACCTCTAAAAACTCTGCCATGTAATACGGATGATGCTTGGCAAAAAGGGAAAGAACAAAGCAAAGCTGTCACTCCCCTAAGTGACAACCAAGTTGAGATTTTAACGTGTGAAGAAAAGCCAATTGTTTGCCATGCGAATAAATCAATGCTAGTGGAATAAACCAAAGAAGCTAAGAAAGGGGAAGCAAGCACTAGCACTGCCAGATCTGAATCTGATGCCAACACCACCTCAGCAAAACCAGTGGAACCAGTAATTACCAACCCTATATTGGTAAGACAAATAAATGTTACTTTTAATGTTGTCAAAGCTCTTAAGTGTGCAGATGAACTTGAAGAATGACATCCAGTTGAGCCAATGGAATCCATTTTAGATGAGAACCTAGCATTGACTTGCCAATGAATGACAGTTGATGCCATCAAACATAAGTGCGATGGCAAAACAATTTAGTGACAAAGAAGATCGATTCTGGTCAGGACTGATGCCATGAAGCGAGGTGTGCTTAGATGGCTAGTTACTGGAAGAAAAAGTAGTCCAGATGGTAAAAATGAAGAACTGAAGCAAGGGAATTTGGCCATGACAATAATGCCAGAGATGGTGCTGCCATAAATTAAAGATTTACCTAAGAATGCTATGGCAAGTCTGGAACTGGTTGAGAATACATACACCTTGGCATCAAACGAAACAGAAGGACCACAACCTAAGCACTATTGGGGTGCTGAATTCAATCAAAGATTTGATAGGCCTACATGGAAGAGCTATTTTGGTTTTTTGAGGTGGTTATTCAAAACCCCCATGGCAAAACATTCTCCCTTGTTGAGCAATCTAGAGTTCGGCATACTCAAAGGTAAGCAATTCTTTGGCTTTCTATGTTGGTTATTCAAACAAAAGATTACCATAGACTGAAGCACTACTGGGAAGGAAATCAGAATAATGCCAAAGAGAAAATTCTCATTACGAAAATTCAGTAACTCTTTGCCAACTCAGTTTGATCATTGTGAATAATTTAGGAGATTATTTTTTTCAGTACATAGGATATCTCAATTTTAAATTTTTAGTTTTTCGTTTGTTTTCTTTTTCTAATTTGAAAGGTTTCTTTGAGTGAATGCAGGATTTTGTTGCCAAGGCAAGGACTAGCATGGGCTGATTGAACAAAATGCAGAGAATGAACTTGCTGTAGAGGATGAACACACCAAGTTTGCAGAAGCCTTGGACGATGCCAAGAGGAAGATGATGTTGAAGGAAATTTGTGAACTTGTCACTAAGTGGACTGTGTCATCAAAATGCCATTAGACGGTGAAGCGGCTGGCATTGAAATACTGGCATTGTTACATTCAATCATCATGGGCCGCAAGATAAATATTGGCCGTATCATTATTGATGAAACTTATAAATGTGTCGGTAAGGATAATAGAGTTTATGTTTCCTTTTATTGATTTCTAACATTTACATGTAGCATAGCGTGCCAAATTTGATATAGATAAAGCTCAAGAGCTCAAGGGAATGACGATCACTCCTGCCCTGTGGAGGTAACTCAATACTGAGGAGAAAGGCAAGGGAAAGATTGCCGAGTCTGTGCGTAAGGCCAGGATGCCAAAGGCAGTGCCCGAGACTCCGATGCCATCTGGTTCATTAGCAATGTTTTCCCAGATATATCAGCACCAGGAGGTCATCCTCCAGAAATTAAAGAAAGCCAAGGAGCGAAACTCGATGCTTTGGCAGTATGTTCATGTCAGGGACCATGCCATGAAGAAAACATGTAAGGAATGTTTGTCCACACACTGCCTGTACTTTTTGAGTTCCCTGCAGACCTCCTTGACAAGGATGACATGCTAGCCAGACCACACTCTGTCCACGCGCTGACCCAGTCTGATGCCACCATTGTTCAAGAATTCTATGTCCATCTTGTGACCGAAGATTCGCCCTTCTTGATGATTAGAGGTACGCATGTGTGTTTTGATGAAGGATATATTAACACTATGTTTGATTTGGATAATGCAGGGGATGGATATTTTGAGTATGCCAAGAGAAAGAAGTTGATGGCAGATTAGTGTGAGATGGCACATCATGGATAGTGTCATCGAAGGGCCACTGAACGGTGAAACGATTGGCATTGAAACATCATCTGAGAGGATTAATCAGTTTTTAAAGGCCAATATGATGCCTACAACCCACAATGAGACCATCTTGGAAGAAAGGCTAATTTTATTACACTCTATCATGATGGGGCATAAAATTAACGTTGGCAAGCTCATCATCGATAAAACTTATAATTGTGCAGTAAGACGTAATGGCAGTTTGTTCTTTTCTTTGTTAATTTCTAACATTTGCATGCTCCATGGTGTGCCAAAGCTTGATACAGGTAAAGGTAAAAGGATCAAGGGAACAATAAACACAGCTGCTATTTGGAGAAACCTCACCATTGCCGAGCAAAAAGACAAAGGCAAGGGGAAGGTAAAAGTGCCCACGCTAAAGCCAAAGGTGTCAAAGGCAGTGCCAGCCACCATGCCAGCCAGTTCACTGCCAGTGTTGTCTCAAATTTATCATCGCCAGGAGATCATTCTCTAAAAGTTAGAGACAACCGAGGAACTCAATGATAAGATAAGGCACTACACAAAGGAGAGGGATGCTATCATCAGGGAGGTTCTTGAATAAAATGTCCCATGATTTTGTGACAGCATTTCCAGATTTCCCTACTGAGCCCTCTGCCAGCGTTGATGCCATGCCAGCCAATCCATACGAGAAGAAGTCTACAAATGGGATTCTTTCTCTTCCTCAACTCTTTTACATGCCATTCCATTGCATTTACATGATCATGCATGTTATTTTTATGTTTTCTTATATATATGTTGTTTCCATGCATTGATGTGTTTCCTCACATTTCTGCCATGCCATGCATTTCATGTTTACATTTATGTTGCCATGCCATTTGCCATGACATTTAGGTCATTTAGAATAGATGAATACCGAACCATTAAAAAAGGAAGAAAAAAAATTGCCTCGATTTAATTTTGAAGAATGTTAACACTTGTTAGGCAGGTTTAATTTGATCTAGGTGTCTATCCAATGAAGAAATTTTAATCTTCAGTTGCAATGCCATGCCAACAGAATAGTTATGCCAGGTTTGCTATGTAATTGGTCTCTAGTTTAGGGAATTGAACTTACACTTAACACATAGTATGTATCTAGTTCCTTAGCAAACTTTGACCTTTTGAAGCTATACTCAGATTTAAAAAAAATTATGCCAGGGTAAAAAAAGTAAATAAGGCAGCAATGTTCTACCAAGGCAAGAAAAAAAATAGAACTCTCCTCTACCTTATGGATAATAAGCTACTTAGGGCTTCGTGGTTTGCTCCCTCTTAGTTCTCAAGTCCAAAACTTTAGGGAAAGAGTTGAAGAGAAAGCCTATTGATGTCTAGATTAAGGTGGGGATTCGTGGTATGCTCCCTCTTATCTCTCACACTAAATAGTGTCATGAAGCAAGCTTAAATTAATGCCAACATAAACCCTTGGCAAAGAAAAAAAGAAAAGAATTCGAGTTTAGGTAGTAAGATTGTCTAAGAAAGTGAAAGGATACTTGATGCATATTGCCTACACATCATGCACTCTTCATAAACTTAGATTAGAGTTATATTACTGCACTTAAATTTCTACCTGCTTGGCATTATTGCACTAAGATACTGAGGACAGAAATAGAGCCAAAATTTGCTTGCCAATACTTGTTGGCATTCTAACCAAAATTTTGTCGAGGTAACATTTTCACAGTTTTTGTTTTTATTTGTTTGCATTACATGAGGACAAGCAATGAGTTAGGTTTGGGGGTGTGTTACCTCTCTAAAACTATTATTTTTAATGCCAATCTTACAATCCTTTTGCTTGTTTTTAGGTACATTTAATTGTATAATGTTGTTAAAATCATGCATTTGCATAAGGAGTTTAGAATTTTGTCTATGTCAGTGTGAATGGTTGTTTTGTTGGTAATTTTGCAGGTTTGGCATAGTATTTGGCCCATAAATGAAACACATGAAAGAATTCCAGAGAGAATGCCGAGTTGTTGTTGGCAGTGAAGGACCAGAAGAGAAATGCCAAGCACCATTGACAATAGGATGCTAGAAGAGTTATGCTAAGAACCCTTGGCAATGCCAGCCCGAAAAAATAGGACCAAATCAGGCTATGAAAAAATACAATTTGATCAAACTCCAAAAAAATAGGATGGCGAAAAAAATAGGATGCCAAGTACTGGCACAGATGGATCAAACGATGCCAAGCTCGGCTACAAAAGGATCGACGGCATATGATGTTAGCCCTAGTGAAAACCTGATCAGCTTATCACCTTATCACTTCAAATCTGGATAATATGATCACATCCCCTATCCCTTGCGCATTCAAATTCAAACTCAAAGGCTTATCATATGCCCTCCTTGCATGCCTATTTAAAGACCAACCAACCAAGCATTGGAGGAGTGGTTTTTGGGGATTTTTGGTGGTGCTTGATTGAGAGTAATCGAAAGAGGAAGGCTGCGTGGTTTGACCAGCTAGACCGAGGGCTTGGAGCCATTGAAAGGTTGCATCGAGAGACTCCCTTCTTGCCCATTCTCTTTGTTTAGTTATTTTTTTAATGATGATGTATTTTGAAAACGCTTATGGTTTTTTGGTTAAATCTGTCACCTTGAACTAATCAATAGTTGGTGGGGGATATTTGCGTTGAAACGTTGTTTTCATGTTTTAGTTTTCACTAATAAATCTTCCTTGGCAATGTTTTATCTATTCGGTATACTTTAATGTTTTCTAAATACATTGCCAAGCGAGAGCTGGCACTGTTGGCCTACTGCTCCTCAATATCTTAACATACTTGGGGTGGCAACAATCAAGTTGTTGAATACTAAGGAGAGAAGCTTCGAGAGAAGTCGTTCAAGTAGATGAACATACTTCGAGAGTGAAATCTACCCTTTAGGAGTATAGGTTAGATCTTAATCAAATTGGTTTATTTAAAAGCATGCACTATAGAGATATAGGGGTTTTTACATGTGATAAGTGTTCAAAACTACTATTTTTCTTACCCTTTTTACTCATATTATTGTTAGACTTAGGCTCATATTAGTTGCATAATTAGCCATTCATGCACTAATCCATGTTTCCTTCCATCGTTGAGCTTGAATACATAACTTGGTAGTTTTTGTGGGAAAAGATGCTGCTTTGGTGTGTTTTGTGTGTATGTGCAGGATCACTTGCCAAAGCTAGTTGCCAGGGCAATGCATGAAGGAGATGCCGAGCTCGTTGCCAACAATGCATGAAGGAGACGCCGAGCCAGTTGCCAGGGCAATTGTCGACAAAGAATAAGGTGATATGGTAGTCAAAATTGATGACTAGACAAGCCCAAGATGACGTGGAGCAAAGCTAAATCCCAAAGGAGTTTGATTTCCATGAAGAGATTAAAAAAGAATTAAATTCCAAGAAGATAGGAGAAGTTCTAGAAGGAATATAATTATAATAAAGAATTATATTCTTTAAAGATAATTTAATTCCAACTTAACTTCGTCCTCAAAGAAGGAATTTGACCTAGCCCTATAAATTAGAGGAATTTTGACAACTCCAATGGAGAGCAAGGAGAGAGAATTTTTTACAAGCATCTAGGGCAAAAAGATTTTGACAGGCTTCATTCTTCATCTTTTTCTTTCTTGTTCAATTAGGTTCATGCTAGGGATTCTTTATCTTGTGTTTCTTTGGAACCTAGCCATGAACTAAATCTATTTGGCTAAGGTTATTGTGTCTTGTGGTTGTGAGAAACTATTGGATTTTGTTTAGGAAATAAGAGTTTGCACTTTTCTATTCAAGGTTTATTCATTCTTGGTTCTTATTCTTGTTTGCGAGTGAATTGGGAGAGGATCTCGTAACTTCATCTATTTATCTAATATAGGGAGAGTTAGATTCAAGAAACGAATGAATATGATCTTTATTCAATCTATTGATGGTGAAGATTAATATGGATTATGAATAAGTTAAGGATTTCAACGGCTAAGAGGAGTGCAAGATTGGTTGTTGTTCACCCTTGATTCATGCAGGGATGTATTATCAAGGCATACACAAGTAGCTAGAGTTTCAACTTAGGGATAAGAAGAAACCATTGAAGAACGCTCTGCCGAACCTTGAAGGTTGCTGCCCAGACGCCCAAGTAGTTGCCCAACTAGTCGCCCAGACAACCATTGATTAGTTGCCAAGGCAACCCTATTGTGCAAGTTGCCACGGCAACTGAGTTGCCTGTGCACTCTTTTACCAAGACGATCCAATCGGATATCACACCTCAACTCACGATAACCTGGCCTATCTCTCTCATTTAATTACATTTCCTTTACTTATTTGCTTTCAAGATTAGTTATTAGTTAAAACTCCTATAATCCTCTACTTGTGTTTTCTTTTACTTTTTACAATGCAAGAAACTATATTCTTGAAGTGGCACCAATCCCTGTGGAGACGATATCTTTTATACTATAACTTGCAACGTGTATACTTGCACAATTGCGTAGCACTTATTACGCGCAACAAGTTTTTGGCGCCGTTGCCGGGGATTGGCAATAGCGACTTTGTTTTTATTTTCTTGCACTTTCTTTTTACTTTTCTTGTTTAAGATTCAAAGGGCTAACAAACTTTGGTTTTGCATTGGTATATGACCAGGGCGAGACCGATTACACCAGAATATCCCTTTGATCCAGAAATCGAACGAACCTTACAAAGACTTATACGAAGGATAAGAGTAGCAATGCTAATCAAGACGGCAATATGAATCAAGATGTTCCAGCAGGAGGAGGAGTGATTCTTGCACGAAACATAACTATTCGAGACTATCTTGAAGAAGATCTTGATGGACTTAATCCAGGAGTTGTCGCACCTGAAATTGAAGCCGACCACTTTGAGTTGAAACTGGTAATGTTTAATATGATCAACACAATTGGTCAATTTGGCGGCTCAGCAACTGAAGATGTATGGCAACATCTTAAATCTTTCCTCGAGATTTGCAACTCGTTCAAAGTACACAGATTCACCCCTGATGTCTTACGATTAAGATTATTCCCCTATTCACTGAGGGATAGGGCGAAAGCATGGTTGAATAGCATTCCTGCCGGATCAATAGCATCTTGGATCGATCTTTGTCGTGATTTCCTTGCTCAGTTTAATCCTACAAATTTGACTGATAAGCTTCGTAACGACATTACTCCTTTTCGGTAGGCAGATGATGAATCCATGTACGAGGCTTGGGAGCGATATAGAGAACTTCTACACAAATGCCCCCTACACGGATTCCCAGTGTGGACACAAGTAACAATGTTATACAACGTCGTGAATACACCAACAAGGATAATGCTAGATGCCTCGGCAAACGGCATACTCCTAGATAAGTCACCGGAGGAAGCAATGCAAATTCTAAACAGGCTGGCCAAGAATGATTATCAATTCCCCTCTACTAGAAGAGGAGGAGTTAAACGTCAAGCCACAATACATGAACTAGGATGATCAGATTCAATTTCGGCACAATTGGCCACTTTAACCAAGATGATCCAGAACATGCAAAAACCAAACAAAACACATGAGGTCAAGGTAATGGATTCTTTTTGTGAGTTATGTGGTGATAACCATGATTCTTCTGAATGTATGCAGAATCTGGAATCCAGCTTCTATGTGGGGAATTACAATTGGAACACCAATGTGATGTCCAATACATACAATCCAGCTTGGAAGAAGCACCCTAATTTTTCATGGAGTAATCCCAACAATGCTCTAAACCAGAACAATCAGAATGCTCAAGCATCAAGATTCCAGCAGAATATGCCACGGCAACAGTTACCGCAGCAACAACCGACAACATCTAGTTCTTTGGAAAATTCTCTAAATGCTTTTATGATGAAAACTGAATCTTATATGGCTGAGAATAGTAACTTCATAAAAAGAACTGATGCTTTTATTAACAGGACCTAGATGAGATTGCAAAACCAAGAGGCGGCAATCAAATCATTGGAAAATCAAGTCTGACAGTTTGCTCAAAATCTGAATATTAGACCGCAAGGAGGTTTACCTAGCGATACTAAAGTCGCAAGAGGAACTGGCCATGAGCAATGTAAGGCGATCACCAATAGAAGTGGCCAACAACTTAGAGAGGCTCAAGCCCGCTCATCAAACAAAAACTCCACAAAAAGATCAAGATGAACCTAGCGGCAAAGCCTCAGATGCTGAACCAGGAATTGCCGCGACAACCGGCAATAAGCATGCCTCGGTAACCGACGATAAGGATGCTTCGGCAACTTGTGATAAGCATGCCTCAGCAACCCCAATTGATAATGCCTCGGTAACTCCAATTGTCCCGGCAATGCCGTCAATCAGGTTCCAAACCAATGAAAGGATCGAAGATATCTGACTTCCACCACCATTCCCACAAAGGTTGAAGCGACAAAAGCAAGAATATCAATTCAAGAAGTTTATTGATATCCTAAGCAAGTCCACATCAACTTGCCATTAGTGGAAGCAATTGAACAAATGCCAAACTATGCCAAGTTTCTTAAAGACATTGTGTCCAAGAGAACAAGGCTAGGAGAGTTTGAAACAGTTTCCGCAATAGAGGGATGCATAGCAATGTTGCACAATCGTATGCCACCTAAGTTGAAGGATCCCGGAAGTTTCACAATACCCTGTTCCATTGAAAACCACTATGTCGGGAAAACATTATGCGACCTTGGGGCTAGCATAAACTTGATGCCTAAATTGGTTTTCCAGAAACTAGGAATCGGGAAGGCAAGACCTACAACAGTTATGCTACAGCTAGCCGACAAATCCTATGTGCATCCAGAGGGAAAAATCGAGGACATACTGGTAAAAGTTGATAAATTTATTTTTCCCGCTGACTTTATTGTTTTGGATTGTGAAGCAGATGAGCATGTACCTATCATTCTCGGGAGACCATTCCTAGCAACAGGGAGAACCTTGATCGATGTTGAAAAGGGAGAACTCACAATGAGGGTGAATGACCAGCAAGTTAAACTAAATGTGTTCCAAACACTAAGGCATGTCGATGATCCAGAAGAATGCCAACTTCTTCATGCCACGACAGAGTTTAACTTCGACGAGGAATTTAGTTGCCTCGGCAACTACATTGCCGAACAAGAGGAACCCGAGGAGTATGAAGAATCGGTTAATGAGGAACAACAAGAAAAAGGCAAATTGGCTAGTCAATCGACCAGGAAAAGAAGCTGATCAAATTGTTGATGCTACATAAGAAGGCAATAGGGAGGAGGACGCGGATCTAGAGATATGCGATGCATTTCTGGATGAACAACTTTTAGTTGCCTCGGCAACCATGGACGCGCACGCCTCGGCAATTTTGGGAGCAGTCGCCAAGGCAGCACATGCCTCGGCAATACCCTGGTACGCGGATTTAGTTAATTTCCTTGTGTGTGGTATTTTACCTTATGGCCTTACTCACCAAGGGAAGAAGCAGTTTCACCATGATGCTAAGCATTGCTTTTGGGACGAGCCTCTTTTGTTTAAACAATCTACAAATCAGGTTAGGCGCTGATGTGTCCCTGAGGAAGAGCAACAAAATGTACTCGGGCAATGCCATTCTTCACCCTATGGAGGACATTTTGGAGGAAATCGTACCGCGGCCAAAGTTTTGCAATCTGGTTTGTATTGGCCAACATTGTACAAAGATGCCCAAGACTTTGACAAGCAATGTGATCGTTGCTAGAGGACGGGCAATATCTCTAGACGACATGAGATGCCACTCCAGAACATCATCGAGGTGGAATTGTTCGATGTATGGGGGATCAATTTTATGGGACCTTTCCCATCTTCATTCGGCAACCTCTACATTCTACTTGTCGTCGACTACGTGTCTAAATGGGTTGAGGCAGCTGCAGTTCCCAACAACGATTCCAAGATCGTGCAACGATTCTTGTAGAAAAACATATTTACACGGTTTGGGATGCCGAGAGTAATTATCAGTGACGAAGGCAAGCATTTTGACAACAGACTTATTGCCAAGATGTTGCAACGCTTCGGCGTATCACACAAGATCGCCGCGGCATATCACCCATAAACCAACGGGTAAGCAAAAATTTCCAACTGAGAATTGAAGGGTATACTCGAGAAAGTTGTAAATCCCTCTAGGAAGGATTGGTCATTAAGACTAGATGACGCACTTTGGGCATATCGTACTGCATTCAAAACACCCTTAGGTATGTCCCCCTTCTGACTTGTCTATGGCAAAACATGCCATCTACTGGTGGAAATCGAACACAAGGCATACTCGGCAATCAAGATCGTGAATATGGATTGGGAAAGTGCCGGACAAAAGCGTTTGTTGGACCTTAATGAGATAGAAGAATTTCGTGCAGTCACCTATAACAATGCACGAATCTAGAAGGAGAAAACAAAGCAATGGCATGACAAGAAACTATTGTCGCGGCAATTCATGCCAGGGCAACTAGTTCTCTTATTCAATTCTTGGCTAAAACTTTTCCCGGGAAAGCTAAAATCAAGATGGTCGGGACCATTCGAAGTTGTCAAAAAATTCTTTCCTTGTTGAAGATGTTTTCCTTCTTGGATCAAAATTCCTCTTTATCTTGAACTTTTTTCCTACAATTAAACACCCCTTGCTGTCACCCTCCCCCTAAACCAAAACCCTTTTTTTGTCTTCCCCTAATCACACCCACCATATTTACCACCTATCTTTTCTATAAAACCCATCACCCTTAACCTATTCCTACTTTTTATCTTGTAACTCTTTAGTTTCTTTTATTTTCTTTTCTTTTATTTGTTTTTACAAAACTCACACAAAGATCATCCATGGCATCCAAAATTAAATTTTTGGTTCATCCAAAGAACCAAGATACAAGAAGTTTGCTACACCGGTGGTTCAAGAAAGATTTCACTCCAAGTTTGAAAGCCGGAAGATTTATGAAGAACAAGGCATTGAATACTCCAACTCTCATCAAGATTTCAGCCTTGAACCATTCATCTTCGAGAGGATTGCACATCAAAAGTGGCAAATCTTTTGCCATCAATCGGAACCGGGCAACATCTCATGGGTAAGAGAATTCTATGCTCACTCACCTAACCCGGATAATCCTTATGTTTTTGTTCATGGCAAGGCCATACTCATAAGCCCCGAAAATGTCAACACCTTTTACGGGCTTTACATTGAGAAGTACGAGCATCAAGCCTTCGTTGATCAAATCACGCCCAAGCAACTCGACAAGGTGCTTCAAGAACTCACTCAACCGGGAACTCATTGGAACGACGGTAAATAAAGGGCACGGTAAATCGCCTTCGGCTTAAACCTGAGGCAAAACTATGGAATAAGTTTGTTAAAACTTCTTTAATGCCCACCACACACAATACTACCATTAATATACCACGTTTTTTGCTCATACATTCTATTTTGCATAGTCGCATCATTAACATTGGAAAAATTATTTGTGATGAGATTTTTGTATGCAGATCAAACGATAAGGGTTCTCTTTTCTTTCCTTGCTTAATTTCTAATCTTTGCAAGGAGATGCATGTCCTAAGTGAGCCCACCGATGAAAAGGCCCTACCAAAGTCCGGTTGGAATCAAGCACAAATCTGAAAGCTAATGGGAGAGGCACAGGAAAAATCTTCAAGACCTCCAATTGCCACGGCAACTCCTGCCACCCCGGCAATCCCTAACGCCCGGGCCACTCGGCCATCAACCCCAGAACACTTTGAAGCACTCTTGCAACCATTGGCGAGCCACCTAAGGCAAATTGAAGACCGGCAACTAATGTTCATGCGGTACATGAAGCAGCACAACAATGCCATCACCCAAGTCATCATAGAAAAGTACCCGGACAATCGCGTGCCATTCCCAATCTTTCCTGCCGAGATCCTTGCCCCAGCAACCAATGAAGCAGTCGCCACGGCAACCGTAACAGGTGATGTCGTGGCAACCTACATCGTGCCTGCACAAGCTGATGCCACGATAACCAACCCTAAAGATGCCACGGCAACCAGAGCTAAAGACGTCCCGGCAACCACTGCAAAAGCCAAAGGTAAAGCACCTATGCCCGAATCAACTCCTATGGAATCATTTTCTGATTTTTTCTGATTTGGACGAGTCCTCTATTGCACCAACAAAGACCGCACCAATTGAATCCTCCAAGCAAAAAGCTAATGACATTGATGAAGAGGACGATGAGGACAACCCTGTACGAGGATCGATTCCACCACCGGCAACAAGAAAACAACCATCGCGTTCAAGCAAGAGAATCAAGACACCGACCAAAAGGAAACTAATCATCCACGACGACAAACTCTCGGAGTAAGTCCTTGTTTGCATTTTATTTTTCGTTATTTTTATTTAATACGTGCATTGAGGACAATGCCTCACTCGAGTTTGGGGGGGATTGTTATTAGTAGTTACCATGTTTAGTTACATTCATCTTAAGTATTACATTTAGGATACATAAATTGCTTGCCATGCCTTTAGTTGGAACAAGAATTTCCTAGATTTGATGAATATCCAATGATGACTTTGCCAATGCACTTAATTGATAGAATTTTTATTCTAGGATAACCATGGAAAAACTTAGAATTTTACTATGATGCTAAATTTGATGAAACACTGTTGTGGTTTGATTGATTTAAGGAATTCTAGTGAACTTAGGTTGATAATTAAACAAATTGGGGGATTAGAATAAAAATTGGATGAATGCTAGAGGTGCCCGAAATTGGCTCTAGCATGTGCTAAAAAATTGATCGCTAGAGGTGCCCGAAATTGGCTCTAGCATGTGCTAAAAAAATGATTGCTAGAGGTGCCCGAAACTGGCTCTAGTATATGCTAAAAATTGATCGCTAGAGGTGCCCGAAACCGGCTCTAGTCAAATAAATTAATTAACTTAAGAAAACTAAAAACAAAACACTAGAGGTGCCCAAAACTGGCTCTAGTTAAAACATGTTAAAAATAGCCCAATGAAGTAATTTGAAAACCTCTTGTTTGCATAGAATTTGAAAAATTAACTTGCACACAACTCCGCACACACTCACAAGCATTATAGTTTGATTCCGAGTAACTCCTTAGTTTTCCGAAAAATTAAAAGCCAATCATACTTTGTGCCCCGGTTCTGAGAATTGAAATCAAGTTCAAAGCTAAGTTTGTGAAAATTCAAGTCTTGGCAGGTAATTATTAGTTTGCATTGCTTGAGGACAAGCAATAGTTCGAGTTTGGGGGTGTGATAAGTGTTCAAAAGTACTATTTTTCTTACCCTTTTTACTCATATTATTGTTAGACTTAGGCTCATATTAGTTGCATAATTAGCCATTCATGCATTAATCCATGTTTCCTTCCATCGTTGAGCTTGATTACATAACTGGGTAGTTTTTGTGGGAAAAGATGCTGCTTTGGTGTGTGTATGTGCAGGATCACTTGCCAAAGCTAGTTGCCAGGGCAATGCATAAAGGAGATGCCGAGCTAGTTGCCAGGGCAATGCATGAAGGAGATGCCGAGATAGTTTCCAGGGCAATGCATGAAGGAGACGCCGAGCCAGTTGCCAGGGCAATTCTCGACAAAGAATAAGGTGATATGGTAGTCGAAATTGATGACTAGACAAGCCCAAGATGACGTGGAGCAAAGCTAAATCCCAAAGGAGTTTGATTTCCATGAAGAGATTAAAGAAGAATTAAATTCCAAGAAGATAGGAGAAGTTCTAGAAGGAATATAATTATAATAAAGAATTATATTCTTTAAAGATAATTTAATTCCAACTTAACTTCCTCCTCAAAAAAGGACTTTGACCTAGCCCTATAAATTCGAGGACTTTCGACAACTCCAAGGGAAAGCAAGGAGAGAGAATTTTTTACAAGCATCTAGGGCAAGAAGATTTCGACAGGCTTCATTCTTCATCTTTTTCTTTCTTGTTCAATTAGGTTCATGCTAGGGATTCTTTATCTTGTGTTTCTTTGGAACCTAGCCATGAACTAAATCTATTTGGCTAAGGTTATTGTGTCTTGTGGTTGTGAGAAACTATTGGATTTTGTTTAGGAAATAAGAGTTTGCACTTTTCTATTCAAGGTTTATTCATTCTTGGTTCTTATTTTTGTTTGCGAGTGAATTGGGAGAGGATCTCGTAACTTCATCTACTTATCTAATATAGGGAGAGTTAGATTCAAGAAACGAATGAATATGATCTTTATTCAATCTATTGATGGTGAAGATTAATATGGATTATGAATAAGTTAAGGATTTCAACGGCTAAGAGGAGTGCAAGATTGGTTGTTGTTCACCCTTAATTCATGCAGGGATGTATTATCAAGGCATACACAAGTAGCTAGAGTTTCGACTTAGGGATAAGAAGAAACCATTGAAGAACGCTCTGCCGAACCTTGAAGGTTGCTGCCCAGACGCCCAAGTAGTTGCCCAACTAGTCGCCCAGGCAACCATTGATTAGTTGCCAAGGCAACCCCGTTGTGCAAGTTGCCACGACAACTGAGTTTCCCGTGCACTCTTTTACCAAGACGATCCAATCGGCTATCACACCTCAACTAACGATAACCTGGCCTATCTCTCTCATTTAATTACATCACCTTTACTTATTTGCTTTCTAGATTAGTTATTAGTTAAAACTCCTATAATCCTCTACTTGTGTTTTCTTTTACTTTTTACAGTGCAAGAGACTAGATTCTTGAAGTGGCACCAATCCATGTGGAGAGGATATCTTTTATACTATAACTTGCAACGTGTATACTTGCACAATTGCGTAGCACTTATTACGTGCAACAACATGATCAATTCATGGCAATGACCATCGAGAGAGGCTTTGCTAATTTTGAATCTACTCGGCAAACAATGCCAAAACAGGTTGTTATTAAAGGTTGGCACAACATGAATAGCGTGAAAACCAGGCATTCCCTGCCAATGCTCATCATTCACTAAAGCATCTTCCTTGCCAATGTCTTTACTTTACTTTTATTTCTTTTCTATTCAATTATTTCCATGACCAACTTCAAAACAAAACAACTTTTTCTCAAGACAAGTAACAATCAAGGCAATTGAATTCCAAGTCAATCTCTATGGGATCGATACTTAGCTTAACTGTAGTATTACTTGTAGACCGTGTATACTTGCATGCAAAAGACTCATCTAGGCATTGTTTTATACTTTTCCAATACATATCTTCTGCCCCTTTTTGCTAGCATTCACTTAGAGAGTCTACAATGGTACACGGCGTACCGAAATAGGGCTGGTCAGTAATAAGCATCGTATCAATATGGTTTCCCGTGTATTGATATGGCTGGTTGTTAATTCAGTTAATGTCATGGAATAAATGTTATGTTTTCTTTCAATTTAGTCCCTGAATCTTGTTTTGGCAATTGTGTAAGTTAGGATGGTTGGATTGAGTTGAGAAACAATATTTAAGCGTGTAATCTGACTAATTGAGGATTGGTAACCCTAATTCCAGTAATGGTTCTAAATTTTACAAGATTTACATTTTGGTCCCTAAAATGTATCGAATGTATTTGGTTGCCATTCCATGGTCCGTTTCCTTTGTAATTTCATCTGCTGCGAGCTTAATCACCTTAGGATTAATAATATGCATCTAGACAAGATAAAAAGAAATAAATGGACCAATTTTTGCAATCTTTCTCTAGTTTGCTTCGGCAAACTTAATGTAGCTCACTCAGTTCAGTCGGGCGTTTAGGCCAAGACGAGGGGGTTACATTTACTGGTATTAGAGCCAGGTTTACGAAAGGTTGGGATGTTGTTGCTTGATTGTTTATTATTGTTTGATATGCATGGTGATTGTGCACGTGTTCTATTATTGTATTACATCTTGTTGGGGCATGAATTGGGAACATATTCCCTATTACCGAGGTTTTGAAATGTTTTATAAGGTTGTCTTGGATCCTTTTCCTTTTGTTAGCCTGACTTTAATGTGTTTTGATGCTTTTTCTAGCATGGCTCAACGTGGGACTCGCTCAATGGCTGGTGCCAGATCTGGGCAGAATAATGATGATGAAGGGAGTCCTCGTATAACCTTGCCTCATCCTCCTCTGTTGGTTCCTGCGGTTGATGTTGGGGTAGGTGGTGTACCTCAAGCTCCAAAAGGGTCAATTTTTAGAGATTTGACTTTGTTAATCCAAGTGATGACGGGAGCTTTTCAAGTGGCAATGGCTAGAGTGCATGTACAAGCACCGACACCTGCTGTAGTGGTTAACCTGGATTATCGTTGGAGCATCTTTTTAGTTTGGAAGGTGTGGAGTTCAGGGGATTGAACCCCGAGGCGGTCGAGGAATGGCTAGAGAGTGTGATTCATATTCTAAATTAGATGGGTTGTAATGATGAGCGCAAGTTGGGCTGTACCGTGCCTCTGTTACATGGTGATGCATATCATTGGTGGGTAACCACGATTGCTAATGTTCTGGAAGCATATGTAACTTGGGAGTTCTTTTGAAGGGCATTCAAGAAGAAGTACCTTGGTCCTTAGTATTTGGATGCAAAGAAGTGTGAGTTTATGGCTTTGGAACAGGGCGGCATGTGTGTCGTTGAGTATAAGGTGAAGTTTGTCTTTCTAAGTCAGTACGCGACATAGTTGGTTTCAGATGATCTTGAGAGGTGTAACAGATTCTACTATGGTCTTGTGAAGGATATCAAGACGTATTTGTTGGCTACTGTAATCACTCATTTTTATTTGGTTTGAAAATATTGTGTAATTATTAATTTACTATCACATGTATGCGTATTATATTATATGTTTATTGTATACGTGTGAATAATGTACGTAATATATGTGTGTCATGTGTGTACACATGCATGGTGCATATGTATTAGGTACCTGTTAATGAGTGTTGTGGTGTATATGTATTTTTACGTATGCATTGTTTATATATGTACAATGTGTGTATATTTAAAATAATAATTATGTGTAATCAAATATATGTTTGCATTACGTATTTGAATGTATGTGTATGCCCGTATATGTATGTGTGCATGTATTATTATTATTATTATTGGCATTGGTTATTATTATTATTATTATTATTGCCATTGGCATTGGCATTGGGCTAGTATAAAATAAAATCCAAATATTTAAACCCAAAAAAATTAACAGTCCAAGTCCATTATATATATACAAGGCCCAACCGGCCACAACCCATTCTAACTAAAAAAACCTAATCTAGTTAAAAGAACCCTAATCCCTTTTATTGTATGTGCAATCGCGGGAGGGCCGTTGGCTCAGATCTAGATCCAACGGCCACGATTGAAGCTCAGGGACCCCTCCTATGTCTCGTGAGCCCATGCGTTGGCCATCAGACTTCCCACGTGCGTGTGCCTGACACGCGCCAGGCTGTTCGGTCTCCAAGGTGCCATGTGTCAGCAATCCAAGCCGTCGATCTTCAAGAAAATCTCAGTCGTTGGATCAAATCTGATCTAACGGCCAATAGCAAATCTGGCTGATTACAACCTTTTACCTCTACCAGCTCCCTTATGTGGCTACTCCACCCTTGTGTACCGTACAACCACCCTCACCGGCCTCTCATCAACCAGACATGCGCAAGATAAAAAAAGAAAGTAAATGTCAGATCAAAATTAGATCAATAGTTCATGCATAAGGTGTTTGCTTATTTTTTAAAATAAAAACTAAATCAAAGAGAGGATATATATGTAATCCATTATTATGTAAAGGGATTCGGAAAAATCAAAAAAAAGAAAGATTTTCATGAGGTAGCATATTCTCTTTCTTTTCTCTCACATGTATCTTCATTTTTTCGGAACAAAAAATAAAAACAATAAAAATAGAAAAGGCTTAGAGTTTACATTTGCAGTCCATTCCCTTCTCCGGCGGTTTCTGGGTTTAACCCTAGGCGTTCATCTGAAGGGATGAATACCCAAAGAATCTGGGGATTTTATTTTGAACAACCAAAAAAAAGAAGAAAGAGACGAATTTTTTGGTCAGTTAAGCTCATTGAAGAAAATTCACGTAACTTTTCTCTCAACTTTTCTCTCCACTCTCTCCTCAGCCAAACACTCAAGTTTTCATACAAATTCAGAGGTGATGAGTCTTTTAACTTGTTTTTATGATTGACAATGATTTGATTAACATTGTTTTTGCAAAATCTCATTTAAATCTTGTGTTTTCTTAGCTTTTGTCAAATCAATTGAGGGAGAAGTCTCACAATAGGGGTAAGGTCCGTGATCTCCTCTATTGTATGGTTATTTACTGAAATTCCCAAGTATTTGATCCTTGATTTATAGTTTGGAAACTGATTTTAATGTTATATCAATGATTAAATGAGTTATTTTGGGAATATTGATGAGATATTATAATTTTCGAAGTGGATCTATTTTTCCAGTGTTTTAGTTGGATTTAATATATGTTTTGGATGTATTTTGATGTTGATAATTTGTTTTTATCAATAGAATCCCGAAACTCTTGAATATCTAATTAGTTAGGTTGTTAGATTGGAGTTTTTGTGCTAATATTCGAGTTCAATCTTTGCTGGAGGTAAAAGGATGTCAGGAAAAGGTTTTTGGATGCTATTAGATGTTGATTGAAGGCTTGTATTATTGTTTTATGGCTGGGTTAAGTTTTGGAAACGTTTGATGGTGTTTTTGGTATATTTCGAATGGTGTTTGAGTGGGCATCTTGGGAGTTGCGGGAGATTGTTGTTGGGAAATGGTTTGAATGCATTTTAATGCATTTGCCATCTGGTTTTATGTGTTTAAAATAGGGGATAATCAAGGCATCGAAGCGTGGCGAGTTTGGTGGCTTGCCGAGAGCTTGTTTCGCGTTGGCAATGAAGGCAAAGCGTATCGGTGAGTAGAAACTGGTTTTTAAATGCTTTACAAAGGTTTGTAAAGGTTTTTGAGAGTTTAGGGTAAGCGTGAGTCTCTTACCTAAGCTCAGAAGTAAGTTTCCCTTATTTTGCTCTTGAATATCGGCTTAGATATGAGCATGTTGTTTGCATGTTTTGGTGATAAAAATGGTATGATTTACTTATTAGTAATGCATGATTTTGAGTACATATGCAGGGGTTTGAAAGTATATTAAATTCTATTGAGCATTGGTTTTCATTCCGTTTGGGAATGGTGTTAGTGCATTGGCAATGAGATTTGCATATGTGTTGTTTATGAGATGCATTGTAAAACAGTAAGTAAATGGTTTTGTAAATGATATATTGGCTATGTGACATGGTGAAAACAATCAGATATAGTTGGAATGCCATAGGATTAAAAGTGCACTATAAAATATAAAAAAATCGATCGTGGCCATGGGTCCTTGAGGTATGGCGGTTTAACTAGGCCACTCGAACTGTTGGGACATCATTTGAGGCATGCGGTTTAACTATGCAACCGAAATTGATGGTGATCTTGCAGTTTAACTAGGCAAGGTCGGTACTCTTGCGGTTTAATTAGGCAAGGTCGGTACTTTTGCCGTTTAACTAGGCAAGGGTGAAATCTCGCGGTTTAACTAGGCGAGGGTGTCAAATCTTGCGGTTTAACTAGGCAAGGTTTGGGATATCATGCGGTTTAACTAGGCATGGTATGAGATATCCGTGTATCTGATATGTGTATAGGATAGAGGTAGTCTATCCGGGTCACTATAATTGCCAATATATGAAAAAAATCATGTGTTGATTCTTATATTAAGTGCTTTGGGATTTAAGCATAGTTTGATTAAAATGCTTTGGGATTTAAGCATGAAATGTTTATGATTCATGAATATCATTATGTTTTGATTCAGTTAGAATCATGAAGAAGTGCTTTGTAAGTAAGCATGTTTTGGGAAAAGCAAGCATATGTTTTTAAATGAATGTGAATGCATCATTGTTTATGAGCATCCTCACTAAGAATGTGTGCTTACGCTCTATATTTCCTAATGATGCAGAGCATTGAAGTTCGTGCAGCAAAGGCAAGGTTTGCAAGGATCCAAGGGATAAACTATTTTGAGTATGAACTCAGTTTCTATTTCTGGTTAATAAGGCAATGTGTTCGTCGTGGTTTGGGGGGTTGTAATCCTATTTTCCTATGGATTTTGAATAAGCTTTCTATGCTAGTTTTGAGGATAGTTGATGTTGCTAAGCTTGATGTCAATACTTGATAGTAGTTGTTGTTGAATGGTGCCTTAGGTATGCATCTAGAGTTCCCTTGATGATATGAGTAGGTTTAGTATGCTTTGTGGAGAGTGTTGTTATGTTGTTCTTGCTGGGAATGGCTTAAATGTGCATTTTGGTATGCTTGGCAAAGTGGTATAGGGAGTATGCCTCTAGAGTGGTCCTTTGGAAGCATGATGTTGTTATGGCTGTCTAATCCTGGTATCAAAGTTAGAGTATGTAATTTGTTGTGTTGATATGTAAGTTTAAAAGTTGATATGGGCCAAATGCATATAGAATTGTATGAAAAACCAGCTAAATTTGACATTATAGGCCCAGGCGTACCGATACGCAAGGGACCGTATTGGTACGACTATGCATAATTGGCCAGGGTATATCAGTACAGGCAGGGGCGTATCGAAACGCTATGTGGTTACTAGAACAACGTCTTTTGAAATGGAGCCCGTGTATCGAAACACCAATGGAGTCGTATTAGAATGGGTTGTAACATTATTGTGTACCGAAACATCAATTGAACCGTTTCGGTACGATATGCAAGAACTTCTAAAGACATGTTTTATATTCGAAGAGATGTACCGGTACAGGATCAGCCGTATCGAAATGGCAAGTTTACAACCGTGTCGATACGGGTTACATCATATCGATACGGGGGTCGTTAATTCTATTAATGTCATATTAAGGTAATTTATAGTTTCTTTCGTTTTAGTCCCTAAATATTGTTTTGCGAATTATTTAGGCTTGGATGATCGTTTGAGGATGAAATTTGGCATATAAGCATAAAATAACCTAATTTAAGGTTGGTAACTTAAAAATGGTTAAACTCTTTTAATTTGCTAAATTTACATTTTGGTCCCTAAGTTATGTCGTGGCCAATTGGATATTATTATGATGCCGGATTGAGATGAGTGCTCACCTTTGAACAGTATGATCATATAGGATAACGTTAATGCATCTAGATAAGATAAAAGAAAAAATGGGCGAGGTTTAGGGTTAATCATCCCGGTTTACTTCGGTAAACCTAATGTAGCTTGCTCGGTTCGGTCTTGCGACTAGGCTGGGTCGAGGGGGCTACAGGTTTAAATGCATTTTAATGCATTTATCCTTTGGTTTTATGTGTTGAAAATAGGGGATAATCAAGGCGATGAATCTTGACGTTGTTTGGTTGCTTGCCTAGAGCTTAGGGTAAGCGTGAGACTCTTACCTAAGCTCAAAAGTAAGTTTCCCTTATTTTGCTCTTGAATATCGGCTTAGATATGAGCATGTTGTTTGCATGTTTTGGTGATAAACATGGTATGGTTTACTTACTGGTAAGGCATGATTTTGAGTACATATGCAGGGTTTTGAAAGTATATTAAATGCTATTGAGCATTGGTGTTCATTCCGGTTGGGAATGGTGTTATTGCATTGGAAATGTGATTTGCATATGCGGTGTTTATGAAATGCATTGTAAAACAATAAGTAAATGGTTTCGTAAATGATATATTGGCTATATGACAAGGTGAGAAACATTCGGATATAGTTGGCATGCCATAGGATTAAAAGTGCACTATAAAATATGAACAAAATCAATCGTGACCATGGGTCTTTGAGGTATGGCAGTGTAACAAGGCCACTCGGACTGTTGGGGACCTCATTTGGGGACTTATGGTTTAACTAGGCAACACAAATTGATGGTGATCTTGCGGATTAACTATGCAAGGTCGGTACACTTGCAGTTTAACTAGGAAAGGGTGAGATCTCGTGGTTTAACTAGGCGAGGGTGTCAAATCTTACGGTTTAACTAGGCAAGATTTGGGATATCATGCGGTTTAACTAGGCATGGGACGAGAGATCCGTGTATCCGATATGTGTATAGGATAGAGGTAGTCTATCCAGGTTACTATAAATGCCAATATATGTGAAAGCTCATGTGTTGAACCTTGTTTATAATGCTTTGAGGATTTAAGCATGGTTTGGTTAAAATGCTTTGGGATTTAAGCATGGATTGCATATGATGTTGTTAAAGGTTAATATGTTTTGATTCGGTTGGAATCATGGAAAAGTGCTCAGGTTGTAAGCATGCTTTGGGAAAAGCAAACATGTGGTTTTTAAATGGTTTTTAGTGCATCATTGTTTATAAGCATCCTCACGAAGCATGTGTGATTACGCTCTCTTTTTCCTAATGATGTAGAGCATTAAAGTTTGGGGCAGCGAAGGCAAGGTTTGCAAGAATCCAAGAGATAAACTACTTTTGAGTATGAACTCGGTTTACGTTTTCAGTTAATAAGGCAATGTGTTCTCCATGGTTTTTTGGAGTTGTAAATCCGTTGCATTGTGGTTCTTTAGAATGATTCTATGTTGGTTTTTGATGATGGTTATATGTTATTAGCTTGATGTTGTTATTTGCCTATAGTTGAGGTTAAATGGATGATTAGGTATGCATCTAGAGTTCATTTGTGGGTTGCTATGTTGTGCTGATTTGACCAAGTTTAGTATGCTATGTTGATTGTGTTGGCATGCTGCTTATGCTGAGAATGGTTTAAATGTGCATTATGGTATGTTTGGCAAAGTGGTCTAGGAAACATGCCTCTAGAGTAGTCCTTTGGAAGTATGAGGTTGTTTTGATTGCTTAATCTTGATATAAATGGTAGTTTATGTATATTCAAGTGTTGATCAACATGTATGCAAGTTGCTAGGGGTCAATTGCATCTAAGATTGGGTGAAAAACTAGCTAATTTTGACATTACAGGCCCAGGCGTACCGATACGCCGGGGACCGTATCGTTATGGCTAGGCAAATAAGGCCATGGCGTTTCTGTATAGGCAGGGGCGTTTCAATACGCCTAAAGGTTACTGGAATCACACTTTTTGGAGAAGAGGCCGCGTACCAAAACACCAAGGGACCGTATTAGTACGGTGTGAAATGATTTTAAATTGTATTTAATACTAAAAGAAGTGTACCGGTACGGGTCATGTCGTATCAAAACGATGAGTTCACAACTGTATCGATACGAGACTCAGCGTATCGATATGAATATCGTTGTTTCTGTTAATGTCTCGGAAGTCTGTTCTATTTTCTTTCATTTTAGTCCTTAAATCTAATTTTGCCAATTATTTGAGCTTGGATAATTGTTTGAAGCTGATTTTTGACATATAAGCATAAAATGAACTTAATTAAAGGTTGGTAACTTAAAAATTAGAAAAGTCCTTTTATTTTGCTAAAATTACATTTTGGCCCCTAATTCATGTTCGTGGCCAATTGGATATCGTTACGATGCCCGATTGAGATGAGTTCTCACCTATGAAGTAGGAAAGCATCAATGCATCTAGACAAGATGAAAGAAAAAAATAGACGTGTTTTAGGTTTAATCTTCCCGATTTACTTCGGTAAACCTAATGTAGCTTGCTCAGACCGATCTTGCGACTAGGCCGGGTCGAGGGTTACACAAGAAATAGTAAAACTTCCTAGATCATTTAGCTTTGGTGGCAATCAATTGAGTATCATTGCACTGCATCTCTTAGTGAGAGCTATAGTCTCGAAATCACCTAGTTTTGTCTTCTCGGACAAAATGTCCTTTATGAATTTAACTTAGTTGGTATATGCTCAAGAGCTTCTACTAACGGTATGTTGATCTGCAACTACTTAGAACTTCCAAGAAGCACTTAATTGTAGATCTTGCTTGTGCTTCTGTAGTCTTTATGGAAATGGTGGAGGTGGGTAAGAAAATGCTAACTCTACCAGCTTTGCCAAGGGTTTATTGGCATTAGACTAAGGTTTGGCACCTCTTATGTCCACTTCTTTCTTTTTTGTTTCTTTTGGTTTATCTACTGGTCCCTTCCCTTTCTCCTTGCAATTAACTAGCTTCTTGACAGGTATCTCAGCCTCGTATTGTTTGCCACTCCGAAGAGTTACAACTTTGCACTGTTTGTTGCCTCTCTATCGAACATCTTCTATATCACTTGACAAAGCTCATTGGGGTCGATTGTTGAGTGCATTGGCAATCTTTTCGATATGAATCTCCATGTTCTACATAGATGCTGCCAAACTCTGGATAGTTGCATCATTCATCTCCATATATTCTGTCAAAGTCCCCTTGTTGTTCCTTTATCTTGCATAAAATTTGCTTTGTGCCCTCTGTGGCATGGCATTCTGGTTGAAACCTTGCTGGGCATTGTTCTGGCACTGGTATTATTGTTCTGCTACTAGGCATTGTATTGATTACCTCCTTGATTTCCCCAAGCTAAATTTGGGTGTTGTCTCCATCCTGCATTGTAAGTATTATAATTTGCATTATAATTACGATTGAAATTTCCAACAAAATTTACTGACTCAAGGTTGGCAGGGCAATCTTTCATTTAATGGTCCTTCCCAGATATTGTGCAGAATGGGTCTAATGCCCTGACCTCTTGGGATTCGTTATTCTTTTGCAAAGTTCTCACCATGCTAGTAGGATTGGAAATCTCAGCATGGATGGGTGTTAGTTCATCTAGTGCTAATTTCCCACCAGTTTTAGTTTCGGTCCCTAGTCTGGTAGTAAGATACTCAAAATCATTAGTTTAGTTCCTCTTAAGAATGCCAATTGCCTCTGTATAATTCTTGTCAAGCAGTGAACCATTTGATGAAAAATCAACAACAATCCTGGCATGAGTATTGAGTCCATTGTAGAAGGTCTTTATCTGGGTTTAATTTAAGAATCCATGCATGGGACTCCTCCTCAATAGGTCCTTGAATCTTTCCTAGGCATCATAGGGTCTCATCATCAGCTTGCCTAAACGTAATGATCTCACTCCTCAACTTGGCAGTGAGTTTAGGTGGCTGGAATCGCAATAAAAATTTCTGGCATAGATCTCCCCATGAGGTGACAGAAATAGGTGGCAAAGAACTAAGCCACATTTTTGCTCTATCTCTCAGGGAAAATGTGAACAATTTTAACTTTACTGTATCTTCCGATACTCCAAGCTGCTAAAATAGCCGGCAAACTTCCATGAATTGCTTCATGTGTTGCCTCGGGTCTCTAGTAGGTGCTCTATCAAATTGCCCCTTATTCAAAAGCATTTGTATCATCACCGGTTTAAGTTCAAAATTCGGTGTATTTACCTCTAGACCAATTAGTCTTGGCATCAAATTGTCTACGTTCGGTGCTGAGTGTTCTCGGATAGGTCTCTCTTTCTCTACATTAATGGCTGGGGCAGCAGGTGCGGCCAGTATCCCATTGTGGATTGGTGGATTTCCTTGATTGTTTGGGCTACCATCGGCTCCTTCATTGCCTTGATGTGTCATCTCTCGAGCTTTTCTTTCTAACCTCTATAGGGTTCTTTCAATTTTTAGGTCGTATGGTCAATCTTCCACCAAATAGAGATTTTTGGTCATACACCAGTTAAAACAAATAAATGAAATGAAATAATAATAATAATAATAAAAGAAACAAAACAAGTAAAAATCAAAATAATAAATTCCATCGCAATCCCCAGCAACGATGCCAAAAACTTGTCGACTATTGCTAACGATTGAATATTTAGTGCAAAAGTGCAAGAAAATAATGCCAAGGTGATTCTTATGCGTGCAAGTATTCACGGTCAGCAAGTAATACAATAGTAAGCTGAGTATCGAATCCACAATGATTGACCAAGAACTTATTTGCTTAATGTTTACTTGTTTGCAAGAAAATAAAAGTGTTTGAAATGATTTGGATTTTTGATTGAAAAGATAGCAAAAACAAAGTAGTGAAAATGGACACAGTCTAGTAACGAAAGTGTTCAATTGAATGATAAGCGTTGGCAATGGATGCTTGGATTTAACGCTACTTATGCCAGCCTTTAATAAAATCCTACCTTGGTTTTATTGCTGAGCAGATTAAAGGTAGTATTGCCTCTTTCGATGGCAATACCCTAAGTTAACCATGATAAAACCCTTATATGTTTATAGTGAAGCTTTTCATTAATTAACTCGATTAAGTGTCAACCTTTACTCCTAAGGGGTAGACTCACTTCCGAAGTAAGTTTATCTACTTGAACATCTTCAGTCAAAGCTTCTCGCCTTAGTGTCTAGCAACTGATCGTTACCCCTTAAGTCTATCAAGATATTAAGGTATAACAAGCACACTATGCTAACGGTCGTATGGCAAAGGATTTGAGAAAATTAAGTACTACCAGATAGAAAATAATGACAATGCATTTAGATTATTAAAAACTGAACATAAAACCAGCGTTAATCGCAAACATCCCCCAACCAATTGTAAAAGCTTAGTTCATGGTTGGGGGTCCATCCACAAAACATCATCGTTTCTCATCATCATTCTGAAATAAAAACAAATAAGACTAAGAGAATGGGCAAGAAGGAGATCCGTCGATGCAGCCCTTCGAATGCTCTAAAGCTCTCGGTCTTAGCTGGTCAAACCATGTCGCCTCTCGGTTCACCACGGTGAAGCCTCTCTTTAATACCCCTCATGTGGTGGCTTTAGCTCATTTAAATAGGCTTGTATGAGAACCCTAGGATAAGCTTTTGAGTTTGAATTTTGAATGCGCAATGGGATAAGACGCTTTATCCTCTTACCGATTTTAATCCTAGGGCTAACGTGTAGAAGGTCCAATGGCTACCTTGATCGGTCATCGAACGTCAACCCTTTGCCAACCGAGCTTGACATTGTTTGGTCCATCTATGCCAACTGCTACTCGGCAATTCTCTCACTTTTTTTCCTTTATTCTCTGCCAGTGCCTCTCAACCATGCCTGCCTACCTGTGTCCTGCATCAAAACCAGCAAAATAACCCTTCATACTGGCAATAGAATAGCTCATAACTCTTTATGCAAATGCATGAATTTAACAACTAAATGCAAACATATCTATTTAAAGGCAAGCAAAAACATTGTGAAATAAGCATAAAAAATTAGTACTTTTGGGGAGTTAACAACAAACCATGTGAAGCACACCGCACAACTTGCGTCCACTCAATAGAGAAAAGGTTTGTATAAAATTCGGTTATCTTAGATTGGAGGATAACCGTATTAGTGCACCACTACCTCGTATCCAACCGCAACCCCTGAATATTTGTCTGTCGCACCATTGTAGCACGGTGAAAAAAAAGACGTGTTACGGTCTCCATTTTCTAGCAACATACTTCGTGATTTTTGAAACCACAACATTTCTTCTTATTTTAGGACATCATCGAGTTTACTCTTTAGCTCTTTTTCAAGATTCATTAAAGACACTAGTTTGAAAAGAGAAAAAAATTTGTTAGTAGGTCATAGATTTTTTGGAGATAGATATTACATATATAGTTTTTTAAAAGGAAATAAGGAGGGAGGAAGAAAGAAAACAACTAAGGATGCTCATATTGTCCAATCTTGTATGGGTTCGAATTTCGATATGAGAATGTAATACCTCTCTTTTTAATATATAAGAAAGAACGAAAACATTGATTCATTTAGGACATCTAGAAGAGATGTTCAAAGAGGAGGAGAAGAAGAAGACCAAATGATGACAACTTCGATAGTTGCTTTTGAGAAAGAAGAGAAAATTTGTTTGGATTTAGGATTAAATTGTTATAATGTGTAAAGATTGTAGTCATTTAAAAAAATTAGGATCAAATTGATACAACATGTTATAATATCAAGGGTAAACATCACCATTGGTCACTAAACTATTTTCGTTTTCCTATTTTGGTCACCAAACTATTATTTTTGGCAAAACAATCACTAATGTTATGTTTTTCTTTTACTATTTTGGTCACCCGCTTTTAAAAAACTCACGAAAAACAGGAAATCGAGAATAATTTAATGAGCAAAATAGGAAATAAACAATATATTGGTGACCAAAATAGGAAAAACGTAATATTAGTGACCAACATAGAAAAAAACGTAATGTTAATGATGATTTTGCAAAATACAATAGTTTGGTGACGAAAACAAACGAAAATTGTTTAGTGACCAATGGTGATGTTTACCGTAATATCAAGTTTATAATCTGACATGGTCGGTGACAAAAGAAAGAATCAATTAATTATATGGCCATAAAAGAAACATACCTATAGTTAGGTGACTCATGTTGTAGTTTTTCCTTCCTTTTTTTTTCGACAGAAGAAAATAAGACTTTGAAAACGAAATCAAGACCAAGTTTGGACGACTTTTTAGTTTCAACTTTTGCTTCCCAGTTTCTACCGGAATACGCGGAAATCGGGAGATTTTCTCATCGAAT
This sequence comes from Hibiscus mutabilis, assembly GCA_019671005.1. Classification (NCBI taxonomy): domain Eukaryota; kingdom Viridiplantae; phylum Streptophyta; class Magnoliopsida; order Malvales; family Malvaceae; genus Hibiscus; species Hibiscus mutabilis. Next base: position 28,029,157 of record CM033729.1, read on the forward strand.
CCTCGCATCAAATCCCGAACTACCCAAAAATAAATAAAGAATTTCTTTCAAATCTTATCCTGTAGATTTTCAGTTTGATTCAGATCTTGGAATGGGGACTCCACAATTCCCAGATCTTGGAAAACATTGCAGTGTCGAAGATTGTAAACAGATTGATTTCTTGCCTTTCACTTGCGATCGTTGCCACCTGGTTACTACTCCTTCCATTTCTTCTATCTTGATTTTTGCGTATTTAATTTTTTTTCTGGCAAATCAATTTGGGTATTTTCCAGGTTCGCTTCGATGTCTTAATTTTATTTTCAAGTTAATGCAGTTTTAGAAACTGCATCTAATATCAGTATATCACTACATACATATGTGTTAATTATGTTTTAGTCTTTTAGATGTGGATAATTCATAGAGAATTTAGGCTCTTTCTGATTTGATTTTTGTTTCTACGTTTGCTTTTGACTTAAGTTTCTGTAAAGGTAAACCTAAACGAAAACTGATTAACAAATTTCAACATAAATTATTGTTATGTACTTAGCAAATGACTAAAATCTTTCTTTCTTATTGTTTTAAATAAGTAATATCCATATACTATCCAGAAAAGCAGCTTGGCTGCTACAAAATTTCATTGTATTGTTATTTACATGAAGTAAAACTCTCCGCATTTAACTTCCAATTCATATACAATGCTATGTCAGATAGAACCCTATGACAAAAAAAATGTCAGATAGAATCCATTCTAATGTTATCAAGAAAGACTATACCGTCGCAGGGAAACAGTTCATCCGATTTGCTCCACCAATCTGTCTGCTGTATCTTTCCCTCCAAACAAAATAAATCATTGCACACCATGCAATGCATAGGATAGTTCTGTTATTTTTTTATGTTTAATTCTTCTAAAATACGTCTTGCTTGCTTTTGTATCGAAACACACATTTTTCTCCTTGAAGTAAAAAGATTAAGTAGCAAAAGCAACAATCAAATTGACCTTAGAGGTCGACCGACATCTGCAATTAGTTTAATTAGTAGCAACCATTGGTTCAGAATCCAGTCTAATAATTTACAATGACCAATGAGCTGTTTTGATTATTTGTTTGCTAAGATTAGCTAAGGATAGTTCACTCGCATTGCAGCTTTGCTTGAGATATTATTTGATTGCTCTTGAGTTTCTTTCTGTTATGTTTTAGAATCAGAACTTCTAGAGAATTCATATAAGCCAAAAGCTTGGATCCTTTGTTAAATGATTTCTGTGTAATTGTTGTTGGCCTATTACACTGTTAAGTTCTTCTGGTGAAATTTCTGTGTTTCATTCTAAACAGGTATATTGCCTGGAACATCGAAGCTATATAAAACATCACTGTCCAAAAGCTGATAAAAAAGATGTTACCGTTGTCATTTGTCCCTTATGTGCTAAAGGAGTTCGCTTGATTCCAGATGAAGATCCAAACATCACATGGGAAACTCATGTTAATACTGAATGTGATCCATCAAATTTCGACAAAGTCACAAAGAAGGAAAAATGCCCGGTTCGTGGCTGCAGGGAAGTCTTGACATTCTCAAACAAAATCAAGTGTAGGGACTGCACTATAGACCATTGCTTAAAGCACCGTTTTGGGCCCGATCACAAATGTCCTGGACCAAAGAAACCCGAATCGGGCTTTCCATTTATGGGTATTTTAAGCAGGAGTAAGAAAGACACAACAACCAACCCAGCTCCTGCATCTTCATCTACATGGGCTACAAGCTTTCTTAATGCGGCTTCAACTGTTCGAGCCTCAGCCAAAGCAAGTATGACCAAATTGGGTAGTGAAATTAGTCAAAAGTTGCAAATAGCAAGGGATGGAGTTGGGCTGAGTAGCAGCAGCAATGGGAGTGCAGGGCTAGTAGAGGAGTGCCCCCAATGCGGAGTGAAGTTTTCTTCGGTTACAACATTGGTGGACCATGTGGAGATGGTACACGAAAAGAACCAATCTCGAGTCTTTAAGATATCTATTGATGTCTGCCCCAAGTGCAGTAAAGAGTTTCGTGATCCAGTTGCCCTCGTAGAGCATGTTGAAAGGGATCACAGTGGCACTTCGAAGGCCTAAGAGGTTTTGCCTGCAAATTTGTGAAACGCATATTGCTCGATAGGTAATTGTGTCATCCTTTATTGCTTACATTCTTTTAGTGGAAACTAAAATGTTGCCTTTGAGAACTCAACTTCAGGTCAAATGATTTGTTTCAACTTGTAATTTATTTGTTTCATGAAACCTTAAACTTTAAGGTTGAATACTAGTATTTTCTATGGAATACATTAAGCTGCTTGTTCGCATCTGTTTATCGATTGATATCGATGGCGACAAAAGAAGATTTAAATTATAGAATAAGTATATGAATGTGGATGATGAATAAAATAAATTTATTAAAATTATTCTAGGAAATATATTCGACCACTAAAATCTCAAAAAAAAAAATCTAAAGGAAAGACCTTTGAGGCTCCCCTTTTCTGATTCTTTTCCTGCGCATGAATAAGCCGACTCGTTGAAATTGAAATTAGAACAAAATCTTCCTCCTTTGTTTCCTCCACTTTTATCTCACTATTTACCTATAAAAACAAATGATCTTCTCATAATTAGAAAATTCGTTCAGAATTCAATGAAAAGCTGGGAAAAAAAAGGGTTCGTACTTTGCTTTCAATGGAGCAAAACTTTGATGTTAGATTCTGAAGTTCACACCCACAAACTTCACACTTTTCACCTTTCCGACCATTAATGTGATTTGCATGACCTTTCCGACCATTAATGTGATTTGCATGCTCTTTCCTTCCTTTCCTATTGATATAAACAAGCTTTGAAGAGTTGCAGGTATAAGGTTGGATATCTGAAACGTCCATCAAACTCTTGATGCTATGAACCCTAAGTCCCGGTCTGCTTGAAGATTTGTAAACCTTTCAAAACCAAAAAAATAATGAAGTTAACATCATGCATTGCTGTATATCGATAATAATTCTTCGAAAATCAACAACACAAAGAAGACAAATTACTCGGAGACTCTGATGGTGATGGTCAACATGTTTGTGAGGGTGGTATAAACAATCTTCGCAGAAAGCTGATCCCATTCAATCCCTACAAAAGAAGCTTCTCTGTTTTGAGCTCTTACATTCACATGGCCTGTAAAACTCAGCTTGCAACAATGGTTTCAGCCATGGCAGATTACTCAACAAGTCTCCTCCCATTATTGTGGATTTATTTCTCTCTTGGGTTTCCCTTCCGTTGCTTAGAATAGAGAGTTTTCTTTCATTAATGTTTTCTCTCAAACTGCCTAGCGCATATATACTGTATATACTAATATGCTTAATTACAGGTAAGAAGTAGGGTAAGACTACTCACTAATAATTACTTTTGACGATTTAAACCTAACCGAATTAATATTTGAAATAAAAAAATAGATTTTTTTGTTTTATTTTAATTACAACATACAAATATTGAATATTTAACATAGAAAAAAAGATTACTTTTGTTCTAAATAAGAACGTCTTTTTCTATTTAAACTCAACCGTATTGAAAACTAAAATTAATGTTTATACAGTGTTCTATTTCATCAAATCCATTTGAAACAAACTAGTTAATTCCGGTATTTAATTGTATGTGTGATGAGGGTCAGCTTCTTCGAGATAAGTTTACAAAATGTTTTTTTATCGGTTAATCACAGCGATCAAAGATATTATTCCTATATCTTTGTTCCTTTTTTACACAAAGAAAGAAAAGTTCATTACAATCATGGCCAAACAGGGGCAAAAAGCAAACAAGCATTGAGCAAAAGCTCGGGCTAGAAAACCAAATAGACACAACACAAGTTCGAGAAAAAAATAACTCAAACTAAATCCCTCAAAGAAGTAGTGCCTCCCAGTCGAAAATGAAACAACTGACAGCCAATAGAAAACTCCAAATGCAGGATGAAGATATTGGACATCTTTGTCACTAAAACTTGACGACAGATACCGAAGACACCAACGTGATCTCCATAGGCCAGACAGACGGACAGGACAGAGAGAGCCACAGAGGCCACAAAACAAACTTTCCTCATTGAGGGAGAAGTGAGCTGAAGGGGTGGCGAAACCTAGAGGCATCAAACCAGAGAAACAACTGGAAAGGGGGCAACGAAGGCTCTATCCCCTTGTATGGACGTCGGACCAACTTTAAGGTCTTTAAAAAATTAGCTAACAATCGAAAAATCTGACCTCCCATCACTTTTAAGCTTCGGAGGGACGACCGTAAGGCACTAATAGGTTGAAACTCCAACGAGTGACAAAATGGATCCACAAACAGAGAAGGAAAAGTAAAAATAATCGAAGACAAGATGAAAGGGAGGATAAGGTCAAGGGAGGACAGCCGACACCTAATGTCGATGAAGCCATCAGAAGAAGACCTCATCGGTAGTGCAAAATGAAAGAGAAAAATATAAAGGGTTAGAAAGAAGTTAGAGCATTTGGTTGTTGTTGCACTCCCAAATTCATTATCTCTTTCTAGACCTGTGTTTTTGCTTCCTAAGGCACACACTTATGAAATGTGAAAAGAATGCAAAGTAACAAAGCTTATAAGCTTAAAATTTTGTTGCTTGATTACTACTACTCTGCTCTATATCTTTGTTCTTTGTATCTTTCAAAACCTAATAATAATAATAACTATAAAGCTAATATCATGCATGTCATATGTCAATAGTAATTCATCTAAAATCAACAAGTGTTCATGATTCTCTCCTTAATCAGAGAATCGAAGGAAAATAATGTGTAAGGATTAATGAACAATTTCTAAGTCTATGATTTTGTTCCAGATTGATTATATATATTAAGTGTAGACTTGAATCCTTAAAATATATTAACAACTTGAATATTATGGTTATACCCCTAGTATCAAGGCCTCTGAAAATCTCTAAAGGCTCACGTCTGGATTCAAGGCCTACTATAGAGCAGCCATCCCAAAATAACCAGCCCAATTTCCCCTCTTCAACCCAAAATCCATATGGAGCAGCCGGTTCCTACAGCTAGCAACAACAAATTTTTTACAACCCTGCCTACTATGGGTCTTAACAGGCCTACAGTATGTTCAGCCACATTACTAGCTGACCCAATACGCCCATTACCTAAGCAATTAGTAAGTTCAGATCTTGCAAAATGACTTGCGGAACATGTAAGCATAATTCCAAAATGCTCAGACTAGCCAACAACAACAACATCAATAGATCCAACAACAGAAAGAGTCAATGTTAAAAGCTTTTCAAGAGTTGCTGGCTTCCCAGCGTCAGGGGAGTAGACGACGGGGAGAGGAGAAAGAGAGAGCCTCCAACGCTGATTAGCAACGTAAGTAAGAACAAACCGCTGCCCAGACCAAAGTCTCGGGTGTCAGGGTTCCCCCTCAAGACCCAATAAACCACACCGAGTATGTGCCATGCCCTTAGGACTCGAGAGAACAAGTATGAATAAGGAAAATAGAAATGATAAACAAAATAATGATTTTCGGACCTTAAACAACACCAGAGGAGATTGGGCCGCGAAGGAGGATAATCCCCTCATGCCCCATATGTTGGCAACCACATACCCCTTTATTTCAAATCACCAAAGGAGACACATGATGGGAACATAGACCCCACTGAGCATCTCACCCAATCAAAAATTCATATGGACATTATGAGGGCTTCTGATGAGCTAAGGTGTAAGGTCTTCCCGACAACTCTGAGAAAAAATGCCAAACACTATTGTGACTCTTTACCAGCAACATCTATAAGAGACTTTAAGAGCTTGTCCCATATGTTCGTTGGCCAATTCTTAGCTAACAAAGCCACCCTCCGTTCAAAGACCAGACTGCTCAGAGTCAAATAGAAGCTTGATGAGCTTCTGATGGATTACACAAGAAGAATCGTTAGAGCAAAAAAAACTCGAATTTCCAAATCCATCAAGTCATCGAAACCCTACTATATACCGAGATTCATTCCCCTATCCAAACACCACCGCCATCAGTTTTCCTCTCCTGCTCAAGCTTTATTGACGTTTAAATCTCAATTTCTTTAAACCTTATCCCCATCTAAAATCCAACCAAAACTTATCCATGTCCCTTAAAAATGACAACCGTCACCCCTATTTAAATCGAGGTCATAATCTACAAAGGGAAGGTCGAAGGAAAACCAGAGAACATAGGAGGACATTAGAATTGAAAAAAAAAAAACTATAAAAGGTAAAATCAATACCAAAAAATGAGAGAAAAATGTAAAAAGGTTCACTTATATTTTGATCAGAGTTCATTCGAGTAGATCTGGAGCCCAAATCGTGAATCAGAATGGTGGGAAGCTCTATTGCATCAAAGGGAATCGCATATTTAAAACACAGCTTGATCGAAAGGCTAAATTTGGATCGAAGAAAGGAAATCGAAGAGTTCTTAGTTAGATATACACAATTTAGATTATTTTTGATTGATCAGACCTCATAGTCAGACTCAAAACATTGAGAACAACCTTTGTTGAACTTTGGGGTTTTATCAGCCTATGTCGCGCGATGAACGGTGGCTATGAATGGACTGCCGACTTATTTTTAAAGAGAAGTGACTTCTGTGATATCTAGTACTTAACCTTATTATCTTGTGTTCAATGATGGTGGGCATTGCTTGATTTTATGGCCTTGAAAACATGCTCCTTGTAAAAAGATAAATAAATGCTTTAGAGCATTTCTTGTTGTGTTAAGGAATCTAGATATCATATGGTTAGTATTTTAGTAGCCATATAATGGTGTACCACCCTCCACCCGAATGTCACATTTGGGCCTCAAGCCCAACCCGTTACCATACAAATTCAACCTAGTTTAGCCCAATCCACAATCCAATTCCATAAAAAATCAGTTAACTAACATAGATGAGTATTTAAAAATGTTTATATGAGAGCTTCATTTAAAATACATCATTTAAAGCATTCGACTCACATATTGAAATCAAAATACGAGTTACAATACACAATTAGGGTCCTACAAATACATTTCCTAATTAATCTAACTATTGTACTCCGAAGAGATGATGTTGAAATCTTACACCAATAATGCCCCTCCATTGCCACGAGCCCACCTACTAATATGCGAACATAGCTAGAGATGATGACATGGCAATATTACAACATGTGGTGCTACCACTAACTGCCTAAACATATAGCAATTCAATCAATAAATGCATCAAATCTCACACGTCAATGATAAGCATCACGCCATAAACCTAGAGTGAGGCCTAGTGTCACACAACCTCGGGAATGTACACTCATACCCAAAATCTCTTATCGAGTATCTTCAAATGAGGCTTGGTGTCATATAGCCTCGGGAACATAAATTCGGTGTCTCTTACCATAGTGTTACAACACGCTCTCTGGATATCCGGATCCCAAGAACCAAAGGTAACTCAACCAAACAAGTGTTCTACAGTACACAACATTGGCACGATTAGCATAACTATATGGTTTCTATCAATTATCAAGCCACCCGTTTAAGTTTACCAAGTTATTACACATTATGCTTGTATATGGGGGTTAAATCTCGATTACTTAGTTTTACTATTCATTATACCCATTAGAAGTCCATTGGACCACATTCCATAATTTTCCAACCTCTCAAACTCATATTCTTACTTTTCAGACAGATTGCCTAGTCAGTACTTGTACTTAACCTTGCATATCGATACAGTACAACGAGTACCAATACTTGCCCTTTGCGTACCGATATTGTAACACCCCGATTTTAGGGCTTAGCGGTTTGGTGGTTTATTAGACGGTCCGGTGGACCAGAGTAGAGATTCGAGTCGGTTTCGAGATCGTATATTTTTGGTGTTGGAAAAATTATAAAAATGCTCTAAAATCATTATTAATTATGTTTTTTATAATGGTGATATCGATTTTGTACAATGAGTTTTGGAGGATGGACATTTTGGTTAGTGACCAAAATGAAAGTTTTGAAAACTATGATTTCCTAGTGACTAAAATGAAAAGGGTCAAATACTTAGAATCTTTAAGGAGCTACTTTACCAATTGGTTTCTGATTCTTTCTCTCTTAATTGAAGATATTTTAACATGTGTTTTAATTATTAATTAAATAGGATTTTTGTTAAAAGTTAGTTATCTTTTTCCAAAACCAAAATTCACGTCATTTTTCTCTCCATTCTCTCCTCAGCCAAACACTCAGGTTTTCACCAAATTTCCAGAGGTGAGGTGGTTTCTAACTTGATTTTATTGTTTCAAATTGTTTTATAAAGATTGTTTACGCAAAATCTTACAATAATCTTGTGTTTTCTTAGCTTTTCACAAATCAATTGAGGGAGAAACTTCACAATATGGGTAAGGTCCGAGATCTCCTCTATTGTATGGTTCTTTACTGAAATTCCTAAGCATTTGATCCTTGTTTTTGTGTTTCTAATATGATTTTGATGATTTCCTAATGTTTAATTGAGTTATATGGGGAAAATGAGTTGATTCACGGATTGAATTTGTTTTCTAGTAATTAAGGATGTTTTGATTTATATTTTGGATGTTTAATAATGTTGATAAGTGATTTTATCAATGGAATCCCAAAAATTAAGAATCTCTACTTGTTTAGGTTGTTAGTTTTGAGGTTTTGTGGTGTTTTTGTGGTTGTAAGGTTGCTGGAGGTGGTAGGTTGTTTTGGATCTATTTTTAGATGTGTTTTGTTGTTGAAAATGATATTAGATCGATAGATGTTGGCTGGGTTGTAAATCGAAGTGTTTTGGTTATGTTTTCAGTTGTTGTGGAGGGTTATTTGGGAAGGTTTTGTGGAAATCCAAGAAGGATTGTGGTTGCTGTGTTTAGAATGCATTATGATGCATTAATCCTATGTTGTATTATGGTTAAAGCAGGGGAGATTGATCTGAAAATGATTGGAGAAGCGTGGGAGGCTTTAGATACTTGATTTCGCGTCGGCGAATCGAGGTCTCGCGTATCGGTGAGTGAAAACGTGGTTTAAAGCGTTTTAATGTTTTGGAACAGAGGCTTGGAAGTTAAGGTAGAGCTTGAAATGCTTACCTAGACTCGAAAGTAAGTATAAAGTGGTTTTACTCTCTCGATCGTGCTAAGTTGAAATGATTTTATGCACTTATTTTGATTACATGTCACCTACTGTTAAGCATGTTTTAAAGTATTCGATATACTGTTTTAAGCATGTTTTACGGAAGGATGCAAATGTAAGTGATCCTTGTAAGTATGGTTTATACTTGTGTTTTAAAGCATGGTTGTTGCTTTGGATAAATGCCATGGTTTAATGATTGTTAAAAATAGTGAGGTAAATGTAATACCCAATTTTTTGTTAGTGACTATTTTGCAAAGAATCAAAAGTTGGTGATTTTAGTTTAGTGACTAAAATGTAAATGTTAAAGTTTGGTGACCAAAGTGAAAAGTTGAGAAAAGTTCAAGGACCAACATGGTAATTTTTCCAATAATTATTTTTATGTTATAGTTAAATAGTTCACATAAGGGTGTGAATCGAATATAAAATTGTTGGTTCGATTCGATGTTTCTATTATTGGGAAATTACAGTTAAAGTTTAAATGTGATTCGGGTAATCCAATGAGCTCAGAATGTGATGAAATTTTGAAGGGAGTTGTGAGAAGACTTGAAGAGCATGACATTTTGTTTTGGAATCGTTTTTAATCGATTTAGATTCGATTGAAGACAATATTTTGAAATAGTGCACAAATGACATTTTTGTGAATACTTGGATTCATTAATGGCATTTTAGTCATTTTGCCCCTACTTTTTAATCAAAGATGATTATGGAAAAGTGATAAGGTTAGGTCTCAACACCTAATTGGTCATAATTGAGGGGTAAAATGATAATTTTTCTATTGATGGAGATTTTTATATTGGATTTAAAGAATTAAAATGCCGTTTGTCATGTTAATTAATGATAGAAAAAGCTAGAAATTTTCTCCCATCTTCTTCCTCATTTCGAAAACATCCTAGCCAAGGTAAGAAAGTTTTGATTCAATTTTGGGCTTGATTCGATTGGTTTTTGGTTTAAGACATGAAATAGAGAATTAATCTCCATTGAATTCTCTTTCATTTGGTATAATTTTTATAAATGTAACACCCCTTTCTCGTATCCATCACTGAATACGAGTTAGAGATGTCACATGATACTTGTACAATTGTTCTTATTTCAAAATTGATAAAATTTTGTTTCTTTAAAACATAAATAATTTACCATTTTCTAAAAGAATATTTATTTGCGTAAAATTTAAAACTAATATTTTTAAGTTAATTTCAAACCTAGATTTAAGCAGCAACTAGGCAGTTCATTTCTAAATCATATGACTAATAAAACTACTTAAAAACTGCCTAATTTACAAATCATTTAGATAGTACATAAAATACGATTAAACTATCTCTTCTCTAACCACATACATATCAGTGCAGCCAAAACATTAATAAATATACATGTCAACTAGTAATATCAAAAGAAAACATCAAAGATGTCATACTGATATTGATTTTCGGCTCTCCAAAATATGATGATGTCCTCTTTCGTAATATCAAAAGAAAACATCAAAGATGTCATACTTAAAAACTCCTTACTCCTTGTGCTCCTTAATATCTACGCGTGAAACAATCACACGCTAAGTATATACTTAGTGAGACAATGTAAAATAATTAAAACATTTCTTTGTAAAGTAATAATGGAAATAAATAGAGTGCAATATAACTATCAAAAAGGATTTGAAAATTATAAAGATTGACTTATCAAAACCATTCCCCTCTTTCGTAACCTGTAAAAATTTCAATATTCATATAAATATACAATACAGGTTATATCAATACGATCCATTGTACTTTCAATTTCAATATAGCCCAATGTACTATGGATGAGAATACATGGTGTGCGAGTCAATGATGAGTATACACATGTGCTGACATCAAGCAATTTGTTGTGCCATAATAAAACAATATATCAATGTATCGATATCAATGTATCAATGTCAATGTATCAATGTAAACACTACTGTAACTTAACAGCATCAATAATAACGATAGGTCATAGTTGTAGAACACAACTCACTGTATCACCGCCGTAACTTAACAACAGTATTAACCGATAGGTCTTAGTTGTAAAACACAGCTCATTGTATCATTACTGTAATTTGACAGTAATATTATATCGATATACTCCACCTCTTTGGCATACCAATATACCAAGACTCTGAATAATCATACAATGGGCTTTTTACACAATTCACTATTATGAATCTTTCATTCATTTCGATAATATCAATAGATCAAATCAATAATTTTAACATATAAAAATATGCATAGGGCAGTTCATACCGAAATCATTCACAAAACCATTCAAAACCATTTAATATAAATTAAATCCTTTTCTTTCAACATTTGAGGTTGACTTATCACAAGTCTTCCTCGTATCATAATTAAAATAAATAAGATTGCACTCACCTTTGCCTCACTAAAAAGCTGTACTATTACTTCCAACTTACTCTTGAATTTTATCTTTATCAGCAGCCTTGCTTGTATCCCGATTACGATCTACACAACATTTCAACAATACATACCATTTAAAGTACATGTTAGTATCATACTAACATTGATACATATTAGGAATAATATTTCCTAATAATTCTTTAACTTTCCAAAATATTCATTTTAGTCCTAATGACTCCTTTTAAACTTCTAACCAACATTTTCAAGTCCAAACCTTACATTTCTCATTCTTTACACTTGAGGACCCAAACTTTAAAAATTTACACACTAGTCCTTAAATTTGCCAAAATTTCAAATTGGTCCCCAAAGTTAACATAACTTCAAAATCAACCTTCTAGTCACTTTAAATTAATTTTCCAACAAAATACACTTCAAAAACAAGCTTAACAGCCAAACCCCTAAACTTCCCAAATTTACAACTTAATCCTTAACACTTTATAAACTTCCACATTAGTCCAAATAACTTTCTAAAGCTTACAAAATCATCCTTACACTATTTATAACCTTAAAAAAAATTTCCATAATTTTCCCAATATTTTCTACCAAAGTTGAATACCAAAGGTCACTTTGACCAAACTTTACATTTTGATTCAAGCATGGATTCAACCTCAAAACAACATATTCAAGCTTCTAACATCATTCTCACTTCAAATAAAATTTTTGCAAGAGTTTCCCCTAATTTTTTAATTCTCCCAAATTCAACCTACATCATAATTCATGGAATTTTTACTATTTGTAAGCTTGAAACAACATCAAAACATCATATTTAATCAAAAGAATACATAAAACATGAAAATCCAACTTGTTCTTCATAAACCCTAATCTCCAATCTCAACATATAAGCATGGAAACTATGCAAAAATTATGCCAAATGAAAGAGAATTCAATGGAGATTAATTCTTTATTTCATAACTTAAACAAAAAACCAATCGAATCAAGCCAAAAATTGAATTAAAAACTTTCTTACCTTGGCTAGGATGTTTTCGAAATGAGGAAGAAGATGGGAGAAAATTTCTAGCTTTTTTCTATCATTAATTAACATGACAAATGGCATTTTAATTCTTTAAATCCAATATAAAAATCTCCATCAATAGTAAAATTACCATTTTACCCCTCAATTATGACCAATTAGGTGTTGACACCTAACCTTACCACTTTTCCATAATCATCTTTAATTAAAAAGTAGGGGCAAAATGACTAAAATGCCATTAATGAATCCAAGTATTCATAAAAATGCCATTTGTGCACTATTTCAAAATACTATCGTCAATAAAATCTAAACCGATTAAAAACGATTCCAAAACAAAATGTCATGCTCTTCAAGTCTTCTTACAACTCCCTTCAAAATTTCATCACATTCTGAGCTCATACGATTACTCGAATCACATTTAGACTTTAATTGTAATTTCCCAATAATAGAAACATCGAATCGAACCAACAATTTTATATTCGATTCACACCATTATGTGAACTATTTAACTATAACATAAAAATAATTATTGGGAAAATTACCATGTTGGTCCTTGAACTTTTCTCAACTTTTCACTTTGGTTACCAAACTTTAATATTTTACATTTTAGTCACTAAACTAAAACCACCAACCTTTGATTCTTTACAAAATAGTCTCTAACCAAAAATCGAGGTATTACAATAAATGTTAAAATGGTTAATTATATTGGAAAGTGATGTGGTTTTAAAATTGTTATCGGATATAGTTGGCCGGTCATAGGATTGAGTGCACTGTAAATAAGTCACCTTAGATGTTGAGGGGTTTATACATTGTACCGAATACTCCATCCAAGTACCCTAACGGTTGAGGGGTTATATGGTACTGAAAACTCCCGTTAGTGGATTAAGCATCTAACTGATGAAAGGGGTTGGTGTCCCCATGAGTTGAAAGTGTACCCGGTTGTTAATGTACCGTGATTGTGATTGTATCGCTATTCCGGTTGAGATGGCTTGAGGTGTTGGGTTAACACTTGTTGAATCCGTGTATCCGATAAACTCTTTTGTTATTGGACTTGTTTAATGATCACTAGTAAGCCAATATAATTGTTAATGCATCATTGAAGTGTTTTATGTAGTATAATGTGATTTATACATGTTTCTCCTTGAGCTTTGCATTTGGTAGTAATGCATAGGAAGGCTTAAGTGGAGGGTTAGCAAGGTGACTTGCTATTGATTAATGTTGCTTGTAGCATATGGTTTAATATGCTGGTTTTAATGATGTAAAGTGCATGTTTTAAAAGGGCATGGTGTTTTAAAGGAAGATGTTAAGTAAATGGTTTTAAATGCATTGATGGTGCATGTTTTTGAGCATTACTCGCTAAGCCTTGTGTGCTTACGCTCTCTTTATCCATCAATGCAAAGAATTAAAGTTTCAAAAGGCAGCAAGAAGCAAGGGGATCTTGGCAAGACTTGTTTCCAAAGTATGTTTGAGACTAGACTATGATGAATAAGGGCAATGGGGGTACTTGTTTTGATTTGGGAGATGACTTGTTGAACTCCATGTTTGAGCATGTTTCTTTGGTTGCTCTTGGGTTGTAAATAGCCTTTAAAGATTTATTTTGGTATTGGTTTGTCTTTTAGTGTGTGTTTGGATGCAAAATTAGGAAGCATGCCTATAGATTCCCTTTTGATGCATGAAGCCTTGTTGTTTTGTTAGATTTGTGAAGCTTGAATACTTGTGATATGTTTGCCATGTTGGTGTTGTGTCTTGAGCATGTTGGAATGATTTGATTATGCTTTTGAAATGAAACACCAGCCAAATGTGACATTACAAGTCCATGCGTACCGATATGCGAGGGACCGTATCGGTACAGCTAGGTATTTTTAGGTTTGTGGGATCGGTACAGGTCTTGTATATTTCAATACGCTGAGGTAAATTTGGCCTGGCATACCGATACGGGTATGGGTGCTTCGGTACGAGTTTTAGCCTCTGGAATTTCTCTTTTTCAACTCGAGCCTGTATACCGGAACACCTAAAGAGCCATATCGGTATGATCAATAATATTTCAAATGTTAGGTATTTCAGTTAGGCGTATCGATACGATATGGTGGTGTACCGAAATGGGGTGTTTCAAACCGTATCGATACGAACTTACCTGTATCGGTACAGACGGCTGTTATTTCTGTTAATGCCACTTTGGGTAGTTTTGTTATGTTTTCAATTTAGTCTTTGAATCTTGTTAATGCAATTACTTTTGATTGAATAGTTAGATTGAGCTGAAATTTGATATATATGCATGGAACCTGACTAATTAAAGGTTGGTAACATAAAAGTGGTTTTTTGACCTGTAACTTTGTCAAATTGCATTTTGGTCCTTAATTACAAACGTGATCAATTGGATGACAAATTGATGCCTGATTGAGTTGGGGTTGCACCTGATGTTTGCATGAACATCTAGGGTTAATAATTGGCATCTATATAAGATAAAAGGAAAAAAATGGACCGGGTTTCATTGTATCTCTTCGGTTTGCTATGGCAAACCTAATATAGCTTTCTTGGTTCAGTTGGGCGTCTAGGCCGGGTTGAGGGGGTTATATTTGGTGGTATCAGAGCAGGTTCGGTTCGTTTGGAAGGTTGTGGTGTTGTTACCGTGAGTTATGTTCTGTTGTTTGACTTGCACGGTGATTGTTATATGTACGCTGCTTGATATGCACGGTGATTGATATGTATGTTGGTTGTATATGCCATACTGGGGAAAAGTTTTGGGGTACCTATTGCCTTAGTATTATAGTCTTGTAAATTTGATTTTTGAAAGGGAAGTCTTGGATCCTTGCTTGAAGTTGGCCTGACTGTTTTGTTTTGAAATGATTATCATGCCATAGATATATTTTAGCACGATGGGACCGAGGAGAGAGTTGTGATCGGGTACGGTTGTTGCTGCCACTGGGCAGGATGCTGAGGGAGATGTTGTGCCTCCTGGAGGGTTGCCACCGCCCCCACCTATTCCACTGGAGGGAGTTGAGCAAGTACCACCTGCGCCGGATGGGCTAGGGATGGGTGATATGACATCGTTAATACAGGCCATGACCGATGCTTTTTAGGCAGCAGTTACGGGTGTTAGTGTGCCAGCGCCACCAGTTGATGGGCAAGGTTTATCGCTTGAGCGTCTTTGTAGTCTAGGCGGAGTTGAGTTTTGTGGTTTGTCACCTGAGGCTTTCGAAGGTTGGTTGGCTAGTACTGAGAGAATATTGGGCCAGATGGGGTGTACCGATGCTCGTAAGCTAGGTTATGTTGTTTCCCTACTGTAGGGTGAAGCTTATACATAGTGGACTACCACGATATCTGGTATGGCGACCGATGATGTGACCTGGGGGTTTTTTTTGTGAGGCTTTTTGGAAGAAGTTCTTGGGGGTTCGATATCAGGATAAGAAGAAGAGCGAGTTTATGGATCTAGTGTAGGGTAGTATGTCTGTTGCGGAGTACGAGGTACAGCTTGTGAGGTTGAGTCAGTATACACCTGAGCTGGTTCCTGACGAGCGTATACGATGTGATCGTTTCCGCTATGGGCTTGTGCAGGATGTTAAGACGTACATGCTTGCAGCTGATTACACCATTTTTGATGTGTTGGTTTCGCGGGCCAAGGATGTAGAGTAGAATTTGGGTTTCGCTTCTGGATTGCGAGGTTTTAGTTCGGGTAAGAGAGCTGCTGATTTGAGTTATAGAGGTGGTCAGGCCAAAAGACACCATGACAGGAGGTTTCGCTCGGAGTCGAGGCATGGATGAGGTGTTGTGGGACGTGGAGTCCAGGGGCAGGCGCCCAGGTTAGAGCACCATTTAGCACTTGTTGGGTTTGTGGATCCCAAGACCATTTGAGGCGAGATTGCTCACATTTGGCCATGGAAGGTCAGGCATCTGTGCCTGTTGTGGATAGTGCTTGTTGGAGTTGTGGGTTAGGCGATCATTAGAGGCGTGATTGTCCATTGTTGGCTCGAGGTGGATAAGGTGCTGCACCTGTTGTTGCTCCGCAGCGGGGTCGTGGTCGTGGCCGCGGACCGTTTCAGTGTAGAGATAGTGGGCAGAGGACTGTGGCTCATACTATTGCTATCCAGCCTGAGAGAGGTGGACCGGCTAGGGTGTATGCGCACTGTGAGGGTCGCAATGACACCGATGTGATTGCAAGTACTTTTACCCGATAGTCTTTGTTGTTGTATTCGTTGGTTGATTCTGGTTGTACTCATTCATACATTTTGAGTGAGCATGCTGAGTTGCTTGATATATCTGTTAAAATTCTTAATGTGGGTGTTAGAGTGACTAGTTCTCTTGGGGAGACAGTTGTGGTTAGGAGGTTGTATCGTAGGTGCCCGCTAATGGTTCAAGGACATGTGTTCGCCGGGAACTTGATGGAATTACCATCTCGTGGTTTTGATGTGATTTTGGGTATGGATTGGTTAATCGAACATCGGGCTGTGGTGGATTTTAAAACCAAATGGATATCCTTGAGGTTGTCGGATGATTATGAGGTGGTGGTTGTTGGTGAGAATGCCAAGTTTTTGTCTAACGTTGTTTCGGCTTTGGAAGGAAGTTGAATGTTGGATTCGGGCTGCCAGGCTTTCTTGGCTAATGTTATGAATCCTAGATCAAAAGAGTTGAGGGTGCAAGATGTTCGTGTAACACCCTAAAAATTTAATTAGGAACCCTAACCCTAATTATAAAATCCCCAATTCAAAACCCTAGCAATTTGGGAATTAGGTATCTAAAACCCTAATTAATCAATTTGGGGACCAAATTGAGTTAAACTAATTTTGGTGACCTAAATGTGATAATTCAGGAGTTAGGGGTTCTTTTGAAATATGGGAAGAATTGTGACCCTTAGCCTGCAATTTCACCTTTTTCCAAAGGGAATTAAAATCCCTTTCTAAACCTAAAAACCTTTTAGGTCTCATTCTTTTCTCCAAACAGCCGCACCCCAAAACCCTCTCTACCTCTGTTCGACCTAAACCCCTTCCCTCTCCCTATCCCGTTCATTTTTCAGCAAACCACCGACGAAGGAGTGTCGCCTCTTGTGTGTCGTACAACATTTCCCCCCGTTCGCGCAAACCAAACCATGGTCGCCTCCTCTTCTTACCGTTTAGCTCTCTTTTTTTCTCCTCTATTGTTCCTTGCGCCGCCATCAACTCTGCTGCCGATCGCTCTTTCGTCCGCGTGTGGGTAAGTTCTTGTATGGGTTGCATTGTTTATGGTTCGACCGAGTTGGTTAGTGTATGTGGAGGGTGGTTAACGGGTAGTGGAGATGGCAATGTGGGTTTCGACCGGGTTTCTGCCATCGCCATCGCTAAATTTCACAGCCGTCCTGGTTTGGTAAGCCGCTGCCGTCGGTTCTTGTGTGCCGCCGCCTTCGTTGAGGGTAGTAAACCCTAGGGCAGTCTGTGCAAAGGGGGTGTGTGAGGGTTTGTTGTGAGTTGGGTTTGAGAGTGGGCCGGGTGGTGAAAGGATGTGGGCCTGCGTGGATGATAATTGTTGGGTTAAGCCCAACCAGTGAGGAGATGGGTGAACTAGACTAGTGGGCTGAACCGGTAGTGTGAGAGTGGCTGAACCAAACCGCGCAGTGAACCGGTCAAACAAAACCGAATCAGGTTCAACCCGTAACCTGACCCGTGACCCGAGATGACGTCAGCGTTGACCTGTGGGATGAAATCAGCGTCGACTCTGGCGATGACATCATCGTTGACTTGACCGATCAAAGTTAACGTTGACCGTTGACTTTTTCAACCAACTTGATCTTGACATTTCTCGACGTCCTGAGTCCGTTTTTGTAGCCTGATTTGCCAGATTCAAACTCGAATTGATAGTTTTGCTAATTGTAATCTATTTTGAGGAATTTAAAGAGTTGTGTAAGAAATCTAATGAGATTTACTTCTCTGTTTTAGACGACATCGATTTCGAGGACGATGTTTTACCTCCTCCACCTCCTGTTCAGCTAGCCCCTACATCTTCTGTGAGAGAAACGCGTGAGTTATCTTAGCATAGTTCAGTTAGGTGGCACAGTAAAATTTCGTTAGAATGTGAAATTAACTTGGAATTCTACTTCGTAGGTTCTGACTCAGATTAACCTAGATCTAATTCAGATCGTGGGAGGCGTCACCACCGATGTTAGAGCTTTGGCCATTAGAGGTGTGTTCTATGTCTGTGCTATATTCTGTAAAATGTTTTACAAACTTTGCATAACTATTTTCTGTGTTGAGATTTTATTGTGATTTGAGATGTCATGCATACTGTGATATTGTGATTTATGAGATTATCAGAACTTTTAAAATGTGTTCCTCGTATTTAGTACGATATACTGTATTGAGACTGTGTTCATAAATATTATTTTATCATACATGGGGTGGGTTGTACGGAGGAAGAGTGGTTTGACCACACTATGAACAGAGAAATAAAGGGTGAGGGGTTCAGGGGAACTACCTCCACTGTGACCAGTTAGCTTTGCCACCACTGTGATTGGCGTTTGTAGTTGGGTATTATGACTATATATTAGCATTATCTCATGCACTATGTTTTAACATGACATGTTTTACCTTGTGATATTTTTGAGAAAGAACGTGTTTTTGATTGTTGCACTTAGAGACACATTGGGCTCAATAGCTCAATCCCCTATAGTTTATCTTTCAGATATTTGACTCTAGGCGATCTGGTACTTGGAGGACCTCTTGCGTATTCAATTTATTTCCATATCAGTACAGACCACAATTTTCAAGTTATTATTATTATTTTCATTATATTTTATCAGATTCGGATTGTAATTTAGACTTAAGACTATTTGGGATTTGGGAATTGTAGCGATGTCTTTTCTTCTCATCGCTAAATAAAAACGTGGCTTTTTCGAAGGTGTTTTTTATTCTTTGGATATAAAATATTTATTCCGTGGGGGTTTTAAAAGAAACCACATTTAAAAAAATGGAGTCGCCACCGGCCACTTAGGTAGGCCGGACACCATAAAACCAGAGATTCAAAAAGATTGGGTTCGGGAGTCGGTTACGGATGGGGAAGGATTAGCACCCCCACACCGCCCAAAATTGGTACTTTAATAATTACCGCTTTATTAATATTGGATTTTCCGGATTAAAGTGACGATTATTTTAAAATTCAGTCATAATTGCGAATAAATTTTAAGGGTCCCGTTATCCGAGAGTAAACGCACAACCACTATCACTACGCCTGATACTGGCCCCGTTTACACTCGGATAAAAGGACACCACTTTGACAATTTATATATCATATGCAATCTTAGTGACAAAAATATAAAACATGACAAAATATTTAAATGCAATAAATATTGACGCAACATAATACTAATCTAACATAAATAATATACTAGACTAAAACATGCATATATACATATTAATCTAAATAATAGATAAAAACAACTTTAACATGTCAGAATAACAAGGCAGGGATAGGTACGTAAAAACGAACGAATATTTCAAAAAGACACATATGCTAGTAATAAAACATATTTCAACATATATAGAACAATATATTATACATAAAAGAAGACGCACTAACACGTAACCTAAAAGCCAAGAAAACATACAATACGTACAAAAATACAAAAAAACATGCCGTTTACGAGTCAAATAGAACATAACATGCTTTAATACGAATAACCGGATAAAAAAGATACACAACTATCGTAAGCTTAATACACCTATACATTTAAACATAAAAATATAAGGCATATACGAGGGATATATAATAAGGCAAAAGACTACATCAACATATACGATTATAATACGAACATGAATATTTACATGGAAACAGGACTGAAATGAAAAGAAATAAACAGAAAGGCAGAAATTAAAAGGAAGTAAAACTCGATTTAAGGATGTGATTTCAAGCTTAAAGAAACTTAAAAGGACCGGGGCTGTAAAATGCCCATGCGGCACGCTTGAAATGAAATTTTCCAAAACGCGGAAGTCCTTGGGGCGTAATTTGACCATTTGAAAAACTGATTTCATTTAATTAAGGGACGAAAACGGAAGATTTTAAGAACTACGAGGGACCAGGATTGTGAATAAACCAAGGGGCAGACTCGATTTGAAAAGATCAGAAACGCGGGAGCCCTTAAACCCAAATTAACCCATTTTGAAAATATTAAGACGCTATATATCACATTTATCAGATTAAAAATTGACCCTTTCCCCCATTTTTTTCACCCTTAAGAGCGAAGCTCTTATTCTTCTCTAAACCCATAGAGCCGAACCCTGATGAACCCAGAAACCGGCGGCTATCCGCCGTCCCTTCCAACCTCTCTTTATGCTGAACTCAAATCTGACTTTAGATTTACACTAGGACTCACCATTTTGCCTAGATCTAAGAAATAAAAGCCGAAACCTTTTCCCTTTTTTTAAAAAAATTTTGTAGACCAAGACCAAACAACCTCTCCCCTTTTACCGGTTCACCGTGTTTGGCTTAAGAGCCTTACAGCTTATCACCGGCGGCAAGGAGCTCTTCCAACGAGGGTAAGGACCTAGTTCTTTTCCTCTCTTTTTTTGCTTATTCCCTTGAAAGATATGCATGCAATAAAAGTAGCAAGAAAAATACCACTGGACTTGCGTTGCCTCTTTTTTTTGTATTTCTGAAAAAACTCCTTACAATACATTTTCTGTTTTTTTTGTTACCACCCCTCTGTTACAACTCTCCTCTGTTACAAAAGTCCTCGTTTCATATCTATGCTTCTTTGTTTTGTACAAGTTGTATCTTGCTTTTTCAGATCTGGACTGACAACTTGTTGCTTGTTGTATTTGGCATGTTCTGAGCACGGTGGTTGAATATCGGCATGGTGGCGGTATGGGTGTTCTTCCAGCGGCCAGACGCGTTCTCGGCCGTTAGATCAGATCTGATCTAACGGTTGCGATGGCTTGAAGGACGAACGGCCTGGATGAAGCCTCGATTTGATGAGACGGCTCCAGATCTTGCCACGTGGAGCTCCGCAGTCGAGGTGTCAGAACGCGTGGGGCTCACGCGCGCGTGGGATATTAAAGCGTCCGCACGTGGACCACACGCGCGCGTGGCACTTGAACGGTCCATATGTGTGGAACACGCGGTTGGCAGATATTTTTGACTTTTTGGTTGGATCGTGGCCGTTGGATCAGATCTTGATCCAACGGCCCAGAGCCACCTGCACACACAGTTGTAATTAGATAAGGTTTGGGCCAACCGGGCCTTGTAACTATTTGTAACTGGACTTGGACTGTAATTGATTTATTTAATATATATAATTTTTTGGATTTCATTTCATATCAGCCCAATAATATTAATAATAATATAATTATAACAGCAATACACATACATGATACAAACATATACTTATACAAGTATAACATATTGGTATACGTATATATAATCCTACACATAATTAACATAACATCTATATACACTAAACAAATACGCTCGTACTCTAGATACATACGTGACACACATATATCATTAATATGTATACATATATAGCTTATAATATACGTACACACCATACCTTATATATATTAGTAATACTCATGCAAACAATAAACATATAATATAATAAATATACATGCAACATTAATATGTATTTACAGGTAAAAAATGAGTGATTACAGTTGCCCCTCTTTGCTTGTTCTCATGGAATGGGAAACAAAGCAAAGATTCATAAGCACTCATTTTTATCAGACTTCTCTGTTTGTAGCTTTGGAAAAACGTGCTCTTTTGGACATCTCCGCTCTTCCTTAGCTGAATCTTCGGGCTTGTAAGTTCTTCCTATATAGAGCTTCGTCACCTTCCGATCTTGGAGCTACAGGCTCTTCCTATATAGAACCCTTCACTTCGAGACTGTAAAGCTTGGAGTCCTTCCTATATAGAACTCTTCGCCTTCAACGCTAGTTTCTCCTATATAAAACCTTTTGCGCCGTTGATGGATTCTTCCGACTGAGAGTTCCTCCTATATAGAATCTAGTCTTCAAACCACAGAGCCGCAGTCCTTCCTATATAGAACTTTTTTTGCGTCTGAAATCTCAGAGCTACAGGTTCTTCCTATATAGAACCTTTCATTCAAAGACAATGAAGCTCAGAGCCTTTCCTATATAAGACTCTTCACAAAAGGTTTCTTATATAACCTTGTGTCATAGGTGAATTCCTCCAACTGGGAGTTCTTTTTGAGATTCTGGATTTAGGGTTCTCCCTCTATGGAACCTTTCACTGGGGCTTGAAAATGCAGGTTCCTTTTTTTTACGAGGCTGTTGCCATTTTTGGACCTACGCTACTAAAACTGCCGCATTATGCCCGAAGGACTTACTGATGGCCCGAAGGACTTATCATCATGCTTGAAAGACTTACTGATGGCCCGAAGGACTTAACATCGTGCCCGAAGGACTTACCGATGACCCGAAGGATTTAACATCTGGGTCTCACGCCGCTATGGCTGCCGTTCTTTGGGGACTCACATTGATATGCTGCCGCATCATGCCCGAAGGACTTACTGATGGCCCGAAAGACTTATCACCACGCTCAAAAGACTTATTGGTGGCCCGAAGGATTTAACATCGTGCCCGAAGGACTTATCGATGACCCGGGATTTAACATCCGATCGGCGACGCCGATATGGTTATTGTTCTATGGGGACTCACGCCGATATGCTGCCGCATCATGCCCGGCGGACTTACGATGGCCCGGGACTCATCACCACGCTCAAAAGACTTATTGGTGGCCGAAGGACTTAACATCATGCCCGGGACTTATCGATGACCCGAAGGATTTAACATCCGGGATCGATGCCGATATGGCTATTGTTCTATGGGGACTCACGCGATATCTTTGCCGCATCATGCCCGGCGGACTTATTGATGGCCCGGGACTTATCACCACGCTCAAAAGACTTATTGGTGGCCTGAAGGACTTAACATCGTGCCCGGGACTTATCGATGACCCGGCGATTTAACATCCGGATCGGCCGCCGCTATGGCTATTGTTCTATGGGGACTCACGCCGATATCTTGCCGCCGCGTTATGCCCGGACTTACTGATGGCCCGAAGGACTTATCACCACGCTCAAAAGACTTATTGGTGGCCCGAAGGACTTAACATCGTGCCCGAAGGACTTATCGATGACCCGAAGGATTTAACATTTGGATCTGATGCCGATACGGCTATTGTTCTATGGGGACTCACGCTGATATGCTGCCGCATCATGCCGAAAGGACTTACTGATGGCCCGGCGGACTTATCACCACGCTCAAAAGACTTATTGGTGGCCCGAAGGACTTAACATCGTGCCCGAAGGACTTATCGATGACCCGGGATTTAACATCTGGATCTCGACGCCGCTATGGCTATTGTTCTATGGGGACTCACGCCGATATGCTGCCGCATCATGCCCGGCGGACATACCGATGGCCCGGGGACTTATCTTCATGCTCAAAAGACTTATTGGTGGCCCGGCGGACTTAACATCGTGCCCGGACTTATCGATGACCCGGCGGATTTAACATCTGGATCTCGACGCCGATATGGCTATTGTTCTATGGGGACTCACGCGATATGCCGCCGCATCATGCCCGGGACTTACCGATGGCCTGAAGGACTTATCACTATGCTCAAAAGACTTATTGGTGGCCCGAAGGACTTAACATCGTGCCCGGCGACTTATCGATGACCCGGCGGATTTAACATCGGATCTCGCGCCGCTATGGCTGTTGTTCTTTGGGGACTCACGCCAATATGCTTGCCGCATCATGCCCGGGACTTACCGATGGCCCGAAGGACTTATTACCACGCTCGAAAGACTTATTGGTGGCCCGGGACTTAACATCATGCCCGGCGACTTATCGATGACCCGGCGATTTAACATCTGGATCTGACGCCGCTATGGCTATTGTTCTTTTGGGACTCACGCCGATATCTGCCGCATCATGCCCGGGACTTACCGATGGCCCGAAGGACTTATCACCACGCTCAAAAGACTTATTGGTGGCCCGAAGGACTTAACATCGTGCCCGGACTTATCGATGACCAAGAATTTAACATCCGGATCTCACGCCGCTATGGTGTGGTTCTTTTTGGGGACTCACGCCGATATGCCGCCGCATCATGCCCGGGACTTACGATGGCTCGAAGGACTTATAACCATGCTCGAAAGACTTATTGGTGGCCCGAAGGACTTAACATAATGCCCGAAGGACTTATCGATGACCCGAAGGATTTAACATCTAGATCTGACGCCGCTATGGCTATTGTTCTTTAGGGACTCACGCCGATATGCTGCCACATCATGCCCGAAGGACTTACTGATGGCCCGAAGGACTTATAACCACGCTTGAAAGACTTATTGGTGGCCCGAAGGACTTAACATCGTGCCTGAAGGACTTATCGATGACCCGAACGATTTAACATCTGGATCTGACGCCGCTATGGCTATTGTTCTTTGGGGACTCACGCCGATATGCTGCCGCATCATGCCCGGCGACTTACCGATGGCCCGGCGGACTTATCACCACGCTCAAAAGACTTATTGGTGGCCCGGCCCGGGACTTATCGATGACCCGGGATTTAACATCCGGATCTCACGCCGCTATGGCTGTGGTTCTTTTTGGGGACTCACGCCGATATGCTGCCGCATCATGCCCGGCGACTTACCGATGGCCCGGGACTTATTACCACGCTTTCGAAATACTTATTGGTGGCCCGGCGACTTAACATCGTGCCCGGCGGACTTATCGATGACCCAAAGGATTTAACATCCGGATCTCGACGCCGCTATGGCTATTGTTCTTTTTGGGGACTCACGCCGATATGCTGCCGCATCATGCCCGAAGGACTTACTGATGGCCCGAAGGACTTATTACCACGCTCGAAAGACTTATTGGTGGACCGAAGGACTAAACATCGTGCCCGGCGGACTTATCGATGACCCGGCGGATTTAACATCGGATCCGCGCCGCTATGGCTATTGTTCTTTGGGGACTCACGCCGATATGCTGCCGCATCATGCCCGAAGGACTTACTGATGGCCCGAATGACTTATTACAACGCTCAAAAGACTTAACATCGTGCCCGAATGACTTATCGATGACCCGAAGGATTTAACATCTGGATCTGACGCCGCTATGGCTATTCTTCTTTTTTTGGGGACTCACGCCGATATCTTTGCCGCATCATGCCCGGCGACTTACTGATGGCCCGAAGGACTTATTACCACGCTCAAAAGACTTATTGGTGGCCCGAAGGACTTAACATCGTGCCCGAAGGACTTATCGATGACCCGAAGGATTTAACATCTGGATCTGACGCCGCTATGGCTATTGTTCTTTTGGGACTCACGC
Source organism: Hibiscus mutabilis (assembly GCA_019671005.1). NCBI lineage: Eukaryota > Viridiplantae > Streptophyta > Magnoliopsida > Malvales > Malvaceae > Hibiscus > Hibiscus mutabilis. Next base: position 28,054,948 of record CM033729.1, read on the forward strand.
CGATATGCTGCCGCATCATGCCCGAAGGACTTACTGATGGCCTGAAGGACTTATCACCACGCTCAAAAGACTTATTGGTGGCCCGAAGGACTTAACATCGTGCCCGAAGGACTTATCGATGACCCGAAGAATTTAACATCTGGATCTCACGCCGCTATGGCTGTGGTTCTTTTTGGGGACTCACGCCGATATGCTGCCGCATCATGCCCGAAGGACTTACTGATGGCTCGAAGGACTTATAACCATGCTCGAAAGACTTATTGGTGGCCCGAAGGACTTAACATCATGCCCGAAGGACTTATCGATGACCCGAAGGATTTAACATCTAGATCTGACGCCGCTATGGCTATTGTTCTTTAGGGACTCACGCCGATATGCTGCCACATCATGCCCGAAGGACTTACTAATGGCCCGAAGGACTTATAACCACGCTCGAAAGACTTATTGGTGGCCCGAAGGACTTAACATCGTGCCTGAAGGACTTATCGATGACCCGAACGATTTAACATCTGGATCTGACGCCGCTATGGCTATTGTTCTTTGGGGACTCACGCCGATATGCTGCCGCATCATGCCCGAAGGACATACTGATGGCCCGAAGGACTTATCACCACGCTCAAAAGACTTATTGGTGGCCCGAAGGACTTATCGATGACCCGAAGGATTTAACATCTGGATCTCACGCCGCTATGGCTGTGGTTCTTTTTGGGGACTCACGTCGATATGCTGCCGCATCATGCCCGAAGGACTTACTGATGGCCCGAAGGACTTATTACCACGCTCGAAATACTTATTGGTGGCCCGAAGGACTTAACATCGTGCCCGAAGGACTTATCGATGACCCAAAGGATTTAACATCTGGATCTAACGCCGCTATGGCTATTGTTCTTTTTGGGGACTCACGCCGATATGCTGCCGCATCATGCCCGAAGGACTTACTGATGGCCCGAAGGACTTATTACCACGCTCGAAGGACTTATTGGTGGACCGAAGGACTAAACATCGTGCCCGAAGGACTTATCGATGACCCGAAGGATTTAACATCTGGATCTGACGCCGCTATGGCTATTGTTCTTTGGGGACTCACGCCGATATGCTGCCGCATCATGCCCGAAGGACTTACTGATGGCCCGAAGGACTTATTACAACGCTCAAAAGACTTAACATCGTGCCCGAAGGACTTATCGATGACCCGAACGATTTAACATCTGGATCTGACGCCGCTATGGCTATTCTTCTTTTTGGGGACTCACGCTGATATGCTGCCGCATCATGCCCGAAGGACTTACTGATGGCCCGAAGGACTTATTACCACGCTCAAAAGACTTATTGGTGGCCCGAAGGACTTAACATCGTGCCCGAAGGACTTATCGATGACCCGAAGGATTTAACATCTGGATCTGACGCCGCTATGGCTATTGTTCTTTGGGGACTCACGCCGATATGCTGCCGCATCATGCCCGAAGGACTTACTGATGGCCTGAAGGACTTATCACCACGCTCAAAAGACTTATTGGTGGCCCGAGGGACTTAACATCGTGCCCGAAGGACTTATCGATGACCCGAAGGATTTAACATCTGGATCTGATGCCGCTATGGCTATTGTTCTTTGGGGACTCACGCCGATATGCTACCGCATCATGCCCGAAGGACTTACTGATGGCCCGAAGGACTTATCACCACGCTCAAAAGACTTATTGGTGGCCCGAGGGACTTAACATCGTGCCCGAAGGACTTACCGATGACCCGAAGGATTTAACATCAGTATATCACGCCGCCATGGCTGTGGTTCTTTCGGAACTTTGGTAAATTCTTCGATAATTCTTCAAATACCTGTTTAGGAACAAGCAAAACTGATATGCCCCTATCTATTTGATACACGTAATGTTATGCTTTCTTTCTCCTCTTTTTCTTTTTTCTTGTTTCTTTTTCTCCTTTTTTCCCTTTTTTTTTGTTTTTTGTTTATCTTATGTCCTGTAAATTCATTCTTCGGATTTCTCTATTTCCTTTTCTTTTGCTATGTGCTTCATTTCTGTCAAATTCTGTTCAATTGGCACCCGCTCTTGTTTTTTTGCACGGGCACCTGTATTTCTTCTTCGGGGTCTCTGCCTCTTCACCAACAAACACTATATCATGCGTGTGTAGAGATTCTTACTATTCTTTCTGTTCTGCATTGCCCCATTCGATCGTGCTCGGCTACCTTCCAGTTCTTTTGGCCCAATATTCTGAGTATCTGTTAATTTCATCATCGGGGTGAGCGAAATGCTTCTTAACCTTAATCTTCTTGTTGCCTTTTGACGGACACCATTCATCGATCTCTGTGCTTTAATTCTTTGGAGACTCACTGTTTACCTTTTACCGTCCCCTCACTTTGTAAGCTCATTCTTGTCATGTTTCGTCCTTCATTTTCTTGAACCAAACAAGGCATCGTGGCTGGAATTCGCTTCTTGTTCTTGAGCTGTCTGCCACCTATACCTCTGTTATCATCTTCATTCTATGCATTATGAGGTCATTTCTGGTTAGGGGCTCCAATAGTATCCGCAACCTTGTGTTCTGGATCTTACCCCTGAAGTAATACATGGAAATCATTGTTGCTTTAACTTGTCAATTTGCTGATTGGTGTTCCACTGAAGGGTATCATTTAGATTAACATACAAGATTTTGAAAACACAGCATAGGAGCTCTGGATATCATGTGCAAGAGTGGCTTAGATTCAACCACTTGGTAATTCAAAGATGTGAAGTCTTCCCTGGTGACTCGGTTCATCCTCATGATTACCGCGTTGCTGCAGAGTACTATTCTTTCTCAATTCCCATTATCTACTCCGCCCCCAAAAGGGTTGGCTTGTATAACCACTCGAGCGCAGAAATATTACTCTAGGAATAGAGTTCGGGGTGGTGCGAGTTTTAATTTTACCTATGCTATCGCCTATTTTCTTTCTTTTCTTTTTCCTTTTTTGTTTTTGTTTTTGTTTTGTTTTTTTTGCTTTTGTCATTATTTGAGGAAATAAATTCGTCACAGTCCTTTGTCTTGAGGACAACGATGGAGCAAACAACACTGCCTCAAATTACTCGGCATAGTCACGATTTGAAAATATTACCATAACTCATGAAGCTAAGGTTTCTTGAATTGGATGATATATCTCCACCCTATCACTTCAGCGGAGTGCCCAAAAATTTCCATACTCTTATCCGAACAAGCCTATTACCAGGTTTCGAACATAGGAGTACTTTTTATTATTATTTTTTCCTTCTTTATTTTCATTTCTTTTTTCTTTCTTCTCTTTTTCTCTTCCTTTTTTGTTTATTTTTATTTTACTACCTAGAAGATTATGCCTAGAGTTTCAATTTCAAGCAACTCTACATGGTTGACATTTAGAGCTTTTTCGTCCTTGAATATCATCGAAAGAGTAATAATCTCGCTTTGCTGACCAGAGTCCGGTGGGGAAGATCACACATCATCGTTGTCACGACATCTATCTAATGTCACATCTTGCAATTGATATCCAGTGTCCTACAACGGCGAGAAAATATCTATGTGCTTTCAAAAACATTATATGTTAAGCGAAATGTGTTCTTTATTGAAAATAAAAATCAACAAACATGCCCCATCACAAAAGATCTTTGCCACATGGGGGCCACCTAGAGTTGATTCCTTGTATTACTTCAGGAAGGTATTTTAATGTAGAGACATCTCTGGCTTCTTCAGCACTATGTAGATTTGCTTCTCATCCTTGGTCTTCCACTGCTTGATCAACTCTTGTGTCAGGGTTCCATCATTGACCAGCTTCTTGATTTCCTCCAGTAAAGGTCTACATTTTCTGGTGGGATGCCCCGGTGCCCCCATATGGAATCCGCATGTGCTACTCGAGTCAAAACTATGGGCATACAGATCAGGTGCACTCTTCATCGGCCTAGGAACAAGATAATGACCCTCTACCAGATGAGGCCAAATGTCTGAGATAGATATTCCAAACACTTCCAAATTTGCGCTCGTCCGAGGAATTTTCCTTGATGACCCCGATTTGTCAGTCTGTCTCCTTCTTTTACGGCCACGCAAACCTTGGAGATGACACTCATTTACCTCTCCATCTTTATCTATCTTATCTTCGCTTCGGTCCTTAGACTTTAGGCCCAATTTTCCTTCTTTGATTGCATATTCTATTCTTTCTCCAATCGTCATGAAATCTTCGAATCTGTTTCTCGATTTTTCCAACATCACATCGAAGAAGGGAGAGGGAAGTGTTGCATGGAACAAGGGAGTCAACTCTTCTTCTGCTATAGGAGGCTGAACTTGGATCGCCAAACATCGCCACCTTAATGCATATTCCCTGAAGCTTTCACTCGGCCTCATTCTCTCATTCTGAAGAAACTGGCGACAGGGTGCTAAATCTAAAGCATATTCATATTGACTCAAGAAAGCATTAGCGAGGTCACCCCATGACCTAACTTGGTCTTTGCTCAAACGGTTATACCACACTGCTGTTGGTCCCGTCAGGCTATCATGGAAATGGTGGATCAACAATTCTTCGTTCTTCATGTATCCTTCCATTTTTCTACAGAACATGGTTAAGTGAATCTTCGGGCAGCTGGTTCCGTCATACTGCGTAAATTTGGGAACCTTGAAATCCGGAGGAATGACCAAATCAGGGACTAGGCAGAGTTCCCTCGTATTGAAAACATTTATCTTCTCTTTCTTCTTAAGCTCTTTCTCGATTTTTTCTTCTAACTGGTCAAGCCTCGACTCTTCAATTCGTTCCATTTTCTGATTAATTCTGCCATCGAACCCCAGGTATTAAATGATGAAGTGCCATGCGATGATAAAGCAATGCAAAGAACGTGATGCAAATGCAATGCATGAATGCAATAAAGCATTGATTCCGCAAGTGATTTGTCCCTATAGGACATCTTTCATTCAGACCAAAAGGTTTTATTACATCCGGTATTAGGGCTTTACAGATAGCGGTGAGCCCTGGCACCTAATGTCTTGACCTCATTCAATAGTCCCGTCAGTTTTCCTTCGCGGTCCAATGCCGGATCCATATTATGGCTTATTGGTGCTGCTGCATCGGCTAAATCTGCTACCTGTTGAGCTACTTGTCGGGCTTGAGTCGTAACCATCTTCATGTCCCGGTCTTTCTCCTGTATTGTTTACTCGGCCTTTTGTAGCTTAACGGTCATTGCCCCAGCACGGATCTCACTGGTACGTAAAGCAGTCTCGAGCCTCACTATCTGTTCTTTGAGTGCTGCGTTTTCTATTTGGAAGGCTTGTGATTCATTCCTTTCCTGGTGCAGACTTGATTTCAGGATATCTTCCATGGCCAGACTGCTTTCCAACTCATTTTGGAGAATGTCGCGTTGGCCCTCAGCTTCTTCCAACTTCTGTGATAATGATCTGACTTTATTCTTACTATTCTTGCATTTACGCTTCCAGCGTTCAACCGCTCCTCACTGAATCATACCATTGACCCACTCTTCCGCGGTGTCACCTGCATCAAAACTCTTGAATTCAAAGTGCAGCTTCTGGTACTCGTCTTGTACGTTCTTTAATTTCATGCTCAGATTGTGCCTCTCATGCTCGAGCTGGTCTCGCTTGTGTGCAAGTTCATCTTCTGAGACGCTTTTATTCTTGACTCCTAACTTTATCCCGCTTGAGTGACCTACTTCTGTGTTACCTGAACCTTGGGCTGGGTATTGTTCCTTCTTCGACTTTGCCCCTCGGGCAACGGCAGGCTGGCTGAAGAATCGGGGTTGTCCGTCTTCGAAACCCAAAATTCCCATTCTGATAAGATCTCAAACTCTGTCCTTCAGGGCCCTACAATTTTCAGTGTGATGACTCGAATCGCCTATGTGGTAGCTGCACTGCACACGATCATTGTAATCTTTCGGATAATGAGGTTTTCTTGGTACAGACTTCACTGGTATGATAAGGTTCCTTTCGACAAGCAACGGAAGTAACTCGGTGTATCTCATGGGTATAGGATAATGTCTTCTGATGTCATTAGATTCTCGAACTTCCCCTAGTTTTGCCTCTGTTCTCTAGGTATCTACCCCAGATATGCTACTTGTCTGCTTCTTGAGATTGATCACAAAGGGATTCGATTTGTCATATTTAACGATGTTGTCTATTTTGACATTCTGACCATTCTGTTCCGCATTCTGCTCCCTGATCGAATCTTTTCTAAGTTCGACATGCTACTTGCCTTTAATCATGGCATTCATCCGGTCCATCATCTCGGACATCTGCTTCTTTAGTCCTTGTATTTCATCTTGTTTGTCACCAGGATTGACACTGCTTACCGAATCTGTTCTGGTGTCCTTGAATGGTTCTTCTTCGGCTGTCACTGTCCTAGTCTTGGGATGGAACTCTGGAATTGGACCCCCTTCCTTCAGGTCAAAGAACCTTTGGTCCATCATGAACAATCTTCTATTATGGGAGAAATCACTCGGGAATCAATGCCCCTGTTCTTTTTCTCTTTTTTTTTTGCTTATTCCCTTGAAAGATATGCATGCAATAAAAGTAGCAAGAAAAATACCACTGGACTTGCGTTGCCTCTTTTTTTTGTATTTCTGAAAAAACTCCTTACAATACACTTTCTGTTTTTTTTTGTTACCACCCCTCTGTTACAACTCTCCTCTGTTACAAAAGTCCCCGTTTCATATCTATGCTTCTTTGTTTTGTACAAGTTGTATCTTGCTTTTTCAGATCTGGACTGACAACTTGTTGCTTGTTGTATTTGGCATGTTCTGAGCACGGTTGTTGAATATCGGCATGGTGGCGGTATGGGTGTTCTGCCAGCGGCCAGACGCGTTCTCTCGCCGTTAGATCAGATCTGATCTAACGGTCGAGATGGCTTGAAGGACGAACGGCCTGGATGAAGCCTCGATTTGATGAGACGGCTCCAGATCTTGCCACGTGGAACTCCGCAGTCGAGGAGTCAGAACGCGTGGGGCTCACGCTCGCGTGGGATATTAAAGCATTCGCACGTGGACCACACGCGCGCGTGGCACTTGAACGGTCCATACGTGTGGAACACGCGGCTGGCAGATATTTTTGACTTTTTGGTTGGATCGTGGCCGTTGGATCACAGCCACCTGCACACACAGTTGTAATTAGATAAGGTTTGGGCCAACCGGGCCTTGTAACTATTTGTAACTGGACTTGGACTATAATTGATTTATTTAATATATATAATTTTTTGGATTTCATTTCATATCAGCCCAATAATATTAATAATAATATAATTATAACAGCAATACACATACATGATACAAACATATACTTATACAAGTATAACATATTGGTATACGTATATATAATCCTACACATAATTAACATAACATCTATATACACTAAACAAATACGCTCGTACTCTAGATACATACGCGACACACATATATCATTAATATGTATACATATATAGCTTATAATATACGTGCACACCATACCTTATATATATTAGTAATACTCATGCAAACAATAAACATATAATATAATAAATATACATGCAACATTAATATGTATTTACAGGTAAAAAATGAGTGATTACAGGAATATTTTCCGTATGCATGTTTTATTTTAAATTCAGATATTTTATTATAATTTTTAGTAATTAATAATATGATGAATGATAATTATTTTTATAGTATTTTCTTCACAAGAGTTAAACGATTTAATAAAGATAAAATTAGTTTCTTGAGGGTAATGTTTTTAATAGTGACTTCTTAAATTCGGTATTTTCTTCTTGGCCGGGTTTAGGGAGTTATATTTACTGGTATCAGAGCTAAGTTCAACCCTCAGACTGTGAGGCTCACATGAAACTTTTAAACTAAAATGACTTTTGCAAGCATATTAAAGGTTTTGGGTAAATGGGAAATTTTCTAAATAATCAATTATCTATTTATTATTTTTGAATGTGTTTAAATTTTTTTTGAGACTCCAGTACCAGTCCTATCTCTAGGTTTTTCTCTTGTAGATAGAGACTATGCCACCCCATAGGTTTGTTAGTCTCGCTTCAGTTAGAGGTCGAGGCCGAGGCCATACAACGGCTGCCGCTAGTGAACTGCCACCTGTTGTTGATCATACGGACGATCATGGGGAGATGTAGAATCCGGTAGGGACCCAGCCACCAGCGGGACAACAAAATGTGAGTCAAGGGTCGGGTGATGGAGATGCTCATGATCAGAAACTACCTGGTGAGGATTTGCTGGATTCAAATGACAGTTAGACTGTAGAGCTGGATAGTGCTACTGTTAATCGGAAGCTGTTGCGGTATTTTCGAGATCAGTCAGAAAAATCAAGAAAGCCTATCTCTACAGTATTCCTGAGTGCTGGGATGAGAGTAGTTTTGGGTGTATTTGATGAACACCATCTGATGTCGAGTTATTGATGGAGGATCTTGAGAGGCTCTTTGAGGAGATAGACTATCCTGCTAGCAAGAAATTGAGAGTTGTTGTTTCACTGCTGCATGGTGAAGCACAACGTTGGTGGAAGGCTGAGCGGAGATTGAAGTCAGCTGATCAGATGTCATGGGAGACTTTCCGTTAGGCATTCCAGAACCGCTATGCGGTTGAGCAGTATTTAGCTGATTGTCGTCAGGCATTCATAGACCTTAAGCAGGAGGGCATGATAATATCTTCATATGAGATTCAGTTTGTGGAGTTGTCTCGATATGCACCTGAGTTGGTGGGAACAGAGAAAGATAGATGTAGGGAGTTTCTTAAGGGCCTACATTTTCCAATTTGTGAGAAAGTGGCTCCGTTTAAAGACAAGATGTTCAGTGAGTTATTGGATCGAGCTAAGGCAGTAGAGAGAATGAAGACACTTGCTCAAAGTCAAATAGTGCAAGAGAGGGAAATGAGCAAGAAGCAACTAGCTCCGAGTGTACAACAAGGTTCAGTTGGATTTACCAATAAGAGGGCTAGGGAAGAATCTGATCATCAGGGTAGCCAGAGAATGAGACCAGCCATTTTAACAGTTTTGACAGGTAGTATCGGTGGATCGACATGTTCTTATTCTGTGCCCCAATGTACTTAATGTAAGAAATGGCACGATGGGGAGTGTAGAAAGAAGAACGAAGCTTGTTTAGGATGTGGTTCTCTTGATCACTTCCTTAATGATTATCCACGATCACATACTAGTTCGATCATGCAGAGTCAGACACGTGCATCAGTTCGGGCACCCCCTAGAGGTAGAGAGCAAAGTAGGTCAGCTGCTTCTGGTACTGCTAGTAGAGATATACCTTCTTAGGTGTTAGATCAGCTAAATCTGAGGTTTGGCGATCAGGTTTAATTTATGCAACCGGAGCTCGTGGAAATTATGATGATGAGGAGTTTGAGGACATAGTAGGTATCGTTGTGATATTTTCAGTCCTTATTCTAACCTTATTAGCTGAATAATTTAAAATGACGAAGTATGTGTATGCATAAGTTAATTTCGGAATTTATTGCTGAGTGTGAAATTTCGAGGTCAAAATTTCTTTTAAGGGGGGAGAGTTGTAACACCCTAAAAATTTAATTAGGAACCCTAACCCTAATTCTAAAATCCCCAATTTAAAACCTTAGCGATTTGGGAATTAGGTATCTAAAACCCTAATTAATCAATTTGGGGCCCAAATTGAGTTAAACTAATTTCGGTGACCTAAATGTGATAATTCAGGAGTTAGGGGTTCTTTTGAAACGTGGGAAGAATTGTGACCCTTAGCCTGCAATTTCACCTTTTTCCTAAAGGGAATTTAAATCCCTTTGAAAACCTAAATTTTAAAAGATTTTGGGTGTATTGGCTATCTTTATTGTAACACCCTAATCAGTATTCTATAATAAATACCAATTAGAGTATCAAATTTTTTTATATCGAAAATCATTTACCAAACTTTTATCCTATCGAGTTAAGTTCGATTTCAGGCAACAACTTAACAAATCTTATATATAAAGTACATATAATATAACTGCCTAAAACAAAATTTTACTCGATTGCTTAATTTATCTCTATTTGGTTATTACCCGATTTTAATTAGAACATGATTACTCATCGTCTACTATAAACATATACTAGTCTATATTTTATTACAAACCTTATATATAAACTAGTATGTAACCAAAAAATTTTAATGTATACATGCCAACTAGAAACATCAAAATACATCAAAGGATGTTATTACTGATACCGTTTATATACTCTAGATAATAGGATGCCCGCTCCTTACTCTGATTTCTGTCTTTTACCTACGCGTGAAAACCATCACTCGCTAAGTATATACTTAGTGAGGCAACAATATTATTCAGTGTAAATAACATAACAATAACTAATAATATGTAACCATTTTCATGCATTTAAATCACTAGATATGACTTACCATCATGTCAATCATACATAAATATGATATAAACGTATATACATTTTCTTACCAATATACTTTCCATAATTTTAAGAGTGTATAAACTCTTTAAACCGTTTATCAGATATTTTATAACCCGATTTCATAGCCCAAGTATGGACATATGATGGCCCTAGGTACACAAGTCTAATATGCATAGAAGTGCTTCCCGCACATTTATAAGGCCATGTTTACCATAATACCCACACATTTATAAGGATGTGCTTACTATACACTAAGTGTCCTTTATATACACTATAGTGCTATCCCGATTACGCAGCGTGCTGCTGGACTCTATGGCATGCCAACTATACACTGTCCCTCAATGACTTACTTGGGCATATTTACTGTATTTATTCCATCCATGGCAATGTATATTAACATAATTGAATATTGGGCAGTTCATACTCGAAATAACATTCATAGAATAATATCATATATAACTAGTGATCCATGCATTTATATTAAATCTTTGACATATTTAAAACATGTCAAATATATGATCAATGACATAAATATTATCCTAATATATACACTAGGTAGACTAATCGCAAGTCCTACCCGTGATGTATAAAACATCCATGTATCATGTTATGTATGCATTGCACTCACCTGATGCCTCACTATAACTCTTACTGTCGATTTAACCTTATTCCCGAACTTTTTCTTTGTCTTTAGACTTGCTGACAAAACGATCTTGATCACGTTCACGATCTATAAAACCATCATTTCCCAAACACATACATTTCAAAGTGTATGTTAGTATCATTCTAACCTAAACACATATTAGAAATAAAATTCCTAAAAATAATCATAAAGTGAATTCTTTTAAAATTCACCTCAAGTTTCCAAATTATTCAAAATGGTCCCTTGCCATTAAACTTTAAATTCAAGCACTAAACAACATATCCAAGTATTCCAAATTACTTTCAAGCTTAATACATAGCTTTCTAACTAATTTCCATTTCAATCCCATATTTTCCTTAATTTGCCATTTGATCCTCAACACTTTGAAAACTTCCAAAATGATCCAATTGAATCTTCTAACATCAATTTTCAGCATAATACCTCAACTTTTCAACATTTTTACCTTAATCCTTAATTTTCTAAAAATATGCGAAAAGGTCCCTAGAACTTAACAAAGTTCCAAATTGGTCCAAACAACATTCTAAGCCTTGTAACATTATTTTCCCATCATTTCTAACATTAGGAAAGTTTTCCAAAAATTTCCCTAATTTCCTTCCTAAATGCCGAATTTGAAGAGTCACTATAAACAAAATTTCCAACTTGATTCAAGCATGAATTCAACTTCTAAACCTCATTTCCAAGCTTCTATAATCATTCGCATATCAAAATCAATCCAAATTCAACTTCCTATCAAAACCCTAACTTAAACCAAATTAGGATTTAACTACTTCCAAGAAGTTTCCATCATAATATAAGCTTGGATATGATTCTACAACAACAACTACATCAAAATCTCATCTTAAAACATCATATATAAACATCCCCTTCATCCAACCAAAACACAAAACAAAGGTTTCAAGCAAGGAAAACATGAACAAATGGTACCAAAAGATAGATAATTTCATGGTTCATGCTTTCATCAAAATTCAACTAAATAAGCACATTTTGTGCCTTTTAGCATCGTAGTGTTTGAACTGACTCCGTAGAGTCTTTCCTGCACCGTAGTGCTTTGAAGCGGCTGCTAGGACTCTATGGATATCCGACTATACCAAGACTTTCACACTATTACTCAGGCATATCAATACAATATTTGTATGTTCAATATCCAATCAATCAATACTATCATTCATAATTCGATAATGGGCAGATTATACCCAAAATCTAAAATCTGATTTATCTTAGATAAGTCATTATGCCATATCCATATTTCTCTTATGCCATTTAATATTCATGCTATTTGCATAATTTAATCAACATACCTTTTTCATTAATATCAAGGTCGACTTATCGCAAATCTTCCAATTTATAATATGTCGTACATGTATGTAATGCACCCACATGGGTTCAATACAATATTTGTATGTTCAATATCTAATCAATCAATACTATCATTCATAATTCGATAATGAACACATTTGTTCATCTTTTATTTTATAAATGCCACATGTATTTTAATTAAATGAATATTAAATTCATTTAATTCATTATGTCCAAAGAATCCTCCAACTATATCTTATTTTCAAAATTGCCATTTTGTAAAATTGGAACCAACTCTAGTTAGATTCCAACTAGAAACATTAAAATATTCATAAAAATAATATTTTATGAATTTTCCATGGCTTATGGAACTGCCTTTAAAATTCCAATTCGATCTGATTACCCGATAATCACTTACTATGATTTTCCAATTTTTGAACTACCGGGTAAAATCTGAAATCCTCAAAATTCTAATCTCCATAAATATTTTTTTTGACATACAAAATATTCTATAATTTTGTAAAATTAAAAATCTTGAAATTTTGACTCGATCCAATATACTGATAATTTACCCGAAATCTTTATCAAATAAATTTCTCTTAATAATCCTTTATCTGACATTCTTACAAATAATATTAACTCGAACTAATTCCTTTTGATCAGTCTCAACTACTGACATGATTCATTGCCATAAGGTCACCCATCCTAGTACTACTCTAGCCTGAGCACACTTAACTTTACAGTTCGATTCGGGTATCCGAATTCCACTAAAACTTTAACTGTGATTTTCCAAATATTTGAAATATCGAATCAAACCAGTAATTCTATATTCAATCCACATCAATAGGTGCGCTATCTATTTATGAAATAAAACACCTAACTTTTAGGAAATTACAACTTTGGTCCTTCAACTTTTCATATTTCGACTTGTATCATACAAGTTCTGTAAACTTATCATTTTGGTCACTAAACTTTAACCTTGAATTCCCATTCCAATTTTTCCTTGGATTATTACTAAACTTTGCGAGTACCCTAATTTGCTTATCCTCTATCTCATGGTACTCTAAATTCTTAGAAATTTATTTCCTAGAGTCCATAATTAAAGAAATCCTAACTTTTATATTTTGACATTCTAGTCACTAAGTTAGCTTTTAAGCCCTTATCTTAGTGCTAAATGACTCTTAAACAACTTAGCAAATTTTCTGGTATTACATGACCATTTAATGATCTCAAGGCAGAAAATGTCTTCCGGCTAAGTGCATCTGCCACCACATTAGCCTTCATTGGATGGTAATCAATGATTACATTATAGTCCTTAATCAATTCCATCTTCTTTGTCTCAAGTTAAGCTCCTTTTGAGACAACAAATATTTCAAACTCTTATGATTCGTGAAGATGTAACACTTTTCACCATATAAGTAGTGACGCCAAATTTTCAAAGCGAACACCACTGCAGCCAACTCTAAATCATGAGTAGGATAATTCTTCTCATGAATTTTGAGTTGTCGAGAAGCATACGCTACAACCTTACCTTCTTGCATCAATACACATGCCAAACCATTATGGGTTGCATCACTATATATAGTGAAATCCTTCCCGAATTCTGGTTGTACCAACACAAGAGCTTCTGTTAATATCTTCTTCAATCTGTCAAAGCTTTCTTGACATTTTTTCTGTCCAAACAAATGGCACATCCTTCCTTAATAGCTTAGTTATTTGGGAGGCAATCATTGAAAAGTCTTTCACAAACCGCCTATAATAACCAGCTAATCCCAGGAAACTTCTCACTTCTGAAAACTTTGCGGAACTTTCCATTCGAGTATTGCTTGAACCTTCTTAGGATCAACTCGAATTCCTTCCGCAGAGACTATGTGTCCAAGGAAGGCTATTTCAGACAACCAAAATTCACACTTTGACAGCTTTGCATATAACTTCTTTTCTCGGAGGATCTGAAGTACTACTCGAAGATGAGTATCATGATCTTCTCTGGTTTTTGAATAAACCAATATATTATCAATGAATACCACTACAAACTGATCCAAATATGGCTGAAATATCCGATTCATCAGATCCATAAAAACAAGTTGTGCATTTGAAAGTCCAAAAGGCATTACTACAAACTCATAATGCCCATATCTAGTTTTGAAATCTGTCTTCGGTATATCTGCTTCTTTGATCTTTAATTGATGATGCCCAGATCGAAGATCAATTTTAGAGAACATCGTAGCCCCTTTAAGTTGATCAAAAAGGTCATCAATCATTGGTAAAGGATATTTGTTTTTCACCGTCACTTTATTAAGTTGACGGTAATCCACACATAACCTCATTAATCCATCATTCTTTTTCAAAAACATGATTGGAGCTCCCCAGGGTGATATACTTGGTCGTATAAAAACTTTATCCAATAATTCATACAATTGAGTCTTTAATTCCTTGAGTTCTGTAGGAGCCATTATGTAAGGTGTTATTGATATTGACGCTGTTCCCGAAAGCACATCAATACCAAATTCCACCTCTCGATCGGGAGGTAATCTTGATAATTCATCTAGAAAAACATCTAAAAATTCCCACACCGTGGGTATATTTTCCAAATCTGTCTTTGTCTCCGAAACATTTTTCACATGAGCTAAATAAGCTTCACACTCATGTGTTAATAACCTTTCAGGAGAAATAGTTGCAATTTCATGACTCAAATAATTCTGCCTTCCTCCTTCAAATACTGTTTTCGAACCATCTGGTCTTTTTAAGACTACCCATTTTAATCGGCATTCAACCATAGCGTCATATGCTGACAGCCAATCCAGCCAAGAATAACTTCAAACTCTTGAAAAGGTAATTCCATAAGATTGGCTGGAAATTTAGTTTCTTGTATCTTCAAAGGACACTTTTTGCATATTCGAACTACTTTGGCGCTTTGTCCTAGTGGATTAATAGCAACTATCTCACTCGAAATTGGTTCTACTAGTATATTTCTTTCAAGTACTACTTTAGAACTAATATACGAATGAGTAGAGCCTGGATCAATTAATGCAAAAATAGATCTGCCAAAAAGTTCGATCATACCTACTACAATCTTCGTATCATCACGATCATAAGCAATCTTAATATTGTATACTCGAGCGGCACCCTTGTCTTCCCGACCAGGTATGGTTGTGGATACTCATAGTTTGCCACCTTTATTTTCTCTATTTTTCTGAGGCACTGCAACTGACCGATCAGAGTGAAGCTCTGGACACTCCTTTTTGAAATGACCGGCTTGACCACAATAATAACATCCTTTAGCAGCAAACTAGCATTGACCAGAATGCCTCTTTCCACAATGTTCACATTCTGGAGGAGGACGAAATCTGGAACTCCGAGTACCCGCAGAAACAGTCTGAGTTTGTTTAAATTTCCTTCCTGAAAATCCCTTTTTAGAAGAATAAGCTAATGATCCTTAGTTTTGTTGTGGAAAACCTTTACTGAATTTAAACTACGACCCAACAAAAGAATTTCTAGATATTTTTCCTGATTGGATCTGTTTTTTTGCTTTTTCCTCAAGGTCCACTTTCTCTATAGCCTTTTCGATTCACCGCCTCTTGGAAAGTGGTGAAGTTGCGGGAAACCAATACCCTTTTATACAGAGAATCCAACCTAGCTATGAATTTATTGATCTTGGATTTTTTAGTTGGAAGGAATTCTTTTGCAAACCAGCTCAGTCTATTGAATTCACATTCATATTCATAGACTGTCCTGCTTGGTTACCTCAAATCCAGGAACTGTCGCCTCATTTCTTCAATAAACAATTCGCCAATATAATTTTCTTTGAATTCTTTCAAGAAGAATTCCCATGTAATCTATTTTGAAGGAACCCGTGCAGCGACTACATTCCACCATACACTGGCTTGCTCCATTATGAGAGATATTGTTCCACCTTTCCTTGATCATCACAAGGAATCCTGCTCAGCATGATCTTGATATCATTCAACCAATAATCAGCAGCCATTGGATCAACATCAGTGTCACCTTTAAATTCTGGTGCTTTCATTTTTCTTAATTCCTTCAAAACTAATACTGCTGCTCTTCAATTGATAATATCATCCAATGCTTGAAGAAACAAGCCTTGGTCTTGTACGGGCATATTTCTTTGCCCCTGAGCTAAATGTTCTACATTCTGCTACCCCTGAGGTGGATTCTGATTCACCTTATTACTTCCACTTTGTGCAGGCATATCTTGCTCAAATTCCTAACGAGATTCCCGATGATCTAATATCTGTTAATGTTACAATCATCCTTATAAGTAAGGAGTAACAATACTAACTACTAGGCATCCAATTATATTCATAAAAATATTAGTAATCTTGACATCCTAGTGGCATGCATATAATTCCAACTATCTATATACCCGATTTATATCCAGAACTGGCTAAATCTACAGCTTTGATACCAATAAATGTAACACCCTAATCAGTATTCTATAATAAATACCAATTAGAGTATCAATTTTTTTATATCGCGTAAAAATCATTTGCCAATTTTTTATCCTATCGAGTTAAGTCCGATTTCAGGCAGGAACTTAACAAATCTTATCTGTAAAGTATATATAATATAACTGCCTAAAACAAAATTTTACCTGATTGCTTAATTTATCTCTGTTTGGTTATTACTCGATTTTAATTAGAACATGATTACTCATCATCTACTATAAACATAAACTAGTCTATATTTTATTACAAACCTTATATATAAACTAGTATGTAACCAGCAAATTTTAATATATACATGAGAACTAGAAACATCAAAATACATCAAAGGATGCTATTACTGATACAATTTATATACTCCAGATAATAGGATGCCCACTCCTTACTCCGATTTTTGTCTTTTACCTACGCGTGAAAACCATCACATGCTAAGTATATACTTAGTGAGGCAACAATATTATTTAGTACAAATAACATAGCAATAACTAATAATATGTAACCATTTTCATGCATTTAAATCACTAGATATGACTTACCATCATGTCAATCATACGTAAATATGATATAAACCGTATATACATTTTCTTACCAAATACTTGCCATAATTTTAAGAGTGTATAAACTCTTTAAACCGTTTATCAAATATTTACCGATTTCATAGCCCAAATATAGACCTATGAGGATCCTGGGTACAATAGTCTAATATGAATTGAAGTGCTTCCCGCACATTTATAAGGTTGTGCTTACCATAATACCCGCACATTTATAAGGCTTTGCTTACCATACACTAAGTGTCTTTTATATACACTATAGTGCTATCCCGATTATGCAGCGTGCTGCTTGACTCTATGGCATGCCAACTATACATTGTCCCTCAATGACTTACTTGGGCATATTTACCGTATTTATTCCATCCATGGCAATGTATATTAACATAATTGAATATTGGGCAGTTCATACCTGAAATAACATTCATAGAATAACATCATATATAACTAGTGATCCATGCATTTATATTATATATTTGACATATTTAAAACATTTCAAATATATGATCAATGACATAAATATTATGCCAATATATAAACCAGGTAGACTCATCGCAAGTCCTACCTGTGATGTATAAAACATCCATGTATCATGTTATGTATGCATTGCACTCACCTGATGCCTCACTAGAACTCTTATTGTCGATTTAACCTTATTCCTAAAATTTTTCCTTGTCTTTAGACTTGCTCACAAAACGATCTTGATCACGTTCACGATCTATAAAACCATTGTTTCCCAAACACATACATTTCAAAGTGTATGTTAGTATAATTCTAACCTAAACACATATTAGAAATAAAATTTCTAAAAATAATCATAAAGTGAATTCTTTTAAAATTCACCTCAAGTTTCCAAATTATTCAAAATGGTCCCTTGCCATTAAACTTTAAATTCAAGCACTAAACAACATATCCAAGTATTCCAAATTACTTTCAAGCTTAATACATAGCTTTCTAACTAATTTCCATTTCAATCCCATATTTTCCTTAATTTTCCATTTGATCCTCAACACTTTGAAAACTTCCAAAATGATCCAATTGAATCTTTTAACATCAATTTTCAGCATAATACCTCAACTTTTCAACATTTTTACCTTAATCCTTAAATTTTCCAAAATATGCAAAAAGGTCCCTAGAACTTAACAAAGTGCCAAATTGGTCCAAATAACATTCTAAGCCTTGTAACATCATTTTCCCATCATTTCTAACCTTAGGAAATTTATCCAAAATTTTCCCTAATTTCCTTCCTAAATGCAAAATTTGAAGAGTCACTATAGACAAAATTTTCAACTTGATTCAAGCATGAATTCAACTTTTAAACCTCATTTCCAAGCTTCCATAATCATTCACATATCAAAATTAATCCAAATTCAACTTCCTATCAAAACCCTAACTTAAACCAAATTAGGATTTAACTACTCCCAAGAAGTTTCCATCATAATATAAGCTTGGATATGATTCTACAACAACAACTATGCCAAAATCTCATCTTAAAACATCATATATAAACATCCCATTCATCCAACCAAAACACAAAACTAAGGTTTCAAGCAAGGAAAACATGAACAAATGGTACCAAAAGATAAAGAATTTCATGGAGATCAATTTCATGTTTCATGCTTTCATCAAAATTCCAACTAAATAAGCTTGAAAATCAAGAAGAAAAATTTTTCTTCCTTACCTTGGAGTGTTCGAACAATGGCTAAAAATTGGGAGAAAATCTTGAAATTTCCTTTTCTTATAATTTAGCCATTTGTCTTTAATATATTTAAAATGAATTTAAAATTTATTTTAATGTCTAATGACCTTTTTACCCTTGAAATCCAAAGCTCCATATCATGCCACATGCTTACCTACCAATCCAAGGGTCCAAAACAATCCAAGGAGTTAGTGATTACCAGCTTTGCCCTTGAAATTTCTCAAAATTACCATCTTGCCATTTTTTATCCAATGTCTCATATTTAACATGGAAACCTACTTTAAATCCAATGGTCCATGTTAAATCCTACCATTTTAAGACATGGAAATGACATTTTTAACCTTACCTTATCATCCTTAAAATATCTTGAATATCCGATTTGATCCGATTATCCAAATATTTTTCCAAACTTTGTCACTTTATAGCCAAAAATATAAGCTTCGTACGAAAAATCCACGTAACACGAAAACGTCATTCTTGGGGGTGAACTATTCATTTACGGGACTAAAATACATCACTTTTGAAAATTACAATTTAGTTACTAACCAAAGTTTATACTTTGACCACTAAACTTTCAAAATTTTCATTTTAGTCACTAACCAAAAATTTGGGATATTACATTTTTTGAAAGTCGGGGGTTGGTTTTAGCTGAGAAGAATGGTTGATTTAAGCTTGGTTTTAGACGTTATCAGTGTTAGTGAGCGGTGGCCAACGACATTTCACGACGGTTTGCACGATAAAGATGTCACCAGAATTTGGGTTCTCAAATAGCACCAGATAAACATGATGAAAATGGTTAGAGAATTTTAAAGAAAATGGTTTGATCTGTTTTGAGTTAAGAAAGCAAATAGAAGTTGTTTTTCAGATTTTGGTTTATATAACAAGGTGTAAAAATGGGTTTATTACTGTTTTAAGTGCTTCTGCCTCAAAATATTCATCTCTACCGTTCTTCTTGTTTTAAAATTTATACGATTTGGTCACCTATTCTTCTCGATTTAATCACTTTATTTATCTTCTACTACATTTTGGCCCAGGAACAAGTGGTATTTTCAACGATTTTGCCCCTTTCTCTTTATATCCATTTAGTTCAATATATGTCTATACGTTGTTAGTACCTACAAATACCCACTGCCACATGTCAAGACCATGTATCCTGCGAGCATAGTTGGGCAAATAACGTCTAACAAATACATAATGATGCGTGCGATTACCCACGAACTGTCTAGTACCCTCCACAACCTGTGGAGAATGAGCAAGACTCCGAATGGTATCACACATAGGGTATCTAAAGATAAAGTGACAACACACGTAACCACTACAGCTGCCAATGCAAACCTAGGATGCCAAGTCATAGCCAATCCAATCACCATGCCATGATAACCAGTACTGACACTTGTCCATGTAATACCCCTAAAACCCGGGCTATTCGAAACCACTAATGTTATATTAAAGAATTTGAAGCCTTTAGGACCTAGATGTAAAATTACCGAAGTGTAAAGGTTAATGTGAAGTGGCCTAGTTATAAGAAAATGGAACTTTGGAGATTGCATGTAACATGGACGATTGTATAGGGAGGTTTAAGAGTTGTCATTCGCTTAAGACCTGAGTTGTCTTATTAATCTATTATAGTCTTAATCTTAATGAGAATAAAAGGCATTTTTTAGGGGGCAAGCAGATCGGGGTAGAAGGGAGAGAAAGAATTACAAAATTATCATCTTCTTCCCCAACCTATACCTCCATTACCCTTACCTTAAAACCTACAAGCTTAGCATTGTAAACTACATGTAGCAAATCTCAAATTCATGATTCTTTTTCAGTTTATATTCTTAGGAAACGTAAGCTTTTGTTTGAATATTAAGATATTGTTGGCATTGTGGTTTCTTTTAAAGATAAAGTTGCTGGCCAAAATTCCATATTTTGTTAGAGGATATCAGAATTGGCAGAATGCTTATAGGATATTGGAATTAGTTGAAGTATAGAATTCTTGATGTTTTTCTTTATGAATGAGCTGTTGACCGAATGTCTATAGGACATTCTTGTTTGAAATTCTCTGTTTTGTATAGTGGTATATGAGCTTGTAGTTTAGAATAACGTTATTTGTTTGTGATATCTTCAATTAGAATGATTTTGATCTTACTCATGATCTTAGATTGATGTTGGACATACTGGTAAGATTGGACTGTTTTATCAACTAATTTGAGAAAGTTGTAGGATCATTTGAATTATTGAATCATGTGTATATGTGCAGCCTAGAAACTGTTTCGGTAATGCTGCAATTTTAATCGGTTCTCTCGTTGAAGTTTTGAAATGTTTCTCTATTGCTAGAATTAAATTAAATTCCCTGTTACCGAATTGAATCACTTCATTGTTGTTGTAATTGAATAATTTTTCTGCAGCTGAAATTAGTTTGAATGACAAGAGGTTTCTAATCGGTTGTTGTAAGAAAGTATGATAAGCATGGAATAAAAAATAATTAGATGCTGCCATGTTTTGTTATCATTAGTTAGGTATTTGATTGTGTGTCTTGGATAAGAAAATAAAACAATTTTAATAAGTGGACTAGTTGAGGAGAGTCAAGAAGTTGTTTGATATTTGATTAAGAATGGATTTGAGATATGCATGCTTGTGTTTAAAACGGTTGTAAAATAATAAAAATTTTGTAATTGAATTGTTTAAGGGTTATCATCAAATGTTAGGGGCTGTTTTGATATTAAATAAATGCAGTTTTTTTAAGCGTGAAATGCAGTCTTGTATGCCATGAAAATGCAGTTTTGGTAAGCATGAAATGCAGTCTTGTATGCCATGAAAATGCAGTTTTGGTAAGCATGAAATGCAGTCATGTATGCCATGAAAATGCAGTTTTGGTAAGCATGAAAAGCAGTCTTGTATGCCATGAAAATGCAGTTTTGTTAAGCATGAAACGCAGTCTTGTATGCTATGAAAATGC
Organism: Hibiscus mutabilis; assembly: GCA_019671005.1. Classification (NCBI taxonomy): domain Eukaryota; kingdom Viridiplantae; phylum Streptophyta; class Magnoliopsida; order Malvales; family Malvaceae; genus Hibiscus; species Hibiscus mutabilis. The sequence continues at coordinate 28,076,924 of CM033729.1, forward strand.
AGTTTTGAATGAAAATGTAGTGTATAGTTTGGAATGTATGAATTTTTGTAACCCCTAAACCCGGCCCAGAAGAAATGACCGAATTTAGGAAGTCACGTTTGAAAACTTAACCTTCAAGAAAAACAAATTTAAAATTATACTTTAATTGAAAAAGAATATATATATATAACTATAATTTAATAAGTATCTCATAATAATAAAATACAAATATCATAATTAATATTCGAATATTTAAATAAAATCTCTGAAATAAAACCACAGTAAATGAATGCCAAAAATAATCCCAAAACATAATTAGTCTCAAAGTATGAAATTACATGATACTTGAATTGCTTGAAACTTGAATGCCTTGATACTTGAATTACTTGATACTTGAATTACATGATACTTGAATGCCTTGATACTTGAATTACTTGATACTTGAATTGCTACTTGAATGGTTTATAATCCTTCTTGCATCGATGTGTGCCTAATGTTTTGTTTGAAATGATATGTCACTAAATTTGAAAATGATAAGTATGTATTTTTAAACTTGAATTCGAACTGCTTCCAGCTTTGACTAGGCTCAAACTTAGTTAATTGATACATGTCTTAACAATTGGTTAGAACTAGTTACTACCTCACTAAGTACATTCTTGTACTTATCACTCTCGTTTCCATTCTTCCCAACCACAGGTTATAGGATTCGATCGTTGCTTAATCCTAAAGCCTGAATTCTTGAGCTGGAAGCAAGACACGAGCATAGCTAAAGTATGGACATACTTGTTTTGTACTCCCCTAGTTGGTGGCACTTAGTTTGTATATACTATCTATTGCATGCATTTTGAACACTTGAACTTGTATATGTATATATGTCTTAAATGGGCCTATCATGTTATGATTTTGGTGGTTAATGTAAATTAAGTAATGAACTATAATTCTATGTAATGGAAATGTATCTTGCTGCATATATAAGTATTGTTATGTGTCTAATGAATGTTCAAAGTAATTGACCTAGACTATTATGTTATTCGAATGTCTTGTGAAAGAATATAGTCTCTTGTGTAAATATACCTTGTTGTAGTATTTTTATAAGCTTGAATGGTAAATGCCGAAAGGTAAAGGTGGCATATGCTTGCTTGGAATCAAGGTACGTGCAATGGATTATGATTTGTAAGTTATGCATGAAATGATATATGTAATCAAGCTAATGAACAATGATATGAAAATGGAAACTTGTTTGCTTTGTGATTTCGAATGATAATGTTGTATGATGATGATAATTGAAATTTTTGGTAACCTATAATGTATGTAAAGGTGATTGCTTACATGATAAGTTTTAAATGTTTGGTAACTTGCTAGTTACGTAACTCATCTAATAGGGATGAGTTAACCTATTCTTGCCTTGTTCTTGGTTGTATTGTTCATTAGTAACTCTCCCGAACCAGTTTCCTGCCAACCCGGGTAGGGGTGTTACAAATGACTTGTTATTTGTTTTGAGGTGCATGCATTAATAAGGAAGGCTAGGAAATGGATTTGATTGAGAATAAGGTGGTTCAGGTATTCCATAACTTTGCAATATGAGGTGAGTGTAGTTGCATTTGTTTCGGGTAACACGGAGTAACCACGATCTTTACTTGTATTGAATAGTTCCTTAAATGTTCAAGTATGGATCACATATGATCATTTTTGCATAAGGCTCACATAGAGCATCTAGGATTGGGTTACATACATGTCATTGAAGTTTTATGGATAAGGTATGCATTGCATATGCATCATGAATGCATTGCATGCCACATTATGAAGATTAATGATTATTGAATTGAAGTATATTTATGTGTAAGCTTTGCTTGGAATTGGTATCCAACCTAAATCTTTTCAAAACATAAAATACAAGAAACAACGTCAAGCTTTAAAGTTACAATAACTCACACTCTAAGGAGCTAAATGCTCACCTTATGCTATAAGATACAAAGAAAACAAACAAGTAAGATACTTGCAACATAAGATTTTCCTCATAATAATAAAGAATAAAAAAGTTTAAGTTGCCTAAACAATGGAAGTCATTGGACACTTTGGCATGATGCAGAGGTATAATTCAAGGACTACGGTCCATAAGCCACAGCTTAAGGGTGACGACCATATATATGTAATATATTGGTGATAGTAGGAGGTAACGAGGGAGATGATAAAGAGATTGGCGACAGTTGGTTGGATAGATGAGAAGTTATGATTGTTATGTTCCGACACTAGCCATTGCTATGTGCTTTGAGCTATGTGTACATTAGACAAATACGGTCAAATTCAGATCAATGCTACTCATGTCCAAATATGATGCAAGGCAAATGTTCTAAAAGATATGAACTCAGTTAAGCTCTATTGATCTCTGAAAACTTGATAAGAACTTCGATAAGCTTTGATAAGACTCTGGTATTATAAGTTATGAAGTTTGATAAGTTTGATAAGAAATTCAAAAGAATTCAGCTAAAACTCTAAAAGACTTTTGATTGAAATATGAACCTCGATAAAGTCTCATAAATCAAGCCCTAATCTTGTTAAAGTTAAAACTTAAACATTTCTTTGTCACTGATAAATTTGGAATTTCTCACCTTTCCTCTATATGCTGATATCTATATTATTATGTTTTCATGATACACTACCTCACTTAGTCTAATTAATCCTAATGCATTCATTCCATGCATTTATTCAGGACTTTGAGGGTTCTCGTTGTTTGATCGTGGTTGAAGGTTGCAAGTCACTTTCTAAGATTTCTGTGTCTCGAATATTTATTTTCTTTTAGGGAGGTGGCATATGGATGTTAATTATGCATAAGTGCACTTAGATAATCTTTTGATTTCCTATATGTACAAGTTTCTTAAGTAGGTATCTATATATGTAATGGCCTATTATGCTTCTTGGTTTCTTGTTGGATAAGCTTTGTTTAATCATGGTAATCGAATAGTTGCTTGTTAGTTAAGTCATGTTAGTAAAGAGTTCAAATGTCTTCTTGTTGACCAAATATATTGATATGATGTTAAATTAAAAGGAATGCTTGACTAATTATATATTTGTAACAATTATTTACAGTAATATGTCTAGATTTTTTGCTTATGTATTTAAAATTAAACTACATTTTCTAAATTATCAAGATAAATATTTCCTGAATGACAAGTAAAGTAAAGTTGAATTACCTTTCGATCATGAAATGAAGTATGATATCGAGATTAAACTATATATGACATGATCTTGTTATTTAGCATTGTATATGTTGTTTGATTAAACGAATAGCATGCTATGGTATAACCTGAATGTCAATATGGATATGACTTGTTAAAACTCAAAAATTTGTTATGAGGTATTTGAATACTACTAGAAATTGGTTAAGCTTGAATCAATGGCCGTTGAAAAGTGAAAATAAAATATATCGCTTCTGAATTATGTTTAATTTCTTAAGTTGTTTGAGAAAATTTTATAAGCCTCTTAATCTAGTAAAAGTTTTCTCTTTTGATCATGTGAGACTTACTTTTGGATTTCTAAATTTTGTCCTGATGACATCTCCTACTTCAATTTTCTTCCGAACCAGGTAGAGGGTGTTACAATTTGGTATCAGAGCTAGAGTTTAGTCGATTCTGGACTAAACTAAAGCTTATTTATTGTCTGCCTTCCACATGTGCCACCTAGGAGTATAATTTTTGTTTAGTACTAGCGACTTGCAGCTAACACGGTCTATTTACTCTGTTTTGATAGTCAAATATTTAAAACTATTCTGAAATTATATTTTATGAGTTCAAGGTTTGTATTAAAAAAAGTTCTGTAATAGAACAATAAACTCAGCTTACCAATTTGGGGAGAAAATTTGATGACGAATTTTCCTTTAAGGAGGGGAGAATTGTAATACCCCTAAAACCCGTGCTATTCGAAACCACTAATGTTATATTAAATAATTTGAAGCCTTTAGGACCTAGATGTAAAATTACCGAAGTGTAAAGGTTAATGTGAAGTGGCCTAATTATAAGAAAATGGAACTTTGGAGATTGCATGTAACATGGACGATTGTATAGGGAGGTTTAAGAGTTGTCATTCTCTTAAGACATGAGTTGTCATATTAATCTATTATAGTCTTAATCTTAATGAGAGTAAAAGGCATTTTTTTAGGGGGTAAGCTGATCGGGGTAGAGGGGAGAGAAAGAATTACAAAATTATCATCTTCTTCCCCAACCTATACCTCCATTACCCACACCTTAAAAGCTTCAAGCTTAGCATTGTAAACTCGGTGTAGCAAAGCTCAAATTCATTATTCTTTTTCAGTTTATATTCTTAAGAAAGGTAAGCTTTTGTTTGAATATTGAGATATTGTTGGCATTGTGGCTTCTTTTAAAGATAAAGTTGCTGGCCAAAATTCCATATTTTGTTAGAGGATATCAGAATTGGTAGAATGCTTATAGGATATTGGAATTAGTTGAAGTATAGAATTCTTGATGTTTTTTCTTTATGGATGAGCTGTTGACCGAATGTCTATAGGACATTTTTGTTTGAAATTATGTGTTTAGTATAGTGGTATATGAGCTTGTAGTTTAGAATAACGTTATTTGTTTGTGATATCTTCAATTAGAATGATTTTGATCTTACTCATGATCATAGATTGATGTTGGACATACTTGTAAGATTGGACTGTTTTATAAACTAATTTGAGAAAGTTGTAGGATCTTTTGAATTCTTGAATCATGTGTATATATGTGCAGACTAGAAACTGTTTCGGTAATGCTGGAATTTTAATCGATTCTCTCGTTGAAGTTTTGAAATGTTTCACTGTTGCTGGAATTAAATTAAATTCCCTATTACCAAATTGAATCACTTTATTGTTGTTGTAATTGAATCATTTTTCTGCAGCTCAAATTAGTTTGAACGACAAGATGTTTCTAATCCGTTGTTGTAAGAAAGTATGATAAGCACTAAAGTTGGTGGCATATGGATGTTAATTATGCATAAGTGCACTTAGATAACCTTTTGATCTCCTATATGTACAAGTTTCTTTAGTAGGTATCTGTATATGTAATGGCCTATTATGCTTCTTGGTTTCTTGTTGGATAACCTTTGATTAATTATGGTAATCGAATAGTTGCTTGTTAGTTAAGCCATGTTAGTAAAGAGTTCGAATGTCTTTTTGTTGACCAAATAGATTAGATATGATGTTAAATTAAAAGGAACGCTTGACTAATTATATATTTGTAACAATTATTTATAGTTATATGTCTAGATTTTTTCTTATGTGTATATAATTAAACTACATTTTCTAAATTATCAAGAAAAATATTTCCTGAATGACAAGTACATTTTGATCATGAAATGAAGAATGATATTGAGATTAAACTAGATATGACATGATCTTGTTATTTAGCATTGTATATATTGTTTGATTAAATGAATAGCATGCTATAGTATAACCTGAATGTCAATATGGATCTGACTTGTTAAAACTCAAAAGTATGTTATGAGGTATTTGAACACTACTAGAAATTGATTTACGCTTGAATCAATGGCCGTTGAAAAGTGAAAATAAAATATATCGTTTATGAATTATGTTTAATTTCTTAAGTTGTTTGAGAAAATTTTGTAAGCCTCTTAATCTAGTAAAAAAATTTCTCTTTTGATCATGTGAGACTTACTTTTAGATTTCTGAATTTTGTTCTGATGACATCTCCTACTTCGGTTTTCTTCCGAACCAGGTAGAGAGTGTTACAATTTGGTATCAGAGCTAGAGTTTAGTCGATTCTGGACTAAAGTGAAGCTTATTTATTGTCTGCCTTCTACATATGCCACCTAAGAGTTTAATTTTTGTTCAGTACTAGCGACTTGCATCTAACACATTCTATTTACTTTGTTTTGATAGTCAGAATATTTAAAACTATTCTGAAATTATATTTTATGAGTTCAATGTTTGTATTAGAGAAAGTTCTGTAATAGAACAATAAACTCAGCTTACCAATTTGGGGAGAAAATTTGAGGACGAATTTTTCTTTAAGGAGGGGAGAATTGTAATACCCGTAAAACTCGAGCTATTCGAAACCACTAATGTTATATTAAAGAATTTGAAGCCTTTAGGACCTAGATGTAAAATTACCGAAGTGTAAAGGTTAATGTGAAGTGGCCTAATTATAAGAAAATGGAACTTTGGAGATTGCATGTAACATGAACGATTGTATAGGGAAGTTTAAGAGTTGTCATTCTCTTAAGACTTGAGTTGTCATATTAATCTATTATAGTCTTAATCTTAATGAGAATAAAAGGCAATTTTTAGGGGCTAAGCTGATCGGGGTAGAAGGGAGAGAAAGAATTACAAAATTATCATCTTCTTCCCCAACCTATACCTCCATTACCCTCACCTTAAAAGCTTCAATCTTAGCATTGTAAACTCGGTGTAGTAAAGCTCAAATTCATGATTCTTTTTCAGTTTATATTCTTAGGAAAGGTAAGCTTTTGTTTGAATATTGCGATATTGTTGGCATTGTGGTTTCTTTTAAAGATAAAGTTGCTGGCCAAAATTCCATATTTTGTTAGAGGATATGAGAATTGGTAGAATGCTTATAGGATATTGGAATTAGTTGAAGTATATAACTCTTGATGTTTTTCTTTATGAATGAGCTGTTGACCGAATGTCTATAGGACATTCTTGTTTGAAATTCTGTGTTTAGTATAGTGGCATATGAGCTTGTAGTTTAGAATAACGTTATTTGTTTGTGATGTCTTCAATTAGAATAATTTTGATCTTACTCATGATCGTAGATGATGTTGGACATACTTGTAAGATTGGACTGTTCTATCAACTAATTTGAGAAAGTTGCAGGATCATTTGAATTCTTAAATCATGTGTATATGTGCAGCCTAGAAACTATTTCGGTAATGTTGGAATTTTAATCGATTCTCTTGTTGAAGTTTAGAAAATGTTTCACTATTCATGGAATTAAATTAAATTCTCTGTTACCGAATTGAATCACTTCATTGTTGCTGTAATTGAATCATTATTCTGCAGCTGAAATTAGTTTGAATGACGAGGTTTCTAATCGGTTGTTGTAAGAAAGTATGATAAACTTGGAATAAAATGCAGTCCTGTATGCCATGAAAATGCCGTTTTGTTAAGCTTAAAATGCAGTCTTGTATGCCATGAAAATGCAGTTTTGGTAAGCTTGAAATGCAGTCTTGTATGCTATGAAAATGCAGTTTTGTTGAGCATGAAATGCAGTCTTGTATGCCATGAAAATGCAGTTTTGGAAAGCTTGAAATGCAGTCTTGTATGCCATGCAAATGCAGTTTTGTTAAACATGAAATGCAGTCTTGTTTGCCATGAAAATGCAGTTTTGGTAAGCATGAAATGCAGTCTTGTATGCCATGAAAATGCAGTTTTGAATGAACATGTAGTGTGTAGTTTGGAATGTATGAATTTTAGTGTAGTTTTGATAAACAAATATAATGCAGTATGGTTGCATATAAAAACATTTTGGAACTTGAATTTTGAATGCAGTGCAGTCTTGAGTTATGAGTGCAGTATGCTGTTTTAATGTGAATGCAGTTTGCGCTAAAAAGACTAAAGTGAAAACAGTTTGATAAATATGCAGTAATGTTTGTTCATTTTAATGATGGAAAATTACATTGTAGATTAATGTTTAAATGCAAAACAGTGTATAAATGAATTAATGTAGTTTGTATAAGTTATATATGTATATAGTTTTAGCTAATGAAAATACATGCTGTCTTGAATGTTAAATAATGCAGCTTGACAATGGAATGAAATCAGCCATATATATATATATAAAAGGATAATTTGAAATAGTTAATGTTAGGAATAAAGTTGTAAGTGTAATTTTGTTTTAATTATGTTTTAATACTGAAGTTTTATAGTGTAATTTGGTTAGATTGAAACAAGTATAAGAATGATTATAGGTTATACTTGTGAAATTAATTAATTACCAGCATTGCTAGATTGGAGTGAATAATAGCTTCAATTTATTAATGCGACTAGAATTAATGGATGTATATTGTAATTTCAAAGTGTGATTATAATGTATATAGCTGAGTATGTTACTGTTTTGATAACTTTGTTAGTAATGACTTGTTATTTGTTTTGAGGTGCATACAATAATAAGGAAGGCTAGGAAATGGATTTGATTGAGAAGAAAGAGAGGATTGTGGTTCAGGTATTCCTAACTTTGGAATATGAGGTGAGTGTAGTTGCATTTGTTCTCGTTAACACGGAGTCACCCCGATCTTTACTTTTATAGAATATTTGCCTTAAATGTTCAAGTATTGATCACATATGATCATTTTTGCATAAGGCTCACATAGAGCATCAAGGATTGGGTTACATACATGTCAATGAAGTTTTATGGATAAGGTATGCATTGCATATGCAACATGAATGCATTGCATGCCACATTATGATGATTAATGATTATTGAATTGAAGTATATTTATGTGTAAGCTTTGCTTAGAATTGGTATCAAACCTAAATCCTTTGAAAACATAAAATACAAGAAACAACGTCAAGCTTTAAAGTTATAAGAACTTACACTCTAATGAGCTAAAAGCTCACCTTATGCTATAAGATACAAAGAAAAGAAACAAGTAAGATACTTGCAACATAAGATTTTCCTCCTAATAATAAAGAATAAAAAATTTTAAGTTGCCTAAGCAATGAAATTCCTTGGACAGTTTAGCATGATGCAGAGGTACAATCTAGGGACTACGGTCCATGAGCCACGGCTCAAGGGTGACGGCCCTATATATGTAATATATTGGCGACAGTAGGAGGTAATGGGGGAGATGATAAGGAGATTGGCGGCAATTGGTTGGATAGATGAGAAGTTAGGATTGTTATGTTCCAACACAAGCCATTGCTATGTGCTTTGAGCTAAGTGTACATCAGACCAATATGGTCAAATTCAGATCAACGCTACTCATGTCCAAATATGATCCAAGGCAAATGTTCTAAAAGATATGAACTCAGATAAGCTCTGTTGATTTTTGAAAACTTGAGAAGAACTTCGATAAGCTTTGATAAGACTCCGGTATTATAAGTTATGAACTTTGATAAGTTTGATGAGAGATTCAAAAGAATTAAGGTAAAACACTGAAAGACTTTTGATTAAAATATGAATCCTGATAAAGTCTCATAAATCAAGCCCTAATCTTGTTAAAGTTAAAACTTAAACATTTCTTTGTTATTGATAAATTTAGAATTTCTGACCTTTCCTCTATATGTTGATATCTTTATTATTATGTTTTCATGATACACTACCTCACATAGGCTAATTAAGCCTAATGCATTCATTCTATGCATTTTCAGGACTTTGAGGGTTCTTCATGTTTGATCGTGGTTGAAGGTTGCAAGTTACTTTCCAAGATTTCTGTGTATCGAATATTTATTTTCTTTTAGGAAACTCCTAGTTGGTGGCATATGAATGTTAAGTATGCATAAGTGCATTTAGATAACCTTTTGATTTCCTATATGTACAAGTTTCTTAAGTAGGTATCTATATATGTAATGGCCTATTATGCTTCTTGGATTCTTGTTGGATAAGCTTTGTTTAATTGTGGTAATCGAATAGTTGCTTGTTAGTTAAGCTATGTAAGTAAAGAGTTTGAATGTCCTCTTGTTGACCAAATAGATTAGGTATGATGTTAAATTAAAAGGAACACTTGACTAATTATGAATTTGTAACAATTATTTACAGTAATATGTCTAGATTTTTGCTTATGCATTTATAATTAAACTACGTTTTCTAAATTATCAAGATAAATATTTCCTGAATGACAAGTAAAGTAAAGTTGAATTACCTTTCGATCATGAAATGAAGAATGATATTGAGATTAAACTAGATATGACATGATCTTGTTATTTGTATATGTTGTTTGATTAAATGAATAGCATGCTATGGTATAACCTGAATGTCAATATGGATCTGACTTGTTAAAACTCAAAAGTATGTTACGAGGTATTTGAACACTACTAGAAATTGGTTTACGCTTGAATCAATGGCCATTGAAAAGTGAAAATAAAATATATCGCTTAAGAATTATGTTTAATTCCTTAAGTTGTTTGAGAAAATTTTGTAAGCCTCTTAATCTAGTAAAAGTTTTCTCTTTTGATCACGTGAGACTTACTTTTGGATTTCTGATTTTTGTTATGTTGACATCTCCTACTTCGGTTTTCTTTCGAACAAGGTAGATGGTGTTACAATTTGTTATCAGAGCTACAGTTTAGTCGATTCTGGACTAAACTAAAGCTTATTTATTGTCTGCCTTCTACATGTGCCACCTAGGAGTATCATTTTTGTTCAGTACTAGCGACTTGCAGCTAACACGGTCTATTTACTATGTTTTGATAGTCAAAGTATTTAAAACTATTCTGAAATTATATTTTATGAGTTCAAGGTTTGTATTAGAAAAAGTTCTGGAATAGAACAATAAACCCATCTTACCAATTTGGGGAGAAAATTCGATGATGAATTTTCCTTTAAGGAGGGGAGAACTGTAATACGCCTAAAACCCGAGCTATTCAAAACCACTAATGTTATATTAAAGAATTTGAAGCCTTTAGGACATAGATGTAAAATTACCGAAGTGTAAAGGTTAATTTGAAGTGGCCTAATTATAAGAAAATGGAACTTTGGAGATTGCATGTAACATGGATGATTGTATAGGGAGGTTTAAGAGTTTTCATTCTCTTAAGACATGAGTTGTCTTATGAATCTATTATAGTCTTACTCTTAATGAGAATAAAAGGTATTTTTTAGGGGGTAAGCTGATCGAGGTAGGAGGGAGAGAAAGAATTACAAAATCATCATCTTCTTCCCCCAACCTATACCTCCACTTCCCTCACCTTAAAAGCTTCAAGCTTGCATTGTAAACTCGGTGTAGCAAAGCTCAAATTCATGATTCTTTTTAAGTTTATATTCTTAGGAAAGGTAAGCTTTTGTTTGAATATTGAGATATTGTTGGCATTGTGGTTTCTTTTAAAGACAAAGTTGCTGGCCAAAATTCCATATTTTGTTAGATGATATCAGAATTGGTAGAATGCTTATAGGATATTGGAATTAGTTGAACTATAGAATTCTTGACGTTTTTCTTTATGAATGAGCTGTTGACCGAATGTCTATAAGACATTCTTGTTTGAAATTCTATGTTTAGTATAGTGGTATATGAGCTTGTAGTTTAGAGTAACGTTATTTGTTTGTGATATCTTCAATTAGAATGATTTTGATCTTACTCATGATCTTAGATTGACGTTGGACATACTTGTAAAAGATTGGACTATTTTATCAACTAATTTGAGAAAGTTGTAGGATCATTTTGAATTCTTGAATCATGTGTATATGTGCAGCCTAGAAACTATTTCAGTAATGTTGGAATTTTAATCGATTCTCTCGTTGAAGTTTTGAAATGTTTCACTGTTGTTGGAATTAAATTAAATTCCATGTTACTGAATTGAATCACTTCATTGTTGTTGTAATTGAATCATTTTTCTGCAGCTGAAATTAGTTTGAATGACCAGAGGTTTCTAATCGGTTGTTGTAAGAAAGCCTGATAAGCATGGAATAAAAAAAATTAAATGCTGCCCTATTTTGTTATCATTAGTTAGGTATTTGATTGTGTGTCTTGAATAAGAAAATAAAACAATTTTAATAAGTGGACTAGTTGAGGAGAGTCAAGAAGTTGTTTGATATTTGATTAAGAATGGATTTGAGATTTGTATGCTTGTGTTTAAAACGGTTGTAAAATAATAAATTTTTTGTAATTGAATTGTTTAAAGGTTGTCATCAAATGTTAGGGGCTGTTTTGATATTAAATACATGCAATTTTGTTAAGCATGAAATGCAGTCTTGTATGCCATGAAAATGCAGTTTTGGTAAGCATGAAATGCAGTCTTGTATGCCATGAAAATGCAGTTTTGTTAAGCATGAAAAGCAGTCTTGTATGCCATGAAAATGCAGATTTGGTAAGCATGAAATGCAGTCTTCTATGCCATGAAAATGCAGTTTTGAATGAACATGTGGTGTGTAGTTTGGAATGTATGAGTTTTAGTGCAGTTTTGATAAAAAAATATAATGCATTATGGTTGCGTATAAAAACAGTTTGGAACTTGAATTATGAATGCAGTGCAGTCTTGAGTTATGAGTGCAGTATGTTGTTTTAATGTGAATGCAGTGTAACATGGACGATTGTATAGGGAGGTTTAAGAGTTGTCATTCTCTTAAGACATGAGTTGTCTTATTAATCTATTATAGTCTAATCTTAATGAGAATAAAAGGCATTTTTAGGGGGTAAGCTGATCGGGGTAGAAGGGAGAGAAAGATTTACAAAATTATCATCTTCTTCCCCAACCTATACCTCCATTACCCTCACCTTAAAAGCTTCAAGCTTAACATTGTAAACTCGGTGTAGCAAAGCTCAAATTCATTATTCTTTTTTAGTTTATATTCTTAGGAAAGGTAAGCTTTTGTTTGAATATTGAGATATTGTTGGCATTGTGGTTTCTTTTAAAGATAAAGTTGCTGGCCAAAATTCCATATTTTGTTAGAAGATATCAGAATTGGTAGAATGCTTATATGATATTGGAATTAGTTGAAGTATAGAATTCTTGATGTTTTTCTTTATGAATGAGTTATTGACTGAATGTCTATAGGACATTCTTGTTTGAAATTCTATGTTTAGTATAGTGGTATATGAGCTTGCAGTTTAGAATAACGTTATTTGTTTGTGACATCTTCAATTATAATGATTTTGATCTTACTTATGATCTTAGATTGATGTTAGGATCATTTGAATTCTTGAATCATGTGTATATGTGCAGCCTAGAAACTGTTTCGGTAATGCTGGAATTTTAATCGATTCTCTCGTTGAAGTTTTGAAATGTTTCACTGTTGCTAGAATTAAATTAAATTTCCTGTTACCGAATTGAATCACCTCATTGTTGTGGTAATTGAATCATTTTTCTATAGCTAAAATTAGTTTGAATGACAAGAGGTTTCTAATCGGTTGTTGTAAGAAAGTATGATAAGCATGGAATAAAAAAATAATTAGATACTGCCCTGTTTTGTTGTCATTAATTAGGTATTTGACTGTGTGTCTTGAATAAGAAAATAAAACAATTTTAATAAGTGGACTAGTTGACGAGAGTCAAGATGTTGTTTGATATTTGATTAAGAATGGATTTGAGATATGTATGCTTGTGTTTAAAACGGTTGTAAAATAATAAAAATTTTGTAATTGAATTGTTTAAAGGTTATCATCAAATGTTAGGGGCTGTTTTGATATTAAATAAATTCAGTTTTGTTAAGCATGAAATGCAGTCTTGTATGCCATGAAAATGCAGTTTTCGTAAGCATGAAATGCAGCCTTGTATGCCATGAAAATGTAGTTTTGTTAAGCATGAAATGCAGTCTTGAGTTATGAGTGCAATATGCTATTTTAATGTGAATGCAGTTTGTGCTAAAAAGACTAAAGTGAAAACAGTTTGATAAATATGCAGTAATATATGTGCAGTTTAATGATGGAAAATTACAGTGCAGGTTAAGGTTTAAATGCAGAACAGTGTATAAATGAATTAATGCAGTTTGTATAAGTTATATATGTATACAGTTTTAGCTAATGAAAATGCATGCTGTCTTGAATGTTAAATAATGCAGCTTGACAATGGAATGAAATCAGTCATATATATATATATAAGGATAATTTGAGATAGTTAATGTTTGGAATAAAGTTGCAAGTGTAATTTTGTTTTAATTATGTTTTAATACTAAAGTTTTATAGTGTAATTTGGTTAGATTGAAACAAGTATAAGAATGCATCTATGTTATACTTGTGAAATGAATTAATTACCAGCATTGCTAGATTGGAGTGAATAATAGCTTCGATTTATTAATGCGACTAGGATTAATGGATGTATACTGTAATTTAAAAGTGTGATTATAATGTGTATAGCTGAGTATGTTATTGTTTTGATAACTTGGTTAGTAATGACTTGTTATTTGTTTTGAGGTGCATACATTAATAAGGAAGGCTAGGAAATGGATTTGATTGAGAAGAAAGATAGGATTGTGGTTCAGGTATTCCATAACTAACTTTGGAATATGAGGTGAGTGTAGTTGCATTTGTTCCGGGTAACACGGAGTCACCCCGATCTTTACTTTTATAGAATAGTTGCCTTAAATGTTCAAGTATGGATCACATATGATCATTTTTGCATAAGGCTCACACAGAGCATCTGGGATTGGGTTACATACATGTCATTGAAGTTTTACGGATAAGGTATACATTGCATATGCATCATGAATGCATTGCATGCCACATTATGATGATTAATGATTATTGAATTAAAGTATATTTATGTGTAAACTTGCTTAGAATTGGTATCGAACCTAAATCCTTTGAAAAAATAAAATACAAGAAACAACGTCAAGCTTTAAAGTTATAAGAACTCACACTCTAAGGAGCTAAAATTTCACCTTATGCTATAAGATACAAAGAAAAGAAACAAGTAAGATACTTGCAACATAAGATTTTCCTCCTAATAATAAAGAATAAGAAAGTTTAAGTTGCCTAAGCAATGGTGATGTAGAGGTATAATCCATGGACTACAGTACATGAGCCACGGCTCAAGGGTGACGACCCTAAATATGTAATATATTGGCGATAGTAGGAGGTAACGGGGGAGATGATAAGGAGATTGGCGACAGTTGGTTGGATAGATTAGAAGTTAGGGTTGTTATGTTCCGACACTAGCCATTGCTATGTGCTTTGTGCTAAGTGTACATCAGACCAATATGGTCAAATTCAGATCAATGCTACTCATGTACAAATATTATCCAAGGCAAATGTTCTAAAAGATATGAACTCAGATAAGCTCTGTTGATCTCTGAAAACTTGATATGAACTTTGATAAGCTTTGATAAGACTCTGGTATTATAAGTTATGAACTTTGATAAGTTTGATGAGAAATTCAAAAGAATTAAGTTGAAACGCTGAAAGACTTTTGATTAAAATATGAATCCTGATAAAGTCTCATAAATCAAGCCCTAATCTTGTTAAAGTTAAAACTTAAACATTTCTTTGTTACTGATAAATTTGGAATTTCTCACCTTTCCTCTATATGTTGATATCTTTATTATTATGTTTTCATGATACACTACCTCACTTAGGCTAATTAAGCCTAATGCATTCATTCTATGCATTTTTCAGGACTTTGAGGGTTCTCAATGTTTGATCGTGGTTAAAGGTTGCAAGTCACTTTCCAAGATTTTTGTGTATCAAATATTTATTTTCTTTTAGGGAACTCCTAGTTGGTGGCACATGGATGTTAATTATGCATAATCGCACTTAGATAACCTTTTGATTTCCTATACCTACAAGTTTCTTAAGTAGGTATTTATATATGTAATGGCCTATTATGCTTCTTGGTTTCTTGTAGGATAAGCTTTGTTTAATTATGGTAATCGAATAGTTTCTTGTTAGTTAAGCCATGTTAGTAAAGAGTTCAAATGCATTCTTGTTGACCAAATAGATTAGATATGATGTTAAATTAAAAGGAACGCTTGACTAATTATATATTTGTAACAATTATTTACAGTAATATGTCTAGATTTTTGCTTATGTATTTATAATTAAATTACATTTTCTAAATTATCAAGATAAATATTTCCTGAATGACAAGTAAAGTAAAGTTGAATTACCTTTTGATCTTGAAATGAAGAATGATATTGAGCTTAAATTAGATATGACATGATCTTGTTATTTAGTAATGTATATGTTTTTTGATTAAATGAATAGCATGCTATGGTATAACCTGAATGTCAATATGGATCTGAACTCGGTAGAAGGATACTAAGAAGAGGAAGTTTATGGCTTTAGAGTAGGGAAACATGTATGTTTTCGAGTATGAGGTCCAGTTTGTCCAACTAAGTAAGTACGCTCCGGAGTTAGTTCCTGATGAGCTTGAGAGTTGTGATTTGTTCCATTTCGGGTTGATCAAAGTAGTGAAGACGTATACGTTGGCCACTGATTATATGAAGTTTGATGTTCTATTGTCACGGGCGAAGGATATAAAGGGAAATTTTGGTTTGTCTACTCGTTCTGATAGTTCTTCAGGTAAGAGGAGCGCAGAGTTTGATGTCGGCCGAGATCATTATAAGAGGCAGAGAGACTGAAGGTATCGTCTAGATTAAAGACGAGGAAGATATGGTGTTGGTCATGGTTTTCAAGGTCAGGGTGCTCATGTTGGAGTTCTCGAGTGTAGGAGATGTGGTTGGAGGCATTCGAGAGAGTGTTGGGGTACTGTAGGCACTTGTTGGAGTTGTGGATTGAGGGATCATCTTCGTAGGGATTGTCCGCAGTTAGCTAAAAAGGGCTAGGCTAATGCACTAGTTCCTAGAGAGTAGAGAGGTCGTGGGTGCGGCCGTGGGCATTTCTAGCGCAGGGATGATGGGCAGAGAGTTGTGGCGCATACTGTAGTGTTTTAGCCAGAGGATAGTGGACCGGCGACGGTTTTTGCTCACCATGTTGGGAGGAATGTTACCGACATGATTGTAGGTACCTTTACCTTGCAGTCTATACCTTTTTCGTCTTTGATTGATTCTGGTTCTATACATTCCTACATTTCGCATGAACATGCATGTGTGTTGGATTTACCTGTTGAGTTGTTAGATTTTGGTATGTGGGTTACCAGTTCCTTTTGTGAGACGGTTGTGGCTAGCAAGTTGTATAGGAGTTGTCCCTTGATGGTTCAGGGACGTGTATTTGAAGCCAACCTGATGGAGTTATCGTTTCACAGTTTTGACGTGATTTTGGGTATGGATTGGTTGTCGCATCACAAGGCTGTAGTGGATTTTGAAGCTAAGCGAGTTTTTTGAAACTTGCCGAAGATCATGAAATTGTGGTTATGGGCAAAAATATCAAGCTCATGTCAAATGTGGTTTCAGTGTTGGTAGCGCGAAGGTTGTTGGAGTTCGGGGGTCAAGCATACCTAGCCTATGTGATGAATCTGAATATGAAGAAAACGCTTGCCTAGCATATTCGCACGGTTTACAACTTTCCAATAAGTGTTTCTAGAAGAGTTGCCTAGTTTACCGCCAGATAGGGAGGTGGAGTTTTACATAGAGACGTACGCGGATATGACTCTGGTATCGATTGCTCTGTACCGTATGTCACCGAAGGAGTTAAAAGAGCTGAAGACGCAATTGCAAGAGTTGCTTGATCGGGGCTTCATTCGTCCAAGTGTATCACCGTGGGGTACCTTAGTGTTTTTTGTGAAGAAGAAAGATGGAACAAGTACCTGTTGCTGAGGATTGATAATCTGTTTGACCAGTTTGAGGGAGCTACGAGGTTTTCAAAGATAGATTTGCGGTCAGGATATTATCAGTTGAAGGTGAAAGATAGGGATGTGCCGAAGATAGCTTTTCGCATACGCTGTGGTTGGAAGTATGTTGTATACATTGATCACAAAAGTTTGAAGTACCTGATGTCTCGAAAGGAGTTAAATCTTAGGCAACGTAGGTGGTTGGAGCTGTTGAAGGATTATGATATGACCATTGAGTATCACCCCGAGAAGGCAAATGTGGTAGTGCATGCTTTGAGTAGAAAGGTTGTTGTAGAGTTGAGAGTGATGTTTACGTGGCTAAGTGTATCGAGAGATGGTGGGTTGCTAGCAGAGTTGCAAGTGAAGCCTTTGATGTTGTAGTTGATCAAGGAGAAGTAACCTTTTGATGATGAGTTAGTACCGCATGTTAAGGATATATTGGATGGGAATCAAAAGAATTTTGGCTTTAATGAGGATGGGGTTTTGTGTTTCAAAGATCGAGTAGTGGTGCCGAATAATAAAGAGTTGAGGCACACTATCTTGGCCAAGGCATATTCGAGTCCTTTTGCAATGCATCCGGGGAGTACGAAGATGTATCAGGACTTGAAGAAGGAATATTATTGGATTGGTTTGAAAAAAAGGATGTTGTGGAGTTTGTGGCTCGTTGTATGGTTAACCAACGTGTTAAGGCAGAACATTAGTTTCCTTCGGGATTGTTGCAACCGTTGAGGGTTCTTGAGTGGAAGTGGGAGATGATCACCATGGATTTTGTGTCTGGGTTGCCTTTGACGCTGTCATAGAAGAATTTTGTTTGGGTGATCGTGGATAGCTTTACGAAGTGTACACATTTCTTGGCTGTGCATACGACGTATACTTTGGATAAGTTGGCAGAGCTATATATCACTGAGATTGTGAGGTTGCATGGGGTACCAAAGTCTATTGTGTCGGATAGAGATCTGCATTTCACCACGAGGTTCTGGAGGTGTTTTACATAGGGCCTTGGGTACACTGTTAAACTTTAGTACCTCGTATCATCCGCAAATGGATGGTCAATCGGAACGTGTTATCCAAGTGCTTAAGGATATGTTGCAGTGTTGTGTTATAGATTTTCAAGGATCTTGGGAGAAGCAGTTTCCGTTAGTGGAGTTTGCTTATAATAACAGTTATCAAGCTAGTACCCAGATGGCTCCATACGAGGCTTTGTATGGTAGAAGATGTCGTACGCCGCATTATTGGGCGGAGGCAGGAGAGAAACATGTTTCTTTGCCGGATACGTTTAAAGATACCAATGAGAAAGTAGAGCTTATCAGCGATCGTTTGAAGGCAGCTTTGGATCGGTAAAAGTCTTACGCTGATTTGAAGCGAAGGGAGATTGAGTATGAGGTTGGTGATCATGTGTTTCTAAAGGTTTCACTGTGGAAAAAGGTGATGAGGTTTGGGCGGAAGGGCAAGTTGAGCCCTAGGTTCAT
This sequence comes from Hibiscus mutabilis, assembly GCA_019671005.1. Taxonomy (NCBI): domain Eukaryota; kingdom Viridiplantae; phylum Streptophyta; class Magnoliopsida; order Malvales; family Malvaceae; genus Hibiscus; species Hibiscus mutabilis. The sequence goes on from CM033729.1 coordinate 28,095,719, forward strand.
TGGACCGTATGAGGTGTTGGAGCGTATTGGTCCTATTGCGTATAGATTGTGGTTGCCAGTTGAGTTGGAAAAGATACATGATGCTTTCCATGTATCAATGTTGCGAAAGTATAGATCGGATCCTTCGCATGCTATGCCCGTTGAGGAGATTGAGTTGAATCTGGACTTGACCTATGATGAGGAGCCGATAAGGATTCTGGATTCGAGTAGTAAAGTTCTCCGCCAAAAAACCAGAGAATTGGTAAAGGTGTTGTGGCGACACCGCGATGTAGAGGAAGCAACTTGGGAGAGAAAAAAGGATATACTGAAGCAGTTCCCTCATCTTTTTTCGCCAGGTAAATTTTGAGAATGAAATTTCTTTAGAGAGGGAGAGTTGGAACACCCTGAGAATGGGCCTAGATGTTAACTGGGTTGGACCGGAGGTTCGTGAGAACCAGTTTTGGCAATTCGAATAGTTTCGGGAAAATAATTTTATAAAAATGATTTTGGGGGAAAATAAAATGTGGAAAATGTTTTAAATTACTTAAATAATATTTTAAGTAAGTTGGTAAGTTCAATTGAGTGACTAAATCAAAAGTTTTTAAAACTGTTTTGGTGATTAAATCGAAAATGGATTAAAACTTAAAATCTTTAAGGATCTATTAACCCATTCTTTTTCAATAGATTTCTTTCTTAATCATGGTCATTTTTTATGTATTTTTAAATGGTTTAATAAATGGATATATGAGGATTTAATTAAAAGATCTTATTTTTATAAAAACTATTTTAGTACGCAGGGACTGATCACGGCTCAAATGGCACAAATTTTCCTAGATAACGATATATATGGTAACTGTATCGGTACGCCAAGCTTCCAAACAGTGAAGGTTTCCGTACGCGGGTAACCGTTCCGGTGTAGTTCTTAGCCACTAGAACCTGGATTTTGGAAATTAAGCTTACCGTACCGATACGACTGAGGACCGTATAGGTATGCCATTGTTCTTCAACACCGTATCGATACGGTGGACACTCGTACCGAAACCCTGGCAGTTAATTTGGTTAAGATGCTATGTGAACTCTAAAATGATTGTATTTTGGTCCCTGTTTCTTAGTTATGCAATTAAATGTGCGTGAGTGATCTTTTTGGGCTGTAATTAAAATGAAGGTGTGTAATATGACTAATTGAGGATTGGTAATCTTAATTTGGTAAAAGCCCTCATAAATATTAAAAATTAAATTTTAGCCCCTAGAGCACGAATTCGAGCAATTAAATGTCTAAATGACACCCGATTGAACTGAGGTTTTAACCATGGAACCTATGCACACCCTAGGACCTAAAAATGCATGTAGAAAATATAAAAAAATGGTTCGGTTAGAATGTATTTCTCTTTGGGGTTTATTTCGATAAACCCTAATATAGCTCGCTCGATTCGGTCTTGCGACTAGGCTGGGTCAAGGGGGTCACAGAACAGAGGTAAGGCGGTTCAAGAAGAGCACTTAGAGAAGCAAATTTTTCCCTAACAAGAAACTTGAGGGCAACAGCCTCAAGAGCTGGAGGAAGATTATGAAGACTTAGAGGATATGGACTATTGTCCTGCAGAAGACGACGAACAACAAACGTTAAGGGCAAAGATGGAGCAATTAGAGAAGAATTTTCAAAGTATCCAGAATTTTCGACAAGGTGATTTTTCTGAAAACCCTCGAAGGTACAAAAATGAAACCCTTGTTTGTAAGTATTCTAGAGAATCATGTATCTATATCTTTCAAGGTCCCGAAACTAATATACAATGGGAAAGAGGGCCCTCAAGATCACTTGTCGCACTTTTCACCATATGGTTTTATTTGGTACCTTCGATCAAGTCAAATGTTGGACATTCTCAATGACTTTGAAGGATTCTACTCATGCTTGGTATCTCCAGCTCCCAGCGAATTCAATTTCCAACTTTGATCAGCCGACCGATCTATTTATGATTCACTTTTTAGGAAACAAGGTATTAAAAGGATCATCAACATCTCATATCTATCATCCAGATGATAGGCGAATCTCTATGATATTTTGTCCAATGATTTCACATCAGAACTATGCAAACCAATAAGGCTTTCAATGAGTTTGTTATTTCTATTTTCATCAATAGCATTTCGCATCAGCATCTCAAGTATAATTTGCTAGACCGACCATCGATGACACTATTAGAGTTATATGAGAAGGTTCAGCCATACACTAAAAATAAGAAGGTAAACAATATGAGGGCTATGGCGCACGGTTCACAACATGAGAGTGAGAGGCAAGATGATCACGGTCCCAGACGCTATAGACCCCCTCTTTATTAGGGAGTTGGTAGAGGAAACTAGCAACATCGCTGTGGACCACAATATATTCAAAATAGTGGTTAGTCGCAGCGATACACGCGAGAAGGAGTTACCTGGTTTGCCACCGGACATGGAGATGGAGTTTTGTATTGAGATATATCTTGATTCGGATTTGGTGTCAATTGCACCATATCGTATGGCACTCAAGGAGGTGAAGGAGTTGATGATGCAACTTCAAGAACTGTTGGATCATGGTTTTATTCGGCCTAGTGTTTCTCCGTAAGGAGCACCAATGTTTGTAAAGAAGAAGAATGGCATCTTGAGGATGTGTATTGACTATCAACAACTGAACAAGTTAACGATAAAGAACAAGTATCCCATGCCGTGAATTGATGATTTGTTTGATCAATTTTTGAGTTGGTACAATGTTTTCCAAGATCGATTTGAGATTTGGATATTATCAGTTGAAGGTTAAGGATAAGGATGTTTACTAGTTGGCATGCATATTAAAAGGGTTTGCCTACTCTGATAGAATTTGTATTTTATTTGGTATCTGGATGAACTATAAATCCGACAGTTTTTAGACAGTTTTATTAATTATATTAGGACAAATTAAATTGATAAGTTGCTGCCTGAAAATAAATTTGATTTGAAGATGAAAATATTATTTTTAAACTTTACGCGAATAACTAGATTTGTAAATAAAAACTAAATAAATTGTAACATTTTAAAGAAACAAAATTTTACCGAGTTACAAATGTAGAGGGTTTTACAAATGTTTTGTCATATCTCTGACTCGTATTCAGCTATGAATACGGGAAAGGGGTATTACATTTATTGGTATTAGAGCTACAGGTTTAGCCGATTCTCGGCCTAAATGGAAATAGTTTTATGTTAAAAAGATTATACATGCCACTAGGATATCAATATTATTGATATGATGTTTTTATGATTCGATTGATGTCGCTCCTTACTAATGTAAATTGTGAGGAATTATAAGAAATATTTGAGCCAAGAAAGGTGATGAACTGGTAAATTGGAAGCTTTGGAAGGAATCAAGATTAGTAACAATAAGTTTAATGAAAACCCTTCGGATAAATTGGAACAAGAAAGGGGCACTGATACAACAAGAAGTGCTTGTGTCGAATTAAGGAACTGAAATGTTCGAAAACACCTGAATTGAAAGGAAAAGCAGATTAAGGTCCAGTGATTGTTGACTTATAACTAAATAATCTAAGGATTACACTGGACAGATTCCACTGGACGGATTTCCACTGTTTGGATACCGAGAAATTAGATGGATCTATTTTGTTGCTCCGAGATTTAAGCTAGGTTAGAAAACCATCTGAATTTGCTTCATAGCCAGGATTGCACATATCAGTCCGTTTTTATAACATCAGGACTGATAAAGATTGGGATGATTCAAAAATCATAGAAGGTACATCTCATCATTTTGGATAAACCTGTATTGATGTTGATGGGTCCTAGCTTTACACATTCGTATATAAGTACGAAGTTGAGTGGTGAATGAGATATCCTTTTATAACCCATTTCAAGTAATATAGCGGTCACAAATTTGTTGGGTTGTAATGTAAGGGCGAGCTGAACATGTGGAATTGCTTGATAAAAACATAAGAAATAGAGTTCCCAATAAACTTAATGGAATGATCTTTCGAGGAGTTTAAGATGATTGTGGGCATGAATTGGTTACCTTCCAATCAGGTCATGATGAATTGTCGCATAAAGCGATTAGTATTGAAAAACATGAAAGGTACAAAAATAGTAGTAGTTGATAAAATGGTAAATCCCTTCTCCAATGTAATTTCAGTTGTTTTATTAAGGAAATTGTTGTTATAAGATTGTTAAGTTTTCTTAGCAAATGTAGTGGATACTCGGGCTATTGAAGTTAAATTGGAAAATAACTCGACTGTCCAAAAATATCTGGGTGTTTTCCCAGATGGGTTACTCAGAATTACCTCTAGATTGAGAGGTGAAATTCAAAATAAAGATGTTACCAGGCATTGCGCCTAAATTAATGGCATCGTATAAAATGGCTTCGACCGAACTTTGAGATTTAAAGGTACAATTCCAGGGAATGTTAGGTCGATGTTTTATAAAGCCAAATGTGTCATGTTAGAGGTGCACCAGTGTTAATTGTGAAAGAGAAAGACTGATTTCCATCAGCTCAAGAAGGAAATAGTAAAGAATAAATATCTTCTTCCGAAGACTGATGATCTTTTGATCAGTTAAAAAAAGATCAAGGAAGAAGAAATTCTAAAGACAGCTTTTCGGACTCGGTATGAATACTATGAGTTCGTGATGATACCTACGGCATTTATAATCCTAATGAACCAAGTATTCTAATTTTGCTTGGACCAATTTTTGGTAGAATTCATTGAATATATTTTGGTCTATTCAAAGGAAAAAGGAAGAATAAGATGCCATTTTGCATTGTTCTTCAGACCTTTCGAGAAAAGAAGCTATATGCTAAATCGTTAAAGTATGAGATTGGTTCTCTAAAGCTGTTTTATTAGTTATGTGGATTGGGCAATGAGAGTAAGAATAGACCTCAAGAAAGTACAAATTATAGTTGAATGGAAACCACTGAAAAATGTTTTAGAGGTTCAGAATTTCTTGACGATTGTCTCCTCATTGACCAAGCTATTGAGGAAAGAAATGTCCTTCAGTTGAACAGATCAATGCTAAGAAATCTTTGAGACATTAAAGAAGATCTTAATAGAAGTCACGGTACCAGTACAACCAGAATCAGGTAAAGATTATGTGGTGTATAGCGATGCTTCTTATAACAGTTTGGGATGCGTACTTATACAAGAAGGAAAAACAATGCTCTATGCTTGAGACAACTTAAGATATATGGAAGGAATTATCTTACTTAGGATTTGGAGCTGGCAATGATTGTATTTGCTTTCAAAGATATAGCATCTTTATTTATACAGTGAACGATGCTATATTTATATAGGTTGTAAAAGTTTAAAGTATATGCTTACTAAAGAAGAGTTAAACTTGACGTAAAGAAGTTGGATTGAGTTTTTTAAGAATTATAATATGATCATTGACTATCATCCAGAAAAAAGCTAATGTGATAGTTGACGCTCTCAGTCGAAAGACAATTGTTGCCTTAAGAGCTATGAATGCAAGATTGGCATTAAAAAAAGATGGTGTTTTGATTGTCAAGTTAAGAATAAAATTTACCATATTAGATTAAATAAGATATCTTTAAAGAACGAATGAGAAATGTTATCAAGGTTCAAACAAGTGGAAAATAGTGAAACTGAAAACTTGGAAGTTAGGTTTTATAGATATTTGTATTATCAGGGAAGAATTTCTATCTCAATGATGGAAACTATATGTTAACCCTGAAAGAAAAGATATTTAATATGAAGTTAAGGATAAAGTATTCCTTAAAAGTTTCACCTTGGAAGAAGGTGTTATGGTTTAGACAAAAAGAAAGTTAAGTTCAAAATTTATTGGGCTATAAGAAATTGTGAAAGGAGTTAGTCTTATAGTTAAGCTTAATAGTTCGCTTTACCTTTGGAAATGAACAAGATTCATAATGTATCGATGCTCTGGAAATATTGATTAGATCCCTCACATGTTGGTACTTCGGAGAAAATAGAGATTCAGCCGGATTTAAGCTATGAAAAAAAATTGGTAAAGATCCTAGCACATGGAGTCAAAGAACTAAGAAAACAATACAATCCCGTTTGTCAAAGTTCTTTGACAAAAATCATAAGATTAAAGAAACGACTTGAGAGAAATATGAAGAAAATATGAGAAAATAGTTTCCTCACCTTTTGGAACCAAGTACCTATTGAAAAATTTGAGGATGAATTTTCTTAAGAGGGAGAGAATTGTAATACCCCAAAATTTACTAAGTTTATTAAAGGTCATTTAGTACTAAGATAATAGCTTAAAAGCTAACTTAGTGACTAAAATGACAAAAATGCGAAAGTTGGAATTTCTTTATTTATGGGTTTTGGAAAGGAAATTTCTAGGTTTAAAGGCATCATGTGATAGATGGTGAATTGAATAAGGTATTCTTAAAGTTTGGTTGAATACCAAGGAAAATTGGAATGGAAATTGAAGTTTAAAAGTTTAGTGACCAAAATGTAAATTTTAAAAATTTTATGGCTAAAGTATAAACTTTGGAAAAGTTTGGGGACTAAAGTTGTAATTTCCCAAAAGTTAAGGGTTTTTATTTCATAAATAAATAGATCAGTTAAGGGTGTGAATCGAATACGGAATTTTTGGTTCGATCTAATACTTTGATTATTAAGAAAATCACAGTTGAAGTTTAAGTGAAATTCGGATACCCGAATCGAATTGAAAAATTTTGAACTTTTACCATATGATAGAGAAAGGTTATAAAAGTCATTTCCAAGTGCTGGAAATATTTTTAGTTCGATTCAAGATGAATCCTACAGTTTATTTCTAAGTAAAGGATTATTTATCAGTATATAGGATCAAATGGAAATTTTAGAGACTGATCCAAAAGATATAGAAAAATTCATAAAATATTACTTTATGAATATTTTATTATAGTTGGTTGGATTCCAACTAGATTTAGTTGAATTTTTACAAGAATGGCAAACTAGTAAATAAAAACTAGTTGGAGGGAAAATTGGTCATTTGGCCCCAATGTCAATTTTGAAATATTTTAAAAGTTATAAGGGAAATTTTGGAAAGAGAAAATGGAATATTAAATCTCGCCCCTTGATTGATGATGAAATCAATCTCAACCATTGGATAAAAAGGGCAAAATTGTAATTTCACTATTAAATGAATTTAATAGATATTTGTGTAAAATAATGGTAAAAATATGAACATTTTGTTCATCTTTTCCAGCGAAAAATGTGAAGGCTAGGGAAAGAAAGAGAAATTTTTTCCAAGCTCGATTCAAGCCCCGAAACTCGGTTTTCAGGTAATCTCTTCAACTACAAAGTTGTCTACTCTTCAAGCTCTATCTTTTGATATCAATAATTCATGGAATCCATGCTTGATTGATGAGAATTTACATGAGAAAGAAATTAGGGTTTATGGATCAAATTGGGGCTTTTGAGATTTTATGATTCCATGATTGAATTCAAGTTGAAATCAAGCTAGTATGATGTTAAAATCGTGATATTGAGTTGGGATTTAAGTTTTACATGTTTTGATTATTATGAAGATGATTAGGGTTCATGGATTCAAGTTTAATTTAGGGTTTGTGATGTTGAAATAATGATCTAGTAAGCTTGAATTATTGTTTGGAAGCAAAAACCTAAGTTAAATTGTGCAGGGACCATTTCAGCAACTTGAAAAGTTGAAGGACCAAATCTGAATTTTTAGAATTTGGAGTGTATTTGTGTTATTAATGATGTTAGAGATAAGAAAATGAAGTTAGAATGCCAAATTGATGTTGATTTGAATTAGTGACCATTTTGACAATTTGTCAAAGTTAAGTGAGCAAATCAAAATTGAAGTTTTTTATGGGGGTTAAATCTGATTTTTAGTTGAAATGATGGAATTAAGGTAGTAATGTTGAATTGAGGACTAAATTGCAAAGTTAAGAAGCATGAATCCTTATCTTTGCATTTTAGTACCTATTTCAGTAAATAAGGAAAATTAGGGAGAATTATTGTGAATAATTATTTGGTGAAGAATGTGATGAGTTGGTGGTTTAAAGCTAGTTATTCGACTAAATTGAAAAGTAGAGAAATAAGGAGAAGTTAGTATAAAAGTTGAAGTTGTGTAGAAAAACTGGTTTATGGCAGTAACTTTGAAAATTCACCATAAATTCTACAAAAATGGTTAGAAGGTGAATTTCTACCAAAATAAAGATTTGTTCGTCTAGTTTCATTTCCAACAAACGAAAACTGATTTCGAGTTCCGAGTAAAAAGATATGAATTTTTAAGTGGTGGAAGGTCAGAAAACAGTATAGCAGGATGTTCCGAAATTCAATACTGGAAATTGACTTTGAAAATTCGCCATAAATCGTACAAGTTGAATTTAGGCTATTAATTTATATAGTTGAAAAACTTATTGAATCTAGTTTCTTTCAGAACAAATGGAAGCGAATTCCGAGTTGTAGATTATTTTATAGAAATATTTATTGGGAGGTACTGCAAACAGCCAGAAAATGAGAATTGATACACTTTGTATCTAAGGTTGATTAGTAAGCTTGAAAAGGGTTAATGGAAGTTCAAATTGGTCACTAAGGATCATAATGAGTTTTTGAACAATACAAGGAAAAAAAAGAAAATGTTTGGACATTTTGTACTGGAATTATTATATTGGACAATATGTAACATATTGTAGATTGGGATCTAACAAATATTTTACTTATTTGAATTATGATGTTAAGTTCGAATCAAGGGAGATTCAAGGTACAATGAAGGAAAGGATCGAAGAGGACTCAGTGAGGCATACTAATACATGGCCCAGGTGAGTGCAATGCATACATAACATTATACATAGATGTTTTATACATCACCGGTAAGACTTGCGATGAGTCTACCTGGTTTATATATTGTCATGATAATTATGCCATTGATCATACATTTGGCATACTTTAAATATGTCAAAGGTTGAAAATAAATGCATTGATCACTAGTTATTGATGATGATTTACTATTAATCTTATTCGGTTATGAACTGGTTCACGTTAATATAAATTGATATACATTGCCATGAATGAAATATTTGATGATATAAAGACCAAGTATGATATAGAGGTTCAAAGGTATAGTTGGCTAGCCATAGAGTCATAAACAGTTGTATAAAGATTTTAAGCACTTCAGGTAAAGTGCAAATTTTATAAATACTTATTGAGGAGTATACTTATGCATGGTTTGAGTATACAGACTTATTACGGGTGCTAAGCACTTTGGAGTAATTTCATAAAAACTCAATGAGGGATATATTGTATACTACGGTAAGTATACAGAAGCACTTCGGTGCTAAGCACTCCCGGTAGAGTGCAAATAATATACATACTCAAGAAAGGTTGGGTATGAGGGGATAACTCGTGTACATAGAATTTCTTAATTCGATACATTGGGCTAAGTAAACTGAATTGGAATAAAAAAATAGAATGATGAGCTTGAAAGCTTGCAGACAGAGTTGGAAATAGGTATTGGTAAGCATTGAAATCTTACGGATAGAAATGGCACCAATATTGGTAAGATCTAATCTTATCACTTCGGTATACATATATGCTATTACATATTTAATTATGTTAATGAGCATGTGATGGTAAGGTGATCATATGCATTATTAATAATTAATAATTAATATTGAGATTGATATTATTACAATTGCACTTAAATTTGAATTATTGCCTCACTAAGTAAATACTTAGCGTGTAACTATTTTACACATAGGAAAGAAGAAATGGTTGGAGTAAGGAGCATATACGAACATCATCAATCAATAACAAGTACCTTGGTATCAGTAAGATATCTTTTGATACTGTTTGATATTTACTAGTTGGCATGTATATTAAAAGGGTATGCATGCTCTGATAGAATTTGTATTTTATTTGGTATCTGGATGAATTTTAAATCAGGCAGTTTTTTGGTAGTTTTATTAATTATATCAAGACAAATTAAATTGATAAGTTGCTACCTGAAAATAAATTCGACTTGAAGATGAAAATATTATTTTTAAACTTTACGCGAATAGCTAGATTTGTAAATAAAAACTAAATACATTGTAACATTTTTAAAGAAACAAAATTTTACTGAGTTACAAATGTAGAGGGTTTTACAAATGTTTTGTGATATCTCTGACTCGTATTCAGCTATGAATATGGGAAAAGGGTAGTACAGTAATCTTATGAACTACAAAGTTGTTCTTCTCTTCAATCTCTATCTATTGATGTAAATTATTCATGGATTTCATGATTGATTGATGAGATTTGATATGAGAAAGAAATTAGGGTTTATGTTCTAGTTTGGGGGTTTTATGATTTTATGAATCTATGTTTGATTTTATGTTGAAATCAAGAAAGAATGATGTTGGATTCATGTTTTTGAATTAGGATTTAAACCCTAAACAATTTAGTATCCTTGAAGAAGATTAGGGTTTAGGGATCCAACCTTGAATTACGATTTATGATGATGAGTTAGTAATCTAGCAAGCTTGATTTGTTGTTTGAAATCAAAACCATAATTTTAAACCCTAAAAGACTTTATTCAATAAAGTTTTAAAGTTAGGGGTTCAATTATGATTTTTGGAGTTTGAAATGTATTTTTGTTGTTTGTGATGTTTGAGGCATGAAAATGAAGTTAGAATGCTAAACCGGTGATTATTCGACCTAGTGACCATTTTGACAATTTGTCAAAAGTGGATAATCAATTCGGCAATGGTGTATATGAAGAGGACAAATTCTGTTTTTTATGTTAAGTGATGATTATGATGTATAGTTGATGATTGGGGGCCTAATTGCAAAGTTTTAAAGCTAGAATCCTTGAATTGTAAATTGGTGACTATTTCGACAAATTAGAGAACAAAAGGGTTGAAATGTGACAATTAGGTATTTGAAGAAAACTATGTTGGAAAATTTTATTTAAGTAATATAGATGTTGATTTTGAAGTGAATAGAAGCTTGTATTCACTTATGGACCAAAGCGACAATATGTAGAATACAAGGGACCAATTCGGCTATTAAGCAAATGTAAAGGAAGAATTGTGGAAAAATAGGAAATGGATTAATTGGATCAAAAACATTCCTTTGGGGACCAAGAAGACAAATCGACATGAGGTTTAGGGACCAAAAATGAAACTTTTCATAGTTTTGATCCTAAAGTGCAAAGGATGAAAATGGATCAAGCTTAAATTAACTATTTGAAGCTTGAAAAAGTCCTTAGGGACTAAAATAAATATTTTAGTAAAGGTTGAAGGCTTAAGGTAAAATGTGAGAAAAATGTGATTCGAATATAAGAAAATTTATTGGATCAATTATATATTTAATGGATAGTTATTTTATTTACTTTCCATTATTATATTTAGAGTGAATATGTTCTAACATATACTTGAAATGGTATATGTTATTTTATAATGTAGCTTTCGATACGAATTGGGACTGTACTAACAAAAATGGAAAGGAAAAGTCAGAAGTGAGATCAAGTGATAAAGTCGACTTTATTACAAGGCCAAGGTGAGGGCATTTTTACTTATTTATTATATATGTGATATGAGTGAGTGCATTTTTATTTATTTTATATATATGACATAAGGGAGACTTGCGAGAAGTCGACCTTGATCTTAATGAAAATGTATGTTGATCAAAGTTATGTAAATGACATGAAATATTAAATGGTATATGTGATACATTGATATGGCATAATGAATTATCTAAGATCAATTATATTTTTAGATTTTGGGTATGAATTGCCCATTATCGAATTATGGATGATAGTATTGATGGATTGGATATTGAATGCGAAAATATTATATTGTTATGCCCAAGTACTAGTGTGAGAGTCTTTGGTATAATTGTATATCCATAGAGTCTTAGCAGCTGCATTCCAGCACTACGGTGCATTCCAGGCACTTCAGTGTTGACATTAGACGCTACGACGTTGCAGACACTACGGTGTTGTTTAGGCACTTTGGTGTCGACTAGCACAAAAGGTGCGATAATGAGGAGCAAAGGGCGTCCTCGAGTACGTACTCACCATCAGACGCTACGGCGTTGCAGACACTGCGGTGTCGCTATGATGACTCATATACCATTGGTATAATTGGATATTCATAGAGTCTTAGCAGCTGTGTCCTAGCACTACGGTGCGTTTCAGTCACTTTGGTGATGCTTAGACAATTCGATGTCGACTTAGACGCTACGACGTTGTTTAGACACTTCGTTTTTGTTAGCACAAAATATGCGATTATGAGCAGCAAAGAGCGTCCACGAGTACGTACTCATCTCAGTCGCTTCGGTGATGCAGACGCTACGGTGTTGTAGACACTACGGTGTCGTGATGACTCGCGTACCATAGCATTACATGATTTTGTACTTGGGCTATAATACTTGAACTGCATTTATTCAGGTAGTTAAGCTAAAAAGCTTAACGAACGCAAGACTGGTAAGACAGATTGAATCCTATGATTTGAATATTATATTGGTTTAATGAACTATACATGTAAGGCAGTTCTATGCATGATAAAATGTTATCAACTACATACGGAAATTGCTTACCATTTTGTAGGAACTGTATTGTACAGTTACATGACTTTATAGTACAAAATTATTACAGTACGAATTTCTTACATAATTATTTATGCATTACAGACTATATGATTTATAGAGCAACCTTGTTATATGATTTTCCAGTAAAGATCTAGTATAACACAAATTTATTACAGTACAGGTTTATTACATGAGTATTATATTTTATATATAGAATATCATGCTTTACAAAATATCATGCTTAATACTGCTATTTCATACTACAAATAATTTTATACTGTATTTTATATGTTACATATTTCTATGCATCACTGAGATATACTCAACGTGTATTTATGTTATACACGTAGGTGATCGAGATTAGTAGATGACAGCCTTTGCTTCATCATTATTTGTATAGAAGATAATTGATAGGTATTTCGGTAATCATGATATCTGTCTTTTGTATGTTTAATAGTGGCATGTATTTTATAAATCTGTCTATTTTGTTAAAGTAATTATCGGGGCCTATAATAGTGGCGTAAACTATTTTAAATTGACTATTATATCTACAGTTTGGTGTTAAATAGTCTGATTTGATATATTTTATACGAATTAGATATCGAATAATTTTATTAGAAATCCATTTGTAAAATAAATTATTTTAGTATATATGTATACTTTATGTAAAATGTTTTATAATCAGAACTCGAATAAATATTTTATATCGGTATTAATTAAAGTTAAGTGTGCTTGGGTTATAGAAATATTAAGATGGGTGACCGTTGAAAAGTTTTTCCAAACATTTTTAAATCACCCCAGATTTTGGTTAAAAGATCTGTTTTAATAAGCTGTGACATTTTCGACTCGTGTCTGGTGTACGGCCACGGGAAGGGGGCGTTACAGGTTGAGGCAATTGTGAGTTGGAAGCAACCGAAGTCGGTATCAGAAGTTTGTAGTTTCTTGGGTTTGGCGGGTTATTATCGTCGCTTTGTGAATGGGTTTTCGAGGGTTGCTGCTCCGTTAACCAAGTTCTTGTAGAAGGATTATGGTTTGAGTGGACAAAGGCTAGGCAGTAGGCTTTTGAAAAGTTGAAGGAAGCGTTGACACGAACACCAATCTTGATTCAACCTGAGTTAGGGAAGGAGTTTGTGGTGTATAGCGACGCATCCTACATTGGTTTGGGGTGTGTGTTGATGCAGAATGGGAAAGTTGTGGCTTATGCACCGAGACAGCTGAAAGTGCACGAACTCAACTACCCTACGCATGATCTTGAGCTTGCCGTAGTAGTGTTTGCATTAAAAATTTGGAGACATTACCTCTATGGCGAAAAATGTGTTGTATACACTTATCATAAGAGTTTGAAGTATTTGATGATGCAAAAGGAGTTGAATATTAGGCAGTGTAGATGGCTGGAGTTGTTGAAGGATTATGATTTGACCATTGAGTATCATCCGAGCAAAGCGAATGTTGTGGCTGATGCTTTGAGTAGAAAAGATATTGTGGAGTTGAGAGCCATGTTTGCGAGGTTGTGTGTGACTCGTGACGGGGGGGGTCTATTGGCAATGTTGCAAGTTAAACCATCTTTGTCGTAGTCGATGAAGGAAAAGTAACCTAATGATGAGTCGTTGGTGTCGCATGTTAAAGATATCATGGAGTTGAGACGGATGATTTTGATTAAGGCACATGCTAGTCCTTTTGCTATGCATCCCGATAGTACTAAAATGTATCAAGGGTAGAGGAAAGAGTACTATTGGGTGGGTTTGAAAAAGGATGTGGCTGATTTTGTTGCTAGATGTATGGTATGTCAGCGTGTGAAAGCTGGACATCAGTTTCCTTCTGGGTTGTTGCAACCGTTGAAAATTTCAGAGCATAAATGGGAGAGGATCACCATGGATTTTGTGTTGGGGTTGCCTTTGACACCGACTAAAAAGGATTCCATTTGGGTGATTGTTGATCGGTTTATGAAGTGTTCACATTTTCTGCCAGTGCATATGACATATTCTTTGGATAGGTTGGCAAATTTGTATGTTGCTGAAATTGTGAGATTGTACGGGGTACCTAAGTCGATTGTTTCAGATAGAGATCCACGGTTTACAATAAGGTTTTAGGGATGTTTGCATCGAGCTTTTGGTACTCATTTGAGTTTTAGTACATCGTATCATCCCCAGACGGATGGCCAGTCTAAGCGTGTGATTCAGATTTTGGAAGATATGTTGAGATGTTGTATCATTGGGTTCCAAGGAACTTGGGAAAGGTAGGTGCCTTTGGTTTAGTTGCCGTACAATAATAGTTATCAAGCAAGTATAAAGATGGCACCGTATGAAGCCTTTTATGGTAGGAGGTGTCGTACACCACTCTATTGGGCTGAGGCTGGGGAAAAGTATGTTTCCATGCCTGATGTGTTTAAAGACACAAATGATAAAGTAAAAATGATTTGGGATCGGTTAAAAGAGGCCTCGGATAGGCAGAAATCCTACACGGATTTGAAGCATAAAGAGGTTGAGTACGTTGTTGGCGAAAGAGTTTTCTTGAATGTTTTGCCTTGGAAGAAGGTGATGCGCTTTGGGCGTAAAGGGAAGCTGAGCCCGAGATTTATTGGACCTTATGTGGTGCTAGAATGCATTGGTCCTGTAGCTTATAAGTTAAGGCTACCTCCTGAGTTGGAGAAGATTCATGATGTGTTTCATGTGTCCATGTTGCGGAGGTACTGATCATATCCGTCGCATGTGATGCCAGTTGAGGATGTTGAGTTGCGACCGAATTTGTCTTATGAGGAGGAACTAGTGGTGATCCTTACTATGGTACATGATTCATCACGACACCATAGTGTCTATGACATCATAACATCTGCATCGTCAAAGCGACTAAGATGAGTACGTACTCAAGTACGCCCTTTGCTCCTCATACTCGCACATTTTGTGCTATGTAACACCGTAGTGTTTGAACCGACTCCGTAGAGTCTAACTCAAATCTGTAGAGTCTATCTTGACCCTAAAGGGTCTATCTCGACCCTGAAGAGTCTATCTCGCACCGTAGTGCTATGACGCAGCTGCTAAGGCTCTATGGATATCCAACTATGCCAAATATTCTTATGCAATTTCATGTGAACCTATGGTATACGAGTCATCTTATGACACCATAGTGTCTACAACGCCGTAGCGTCTGATGGTGAGTACGTACTCGAGGACGCTCTTTGCTCCTCATTATAGCATCTTTTTGTGCTAGTCAACACCGTAGTGTCTAAACATCACCGAACTGACTGCAACGCCGTAGCGTCTGATATCAACAACGAAGTGTCTGGATCGCACCGTAGTGTTGGTTTGCAGCTGCTATGACTCTATGGATATCCGATTATACCAAAGACTCTCACACTAGTACTTAGGCATAACAATATATTATTTTCACATTCAATATCCAATCATTCAATACTATTATCCATAATTCAATAATAGGCAGTTTGTACCCAAAATCTAAAAATCTTATTTATCTTAGATAAATCATTATGCCATATCAGTGTATCACATATGCCATTTAATATTTCATGCCATTTACATAACTTTGATCAACATATATTTTCATAAATATTAATGTCGACTCCTCATAAGTCTCTCTCATGTCAAATATATAAAATAAATAAAAAATGCAATCATTCATATCACATATATAATAAATAAGCAAAAATGCACTCACCTGGGCCATTTATTAGCATGCCTCACTAAATTCTACTTGATCCTTTCCTTTATAGTACCTCGAATCTTCTTTTGATTCAAATTTGACTTCATTAACCGCATGAATATAAACAAACATTTGTTAAATTCACTTCTAACAATATTTCAATCAAGCAATCTAATCATTTAACATAAAAATTTCAATAATTTTCCTTCCTTCCTTATACTGTCCAAAAATTTATTTTGGTCCTTAATGACCAATTTGAACTTCCAATAATTCTTCCGAGTTTGTTTTCAAAATTTAGATGCAAAATGTATCAAATTCTATTTTCTGGCAACTTGTCCTATCCTCAGAGTTTTACTTCTAAAGATCAAAATACACATTGGATCTTAATATCCTTTATAGTGTAAGAACTATATTCAATAACGATTCTAATGATATAAGCCACATAAATTAATAAAATCTACAAAAATTATGAAAATTCTTCAAACTCTCATCACAAAGCTATCCTGACAGAAGCTGGTCTGTAAATTTTTTGACCTTTATTTGATTAAAAATTCATATCTTTTAACTCGGAACTCGAAATCAGTTTCTGTTTGGTGGAAACGAAACTAGATGAACAAATCTTTACATCGATATAAAATTCATCATCTAAACATTTTGTAGAATTTATGGTGAATTTTCGAAGTCACTGCCAAAAATTCAATCTTCTACATAGCTTTCCATAATAAACTTCTAATTTATACTAACTTCTTCTTATTTTTTTACTTGTCAATTTAGTCCCATCACTTGCTTCAAACCACCAATTCATCATCGGTTTAGTCCTCAAACCACCAATCCATAATAAACTTCTAATTTATACTAACTTCTTAACTTTGTAATTTAGTCCCCAATCAACATTACTACCTTAATTCTCTTATTTTAACTAAAAATCAGATTTAATCCCCATACAATAATTCATTTCCTATTTGGTCACTTGATTTTGACAAATTATCAAAATGGCCACTAATTCGATTCAACATCGGTTTAGCATTCTAACATCAATCCAACATATTTAACTTTGAAGCTTGTCGAATTGGTCCCTATATATTTAACTTAGGGTTTTGCTTCCAAACAACAAATCAAGCTTACTAGAACATTAATCCAACATCACAAACCCTAGGTTAGACTTAAATCCATAAAACCTAATCTTCTCCATACAAACCAAAATATGTAGGGTTTAAATCTTAACACAATAACATGATTTTAACATCATATAAGCTTGATTCCAACTTAAATTCAACCATGGAATCATAAAATTTCAAAAGCCCCAATTTTGTTTACAAACCCTAATTTCTTCCTCATATCAAATCTCATCAACCAATCAAGTATTCTATGAATTATTTACATCAAAAGATGGATCACGAAGAATAGAACAACTTTGTAGTTCGAAAGATTACCTTAAAACTGAGATTCGAGGCTTAAATCTAGCTTGGAAAATTTACTTCTTCATTCTCTTCTTCACCACAGTTTTGGAGAGTAATTTTCTGATAATTCCTTCATATTTTCATGTATTTATGCCACTTGTATTAAAAAAATGAATTTTTAATTCAATAAATTCCACTTTTCGAAAATACCCTCCAACTAGATCTACATTTCTAATTTGCCATTTTGTAACATTCCAACTAGGCTTAGTTGGATTCTAATCAGCCACTATTTTCCAATAAAAGAAATATCAAAATTCCTTCCATGTCCCTTTTAGGAAAAATGACCAAAATGCCTTTTTACCAGTCAACTTATTCACAAAATTGCCATTCCATATCATTTCAATCAATTAAATTTTTTCCTGATCTTTTTAACATCCAAATAGTCATAAAATATTATTTTATGACTCTTCTAAGATCCATGGAACTATCTCTGTAATTTTAGCTCGATCCGATTTACTGATAATTATCGAGAATTTTATCGGCTACTAAATAAATTCCTTAATCAAAATAAATCATAGGATTCATCCTGAATTGAACTAAAAATATTTCCAAAACTTGGGAATAATTTTTTTATATCCTTCTTCTATCATATAGTAAAATTTCAAAATTTTCCAGTTTGACCCGGATACCCGAATTCCACTTAAACTTTGACTGGGATTTCCCAACAATAGAAATATCAGTTCAAACCAGAATTCCACATCTGATCCACACCCTTAGGTGATCTATCTATTTATGAAATGAAAACCCCTACCTTTTGTGAAATTACAACTTTAATCCTTCAACTTTTCATATTTAGTCTTGTACCACACAAGTTTTGACTTCTTAACATTTTGGTCACTAAATTTTAAACTTGAATTCACATTCCAATTTTCCTTGAATTTCGACCGAACTTTGCAAGTACCCTAATTAACGTGCCCTCTATCATCTGATGCTTTTAAATCTAAGAAATTCCTTTTTCATAACCCATAATCGAAGAAATCCTAACTTTTGCATTTTTGTCATTTTAGTCACTAAGATAACTTTTAAGCTATTATCTTAATACTAAATGATCCTTAATCAACTTAGTAAAATTTGGGGTATTACAATCCTTGAATCCAGTAGTAAATTTCTACGTGTTAAGACGATAGATCTTGTTAAGGTGTTGTGGAAACATCGCGGTGTTGAGGAGGCGACGTGGGAGAGTAAGTTAGACTTGGTTGCTCAGTTTTCGCATCTGTTTCCATCAAGTGAATTTTGAGGATGGAATTTCTTATGGGAGAGAGTTTTAATGCCCCAGTTTTGGGCCTAGGAGTTTTCCAATTGGTTTAGATGGTCTGTTGGATCGGATTAGAGGATTCGAGTTAGTTTCAGAATTTAAATTGGATTAAATATTTTCAAAAGGGTTAAAAATATGGAAAAATAATCTAAAATCATTATTTATTATGAGAATGATTCTGTTGAAATCAATTTTACAAAAAGGGGTCCGAAAGTGGTCATTTTGGTTAGTGACCAAAATGCAAAGTTTTAAAACTATTTTAGTGACTGTTTTAAAAAAGGGTCAAAACTTTGAATCTTTAAGGAGCTATTTACCCAAGGGTCTAATATAAGACTTTTTCCCTTAATTAACTATTTTAAATGATTTTAAAATAAAATAAAAAGGCTTGCAGAATAATTAGATAATTAAAATCTTTAAAACAAACATTACGTAACTACCTTTTCACAAAAAGATTTTCTCTCCAATTCTCTCCAACCAAACATCTTTTCTCTCTTCAAAATCTTCAGGTAAAATCCTCTTCTAGTTAATCTTTTAATTCCTATTGAGTTTATAATGGATTTTTTTTAACAAAATAAACTTGATTTCTTATTGTTTTGGCTTTGGAAATCACCTAATTAAGGGGAAAAACTTCCATTAGAGTTGAGGTTCGCTCTTCTCCTCTAATACAAGGTTATTTATTGGAATTCTCAAGTTATTGATGCTTTACACATGTTTTCTAACTTGATTTGATGTTTTAATTGTGGAGAATTGATTAAATTGTGGTTTAATTGATTTAGTTGAAGGATTTTCGTATAGGTTTTGTTTTACTAGGTTCTTGATTGATTTTAATCATAATTTTGATGTTGAATAATGTTAATAGATGGGTTTTAACATTGGAATCACAAAACTATTTGAATCTCTAATTTTCTAGGCTGTTAGTTACGTGTTTTTGAGAAGTTGTGGTGGTTAATTAAATGCTGGAGATATAAGTATGTTAGAGATGTGTTTTTAGATGTTGATTGATGTGTTGAAACATTAAGTTGTGGCAGGGTTAAGTTTGGAAGGGATTTGTTGTTAGTTATGGGTGTTGTGGAGGGAAATCGGTTAAGGACATTGAGGTTTAGTGTTGTTGTGATGTTGATTGCATTTTGATGCAATGTACCTCTGTTTTGTATGGATAAAAGTAGGGGAAGATGGTCTGCAAGCTTGAACGTTGGTTTCGGAAGCATTAAAGACGCGATTGTCACATCGGCAAGTGAGGCTTTGCGGGTCGGTGAGTGGAAATGCGTTTTCACCTTTGCAAATGGTTTGAAAGTTGTGTTTTGGGAGTTTAGATCGAGCTTCAAACGCAGGTCTAAGCTCAGAAGTAAGTAAAGGATGAATTCTCTATCGTACTTGGTTTGGCTAACAGTTTGATGCATTTGTTTTACATGGTTTAATTACTCACTATATATGCATGTTTTGAGCATGGTTTAATGCTGGAAATTGGTTACAAAATGGTGATGTTGCATTTGGAAGTAATGCATGTTTTGTTAATGTTTATGAACACTGGTTAATGCAAGGTTTATTGCATTGGTTAAATGATTTTGACGATGCATATGAAAACAATGAGTTGTTGATGTTAAAATGAATTATATTGGCAAGTGTTGGTATAAAAAGGTTTGAAATGAAATCGGATATAGTTGGCCGACCATAGGATTGATAGTGCACAATAAAAAAGTGTCTTGGATGTCAAGGGGTGTAACACCCTCGACCCAGATGTCACATTTGGGCCTCAAGCCTAAACCATTACCATAAAATTCTGACATAGTTTAGTCCAATCCACAAATCCATTATGAAAATCCATTTAATTACAACCCAATAAAACATAATAAATATTTAAAAACATATACAATAGAGCTCATTTTAAAATTACATTATAAACCCTTGACTCGATAGTTTGAAAATGCAAATATGATTTACAATATACAATAGGTTCCTACGAATACAAATCCCAAAGACCTAAGTACTGTACTCAGAAGAGATGAGGCGCTGGAATCCTTCCCAGATGGCGCTCCTTCAAAGACGTACCAAACCTATTAACCTGTGAACGGAAACAACGATTCCGAATGCTGAGCTAACAAAGTTCAGTGGATACACCGCCACTCAACCATGCTTCATGAAGATCATAAATAAAGCAATGCAACAAGAATGATATCATGGCAAGATAACAATGGCGCTACCATATCCGCCTAAACACAGAGCATTATGAATGTATGATCATGCACACAGCTCATACAAGTACCTCATACGTTTACCTAGCATCACACAAATAACACCAACAACATTAAGTGAGGTTTGCGTCCACAAAGCATCGGAATCCTACACATGAGTGAGGCATGTGTCCACAAAGCATTAGGATCCTACACTACAAGTAAGGCCCACATCCACAAAGCATCGAGATCCTATACTCTAAGCAAGGCCCGCATCCACATAGCATCGAGATCCTATACTCGAGGGATGAGGCTCATGTCCACATAGCATCGGGATCCTACATCCATGCTCGGGATCTCTCATCAAGCATCTTTGAATGAGGCCCGCATCCACAAAGCATCGGGATCCAACATTCGAGAATCTTCAAGGTGTTGCAACACACTTAGGGTATCCATAACCCAACAAGGGATGACTCGACTACCTAGGTGTCCCATCAGCACACAGCAGTGACCCTAGTAACCACACAGCTCTAAACCTCGACACAAGGGTCTCACCGCACACAGCTCTAAAACCTTTACCATAGCCTTATGGTTTTTATCAGTTATTAAACTACCCTATTAAGCTTATCTATTTATTAGTATGCTATGAAGGTACACATTAGTCATTCTCATTAATTTATCTTATTATCCAATAAGTCTCAACCTTATAGGCGCCCCTTCCGCACACAACAAGGGCCTAAATTTCCACACAGCATCAACGATCCACCTGGGATCTCTATGGGTTTCCATCACACACAATTTACCCGATATTTTTCACGTTATTAGCCCATTATTCTCATTCGGGGTTAAAAATCTCCATTTCTCAGCTTTAATGTTCATTTTACACCTGACGGGCCCTTTGCCTCGAATTATAGCACCCGTAAATGCAACCTCAAATTTATTGGACAGATTTCCCAACGAGTATCGATACTCCAAGGTGAGTATCGTACTCCACTATAAGTATCGGTATTCCCCCATGAGTACCGATACTCTAATTAGGTTCGAAAGAATTAAACCCCAAGTTGTACTGATACGCTACGTACCGCACTGGTACTCATCATCGATACTAGGATCACCTCATACTGATCTACCCCATACCGATACTCCCACATACGTATACCAGTATGCGAAGCCTTTCCAGGCAATGAAATAGTGCGTACTGATACACCCCTTGCATACCGGTACACGATACCGTTACTGGAATTCTTACCTTGCAAGGGGTACCGATACACGGGGAGGCGTACCAATACTCCCCTCAAAACTCTTCCCCCATTTACACTCAAGCGTATTGATACCCTAGCCCTAGTATCGGTATGCGAGCCCAATTTCCAAACTCTAGGTGCAGGTTTCACCTAAAAACCCTATTTAACCCCCATAGTTAAACCCCAAATCGATCCTACAAGTTATTGTGAAGGTATTAAGTGGGATTCTACCAATTTTAAGCTTATCAAACCACAAACACCAAAACATGTACAAAGCTTATTTTTATGAGTTACAGGAAACAATAGGAGTTAGTAGTGTACTAACCTCGAATTAGAGATGAGGTATAAACCTTCAAAGACCATTCCCATTCATCCACACTAACCCCACCAAAACCTCAATCTCCACCATAACTAGCCATCCTTACCTTGATTGGTAGATCTCTCAAAGCTGAACAATCTTCCCTTCTTGCCCCAAACGAGATTCTTACTTAAAATCTCAAGGTTTTGACCTTTAACATGAAGAAGTTTGAGTGATAGATATGAATGGGAGAGAGAGGGAACAAGGGGACCAAGATGGTCTCACTCCCTCTATTTTCTGTAGAAATAAAGTCCAACATCAGCTCTCTTGCCTTCAATTATGCTTTTACCCACTTGCCCTTCTTATTTTCACCTTAGCGTATCAACAACCCAACAACACAAGCCCAAAAGCTTTCTTTCAAGCCCAACAAGGCTCTCAAGGCCAAATATCTTGGCCTAAATGTGAAGCCCATGCCTCGGGTTAACCTAACTCTTGAGTTCTAAAACTCAGATCATTACAAGGGGTTTATACGGTGTACCGAATACTCAACCACGGGTGTCATAATGGTAGGGGGTTTATGTGTACCGAATACTCCCGTGTGTGAGCCTTATGTTACCGGTAGATTGTTTGTTAAGTGTTAACAGAACACTTGTTGAATTCGTGTATTCAATGTTGTGTTTTAGTAAAAGAGAACTTGGTAAATTATAACTTGGAAGCCAATATAATTGTTTATGCATCATGAGATGGATTATATTGTTTAATATGATTTAAACATGTTTTACTCTTTAAGCCTTGCATTAGTAGTATGCATGGGAAAGCTTAAATTGAGGGTAGCAAATGGGACTTTGCTGTAGAATCCATGATACATGTTGCATATGGTTAATATGCTATTTTGGAAATGATAAGTGCATGGTTTGTTAAGGCATGATATTGTGTTGATGTTTTAAAGAGTTTTAAAACGTGATTGCAAAGAAAAGTAAAATGTTTTAACTTGCGTTGACGATGGTTGTTGTTTGAGAATCCCTTACTAAGCCTAGAGTGCTTACGCTCTCTTTTCCATCATTGCAGAGAATTAAGGTTTGAGGCAGCGAGGAAGCAAGGAAAAGGAATCCAAAGACTTATTTTCAAAGTACGGTTTGGAATGTTGAAAAGTAGTAATAATGGCAATGTGTCGTTTAGGGTTTTGAGAGAGTTTTTGATGAACTCCATGTTGTTGTAAGTTTTGCTTGTTGTTTTGGACTTGTAATAAGTTTTAAGTGGTTGAGTGGTGATTGTTTTAATGATTTGAAAGTGGTTTAGGAAGCATGCCTCTAGATTTGGTGTTTGAGTATGCTAGATAAGCTAGGTTGGCTTATATGTTTGATATGTTGATGTTCAAGTATGTTGTTGATGTTTTATGATGTTTAGCTAAGTATTGATGTCGTTTGGAATAAGCCAAAGTGTTATATGTTGGACCAAGAGGTCATTTTAGGCCTTTGTGTACCGGTACAAGTAACTCAGGATCGGTATGTGGGGTCCTGCTGGGGTTTATTTTGTTGAATCATAGCTATAGGTACCAATATGCCTAGCCATCGTATTGGTACGCCTTAAGGAAATTCAATGCATGTTATGGTACACGGGTTTGAGGATTGGTATGACTCCTTCAATTTTAACATACTGTACTGGTATACAAGGTACCGTATTGGTACACATTATGGTTACTGGAATCTTGAGTTTTGAGAAAATGAGAAGAGGATTGGTACGGGTCAAAGCTGTACCGATACGAGTTGGTCAACACATCGTATTGGTACGGGCCTTAGTGTATCGGTACGCTGTGTCGTTATGTCTGTTATATTGTTCGGTATGGGACTCTCCTGTATCGATACGCCCTGATGAATTTGTGTTATTTTGTGCTAAAGTTTGAATATCTTGCAAAATGGTCCCTGACTGTTACGAATGCAAATATTTGAGATTGAATGAATGGCTTGGATTGGAATTTAACCTGCTAGTATGTAATTGGAATAATCAAAGGTTGGTAATCATAATTGTGTTTAATGCCCTGTAATTTGCAACATTTACATTTTGGTCCCTTATATGAATCCTTGAACAGTTGGAGCCTATTTTGTATTCTAATCTAATTATGTCGCAATCGCTGAAGCATGCTCACACAAACATTAATAAAAATGCATCTAGACAAGATAAAAAATAGGGAAAATTAGGTTTTAATTTGGGTTTGCTTCGGCAAACCTAAAGTGGCTCTTTAGTCTGGTTTTGGCTAGCCCGGGCTAAGGGGGTTACAGAGAGGACTTTTCCAAATCTGAAGTTACCAAACCTTAATTAACCAGGTTACATGCATTCTGATTAAATTTCAATTTAAAATCATTATCCAAACTTATTTAATTACATGATCAAGAAACATGGACTAAACTACAACGATTCAAACTTCAGCAAAGCATAATACTAGAAATAACAGACAATGTACCAATACGCCCCTTGCCCATATCGATATGGATATATTTTGCAAATGGTATCGATATGATCCTCAGACATACCGATACCGATATTTCGATATCAAAATAGGGGATTCTAGTAGAAAAAGTTGTACCAATATAGATTCTTGTGTACCGACACCTAGTGTACTTTTCTAAGATGTGTACCAATACGGTTACCAGGCATACCGATGCCCCTGTACAATTTTGCACAATTTTGAGCTGAGACAGGCTCTGTGTACTCATCTCGACAGAGCCGTACCGGTATGACATGGTCCGTAATGACCTCTTGGTCGGTCATATGACACTTTGGCTCAATCTAACATGCTTCAAACTTCATACAAACAACATATAACATTTCAAGAAACATTTCCACAACCAAATAAGCATGATAGAAGATCATTCAAACCATAGAAAATCCAATCAAAGGTCATATAGGCATGATCTCTACCCAAGCATGAAATTCACATCCCAACCCTTGAAAACAAGTCATATAGCCTTATACATGTCCAAAATACCAAATGAAGCATATTCAAACAGGGAGTAACCAAAACAACCCTCCCAATTACAACTTGATCACATTGCCCTTTTATTACAACGTAACATTTATAAAACCATACTTGAAATAGCTTCACCCTTGGATTGCTTCTTGCTTGCTCGCTGTTTGAAATGCATACTTTTCTGCATTGATCAGAAAGGAGAGCATAAGCTTATAAAGCTTAGTGAGGGATTCTCAAAAACACTAATCAATGCATTTAAAACCATTTATTCAAACAAGTATTAAATCTCATGCCAAAACATCTTATGCTTCTATTGTCTTTCCAAAACATGCACATGTAAACATTTTGCTACATAGGTATCATGGATTTCTAGCATAAACCTCAGTTTAAGCTTTCTCATGCTAAATCATCAAAATAGCAAGCTAAAAGAGTACCACATGTATAAACCATATTATACAAAATATAATCCATTTCTCATGATACATTAATTCATATATTGGCATTCAAGTGACCCAAAATCAATTCTTTCTATTTGTAAAAACACATCGGATACACGGATTTCTCAAGTGGTTCCTTCGACCACTTCACATACATCGTTAAACCAGAGCAAATTGTACTACTACCACTTAATGGTTATGATCTGTAAATCCACCAGTGGGAGAATTGGCACACTCTTAACCCTTCGACACATATGAGGTAACTTAATGTAGTGCACTTTAAACCCTATGGCATGCCAATTATATCCAATAACATTTAACCATTGCCACTTCCCAGTACTCTATTAAAACATATTACCTCACTATTTTACACATGCATCAAATCAAACCATCTTCAATGCAATAAACCATGCATTTCTCATTCTCAAAATCTTTTTCATAAATCATTTGCCCAACTCATATAACATAAACATATGATCATCTATATCACATCTCATTTCAAAACATGCATATAACAATAAGTATTCCAAATCATAAACATGTGCATGAGATTGTATTTTGCAAAACCAAAAACGAGAGCGAGAACGTCCAATACATACTTCCGAGCTTAGATAAGTATTTTAAACTTAATCTAAACTCCCAAAAATCACCTTTAAACATTTATCAAGTTGTAAATCACGTTTCCACTCACCCATAACCCAAATCTCTATATGCCGATGCGAAATCAAGTTTCCAAAACCTCTAAAACCTCTTTGATTGCTGAAGAATCCATCTCCCTTGTTTTACCCACAAAAAAACATAGGATTAATGCATTTATATGCATCTCTAATCCCAACAACATCTATTCTCAACTTCGCCTCACTAAAACTATCAATCGCCTTCCAAAAACAACCAAAAACTTCACCAAACCCAAACTAAACAAAGCCTAGCCATAACCTAACAATTTTATCATCCTAACAACATAATTCCACATCTAAAAACATCAATTTAACTACCTTATATCTCCAGAAACCTTTTAACACCAAGAACACTTCAAAATCTAATTATTTACAACCTAGAAGATTAGCAATTCACTTAGTTTCGGGATTCCTTTTATTAATCTCTTCTCATAACATTAAAACATATCTTACATGTGATCTATATCAATTAGAATCAACACAAATAAGATATATTATTAAGATCCATCACATTTCTTATCAAAACTCAATAAAAACTTTTATCATGATTTATTCATAAACACATGCAAAAATCAATTGTAAAGGATCAATAACTTGTAAATTTCATTAAAGAACCGTTAATTAGATGAGAGAAACGAAAATCACCTCTAATAGTTGACTTTCCCCTTATTTCCCATGATTTGAATGAAATCTCCTAGAAAACAAGTAGGATTGTAACGCCCTGGTTTTGGGTTTAGGTGTTTTGGGGTTCATTTTGAGGGTCCGGTGGGCCGGTATTAGAGATTCAAGTCAGTTTCAAGATTAAATCAGATTAAATATTTTTGAAGGTGATAAAAATAGGGAAAATGTTATAAAATCATTATTTAATATACTAATGATTATGGTGAAATCAATTTTGGAAAAGTAGTTTTAGAAATCAGACATTTTGGACTAGTGATCAAAATGAAAACTTTTAAAACTGTTTGTGACTGCTTTGTAAAAGGATCAAAAGTTTGAATCGTTAAGGAGCTAATTATCCTAAATGTTTTCATCAGATTTCTCCTTTTAATTAACTACTTTAAATGGATTTTAAAAGCTATAAATAGTGGAGAGGATTAATAAATCATAATTAAGCTTTTAATAAAAATTCATGCAACAAACTTTATAACTCCTTTCTCGCAAATTCTCTCCAGCCAAACACCTTTCCAACTTAATTTGCTTCAGGTAAAATTCAAGATTTCAGAGAGTTTTTGATTTCTAATTGATTTCTTAAAGCTTTGCCATCAAATACTTATTATTACTATCTTGATTTTCATGTTTTACCAAGCAATTAAGGGGAGAAATCATCATTGGAGGTAAGGATTCGTTCTTCTCCTCTAATGAAAGGTTCTTTACTGAAATTCCCAAGTTATTGATCCTTTATAATTGTTTTCTAGTGTGTTTTGATAGTTTAATTAAGGAAATTTTGTTTAATTGTGTTTTGATTGATGAAATCATAAGATCTTCGTTTTGAATCTATTCCGTTGGGTTCTTGTTCAGATTAGATCATGATTTTGATGTTTGATAATGTTAATGGCTTGGTTTTAACACTGTAATCCCAAAACTAGTTGAATCTCTAATGTTAAGGGTTTTTTTTTATGTTAATCGAGTTTAAACATTGCTGGAAGTAAAAGGATGTGGTTAAAGTGTTTTTAGATGTTAATTGTTGAGGTTTGATGTATTGAATCATTAAATTATGGATGGGTTAAGTTTGGAAGGTGTTTCAGGTTGATTTCGATAAGTTTCAGATAGTTTTTAAGTGGGCAACATGTGAGTTGCGGGTAATTGCTTTGAAGCAGTGGTTTGGATGCATTTTGATGCATGTTTCCTCTAGTTTTGTGTGGCCAAAATAGGGGATAATCAAGGCGAAGTAGCTTGAGGTGGATTGTTGCTTGCCAGGAGCTCAATTTGCATTGGTGAGCAAGGCGAGGTGTAATGGGTGAGTGGAGATGGTTTTAAAAGTCTTTCAAAGTGTTTTGGGAGTTTAGGTTAAACTTGAAACACTTACGTAAGCTCAAAAGTAAGTTTCCCTCTTTTGCTCTTTAATATCGGTTCTGATATGAGCATGTGTAACTCATGTTTTGGTCGTAAACATGGTTTGTTTTACTTACTATAAATGCATGATTTTGAGTACATATGCAGTGGTTTAAAAGTATATGAAATGCTAGTGAGCATTTGTTATTGTTTCGGTTGGGAATATGGTATTGCTTTGGCAATGTGGCTTGCATATGTGGTGATTTTGTATAATGCACTGTAAAACAGTGAGTAAATGGTCTTCTAAATGATATATTGGCTATGTGACATGATGAGAAAACATTCAGATATAGTTGGCATGCCATAAGATAAAGTGCTCTATAATATGTTTAAAGCCGATCGTGATTAGATGTCTTTGAGGTATAGCGGTCGGCTACTCGGACTATGATGTTATCACTTGGGTTGAGCGGTCGGTTCCCCTTGTTGATATTAATCTTGCGGTCAGCAAGGTTGTTATATCATGCGGTCATCATAGTATGGGTGTTGGTGGCAGTCGGTCATCATGGGAGATCTGTGCACCCGATATGTAAGGTTAACGGTCAATTAACCAATGGCTAGTGGTCGGCTAATCAAAGGATAGTGGTCGACTATCTGGGGTAACTATAGTTTCCAATATATGAAAGCGTATGTGCTGAACTTTCTTTTAATGCTTTGGGATTTAAGCATGGTGACATAATTTAATGCTTTGGTATTTAAGCATGAGATGACTTAATGCTTTGGGATTTAAGTAGGTGATTTGTAAATGTTTTGCATATGGTCGATATGCATGGTTGATTTGGAATCTATGAAAATGCATTGGTCGTAAGCGTGGTTTGAAAAGAAGAGCTTAGTTTTCAAAGGATTTTAAATGCATCATTATTTTATGAGCATCCTTACAAAGCATGTGTGCTTACGCTCTCTTTTTCTTAATGATGTAGAGCATTGAGGTTAGGGCAACAACCGTAAGGTTTAAAGTAATCCAAGAACCGAGATTTCTTTTAAGTATGAACTCGGTTTTAGTTTTCGGTTAATAAGGTAATGTGGTCGCCAAGTTCATGGGATTTGTAATTCTGTTTTCCCCCTAGTATTTCAACATGGTTAATGTTGTGTTTTGGAGTTTGATTGATGTTGATAAGCATGTTAATGGTTTTTTCTTATGGTTGATGTATGTGGTTGCTTAGGTATGCATTTAGTTAGCATTGGTTGATTGCCATGTTTTTTTGTTTCGAGCAAGTTGATATTGATACTAGAGATATGTTGGTTTGTTGCATTTGCTAGAAAATGTTCAAATGGGTGTTTTGGTGTAATTGGAAATGTGGTTTTAGGAAGCATGCCTATAGTTTACCTTAAAAGCATGATTGTCATGATTTAAGGGTGGTTCTACGTTAATATGGTTAGGATCAATCCTTGGTAAAGTTGTATGTGTGTTAGAACCATGTTTAAGTGGTTTGGAGCCCAATAAGGAAAGTTAAACCAGCAAAAGTGGACGTTTTAGGTACATGCATATTGGAACCTGTCCCCTCGTACCGGTACGACTAGATCATTTTAGGCTCAGCGTTTCGATATGCAAGGAAGTGTTTCAATATAGGAAAGCTATTTCAGGCTTAGCGTTTCGGTACGCAAGGTAGTGTTTAGATACTGAAACACCTGTAAGTGTACTAATACGGTATGCAGTTAAATCAGTTATTTGGATGTTTAGAAAGTTTTTGAGTTATTCATTTTAGTCCCTGAATATTATTATGGCAATTGTGTATGTGTGGATGGTCGGATTGATCCGAGAATTTATATGAAAGCATGTAAACTGACTAATTGAGGATTGGTAACCCTAATTTCAATAATGGCCTTGTAATTTTGTCAGTTTTGCATTTTGGTCCCTAAAACGTATTGTTGCCTTTCCGTGGTCCGTTTCCTTTGTAACTTCATTCGCTGCAAGCATGATCACTTAGGTTTAATAATATGCATCTATATAAGATAAAAGGAAAAAATGGGCAGTTTTCGCAATCTTTCTCTATTTTGCTTCTACAAACCTAATGTAGCTCGCTCGGTTTGGTCGGGCGTCTAGGCCGGGTCGAGGGAGTTACATTTGTTGGTATCAGAGACAGGTTATGAAAGGTTGGGAAGTTGTTTTTGATTCATTTCTATTGTTTGATATGCAAAGTGATTGTGTATATGTGCGATGATTGTTTTACGTCATGTTGGGGTATGAATCGAGAACACATTGACTGTTATCGAGGTTTTAAAATGTTTTATAAGGTTGTCTTGGATCCTTTGCCCTATGTTAGCTTGAACTTAATGTGTTTTGATACTTTTGGTAGCATGGCTCGACGTGAGACTCGTTCAGTGGCTGGTAATGCCAGTTTTGGGTAAAATAATGACGATAAAGGGAATCCTCGTATTACCTTACCTCTTCCTCCTCATTTTGTTCCTCCTATTAACACTGGGGTATGTGGTGTACCTCATTCTCTGCAAGGGACAGTTTTTGGGGATTTGATTTCGTTAATTCAAGCGATGACGGGAGCATTTAAGGTAGCGATGGCTGGAGTGCAAGTGCAAGCACCAACAATTGTTGTGGTGGTTAATCAATGTTTACCCTTGGAGTGTCTTCTTAGTTTGGGAGGCGAGGAATTTAAGGGTCTAAGCCTTGAGGCAGCTGAGGGATGGCTGGAAAAGAAATTTCGTATCTTTGATCAAATGGGTTGCAACGATGTGCGCAAGTTGGGTTGCACTATGTCCTTGTTGCAAGATGATGCTTATCATTGGTGGGTGACCACAATTGCAGGTACCCTAGGGGAGAATGTCACTTGGGATTTCTTTTAGAGAGCTTTCAAGAGGAAGTATCTTGGTCCTCAGTATCAGGATGCGAGGAAGCGCGAGTTTATGTCGCTATCACAGGGTGGCATGTCAATTGCCTAGTATGAGGCGAAGTTCGTTTACCTAAGTCAGTATGCCCCAAAGTTGGTTCCAAATGATCAACAGAGGTGCGATAGGTTTCACTATGGTCTTGTGAAAGGCATCAAGATATATCTGTTGGTTGTGGATTGCACAGATTTTGATTTGTGGGACAACCGTGCCAAGGATATCGAGCAGCCCCTGAGAGTGATGGGATAAGTTTTGGGCATGGGCTCGAATAAGAGGGCGACTAATTTTGGCTATTCTAGGTTGCAGAATAGGAGGTCTTGTAACAAGAGGCATAAGTTGGATTACAAGTGTGGTGGCAGTGTTGTCCATGGTAATTCGAGAGCTCGTGTAGTAGCTGAGTGTGAACAATGTGGTAGACGCCACATTGGTGCAGGTTGGGGAAATACCTTGAGTTGTTGGATCTGTGGATCTCTTGATCACATGAAGCATGATTGTCCTTGTGTTGTGGGGGATGCACCGGTTCAGGTTGATGTACATGTTAGGGGCTGAGGCCTTGGCAGGGGTAATTTACAGAGGCGTGAAGATGGCTAGAGGGTTGTGGCTCATGCTATTAATGTACAACCGAAGAATGGTGGGCCAACACGGATCTATGCTCATCGTGAGGGTCGCAATGACACTGATGTGATCGCATGTACCTTCACCTTGCAATCTTTGTCATTGTTATCTTTGATTAATTTCTACGCATTCTTACATATTGAGTGACCATGCACATTTACTGAATGTTCCTACTGAGATATTAGATGTTGGCATGTTAGTAACTAGTTCTTTTAGGGAGATGGTTATGACAAGGAGGTTGTATAGGCGTTGTCCTTTGGTAGTGCAAGGCCACGAGTTTGCCACGGATCTGATGGAATTGCTATTCCATGATTGTGATGTTATTTTGGGTATGGATTGGTTGTGTGAGCACAAGGCGGTGGTGGATTGTTAATCCAAAAGGATTTCTTTTAGGTTAGCCGATGATTATGAAGTTATGGTGGTTGGCGATAATATAAAATTCTTGTCCAATGTTATTTCAGCTACTCAAGTAGAGAAGATGGTGGTTAGTGGCTGCCAAGCTTATTTGTCCATCGTGTTGAATCTGGAGGCCAAAGGTGTTCAAGTGCAGGATATTCAGGCTATTTGTGATTATCAAAAAGTTTTTCCTAAAGAGTTACCGGGTTTACCTCCAGATAGGGAGGTAGAATTTGGTATTGAGATGTACGTGGGTACTACTCTGGTGTCCATTGCTCAAGGTATTGAAAGAGTTGGAGACACAACTTTAGGAGTTGTTGGATCATAGGTTCATTTGACTGAGTGTTTCACCTTGGGGTTCTTCGGTTCTCTTTGTGGAAAATAAGGATGGTACGATGCGCATGTGCATTGATTACCGGTAGTTGAATAAGTTGATGGTGAAGAATAAATATCCTTTGCCTAGGATTGATGATCTATTCGATCAGTTTTGTGGGGTAATAGTGTTTTCGAATATTGATTTAAGATTAGGGTGTTATCAGTTGAAGGTGAAAGATATGGATGTGCACAATACTACTTTTCATACTAGGTACGAGCATTATGAGTTCTTGGTGATGCCGTTTGGTTTGACGAATGATCTAGTGGCTTTCGTGGATATGATGAACAGGGTGTTCCATGAGTATCTTGACCAATTTGTGGTTGTGTTTATTGATGATATCCTTGTGTACTCCTATACCGAGGAAGAACATGATCGGCATTTGCGGATCGTGTTGCAAGAATTGAAGGATAATCAGATGTATGCCAAACTAAATAAGTATGAGTTTCGGCTGAAGGAAGTGATGTTCCTTGGTCATGTAGTTTTCACGGAAGGTATTCGTGTTGATCCACAGAAAATTAAGGCTATTCTCAATTGGAAGCAACCTAAGTTTGTATCGGAGGTACAAAGTTTCCTCGGTTTAGCTAGGTATTATCACCATTTTGTAGATGGGTTTTCTAGTATTGTGGCACTGTTAACAAAGTTGATGCAAAAGAATGTTCCTTATGTGTGGACGGAGAAGCAACAACATATTTTTGAGAAGTTGAAGGAAGTCTTGACACATGCTAATGTGTTGATTCAACCTGAGTCAGGGAAAGAGTTTGTGGTTCATAGTGATGTGTCTTATGTTGGCTTGGGATGTGTGCTAATGTAAGATGGTAAGCTTGTGGCTTATGCGTCGAGACAACTAAAAGTTCATGAGTAGAACTATCCGACTCATGATTTGGAACTTGCGGCTGTGGTGTTTGCTTGAAAATTTGGAGACACTATCTTTAAGGAGAAAAGTGTGTTGTTTTTACGGATCATAAGAGTTTGAAGTATTTGATTTCTCAAAAAGATTTGAATCTTAGGCAACGTAGATAGTTGGAGTAGCTTAAGGATTACGACTTGACGATCGAGTATCATCCTAGAAAGCTTAATATAGTTGCAGATGCGTTGAGTCGTAAGGCTGCGATTGAGCTTAGAGTGATGTTTGCGAGGTTGAGTGTGACACTAGAAGGCGGTTTGTTGGCTGAGTTGCAAGTTAAGCCTACGTTGTCACATATGATTAAAGCTAAGCAACCGTATGATGATTCTTTGGTTCCTCATGTTAAGGACATATCAGATGGTAATCCGACAAAATTTCATTTTGATGATGATGGGGTTTTATATTTCAAGGGTCGAATGGCAGTGTCAGATCATATGGAGTTGAGGCATACTATTCTGAATGAAGCACATTCTAGTTCTTTTTCTATGCATCCCGGTAGTACTAAGATGTATTGTGATTTAAAGGAAGTGTACTATCAGATTGGTTTGAAAAAGGATGTGGCGAAATTTGTTTCTAAGTGCATGGTGTGTCAAATGGTTAAGACTGAATATCAGTTTCTATCTAGGTTGATGCAACCGTTGAGAATTTCAAAATGGAAATGGGAGAGAATCACTATTGATTTTGTGTCAGGGTTGCCGTTGACATCGACTAAAATGGATTCCATTTGGGTGATTGTTGATCGGTTTACGAAGTGTGCACATTTTCTGCGAGTGCATACGATCTATACCTTGGATAAGTTGGCGGACTTGTATATCGTGGAGATTGTGTGTTTGCATGGGTACCTGAGTCCATTGTTTCGGATAGAGATCCAAGGTTTACAACAATATTTTGTGAGTATTTACATCGGGCTTTAGGTACGAGGTTGAGGTTTAGTACAGCGTATCATCCTCAGATAGATGGATAGTCAGAGCGTGTTATCCAAGTTTTGGATGATATGTTGAGATGTTGTCTTATTGAGTTCCATAGAACCTGGGAGAAGCATTTACCTTTGGTAGAGTTTTCTTAAAACACTAGCCATCAAGAGAGCATACAGATTGCACTGTATGAGGCATTGTATGGCCGGAGGTGTCCTACGCCTTTGTATTGGGCTGGAGTAGGGGAACAGCGTGTTTCCTTACCGGATGTGTTGAAAGACACGAATGAGAAAGTAAAGCTTGTGCGTGATCTCTTGAAAGTGGTTGCGGATCGGCAGAAATCTTACGCAAATTTGAAGCATATGGAGATTGAATATGCGGTTGGTGATCATGTGTTCTTGAAAGTGTCACTGTGAAAAAAGGTGATGCGATTCAGACGTAAGGGTAAGCTTAGTCCAAGGTTTATTGGACCATATGAGGTTGTGGAAGGTGTTGGTCATGTGGCTTATTGGTTGAGGTTGCCTCCCGAGCTAGAGAAAGTACATGATGTGTTTCATGTATCTATGTTGAGGAGGTATCAGTCGGATCCCTCGCATGTTATGCTGGTGGAGCATATTGAGTTGAGGCCAAATTTATCCTATGATGAGAGGCCGAATTTATCCTTTGATTCCAGCAGCAAAGTTCTTCGTGGTAAGACGATTGAGCTTGTTATGGTTTTGTGGCGACATCTAGGTGTCGACGAAGCCACTTGGGAAAGCAAGGCGGACATGTTGGAGCAATTTCCGCATTTATTTCCTCCAAGTAAATTTTGAGGACACAATTTATTAAGTGGGGGAGAGTTGTAATACCCTGGTTTTGGGTCTAGATGTTTTGGGGTTCATTTGAGGGTTTGGTGGATCGGTATTAGAGATTCGAGTCAGTTTCATGATTAAATCAGATTAAATATTTTTGAAGGTGGTAAAAATGTGAAAAAATGTTCTAAAATCATTATTTAATATATTAATGATTATGGTGGAATCAATTTTGGAAAAGTAGTTTTGGAAATCAGACATTTTGGACTAGTGACCAAAATGAAAACTATTTTTAGTGATTGTTTTCTAAAAGGATCAAAACTTTGAATCTTTAAGGAGCTAATTATCCTAAATGTTTTCGTCAGATTTCTCCCTTTAATCAACTATTTTTAAATGAAATTTAAAAGCTATAAATAGTGGAGAGGATTAATAAATCATAATTAAGCTTTTAATAAAAATTCACATAACAATCTTTATAACTTCTTTATCTCAAATTCTCTCCAGCCAAACACCTTTCCAACTTCAATTTCTTCAGGTAAAAATCAAGATGTCAGAGAGTTTTTGATTTCTAATTGATTTCTTAAAGCTTTTCCATCAAATACTTATTATTACTATCTTGATTTTCATGTTTTACCAAGCAATTAAGGGGAGAAATCATCATTGGAGGTAAGGATTCGTTCTTATCCTCTAATGAAAGGTTCATTACTGAAATTCCCAAGTTATTGATCCTTTATAAATGTTTTCTAATGTGTTTTGATAGTTTAATTAAGGAAAATTAGTTTAATTGTGTTTTGATTTATGAAATCATAAGATCTTCATTTTGAATCTATTTTGCTGGGCTCTTGATCAGATTAGATCATGATTTTGATGTTTGATAATGTTAATGGCTTGGTTTTAACATTGTAATCCTGAAACTAGTTGAATCTCTAATGTTAAAGGTTGTTAGTTAAGGGTTTTTGTGATGTTAATGGAATTTAAAAATGGCTGGAAGTAAAAGGATGTGGTTAAAGTGTTTTTAGATGTTAATTGTTGAGGTTTGATGTACCGAATCGTTAAATTGTGGTTGGGTTAAGTTTGGAAGGTGTTGGAGATTTCGATAAGTTTTGGATAGTTTTGGAGCGGGCAACTTGTGAGTTGCGGGTAATTGCTTTGAGGCAGTGGTTTGGATGCATTTTGTATCATGTTTCCTCTGGTTTTTGTGGCCAAAACAGGGGATAATCAAGGAAAAGTAGCTCGAGGTGGATTGTTGCTTGCCGAGAGCTCGATTTACATTGACGAGCAAGGCGAGGTGTAATTCGTGAGTGGAAACAGTTTTAAAAGTCTTTCAAAGGTTTGAAAGTGTTTTTGGGAGTTTAGGTTAAGCTTGAAACACTTACCTAAGCTCGGAAGTAAGTTTTCCTCTTTTGCTCATTAATATGGGTTCGGATATGAGCATGTGTAAGTCATGTTTTGGTCGTAAACATGGTTTGTTCTAGTTACTGTAAATGCATATTTTGAGTACATATGCAGTGGTTTAAAAGTATATGAAATGCTAGTGAGCATTGGTTATTGTTCCGGTCGAGAATGTGGTATTGCTTTGGTAATGTGGCTTGCATATGTGGTGTTTTTGTATAATTCATTGTAAAACAGTGAGTAAATGGTTTTGTAAATGATATATTGGCTATGTGACATGATGATAAAACATTCGGATATAGTTGGCATGCCATAGGATAAAGTGCACTACAATATGTTTAAAGTAGATCGTGGTTAGAGGTCCTTGAGGTATAGCGGTTGGCTACTCGGACTATGATGTTATCACTTGGGTTGAGCAGTCGTTTCCCCTTGTTGATATTAATCTTGCGGTCGACAAGGTTGTTATATCATGTACTCGGCATGGTATGGGTGTTGGTGGCGGTTGGTCATCATGGGAGACCCGTGTATCTGATCTGTAAGGTTAACAGTTGGTTAACCAATGGTTAGCGGTTGACTAATCAAGGATAATGGTTAACTATCCGGGGTCACTATAGTTGCCAATATATGAAAGCTTATGTGCTGAACTTACTTTTAATTCTTTGGGATTTAAGCATGATGACATGATTTAATGCTTTGGGATTTAAGCATGAGATGACTTAATGCTTTGGGATTTAAGCATGTGATTTGTAAATGATTTGCATATGGTCGATATGCATGGTTGATTTGGAATCTATGAAAATGCTTTGGTCGTAAGCATGGTTTGAAAACAAGAGCTTAGTTTTCAAAGGATTTTAAATGCATCATTATTTTAGGAGCATCCTCACTAAGTATATGTGCTTACGCTCTCTTTTTCCTAATGATGCAGAGCATTGGGGTTGGGGCAGCAAAGGCAAGGTTTGAAGTGATCCAAGAACCAAGACTTCTTTTGAGTATGAACTAGGTTTTAGTTTTCGGTTAATAAGGCAATGTGTTCGCCAAGTTCATGGGATTTGTAATTCTATTTTTCCCATGTATTTGAGCATGGTTAATGCTGTGTTTTGGAGTTTGATTGATGTTGATAAGCATGTTAATGGTTTTTGCTTATGGTTGATGTAGGTGGTTGCATAGGTATGCATTTACTTAGCATTGGTTGATTGCCATGCTTTGTTGATTCTAGCAAGTTGATA
Source organism: Hibiscus mutabilis (assembly GCA_019671005.1). Taxonomy (NCBI): domain Eukaryota; kingdom Viridiplantae; phylum Streptophyta; class Magnoliopsida; order Malvales; family Malvaceae; genus Hibiscus; species Hibiscus mutabilis. Next base: position 28,133,869 of record CM033729.1, read on the forward strand.
TTGATACTAGAGATATGTTGGTTTGTCTCATATGCTAGAAAATGTTCAAATGAGTGTTTCGGTGTAATTGGAAATGTGGTTTTAGGAATCATGCCTATAGTGTTACACCCTCTTCCCGTATTTGTTACCAAACACGAGTCGATGTTGTCACAAAAGAAATTTAAACAATTTGCACCATTTTAAAACAAAGCTGGCAGCTCGCACTGCCATTACTTAAAATTTTTTATAAATTTTTGTAAGCTTCAAAACTTCATTTGGAAAAATTCCTAGTAATCTAGACTCATCAGGCTATCAATCCATGTAAATTAGAGGTCTTAACTCATGGCACACAAGTGCAGAAAATTCATTTTACATGCACTACAATGCAGTTCTGCTATCTGAAATTTTGCCCTTGCATCGAATAAAAATTCATAAATTTTTACACAGAACTCGAAATCATTCACCGTTTGTTTTAAAATAAACTAGACTCAATTTCTAGTCATACATATAAAATTCAACATCAAAATCAATATGTGGAATTTATGGAAATTTTTCAAACTTACTACCTAAAACAGAGGTTTTGGACAGCTTCAACTTATTTCCAATATAAGTTCACTAACTAGTAAATAATCATTTAAATCCACATACTAATAATATTAGACCATGTTTTAGTTAAAATATAACCAATTATAAGGAGTAGTTTAATGTCTCTTTTACACCAGATATGTATTTTCAAGATTATACATGCCACTATCCAAAACATATAATATCGGATGTCAAAACATTACAAAGATAACCTGTAATCTCTCTTTGATCTCCCGGTGATGCCAAAATATCCTTGCTTACGAACCGTATGATCAATCTACGTGTGCACAGACAAAATACATACGCTATGTATAACTTAGTGAGGCATTATAAGTAGTTATAAAATCAAGTAACGAAATAATGAAAACATGGTTAAGCAAATTCAAATCAAATATTTCTTGTAATTTAAGACCTTCATATAAAAGAAATAGTGATATTCATGTACTTTGACTTTCAATAAGCCTAAGAATTGTATAAAGAGAAACTAAAGTATGCAAGGTCGGTACTCCTTGAGTACTAGTCACCAAGAGACGATAAACATATAGACACATAAAGTGCCGGTAACATATAGACACATAAGTGTCAGAAATCATATAGACACAATAGTGTCAATATCATATAGACACATAGGTGTCGAAACATATAGATCCGAAGATCGGTGTGCAGCTACACGTAGTCCTTGACTACTAGACCTCTAATGGCATGCCACTATACTGTAACTCTCTAACATAACTTGGGCAATAAATCCATATCATATACTTATAAAAATTGTCATATATAAACAATTCATAAATCACCATATAAAACATATTAGGGCAGTTCATACCTTATCATATACTAACCTTTTTCCTTTGCCTGTGAAGATATCATATAACTTGTACAAAACCATGTTGTCATCTCAATAAAATCATATAAATGAAAATCATAAAAATTTATGAAAACATATTTGAAAATATAATTGCACTCACCTTATATGCCTCACTAGCTACTTGTACCAAAACGTATTCACTCTGGAACTTTTTCTTTGCCTCACGAATGATGTCGATCTCAGTCTTGCTTGTTATTTGTATGTATATAAAATACATAACACAAGCACTCTTAATTACTTATTCATACTATAAAAAATACTAAAAAGTAACTAGATAACTTTCCATTATACCTAAAATTATCCCGATAGAACTTTCTATATTCGAATCACAATTCTTCATACTTTTCATAATTCTTCAACTTCTTCAAACTTTACATTTTAGTCCCTAATGACACTTTTAAGCTTCCAACCACCATTTTCAAGCTAAATCCTTATAATTCTCACCATTTACATTTTAGGACCCAAACTTTAAAAATTTACATTTCAATTCCTAATATTGTCGAAAATTACATAATGGTCCCTAAATTAATATAAACTTCAAATTCAACCTTCAAATCACTTAACATAATTTTTTTAACCCAAAATACTTCAAAAACAAGCTTAACAACCAAGTCCCTAAACTTTCCAAAATTTACATTTTGGTCCCTAATGTCAAATAATTAGGGATTTTCATTCCAAACACCTTGTATCATCATTTTGAACCATTCTTCCTTCATTCACCACTTAAAATTACTAACTTAACATAAATCCTAATTTTCCATATTTCAAGAACATGAGAATTGCTTTATCAAAACAACTAATTCAAGCTTATATAGCATATTTCTCACCATTTCCATCATCAATATAAATTTTGACATAGTTTCCCCTAATTATCCATCATAACCGAATGGTCACTAGTTCAATTTCCATGGAATTTTCAATGTTTGAACCATGAAAACAACATCATAAGTATACTTTCAACAAGAAAAACCATTAAAATTCAAGTTTACTACATGTCCTTCATCCAACCAAATCACCAAACTCAACCTTAGAGACATGGAAACTAAGCAAAATTTATACCAAAAGATAGAGAATTTGATGGAGATAAATTCTTGTTTCATGTCTCAAGTCTAAATCTAACTAAATAAGCTTGAAAAATTGAATCAAAGTTCTTACCTAGGTTCCTTGATGGTTTCGGCAGCCAAGGAAGAAAGATGATGAAATTTCCAACCTTTCTTTCTTTTATTTAGTGCCAAATGGCATATTTAATTACCAAAAATTTAATATAATAATCTTTTAATAATTAAAAACTATTTATCATCCAATTATCCGAAAATCACCTAATACGATTTTTTTCCATCAATCGTATTATAAATTCCCAAACCAAAATCTCATATTTATAAATTCCATAAATAAATAATACTGTCATACTCAATCTCCCATATTTATAGAGTCTAACTCTGAAATTTGGACTCGATCCAAAAATACCGATAATTATCCGAAATCTCTATCGGATAAAAATTCCCTTTAAAAAATTCATACGAATCATTTCTACTTATTCAGAGTCCAAAATATTAATCTGAAACTCTTTTATGGAACCTTCCCAGAGGTCACCCATCCCATGGCTTGAGCACTCTTAACAATTTTATTCGATCCAAATTCGATACCTTCTACTGTATCGAATTTCTCAAAATTGATATAAAAATATTTATTTCGATCCGATTCACATTTATACTGACTAAAATTACTATTTGAGAAAATTACCATGTTGGTCCCTAAACTTTTCTCAACTTTTCACTTTGACCACCAAACTTTAAAATTTTACGTTTTAGTCACTGAACTAAAACCACTAACTTTTGATTTTTTGTAATTTAGTCACTAAGCAAATTTTGGGGTATTACATATAATTTACCTTAAAAGCATGATTGTCATGATTTGAGGGTGGTTTTGTGTTAATATGGTTAGGACGATCCTTGGTAAAGTTGTATGTGTGTTAGAAGCATGTTTAAGTGGTTCGGAGCCCAATAAGGTAAGTTAAACCAGCAAAAGTGGACGTTTCAAGTCTAGACATATCGGAATGCGTTCCCTCGTACCGGTACGACTAGACCATTTTAGGCTCAACATTTTGGTACATGAGGATGTGTTTCGATACGGGAAAGCTATTTCGGGCCTAGCATTTCAGTATGCAAGGTAGTGTTTTGATAAGGTAAGCCATTTTAGGCTTAGCGTTTCGATACACGGGAGAGTGTTTCGGTACGGTTTTGAGCTACTGGAATCTTAGTTTTATAAATTGACCAGGCGTACTGAAACACCTGTACGTGTACCGATACGATATGGAGTTGAATCAGTTATTTGGATGTTTAGAAAGTTTTTGAGTTATTCAGTTTAGTCCCTGAATCTTGTTATGGCAATTTTGCATGTGTGGATGGTCAGATTGATCCGATAATTGATATGCAAGCATGTAAATTGACTAATTGAGGATTGGTAATCCTTATTTCAATAATGGCCTTGTAATTTATCAACTTTTGCATTTTGGTCCCTAAAACGTATTGTATGCAGTCGGTTTCCTTTCTGAGGTCTGTTTCCTTTGTAGCTTCATCAACAGCAAGCATGATCACTTAGGTTTAATAATTTGCATCTAGATGAGATTAAAGGAAAAAATGGACCGATTTTCATAATCTTTCTCCGGTTTGCTTCGGCAAACCTAATGTAGCTCGCTCGATTCGGTTGGGCGTCTAGGCCGGGTCGAGGGGGTTTCAAGGATTTGATGTAGAAATCATAGTAATCAATTAAGAAATATAAAGGAAATCAAAAAGATATGATTCCTATACATTTTAGAGTAAAATTAATAGTTTGGTTGCTGAGAAAGTTGAGAGCAAAATTAGTTACATAAGAAAATGTATTTGGTTAATCGAAATCCTTTTAATTAAATCTATTTTATTTTTATTTATTAACCTTTTAAAAACCATTTAAAAATAACCTAAATTTAGAGAAAAGTCATTAAAAACATTGGTAAATTAGCTCGTTAAAGATTCTAAGTTTTGACCCTTTTACAATTTAGTCACCAAAACAATTTTGAAAACTTTACGTTTTAGTCACAAGACCAAAATGTCCTTAAATCTGATTTTGTTCCCTCAAATTGAGTTTTCCAAAACCCTTAATATATTAATTAAACATTTTTTAAATATTTTCCATATTTTATTTTAGCCAAAAATAATTTATTATGAATTAATTCACGAAACTAGCTCGGATTGCCTAATCTGGTTCCTTTGAACCGTCTAATCTAGCTAGCATCTGTCTAGGCCCAAATTTCGGGCATTACAGCTCTCCCCCTCTTAAGAAATTTTTTCCTCGAAATTTATCTAACGGAAAAAGATAAGGGAACTGCTTCTTCATGTCATCCTTATTTTCCTACGTGGCTTCTTATACACCACGATGTTGCCATAACACCTTTACCAACTCAATGGTCTTCCCATGAAGGACTTTTCTACTAGAATCCAAGATTTTCACCGGTTCCACATCATAGGTCAAATCCGGATTCAACTCAATCTCCTTAACAGGTATTACATGCGATGGGTCCGATCTATATCTTCGAAGAATCTATACATGGAAAACATCATGTATCTTCTCCAACTCTGTAGGTAACCTTAGCTTATAAGCATCTGGTCCAACACGCTCTAGCACTTCATAAGGCCCAACGAACCTTGGACTCAACTTGCCCTTACGTCCAAACCTCATTACCATCTTCTAAGGCGAAACCTTGAGAAACACTCTATCTCCAACCGCAAACTCAATCTCCTGACCCCTCAAGTTAGTATAAGAATTTTGTTGATCTGAAGCCATTTTCAACTGATCACTAGAAGCTTCACCTTAGTTTTAGTGCCTTCCAATAAATCAGGCACAGAAACATACTTTTCACCTTCCTCATCCCAACAAAGTGGCGTACAACACCTTTTACCATACAAAGTTTCATACGGAGCCATTTGAATACTAACTTGATAACTATTGTTATAAGCAAACTCTACCAACGGTAGTTGTTTCTCCCACTTTCCATGGAAATCAATGATGCAACACCACAACATATCTTTCAATACTTGTATAACGCGTTCAGGCTGACTATCCGTTTGAGGATGATACGAAGTATTGAAATTCAACCGCGTACCCAAGGCCCTATGCAAACACTCCCAAAACTCGCTATAAAACGCGGATCCCTATCTGATTCTATGGACTTAGTCACCCCATGCAACCTCACAATCTCAGCAATATACAACTCTGTCAACTTATCCAAACGTCGAATGCAGATCGAGAAAATGAGCACACTTCGTAAACCTATCCACAATCACCCATATAGAATTCTTCGTTGATGGCGTCAAAGGCAATCCGGTCACAAAATCAATGGTAATTCTCCCCCACTTCCATTTCGGAATCCTCAATGGTTGCAACAATCCAGATTGAAACTGATGCCCAGCCTTAACATACTAGCATACCATACATCGAGCAACAAAATTCGTCACATCCTTCTTCAAACCAACCCAAAAATACATATTCTTCAAATCTTTATACATCTTTGTACTTCCCGTATGCATAGAAAAAGGAATAGAATTATCCTTAGCTAAAATAGTGTGCCTTAACTCCTCATCTTTCAGCCCAACCACCTGACACTTAAAGTACAGAACACCCTCATCATTAAAATAGAAATTCGTTTGATTATCGTCTATAATATACTTAACACGAGGTACCAACGAATCATCATACGATTGTTTCTGCTTGATCAATTGAAACATTGATGGTTTCACCTGCAACTCAGCAAATAAACCACCATCCCGCATCACACTCAACCGAGAAAACATTGCACTTAACTCTACCATCACTTTTCTACTCAAGGCGTCGGCTGCAACATTAGCCTTAACTGGATAATACTTAATCGTCAAATCATAATCCTTGAGCAACTCCAACCATCTCCTTTGCCTAAGATTCAACTCCTTTTGCGACATCAAATGCTTCAAACTCTTGTAATCTGTATACAGGGTACACTTCTCACCATATAAATAATGCCTTTAAATCTTTAATGCAAACACCACAGCGGCAAGCTCTATATCATGCGTAGGATAATTGCGCTTGTGCACCTTCAACTGCCTAGAAGCATAAGCCACAACCTTCCCCCTTACATCAATACACAACCCAAATCGACATAGGATGCATCACTATAAACTACAAACTTTTCCCCCGGCTCAGGTTGAATCAAGATCGAAGCTTGCGTCAAGGCTTCCTTCAACTTATCAAAAGCTTGTTACCTACTCTCTATCCACTTAAAACTTACATCCTTTTGTAACATCTTTGTAAAAGGAGCAGAAACCTTCGAAAACCCATCCACAAAGTGACTATAATACCCTGCTAACCCTATGAAACTACGAATCTCCATCACCAACTTAGGTTGCTTCCAATTCAAAACTGCCTCAATCTTCTGCCGATCCACCCGGATACCTTTCGCCGAAACAACATGACCAAGAAAGACTACCTTCTTAATCCAAAACCTGCACTTGCTCAGCTTAGCATACAACAGATTATCCAACAAAGCTTGAAGAACTCGTAATGCCTATAACGCATGAAAAGAGCTATCTTCGACACATGTTTATCCTTCACCTTCAGCTGATAATAGCCAAATCTCATATCAATCTTGGAAAATACTATAGCACCTCTAAACTGATCGAACAAATCGTCAATTATTGGTAAATAATACTTATTCTTAATCGTCAACTTATTCAGTTGCCGATAATCAATACACATTCTTATTGTGCCATCCTTCTTTTTCATGAACAACACTGGTGCTCTCTACGGTGACACACTAGGTCTGATGAAACCACGATCGCAACTCCTAAAGTTGTGTCTTCAACTCTTTCGGTGCCATATGATTTGGAGCAATCAATACCGGAGCCATATCTGTATACGCCTCGATACAAAACTCTACGTCCCTATCTAGAGGTAGTCTAGGTAACTCATTCGAAAACACCCTTGGAACATCACAAACAGTACAGATATCCTGAACACGTACTTCCTTCATATTTGGGATCATAACATAAGTCAGACATGCTTGATCCCAAGCACTAACAACTTTTGGTCTTCTAAAGCTGAAACTACATTGGACAAGAATTTAACATTCTCGCTCGCAACCACCACATCATAATCCTGAAACACGCTTGGTTTCAAAGTCGACCATAGCCATATGCTCGATCAACCAATCTATCCCCAAGATTACATTAAAACTATGAAACAACAATTCCATCAAATCAGACGTAAACATGTAACCTTTAACCATCAAATGACATCTTCCATAAAACCACCTAGAGACTACTATCTCTCCAAAAGAACTAGTTATTCGCATACCCACATCTAACACTTCTATAGGTATATCAAGCAAACATGCATGTTCGCACAAGATGTATGAATGTGTAGAACCAGAATCTATCAAAGAAAGCAATGATATAAACTACAAAGAAAAAGTACCTATAATCATATCAGTATCATTCCTTCCCTCGCGATGCACGTAGATCCTCGCAGGTCCTCTAACCTTTCTTCCTATGCTAAAAATTTCCTCGACTGCGCCCACAATCTCTTTGTGGTACAATAGCTGGCGCAAGAGCCTGTCCATCCCTAGCCAACCGTGAACAATCATGCCTAATATGATCTTGCGAACCACAATTCCATCATGTACCAAGAGTTCCCCATTACTCTCCTGAATTCCGTGTACCACACCGCCTGCACTCAGGTGCTCGAACATAAGTGTTTTAACTGTGCTAATCACGCCTAGCACTACTCCCACCATGTCTCTAATCAGAATGATACCTCCTATCTCAATGCTTCTTATATCGATCTCTACTAGTATATGACTTGACAAACCTCTTCCCAGCACTAGAACTCCCCAAACGTGAGGATAATCCCAGATTCAGCTTTATATCCTTATCTCGAGAGACCAAAACATCAAACCAAGTGTAATCTGAAGCTAGCATATAAGTTTTTACTTTCTTGACCAACCTATATAAAAAATGATCACATTATAGATGATCATCGGGAACTCATCCAAGTGCATTGGTTCAACCGAACAAACTAAACCTCATATTTCAATACAGACACATTACCCTGAACAAATGCCATCAACTATTGCTTCTTTTCATCATGATATCGAGAACCCAAATACTTTTCTGAGAAGCAGTACAAAAGAACTCCCACGTCACATCTGCAAGCATCATACCCGTTATAGAAGTCGACCACTAGCTATAGGCATCACCCTGAAGCAAGGATAATATACAGCCCAACTTATGAGCATCCGTACATTCTATCTATCCAAGGTTCCTCTCGGTACTGGCAAACCACTCCTCAACTGCCTCTGGAGCAAAACCCTTAAACTCAATACAACCTAAACTACACAAACACTCCAACAAAAGTCCCGTATTAACAACTGTTGCAGGTTCCTGCACTCTGGCTATAGCTACCTAAAATGCTCCAGTCATAGCCTAAATTAATAGTGTCATATCACCAAAAACTGGGCCTGACGGTGCCTGAGGCACACCACCCTCTACTTCAGCACCAACAGGAAGAATTGGTGGAGGAGGAGGTAAGTCATCGTAATGTCCATCCACAACACTACCCATGTAAGCTCTCATCTATCGTCTCAGTCCCATTTCTCAATAATATGATTCTAAAGCATGATAATGCAACAAAACAAAATAATTAGGCCAGCTTGAAGCAAAAATCCAAGATGCTCATGTTTCAAAATAAAAATCATTTCGCACTCGTAGTAATAAGGCAATGTGTCACCAAGCTTTTACCCTAACATAACATATTTTAATCATAAACACACAAAATCAAACACCGTACATTCTATTAAATATAATCATACAACAACAATACCTCAAACAACCATAACCCACCTTCCAACAATCAAACCTCGCTCTGATACCACCAAATCTAACCCCCTTGGCCCAATGAACCTTGGACTCAACTTACCCTTACGTCCAAACTTCATTACCTTCTTCCAATGCGAAACCTTCAGAAACACTCTATCTCTAACTACAAACTCAATCTCTCGACGCTTTAAGTAAGCATAAGACTTTTGCAGATCCGAAACCGCTTTCAACTGTTCACTAACAAGCTTCGCCTTAGCATAAGTGCCTTCCAATACATCAGGCAAAGAAATATACTTCTCACCTGCCTCAGCCCAACAAAGTGGCGCACGGTACCTCCTACCATACAAAGCTTTATATGAAGTTATTTGAAAACTAGCCTGATAACTATTATTATAAGCAAACTCTACCAATGGTAGTTGCTTCCCCATATTTCTTGGAAATCAATGATGCAACGCTGCAACATATCCTCCAATACTTTGATAACATGTTCAGACTGACCATCCATTTAAGGATGATACAAAGTACTAAAATTCAACTGCTTACCCAAGGCCATATGCAAACCTGCCAAAACCTTCGAGAAACCATCCACAAAGCAACAATAATACCCTACTAACCCCAAGAAACTATGAACCTCTGGCACCGACTTAGGTCGCTTCCAATTGAAAATTGCCTTAATCTTCTACGGATCCACCCAGATACCTTTTGTCAAAATAACATGACCAAGAAAGACTACTTCTTTAATCCAAAACTTGCACTTGCTCAGCTTAGCATACACTATTCGGAAGTGCTGATCATGATCTTCCTCGGTATGAGAGTACACGAGAATGTCATCAGTGAACACTACCATGAATTGATCCAAGAATTCATGGAATACCTGATTCATCATGTCTATGAAAGCTGCGGGCACATTAGTCAACCCAAAGAGCATCAATAAGAACTCGTAATGCCCATAACGCGTGCGGAAAACAATCTTTGACAAGTCTTTATCCTTCACCTTCAACTGATAATACCCAAATCTCAGATCAATCTTAGAAAACACTTTAGCACCCAAAACTGATCGAACAAATCATCAATTCTCAACAAAGGATACTTATTCTTAATCGTCAACTTGTTTAGTTGCTGATAATCGATGCACATTCTTATTGTGTCATCTTTTTTTTTCACAAACAACACTGATGATCCCCACGGTAGCACACTAGGTTTGATGAAATCATGATCCAGCAACTCCTAAAGTTGCATCTTCAATTCTTTCAACTCCTTTGGTGTTATATGATATAGAGCAATTGACACCGAAGCTGTATATGCATACGTCTTGATACAGAACTCTACTTTCCTATTTGGTGGTAGTCTAGATAACTCCTCCGTAAACTCCCCTAGAAAATCATAAATTGTATGGATATCCTGAACACGTACTTCTTTTATATTTAGGTTCATAACATAAGCCAAATATGGTTGACCCCCAAGCTCTAACAACTTCTGCCTTCTAATGCCAGAACTACATTGGACAAGAATTTAACATTCTCGCCCACAACCACCACTTTATAATTCTTAGCAAGTTTAAACAAAACTTGCTTAGTTTTGAAGTCGATCATAGCCCTATACTCTGTCAACCAAACCATCCTCAAGATTACATCAAAACCATAAAACGACAATTCCATCAAATTAGCCGTAAGCATGTGACCTTGACCATCAAAGGATATCTTTTATACAACCTCTTAGCGACTATTGTCTCTCCAAAAGAACTAGTTACTCGCATACCCACATCTAAAACTTCTACAGGTATATCAAGCAAATATGCATGTTCGCGCAAGATGAATGAATGTGTAGAACCAAAATCTATCAAAAAAAGTAATGATATGGATTGCAAAGTAAAAGTAATTGTAATCACATATGTATCATTCCTTCCCTCGCAATGCGCATAGATCCTCGCAGGTTCATCACACTCAGGTTGAATCGCCACAATATGCGCAACAGTCCTCTAACATTCCTCCCTATGCTGAAAATTTCCTTGACCGCGCTTACAACCTCTATGTGTTACAACAGTAGGTGCAAGAGTCTGTCCATCCCTAGCCAACTGCGGACAATCAGGCCTAATGTGATCCCGCAAACCACAATTCCAGCTTGTACCAAGAGTTCCCCAACACTCTCCTAAATGTCATCTACAACGCCATCCACACTTAAGCGCTCGAACATAAGTGTTCTGATTGTGCTGACCATGCCAAGCACTACTCCCACCACGTCTATATCAACACCATAAACTCTCACCGATGATCACATCCTTGGCCAGCCTATATCAGAAATGATCACATATTTTTGGTGTGTACTGGACTAGTTTAGGTGTATACTGGCTCAACCGAACAAACTGAACCTCATATTTCGATACAAATACATTACCCTAAACCAACATCATAAACTCTCACTTCTTTTTATCCTGATACTGGGAACACATATACTTCTTCTGAAAAGCAATAGAAAAGAACTCCTATGTCACATCCGTATGCGTCATACCCGCGATAGAAGTCGACCACCAACTATAGGCATTACCCTGAAGCAAGGATACTATACAACCAAACTATCAATTTTACTCTAAAAAGCCCAAGAATCATCCTTTTTTATTTCCTTTTGATTTCTTAATTGATTCCTTTGATTTCTACACCAAATCCTACTTACTTTCTTGGAGATTTCATTCAAACCATGCCAACCAAGGGGAAAGTCAGCTATTAGAGGTGATTTTCATTTCCCTCCACTAATCAAAGGTTCTTTACTAAAATTCACAAGTTCTTGATCCTTAAGAATTAATTTTTGTTATGTGTTTATGAATAAATCTTGATTAGAAGGTTTTAATTGAGTTTTGATAAGAAATTTGGAAATCTTGATAATAGATCTGATTTGTGTTGATTCTAATTGATACAGATCACATGTAAGATATGTTTTAATGTTATGAGAAGAGATTAATAAAAGGGATTCTGAAACTAAGTGAATTGCTAATCTTCTAGGTTATAAATATTTAGATTTTGAAGTGTTCTTGGTGTTAAAAGATTGTTGGAGATATAAGGTTGTTAAATTGATTTTTTAGATTTGGAATGATGTTGTTAGGATGTTAAAATCGTTAGGTTATGGTTGGGCTTTCTTTAGTTTAGGTTCAGAGAAGATTTTGGTTGTTCTTGGAAGGCAGTTGATGGTTTTTAGTGAGGCGAAGTTGAGAATAGATGTTGTTGCAATTAGAGATGCATAAAAATGCATTAATCCTCTGTTTTTGTGTGGGTAAAATAGGGGAGACAGATTCTTCAGCAAATGAAGAGGTATCAGAGGCTTTGGAAGCTTGATTTTGCACTAGCAAGTGGAGCTTTGTGTTGTCGGTGAGTGGAAATGTGGGTTACAACTTATTAAAGGCTTGAAATTGATTTTGGGAGCTTACAATAAGTTTGAAACACTACTTTAAGCTCGAAAGTAAGTAATGGGCAATCTCTCTCTCATTTTTGGTTTTGCAAAATACAATCTCAAGCACATGTTAATGATTTGGAATACTTACTGTTATATGCATGTTTTGAAATGATATATGATATAGATGATTATATGTTTATGTTATATGAGCTGGGCAAATGAATTATGAAAAGGATTTTGAGAATGAGAAATGCATGGTTTATTGCATTGAAGATGGTTTGATTTGATGCATATGCAAGATAGTGAGGTAATATCTTTTAATAGAGTATATTGGCAAGTGGCATGATTAAATGTTATCGGATATAGTTGGTATTCCATAGGGTTTAAAGTGCACTATAATAAGTCGCCTCATGTGTGTCGAGGGGTTAAAAGTGTGCCATGCTCCACCATGAGAACTACAGCAGTTGAGGGGTCAAGAGTGTGCCAATTCTCCTGCTGGTGAATTTATACATCATAACTATTAAGGGGTAGGAGTACCATTTACTTCGGTTCGAGGATGTATGTGAAGTGGTCGAAGGAACCACTTGGGAAATTCGTGTATCCGATGTGTTTTTATAAATAGAAAGATTGGTTTTGGGTCACTTGAATGCCAATATATGAATTAATGTATCATGAGTAATGGATTATGTTTTGTATAATATGGTTTATACATACGGTGCTCTTTAATCTTGATATTTTGATGTTTTAGCATAAGAAAGCTTAAATTGAGGTTTATGCTAGAAATCCATGATATGCGTGTAGTAAAATGTTTAAATGTGCATGTTTTGGAAAGACAATAGAAGCTTGAGATGTTTTGCCATGAGATTTAATACTTTTTTGAAAGCAAATGGTTTTAAATGCATTGATTATTTTTTTGAGAATCCTTCACTAAGCTTTATAAGCCTACGCTCTTCTTTCTCATCAATGTAGAAAAGTAAGCATTTCGAACAATGAGCAAGCAAGAAGCAATCCAAGGGCAAACCTATTTCAAGTATGGTTTTATAAATGCTACGTAGTAATAAAAGGGCAATGTGACCAAGTTGTAATTGGGAGGGTTGTTTTGCTTACTCCCTATTTGAACATGCTTCATTTGGTATTTTGGACATGTATGAGGTTATATGACTTGTTTGAGGGGTTGGGATGTGAATTACATGCTTGGGGGTAGAGATCATGCATGTAGGATCTTTGTTTTGATTTGCTATGGTTTGAATGATCTTATAGCATGCTTATTTGGTTGTGGTAATGTTGTTTGAAATGTTATATGTTGTTTTTTATGAAGTTTGAAGCATGTTAGATTGAGCCAAAGTGTCATATGTCTGACCAAGAGGTCATTACGGACCAGGTAGTACCAGTACGAGTCCTCAAGGATCAGTATACAGGGTCTGTCTGAGCTTAAAATTGTGCAAAATTCATAGGGGTATCGGTATGCCTAGTAACCGTATTGGTAAACACCTCAAAAAAATACAGTAGGTGTTGGTACACGAGCAACTGTATCAGTATACCTTTTTACTATTGGAATCCCCTATTTTGGTATCAAACTACTGGTATCGATGTGCGTGAGGACCGTACCGATACCCTTTGCAAAATATACCCGTATCAATAAGGGTAAGGGGTGTATCGGTACGTTGTATGTTATTTTTTGTGTTATGCTTTGCTGAAGTTTGAATCTTTACAGTTTAGTCTCTATTTCTTGATATGCAATCAAATGAGTTTGGATGATTATTTTAAGTTGAAATTTAACCGGAATGCATGTAACCTGATTAATTAAGGTTTGGTAACTTTGAATTTGAGAAGTCCTCTCAGTTTTCCAAAATTATAGTTTGGTCCCTATAATGTGTATTTGACCAATTGGATTTCAACTCAATGCCCGATTTGATTGTAAGTTTTACCGCTTCCAGCATGATCGCCTTAGGGCTTAATTGTGCATTTAGAAAAGATAAAAGAAAAAATGGGTCATATTCTAAGTCATTCGGGTTTATCTCGGTAAATCTAATGTAGCCCGCTCGATTCGGTCTGGCATCTAGATCGAGCCAAGGGGGTTACAACAGGGTTTATTCGCACCTAAAATTACAAGAAAAAAAATAAACCCAACCAAACAAGCAACCACTCATGAACTCTGTCAAAAAGCAGAACCCGATGCATTATCCTATAGCAAAGCATGAACCCCAACTAAAGGTTACTAAAGGCAACGAACCTCGAAATCCTCATAAGACGCCATTTTCACCAATGCACCCATAACCCTATCGTAACACATGAGTGATCCAAATCTCCCAAGAATGACCCTATATCTCCTTAATATGCAACAACAATGTGTGACCGCCTCTCCCCTTCTGAAAATCAATAACGAACCTCATAGCATCCATGCTATCAACCTCCAAAATAACTTTCTGCAACCCTCGAACCTAAACACATGATAGTACCACAAGGGCACCCTAAAGTTTGGCATCAATAACTAAGTCGTCGCCAATGAATTTATTGAACCCAAAAGTCCATTACCCATGATGATCTCTATACACCCTACACATGTTGCAACACTAGACGCGACACTACAAGCATCGCCAATATTTATTTTAACCCAACCTTCATCCAGAGAAAACCAGTTAGTCAGTCCCCTAAACATCATTGAATTACCACTCTATGAACCAACACTCCCATCAATAGTAGACTAAGAAAGTGAAACCAATTGATGACTACAAATCAGCACACTGTCATGCACTACCAAAGGGTTATTGAAGACCACTTCATTCATTTGAAGCCATAAATTCCATATCACTACACCAAAGAGGAGAACCCAATCACAAGGATTTTTGGCAAAATAACCTAGCATGGTAAGGTTAACTGCTAACCAGTTCTTAACATCCAACGCTAAAAATTTGGATAGCTTGTCTTGTTGAACAATGATATGCCAAACTGACATTGTCGAGGGGCACATCCTCAAGACAAGGTGAGCAGTCTCATCTTTTGTCTTGTAAACAATGCACCTACTATCCTTGGCATAATATCATCGAACGAGCTCAACATTGGTCATAAGTTTGTCACAACAAGTAAGCCACATGAAAATCTGTATCTTTTGAAGCCATTTAAAAGAATAGATAATGTTCCATATTTTATCATGATCCATATCAAGTAAATTCGCCCGGATTTTGTACGCCAATTCTAAAAATGGTTGATTGGATTCACCTAACAAAACCTATAGTATCATCAGCTAGTTGCGGCATTAGACCCTTAATCGCAATGATACGCATAAGAACTGTAACCCCCTTAGCCCGACCTAGCCGAAACCAGACTAAAAGAGCCATATTAGGTTTCCCGAAGAAAATCGCAGCTAAAACCCTAAATCGAGCTTTATTTTTTTCTTTTATCTTGTCTAGATGCACGTTATTAAGTCTTATGTGAACACGCCTCTACGGTAGAGTTACATTTAGTTTAAAACCATAGAACAGGGTCCAATTAAACAACGATGCACATAAGGGACCAAAAACTTAAATATTACAAATTATGAGGCCTTTAGAACAATTAAGTTTAACAACCCTTAATTAGATAAATTTCCTGATCATTGGTTAATTTCCATTCCAATTCAATCATTCAAACTCAAAAAATTGCATTCACAATAAAAAAGGACTAATCTGCAAGGTATTCAAAACTTCAGCACAAAATATCAAAAATTCAACAGGGCGTACCGATACAGGAGGTCCCCGTACCAATACGGACCAACTAACAAAACAGCTTCCTGTATCGATACACGTATGTTTGTATCGATACGATTTGTTGACCGATCCGTACCAATATGACTTTGACCCATATCGATCCCCTCTTCATAATTTCAAAAACTTGGATTCCAGTAGCTGAAGACTGTACCGATACGGTACCCCAAGTACTGTTATAGCAAGTTTAATCTTGAGGGTTCATTTCGATATGCCATCCCATGTATCGACACCTATGCCTATTTTCCTTTAAGGTGTGCCGATACGGTGGCTAGGCATACCGGTACGCTAGGCTTATTTTCAACAATTTGAACCTTGCATAGACACTGCGTACCAAAACTCAAGGTACCCATACCGGTACACAGAGGTCTATAATGAGCTCTAGGTCCAACATATGACACTTTGGCTCATTCCAAACCACTTTAACTCTAAGCTACCCATCATACAACATCAACAACATACTTGAGCATCAACAAAACAACCATATAAACAAACCTAGCTTATCTAACATACTCATACACCAAATCTAGAGGCATGCTTCCTAGTCCACATTCAAACCATTAAACCAAACACATCTCAACCACTTAAAAGTTATTACAAGTACAAAACAACAATCAAAACTTTGCAACAACATGGGGTTCATCAAAACCTCTCCCGAAACCCTAAAAAACACGTTGCCATTATTACTACTTTTCAACGTTCCAAACCGTACGTTGAAAATAAGTCTTTGGATTTCTTTTCATTGCTTTCGTGCTGCCTCAATCTCAATTATCTGCATTGATGGAAAAGAGAGGGTAAGCACACTAGGATTAGTTAGGGATGCTCAAACAACAACCATCATCAATGCAAGTTAAACCATTTTGCATAACTTAGAAAATCACTTTTTAAAACTCATTGAAAACATCATCATAACATTATGCCTTATCAAAACTATGCACTTAACATTTCCAAAACAACATATTAAACAATATGCAACATGTATCATGGATTCTATAGCTATGTCCCATTTGCTACCCTCAATTTAAGCTTTCCCATGCATACTACCAATGCAAGGCTTAAAGAGTAAAACATATTTAAACCACATTAAACAACATAATCCATCTCATGATACATACACAATTATATTGGCTTACAAGTGATCATTAACCAAGTTTCCATTTACAAAATATAACATCAGATACACGGGTTCAACAAGTGTTCTCTCAACACTTGACAAACAATCTACCGGTAACACAAGGTTCTCACACGGGAATATTTGGTACACATAAATCTCTCCACCATTGTGACACCTGCGGTGGAGTATTCGATACACACAAACCCCTTGACCGCTAGGGTACTAGGATGGAGTGTACAATACACCTTATAAACCCTTCAACATCCAAGGTGCCTTTTTATAGTGCACTATCAATCCTATGGCCGGCCAACTATATCCGATTTCATTTACAAACCTTTTTCATACCATCACCTGCCAATGTAATTCATTTTAACATCAACAACTCACTGTTTTCATATGCATCATCAAAATCATTTAACCAATGCAATAAACCTTGCATTAACCAATGCTCATAAACATTTACAAATCATGCATTACTTCAAAATGCAACAACATCATTTTGTAACCAATTTCCAGCATTAAATCATGCTGAAAACATGCATGTACAATGTGTAATTAAACCATGTAAAACAAGTGCATCAAGCTATTAGCCAAACCGAGTTTGAGAGAGAATTCATTCTTTTCTTACTTTTGAGCTTAGACCAGCATTTCAAGCTCAGTCTAAACTCCCAAACACAACTTTCAAACCTTTGCAAAGTTGAAAACACGTTTCCACTCACCAACTCGCAAAGCCTCACTTGCCGATGCAATAATCACTCTTCCAAAGCTTCCAAAACCAATGCTCAAGCTTGAAGACCAACTTCCCCTGCTTTCACCCACACAAAACAGAGGTACATTGCATCAAAATGCAATCAACATCACAGAAACACTAAACCTCAACATCCTTTATCCAAATTCCCTCCAAAACCAACAACAAACCCCTTCCAAACTTAACCCAGCCACATCCTAACGTTTACACACAACAATTAACATCAATCAACATCTAAAAAAATAACTATAACATCCTTATATCTCTAGCATTCAATTAACCACCATAACTCCTCAAAAACATATAACTATCAACCTGGAAAATTAGAGATTCACATAGTTTCGGGATTCAAATGTTAAAACACATCTATTAACATTATTCAACATTAAAATTATGATTAAAATAAATCAAGAACCCAGCAAAATAGAACCTCTACGAAAATCACTTAATCATCTCAATTAAACCTTAATTTAATCAATTTCCATAATTAAATCATTAAAACCAATTAAGAAACATAAGTAAAGGATCAAATAGTTGGGAATTGTAGTAAAGAACCATTCATTAGAGGGGAAGAACGAACCTTACCTCAAATGGATGAAATTCCTCTCAATTGGATGTTTTCTCTTGAAACCAATGGAAATCAATAAGATTTTGGAAAAACAAAATTGAAGAATCAATTTAGAAATCTTTGATGAAAAAGAGAGTGTTTGGCTGGGGAAATTTTAAGAGAAAATTTGAGAGGAAAAAAAGTTACGTCAAAGTAGTTTTTAGGGAAAATAACCACCTTTCCTTATCTAAATCCTTTTTAATCTTTAATTAAAACTTATTAAAATAATCCCAATTGAGAGAAAAGTCTGATAAAACATTTATGTAAAATAGCTCCTTCAAGATTCTAAGTTTTGGCCCTTTTTCAAAACAGTCACTAAAAATAGTTTCAAAACTTTGTATTTTGGCCACTAACCAAAATGTCCCCTTTCGAGACCCCTTTTTGTAAGATTGATTTCACCAAAATCATTTCCATAATAAATAATGATTTTAGATAATTTTTCCATATTTTTATCCCATCTAAAATTATTTAATCCCATTTAAATCCCAAAATAGACTTGAATCCACTAATCCAATCGAATAGACCATCTAACCCAATTGGACAACTCCTAGGCCCAAAACCGGGGTGTTACAACTCTCCCCTCCTTAAGAAATTTCGTCCTCAAAATTTACATGATGGAAACAGGTGCGGAAACTAAGCAACCATGTCCGACTTACTCTCCCACATGACCTCCTCAACACCGTGATGTCGCCACAACATCTTAACAAGTTCTATCATCTTGCGATGAAGAACTTTACTACTGGAGTCAAGGATCTCTACTGGTTCTTCCTCATAAGACAATTCCAGTCACAACTCAACATCCTCAACTGGCATAACATGTGACGGATCCAAGCAATATCTCCGCAACATGGACACATGAAACACATCATGAATCTTCTCCAACTCAAGAGGCAACCTAAACCGATAAGCCATAGGACCATTGCGTTCTACCGCCTCATACGGTCCAATAAACCTCGGGCTCAACTTTCTTTTACACACAAAATGCATCACTTTCTTCCAAGGTGAAACTTTCAAGAAAACTTCCTCCCCAATAGCGTACTCAATCTCTTTACGCTTCAAATATACATAGGAATTTTGCTTATCTGAGGCCTCTTTTAACCGATCGCAAATAAGCTTTACCTTCTCATCTGTGTCTTTCAACACATCAGGCATAGAAACATACTTTCCCTATCCTCAGCCTAACATAAAGGTGTACAACACGTCCTACCATTTAGGGCTTCAAACAATACCATCTTTATACTTTCTTGATAGCTATTATTATACACGAACTCAACCGAAGAAAAATGTCTTTCCTAGGTTCCTTGGAAGCCAATAATACAACATCTCAACATATCCTCCAAGATCTAAATCACACGTTAAGACTGGCCATCTCTTTGAAGATGATACGATGTACTGAAATTCAAGCGAGTACCCAAAGCTCGATGGAAACACCTCCAAAACCTTGCTGTAAATTACGGATCTCTATCCGAATCATTAAACTTGGGAACTTCGTGCAACCTCACAATTTCAACAACATACAAATCCACAAACCTATCCAAAGAGCACGTCGTATGCACTAGTAGAAAATGTGCACACTTCATAAATCGATCAACAATCACCAAAATGGAATCCTTTTTAGTCGGTGTCAAAGGCAACCCCGACACAAAATCCATGGTGATTCTCTCCCATTTCCACTTCAGAATTCTCAACGATTGCAACAAACTGGAATGAAACTAGTGCTCAGCTTTCACACCTTGGCATACCATACATCTAGCAACAAACTCAGCTACGTCCTTTTTCAAACCCACCCAACAGTACTCTTTCCTCAACCCCTGATACATCTTACTATTACCAGGATGCATAGCAAAAGGACTAGCATGTGCCTCAGTTAAAATCACCCGTCTCAACTCCCCGTCACTAGGAACCACAATCCTATCTTTAAAACATAAAACCCCATCACTGTTAAAATGAAAATCCGTAGGATTTCCATCCATGATATCTTTGACATTTTTCTTTAATCAATTGCGACAGTGACAGTTTCACTCATGATTTTGCCAATAGACCCCTGTCACGAGTCACACTTAGCCTGGCAAACATGGCCCTTAACTATACAATGACTTTTCTACTTAAAGAATCAATCACCACATTGGCTTTGCCCGGATGGTACGCAATGGTCAAATTATAATCCTTTAATAACTCCAACCATCTATGCTGCTTGAGATTCAACCCCTTTTGCGTCAGCAAATGTGTCAAGCTCTTATGATCAGTGTATACAACACACTTTTTGCCATAGAGGTAATGTCTCCAAATCTTCAATGCAAACACTACTGCCTCGATGCATAAGCCACCACTTTCTCTTCCTATATCAGCACACACCCCAACCCAATATAGAATGCATCGCTATACACAACACAAACTCCTTCCATGACTCAGGTTGAATCAAGTTTGGAGCTTGTGTCAAAGCTTCCTTAAACTTTTCAAAAGCCTGCTGCCTAGCTTCTGTCCAATCAAATCATACACCCTTCTGCAACAACTTGGTTAACGGAGCAACAACCATTGAAAACCCATCCATGAAGCATCGGTAATAACCTGCCAAACCCAAGAAACTGCATACTTCTGATATTGATTTTCGGTTGCTTCTAACACACAGATGCCTCTACCTTTTTAGGATCAACTCGGATACCTTCAGATGAAACCACATGTCCAAGGAAAACCACTTCCCTAATACAAAATTCTCACTTGCTTAACTTAGCGTAAAGCTAATTATCCAACAAGGTCTGCAACGCAATACGCAAGTGTCGATCATGATCCTCCTTGGTACGAGAGTGCACAAGAATATCATCAATGAACACTACTACGAACTAGTCCAAAAATTCATGGAACACCTGATTCATTATATCCATGAATGCTGCATGAGCATTTGTCAACCCAAACAACATCACCAAGAACTCATAATTGTCATACCTCGTACAGAAAGCAGTCTACAACACATCTTCATCCTTAACCTTCAACTGATAATATCATGATCTCAAATCGATCTTGGAAAAAGCCGTAGCACCTCAAAATTGATCAAACAAATCATTAATTCAAGGCAAAGGATACATGTTCTTAATCGTCAATTTGTTCAGTTGTCGATAGTCAATGCACATCCTCCAAGATTGCGTAAATGCTCCAACAGTAACTCTGGATTAGTAGCAATAGGTGCTAGAGCAGGTACATTAACTCCAGCCATCGCGGCTTGGAATGCTCCCATTATTGCCTGAACTAGAGGCGTAATATCCCCAATCACTAGACCAGGTGGTGTAGGTGGTACTTGTTCTGCTCCCTCAGGAGGCGGAGAAGACGACAAATTCTTAGGGTGTACAATCTCACCCTCAACTCCCTATCCTCTGATAGCAACGTTTCCACTAGATCGTAACTCTCTCCTCGGTGGAATAGTCTAAATCGTATCTAAGGCATGATAATTGCACCAAAACAAAAACAATCAGGCCAACTTAAAGCAAGGATCCAAGACTTCCATTTCAAACCAAAATCATTTCATAAACATAGTAATATGGCAATGTGTCCCTAAAATACGCAAACATAACATATATTTCAAACACCGTACAAGTAAACAATCACCGTGCATAGCAATCAACATGATACAAATGCCAACAACATCCCAATTTTCGTAAAACCTATCTTTGATGCCACCAAATGTAACCCCCTTAGCCTGGCCTAGCCAAAACCGAACTAAAAGAGCCACATTAGGTTTGCCGAAGCAAACCAAGGCTTAAACCCTAAACCAGGCCATATTTTTTCCTTTTATCTTGTCTAGATGTACGCTATTAAGTCCTATGTGAACACGCCTCTACGGTAGAGTTACATTTAGTTCAGAACCATAGAACAGGGTCCAATTAAACAACAATGCATATAAGGGACCAAAATGTAAATATTACAAATTACGAGGCCTTTAGAACAATTAAGTTTACCAACCCTTAATTAGATCCATTTCGTACTCATTGGTTAATTTCCATTCCAATTCAATTACTCAAACTCAATGAATTGCATTCACAATAAACATGGACTAATCTGCAAGGTATTCGAACTTCAGCACAAAATAGCATGAATTCAACAAGGCGTACCGATACAGGAGGTCCTCGTACTGATATAGACCAACTAACAAAATGGCTTCCCATACCGATACATGTATGTCCGTATTGATCTGATTTGTTGACCAATTTGTACTGATACGACTTTGACCCATACCAATCCCCTCTTCATAATTTCAAAAACTTAGATTTCAGTAGCTAATGACCGTACCAATACGGTACCCCGCGTACCGATACAGCTAGTTTAATCTTGAGGGTTCGTTTCGATACGCCATCCTGTGTACCGACACCTATGCCTATTTTCCTTCAAGTCATATTGTATAGTGGCTAGGCATACCAGTACACTAGGCTTATTTTTGACAATTTGAGCCTTGCACAGACCCTGCATACCGAAACTTAGAGTACCCGTACTGGTATGCAAAGGTCTATAATAACCTCTAGCCAACATATGACGCTTTGGCTCATTCTAAACGACTTTAACTCTAAGCTAACCATCATACATCATCAACAACATACTTGAGCATCAACAAAACAACCATATAAACCAACCTAGCTTATCTAACATACTTATACACCAATTCTAGAGGCATGATTCCTAGTCCACATTCAAACCATTAAACCAAACACATCTCATCCACTTAGAAGTTATTACAAGTCTAAAACAGCAATCAAAACTTTGCAATAGCAGGGAGTTCATCAAAACCTCTCATAGAACCCCAAACAACAGATTGCCATTATTACTAATTTTTAACATTCCAAACCAAACTTTGAAAATAAGTCTTTTTATTTCCTTTCCTTGCTTTCTTGCTGCCTCAATCTCAATTATCTGAATTGGTAGAAAAGAGAGTGTAAGCACACTAGGCTTAGTGAGGGATGCTCAAACAAAAACCATTATCAATGCAAGTTAAACCATTTTGCATAACTTAGAAAACCACTTTTCAAAACTCATTGAAAACATCATCTTAACATCATGCCTTATAAAAACTATGCACTAAACATTTCCAAAACAACATATTAAACCATATGCAACATGTATCATGGATTCTACAGCAAAGTCTCATTTGCTAACCTCAATTTAAGCTTCCCTATGCATACTACCAATTCAAGGCTTAAAGAGTAAAACATGTGTAAACCACATTAAACAACATAATCCATCTCATGATATATACACAATTATATTGGCTTAAGTCATCATTAAGCAAGTTTCCATTTACAAAACATAATATCAGATACATGGATTCAACAAGTGTTCTCTCAACACTTAACAAACAATCTACCAGTAACACAATGTTCTCACACGGGAGTATTCGGTACACAAAACCCCCTCAAAACCACTCATCGGTGTGATGTTTAACCTACTAACAGGAGTCTTCAGTACATATAAACCCCTCGATCGTTAGAGTACTTGGATGCAGTATACGGTACACCTTATAAACCCCTCAATATCCAAGGCACCTTTTTATAGTGCACTATCAATTTATGGCCGCCCAACTATATCTGATTTCATTTACAAGCCTTTTTCATACCATCACTTTCCAATATAATTCATTTTAAAATCAACAACTCACTGTTCTCATATGCATCATCAAAATCATTTAACCAATGCAATAAACCTTGCATTAACCAATGTTCATAAACATTTACAAATCATGCGTTACTTCTAAATGCAACATCATTTTCTAACAAATTTCCAGCATTAAACCATGCTCAAAACATGCATATACAATGAGTAATTAAACAATGTAAAATAAGTGCATCAAACTATTAGCCAAACCGAGTTCGAGAGAGAATTCATCCTTTACATATTTTCGAGCTTGGACCAGCGTTTCAAGCTCAGTCTAAACTCACAAACACAACTTTCCAACCTTTGCAAAGTTGAAAACACATTTCCACTCACCCACTCGCAAAGCCTCGCTTGCCGATGCAACAATCGTACCTCCAAAGCTTTCGAAACCAACGCTCAAGCTTGAAGACCAACTTCCTCTGCTTTCACACACACAAAATAGAGGTACAATGCATCGAATGCAATCAACATCACAGCAACACTAAACCTCGACATCCTTTATCCAAATTCCCTCTGCAATACCCAAAACCAAAAACAAACCCCTTCCAAACTTGACCCAGCCACATCATAACATTTACATGCATCAATTAACAACAATCAACATCTAAAAACACAACTCTAACATCCTGATATCTCCAGCATTCAACTAACCACCACAACTCCTCAAAAACATATAACTAACAACCTAGAAAATTAGAGACTCACATAGTTTTGGGATTCCAATGTTAAAATCCATCTTTTAACATTATTCAACATCAAAATTATGATTAAAATCAATCAAGAGCCGAGCAAAATAGAATCTCTACGAAAATTACTTAATTATCTCAATTAAACCATGATTTAACCAATTTTTTGTTTAAATCATTAAAACCCATTAAGAAACATAAATAAAGGATCAAATACTTGGTAATTTTACTAAAGAACCATTCATTAGAGGAAAAGAACTGTAACACCGTCAACCTGACCTGGAAAGAAATCAGGATCGAGGAAGTCACTATAACAAAACAAAGAAATCAAAAGCAGAATTCATAACAAAAAAAATTTACTTGTCTAAAATTAATCATTATTCATATAACTCCATTATAACATACCAAATGTTTTACTTTCTATAAACTACCAATTAAGCCATTTGAACTAGAATGAAAACATTTTCATATATCAAACATACGTGAAATACATATTATCTATCTAATAGAATATGTCGAAATGTGCCTCAAACATTAAAGCAATATCATATCAACTAGAAACTCAAATTCTTTTAATACTATTAAGGCATGATCCATTAGGGTTCTATCCCTTTTATATACCACATACGTTCTAGGTCTAGCTCAAATGGTATCCTTGTTAGTTCATTTTTATACAAGATTTGAGACAAGGGTAAGAATGGTACAATTAGAATTATTTAACCATATAATTCAGCGATCCTCAAAAATCATAATGAAGAAAGGTTATATATATATTCATACAAATGTTAATTACAATATTTAATCTTAACTTCATGATGCTCTATAAGATCTAGGATTTTAACTAGATTATAAGCATTAATATCATCTATATTTTACCTAGATTATGATCCTATTGTTGTGTGTTTTGAGTGATTCACAATTGGTGCAAGTATACACGTCGAAAGTTATAGTATAGTAAAGATATCATATCTACAGGGATTGGTGAAACTCTGATTTTTAACTTCTCGCACTGAAAGATAAATGAATAGTGATGATAGGTGTTATGAGGTAACGAATAAAATGATTAAACAAGTAAAATAAATAATGAAAGTAATCGAATAAGAGAGTAGGTCGGGTTATCGCGAGTTGTGGTGCAATGGCTATTTGGATTGTCGTGGCAAATGATTGCTAAGGCAACTAAGACTGGTTGAATTGTCGTGGCAACTAGGTCACAAATTATGCTACGGAAACTAGGACTGGTTTGATTGTCGTGGCAACTGGGTTCCTTCCTTTAAAGCTCGGTAAAGCGTTCTCCAATGTCTTATTGTTATCCCTAACTGAAGAACTAGCTAATTGTGCACGCCTTGGTGATACATCCCTGCGTTAAGCTTGGGTGAGCAAAAACCGATCTACACTCCTCTTAGTCGTTGAAATCCAATCCTTATACCTAAGGTGGATTAATCTTCATCGATGATTTGTTTAATGAAGATCATGTTCATTCGTTTCTTGAATCTAACTTTCCCAAGTATTGATAAATTGATGGCTCTCGGGATCCTCTCCCAATTCACACAAAATCAAAATTAAGAACCAAGGATAAACAAACTTTGAATTTAAATTGCAATATAAACCCAACCATCCAAACGTTTATCACAACCAAAAACCCAAATAACCCCAGCCAATTTAAATTAGTTCATTGCTGGGGAAGAAGAAAATTCAATAAAAATAATCCCAGACATGGATCAAATAAAGTAAGAATGAAGAAGATGAAGTGTGAGACCAACCTTCTCTTTAGAATCTAATTCCCCAAAATTTGACTCCCCCTGAAGCTGTGATTTGGTCTTCCATTTAAAAAGGATGATGTAATCAACTTAGTTTTTGATGAAGAGGATTTGAATGCGTTTGAATTCCCTGGAGATATGATCCATATCTGATCAGGCATTTGAAATTTGAATATGGCCTTTATCTTTTATGATCTGGATAATGTTGTATTTATCCAGGATTATCCAGATATGCCACGGCAATCAGCTTCGGCAACTCCTTCAGAAATGGCCTCTTCTTGCCACGACAACGCCTTCAGCAATGACCCTTACTTGCCACGGCAATCTCTACTTGCCACGGCAATCCAGTCCTACACAAAATAAAGTACACAAGCAGCGATTTTCCCACAAAAACTAACCAAATGTAATACCAAGCTCATTAACTAAGGAAACTAGAAAACTATGCATGAATACCTATCAATGCAACTAAAATGAGCCTAAGTCTAACAATAATATGAGTAAAAAGGTCAGAAAAACAATACTTTTGCACACTCATCACACCCCCAAACTCGAATTATTTCTTGTCCTCATGCAATGTAAAACACTAACAATTACCTGCCAAAGCCCTTGCCGCCAAAAAATATGCTTCTTACATGAATTCAATCCTCAAAACTGTAGCACAAAAAGTTGATTACCTTTCGATCATCGGAGAGCATAGAGAATTTCTTGAAATCGAACTACAATGCTAGTGAAAATATGTGTGCGGAGTTGTGTACAAGTCAACTAATAGGATTATATGCGAACAACAGGTTTTATCAAATTATTTGCTGGGCAATTAAGTCTGGTAGAGCAAGTTTTAGGCACCTCTAGCACAATTTCTTTTTTAAGTTTAATCGACTAGAGCCAGATAGGAACCTCTAGAGATTCTTAATGTGTGACAACTAGAGCCAGATAGGCACATCGAGTAAGAAATTATCTAAATTCAAATTGTATTTTAGGCTAGAGCCAGTTTTAGGCACCTTTAGCACAATTTACCCATTTTTAAATAACCTAAAGTTCACTAGGTCTCCCTTAATCATCAAGTCGCAACAGTGTCAAAATATTCAACATCATAGCAAAATTCCAAGTACTCTTCATGCTAGTCCTAATATCTAAGATTTTATCACGTAAGTGCAGTGGAAAAAATTCATCATAGGATATCACAGCAAGTCTAGGCAGTTTAATCAAGTAAGAGACATGGCAAGTAACATATGCAACTTAACATGAGACAACAAAAATAAATGCAACTAATTATGAAACAACCCCCCAAACTCGAGAGAAACATTGTCCACAATGCATGCAAAATTAATCAAAAGAAATGAGATACAAATGAGTTAGTCGGAGAGGTCCTCACCTCGAATGACTAGTTTCTTTTGAGCCATTTGATTGGTCCTCTTTCTGACTCGTGGTGGTTGTTAACGCGAAGCTGGTGGGGCATCCTGAACTGTAGCCTCCACAACCTCTTTACCTAGTTCATCCTGCTTGGGTGCCTCCTCTAAGTCAGGAGCTTTACGCTTCAATGTAAATTTTGATGGTGGGGCTGAAGGAAACTTTATTCGTGTAGTCATAGAGTCAGCTGAATCTGAAAAGCCATGAAGAGATTCAGTACCAGAAGGTTCAACAATAGGGTCCTTACCTTTGTGTGGTACGTTAGTTGCCTCAGCAATGTTACTCGGCATAGGCATAGATTCAGATGCCGGGGCAAGTACTGCAAGAGGGAATACGGGAAAAGGAACAATGCTGCCAGGATAATTCTCTAGGATTACTCTCGTGAGGGCTGTGTCGCGGTCCTTCATGTAACGCATAAACAACAGTTGGTGTTCCTTTATCTTTTCCAACTGCTATGCCAAAGGGCGGAGGATTTCGACAATCCCTTCTATACTTATTGTGGCATGTATACTTGTCGTGGCATGCACATATACCTTGGCAGTTGATAGAGCATAGGTCTTTTTCACAGTGGTCGGTTCTTTCCTTGGTTCCTCACACAACAGATGCACACATTGGCTCTGAGACCACCCGTTCCTCTCAATCAATTTCTCGTCCATAACATTAGTTGGTACATGTTCCTTTTCACACAATCTAAACATCAAGTTAGGGAAAAAGAGTGCTCCCACGTCCTTTTTACTACAAGCATAGATTTCATCCACAATTATCCTCCCAATATCAATAGTATGCTTGTGCAAAATAGAATGTAGCAATAATAAACGAGAATAAGATACAATGGTATTATGGGTAGTAGGCATCAAACTAGTTTTTTGAAAGTTATTCCATAGTTTGGCCTCAAGTTTTAGCAAGATGCAGTTTACCGTGCCCTTCAGTGTTCCGTCAGTCCACATGGCTCCCTCAACAGTGAGATCTTGGAAAACCTTCTCCATTTTTTCAGCTGTGATGTTCTCAACAAACTCAGCATACTCATCCTTCTCCACATAGAGCCCATAGTATGCGTTGATGGCAGCGGCATCAACAAGAATCGCTCTACCTCGCACAAAAACACACGGGTTATCTTAATTTCAAACATGCGAATAGAACTCTCTTACCCATGAGATGTTGCCTGATTTTGGTTGTTTGCAAAAGATTTGCCATTGATGGTGCTCGATTATCTTGAAGATTGAAGCTTCTAGGCCATAGTTCTTGAGGGAAACATCATACTCGAACCCTTGCTCTTCCCACACCCTTCGATTTGCAAACTTGGCAAGGTACCTCTTCTCAATGATTGGAGATGCAAACTGACAAAAAGATGACTCTATTGCTTTTAAAGAACTCGTCTTTGGCATATTCTTGAGGTTCTTGGCCATGGCTTTTTTGGTTCTTGATTGGAAAAGAAAAAAAAACAAAGGAAACAAGAGAAGAAACTTAAGAGTACAAGGATGAGGAAAAAGTAAAGGGGAAAGTTGAAGTAGATGGGAATATTAATGGTTGAGTGAAGGTTTGGTAGAAGTGATGGATGGATATTCAATCAATAGGGGAAAAGAAAATAAAGGAAGATAATGATGGGGATTGGTGCGGCTAGGGTATAAGAGGAGGGAAAAAAATTGGGTCAAAAATTTCAAAAGGGTGATTAAATCCCTTTGAAATAGCCGAGAATTTGAATCCCCTAAATCAGCCCATTATCCACTTCAATGGATATATTTCATTCAAATGAAATTCTATCCTAATCCCAACCCCTTCTACTTTGAAACTCTTATCCTAAAATTCAAACAAAACACAAAGATAATATCAAAAAAATATAAAACCAAAAATAAAAAGATAAGGGATCAAAACAAACTAAAAAAAACTAAATCTTAAAATAACATAAAATAAATAAATTAAACAATTAAATAAATAAATAAAATAAAAAACTAAAAATAATAAACTAAAAATAGAAGTCTAAAAATTTAAAACTCTTAGAAAGAGCATTTTCATGCTTCTAATAAGGTTATAGTCTCCTTATCGCGAGTCACATGTGCACCTACATATTGCTTCAACCGTTGTCCGTTAACGTTGAACTCATGTCCATCTACTGTCGATTTAACCACCACAGCCCTATGAGAATAAGATTTTACAACCTCAAATGGCCCAGACCATTTTGACTTCAGTTTCTCAGGAAAAAGCTTAAGGCGAGAGTTGAAGAGAAGAACTGATTGCCCTAGCAAGAATTGCCACGGTAATAGCTTATTGTCATGCCAACACTTGGTTTTTCTTTATAGATCTTGGCGTTGTCATATGCTAAGGCACGTAACTCCTCTATCCTATTTAGGTCCAGTAGACGCTTTTGGCCTGCACTTTCCCCATCCATATTCATTCTTTTGATAGCCTAGTAGTCCTTATGCTCGATTTCCACCGACAGATGGCAAGTCTTGCCGTAGATGAGTCTATAAGGAGACATGCCTAAGGGTGTCTTGTATGTTGTTCGGTAGGCCTAAAGAGCGTTATCAATTCTCAAAGACCAATCCTTTCGAGAACGATTAACAACTTTCTCAAGGATCCCCTTCAATTCACGGTTGGAAATTTTAGCTTGCCCGTTAGTCTGTGGGTGGTATATTGTGGCAATTTTATGTGTCACTCCAAGGCACCCCAATGTCTTGGCAATTAGTTGATTTTTGAAATGTGTACCCTCATCACTGGTAATTACCCTTGGTATCCCAAACCGTGTGAAGATATTTTTCTACAGGAACCGTTGCACAGTCTTTGAATCATTCTTAGGAAC
The DNA here is from genome assembly GCA_019671005.1 of Hibiscus mutabilis. Lineage (NCBI taxonomy): Eukaryota > Viridiplantae > Streptophyta > Magnoliopsida > Malvales > Malvaceae > Hibiscus > Hibiscus mutabilis. The sequence goes on from CM033729.1 coordinate 28,165,061, forward strand.
CGCAACTACCTCCACCCATTTGGACACATAGTCCACGGCGAGTAAGATATAGAGGATTTCGAACGATGATGGGAAAGGCCCCATAAAATCGATGCCCTATACATCAAACAATTCAACCTCAAGGATATTCTGCAATGGCATCTTGTGCCGCCTTGATATGTCTCTCGTTCGTTGAAAACGGTCACATCCTTTGTATAAATTATGGGCATCCTTGTAAAGAGTAGGCCAGTAAAAACTGAATTGTATAACTTTGGCTGCTGTATGAGTTCCTCCAAAATGGCCTCTGTAGGGTGAAGAATGGCATTGTCGAAGCATATTTTACTATTCCTCCTCAGGAACACATCGTCGTATGACCTGATTTGCATATTGTTTAAACAACAGAGGCTCGTCCCAATAATAATGCTTAGCATCATGTCGGAATTGCTTCTTCCCTTGGTGAGTAAGGTCATAAGGTAAAATACCACTAACTAGAAAATTTACTAGATCTACGTACTATGGCGTTGCTGAGGCAACTAACAATTGCTCATCCGGGAATGCATCATAGATCTCCAAGGAGTCATTGCCTGTATCGCCCCCATCTAGCCTTTACAAATGATCAGCAACCAGGTTCTCCATTCCCTTCTTGTCCTTAATTTCAATGTCAAATTCTTGTAAAAGCAATATCTAATGAATTAGACGAGGTTTGGCATCTTTTTTAGCAATCAAATACTTAATTTTCGAATGGTCAGTATGGACAATTACCTTTGTACCAATCAAGTAGGAACAAAATTTGTCAAATGCGAAAACTACAGGTAGTAGTTCTCTTCCGTTGTGGTGTAATTTAATAAAGCATCATTAAGGGTTTTACTAGCATAATATACCACATGGAAAATCTTACCTCTCCTTTGTCCAAGAACATCTCCTATCGCGTAATCAATTGCATCACACATGAGCTCGGAAGGTAAGGTCCAATTAGGGGGAATGATAATCGGTGTCGTGGCAAGTTGCTTCTTAAGGGTTTCAAAAAGCCTTGGTACAACATTCATCAAAATTAAAAGCCTTGTCCTATTTAAGAAAATTACACAAGGGTTTAGAAATCAAAGAAAAATTATGAATAAACCTTCTGTAAAAATCTGCATGTCCAAGAAAGCTTCGGATCCCTTTGACTAAATTAGGTGGCGGCAATCTCTCAATTACGTCCACCTTGGCTTTATCTACTTCGATTCCCTTTGATGAGATATTGTGCCCGAGCACTATACCTTCATCCACCATAAAGTGGCACTTCTCTTAGTTTAACACTAGGCCAATTTCTTCACAGCATGCCAACGCCTTCTCCGAATTTCCAAAGCAATTGTCAAAGTTGTCTCCAAATACTAAAAACACGTCTATGATGATTTTGAGGAAATCCTCCACCATGTCGGAGAAGATCGCCATCATACATTGCTGAAATGTCATTGGGGCATTACATAGTCCGGAAGACATTCTTCGAAATGCATATGTACCATATGGGCACGTTAAAGTAGTATTTTCTTGATCCTCTGGTGCTATGGCAATTTGGTTATACCATGAGTATCCATCAAGAAAATAATAAAAAGATTTACCTGCAAGACGATCAAGCATTTAGTCAATAAATGGTAAGGGAAAATGATCTTTCCTAGTAGCTTTATTTAACTTGTGGTAACCCATACAAACTCTCTAGCTAGTGATAATTCTAGTTGGAATGAGTTCGTTGTTTTCATTACTTACTAGCGTTATACCTTTATTTTTTGGTACACATTGTACCGGTACCCATGTACTGTCAAAAATAGGACATATGATACTAGCATCAAGCAACTTGATGATCTCTTTCATCACAACTTCCTTCATGGTAGGGTCAAGCAACCTTTGTGCCTCAATGAAGATTTTATGGTCATCCTCTAACAAGATCTTGTGCATACACTCTGCCAGACTAATTCCCTTCAGGTATGCAATTGACCAACCTATTGCTTTTTTGTGTAGCGCCAACATGGAAATCAACCTCTTTTCCTGTTCAGTCTACAACTTAGAAGAAATGATTACGGGCAAAGTTTTATTGGTTCCCAAATAAATATATTTCAATTGCCCTGATAATGGTTTTAACTCTAAAATAGGGGACCATTCAATGTAATATTTCTTAATTTTACATTCCTTACTTGAATAATCAAGAGATTCGAAACTTTTACCTAGTCGACTTACCATCTATTTCACTTCCTATTGTGCCTCAGTGTCCGATTCTACAAGCTCTCCCATCTCGGCAAGCAATTTGTCGTGGCAATACTCTTCTATGCCAAAATTAAATTTTGCAATGGTCTGAATGACTTGGCACTTTTCTGGATCATCAGCATGCTTCAAAGTTTTGAGAACATTGAGCGTGACTTGCTGATCTTTCACTCTCGTGGTGAGCTATCCTCTTTCAACATCAATCAATGTCCTTCCTATTGCTAAAAACGGTCTCCCAAGAATAATAGACAGGAACTCGTCTACTTTACAATCCAAAATAATCAAGTCAACGGGAAAAATAAACTTATCCAGTCTTACCAAGATGTCTTTGATTTTTCCCTCTAGATGCACATAAGTTTTGTCCGCAAGCTGTAGCATGACTGTAGTGGGTCTTGCCTTCCCACATGGAGGTTGTGTAACATTGCCAGGACCCCACCATCACAGCAACTGTGTCAAACTCTCTGAGCCTAGTTCGCTTAGAGACAATGTCTTTAAGGAACTTAGCGTAGTTTGGCATTTTTTCTATTGCTTCAACTAGTGGCAAGTTGATGTAGACTTGCTTTAGAATGTCAAGAATTTTCTTAAACTAGTATTCACGTTTCTTCCTCTTCAGCCTCTGTGGGAATGGTGATGGAATTTTGATCTCTTCATCTCATCCCTTCCCTTCCGATTTGGAACTCTTGGATAGACTGGCCGCGACAAGTGGACTTGCCGTGGCAATTGTTGAGGCTAATCATCAATGATTGCCATGGTATTATTGTTGGATATATCTTTATGGACAGAATTACTACCCTCAGATTGGATGGGTTCCTCATTTTCTTTTGGTCGACTTCGGGTGATTATCACCTTACATTTTTCGTGGCCCTTTCCTCGCACAATCTCAGTGTCGCTGGGCAAACCTCCATGTGGCCTTGTATTTAGAATCTGAGCAAATTGCTCGACTAGTGTCTCCAATACTTTCAAAGCCACTCCTTGACTCTGTATCTGCATCTTGGTCCTGTTAGTAAAAGAGTCAGTATTTTTTATGAAAGTACTAGTCTCGGCCATATAAGATTCAATTTTAAACATGAAAGCATTTAAAGAGTTTTCCAAAGAACTAGTTGATATTAACTGTTGTAGCGACATTTGTTACCGTGACATGTTCTGCTGGAATCCTGATGCTTCCATATTCTGGTGTTGCTGATTGGAGTTGTTCTAGTTACTCCACAAAAAAATTGGATACTTTTTCCAAGACGGATTATACGTGTTGGAATATGCATTGTTGTTTCGGTTATAATTCCCAACATAGAAACTGGACTCTGGGTTCTGCGTACACTCAGAAGAATCATGGTCAGCATTACATAAATAGCAAAGTGGACCTATTACCTTGACCTCCTATGTGTTGCTGGATCTATGCATATTCTTAACCAAATTGGTTAATGTAGATAGTTGTGCTAAAATAGTATCTAACAATTCTAGCTCAATTGCTGAGGCATTTCGCCTAACAATTCCCCTTGTAGTGGTTGGGAATTGATAATCATTTTTGGTAACTCTGTTCAAAATCTCTGAAGCTTTCTCTGCTAATTTGTCTAGAAGTGTACCATTTGTTGAGGCTTCTAGCATCATCTTCGTCGGTGCATTGACTAAATTGTAAAACATTGTTACTTGCGTCCAATCTCTAAATCTGTGCATGGGACATTTGCGTAAATGCTCTTTATAAGGCTCTCAAGCCTCGTACATGGACTCATCATCTGCCTGACAAAAAGAAGTAATGTCGTTACGTAGTTTATCAGTCATATTTGTAAAACTAAATCTAGAAAAGAAACTCTGGCATAGATCTATCCAAGAGTCTAAAGATCCGGATAGGACACTATTTAACCATGATTTTGCCCTATCCCTCAGTGAATAGGGAAATAATTTTAGCCTTAGGACATCTTTAAGGAATTCTTCTTGCTTAAATGAATCGCAAATTTCCAGGAATGATTTAAGATGTTATCTTGCATCCTTAGTCGCCGACCCGCCAAACTGACCAACTGTGTTGATCATATTAAACATCACATGCTTCAACTCGAAGTAAGTGGCTTGGATATCAGGTGTGACAACTATTGGAGTGAGACCGTTAAGATCTTGCTCTAAGTAGTCCTGGATGGGTCTATTTCGTACGATAGCAAGTTAATCTCATAGATTCGCTACATCTCCCTACTGCAAAATTTTGATTGCCAGATGAATCATTAGGTGGATCTGCTATTTCTGCACTGAATTCTCTTCTACGTCTACGAAGAACGCTTTTGATTTATGGTTCAAATGGATAATCTAATGTTGTCGGTCTTGCCCTGGTCATACACCAATGTACAACCAAAGTTATTAGCCTCTTGAAACTCAAAACAAAAATAAATAAAATGAACAAAGGTGCAAGAAAATAAAAACAAAGTTGCTATTACCAATCCCCGGCAACGGCACCAAAAACTTGTTGTGTGTTTTGAGTGCTTTGCAATTGTGCAAGTATACACATCGCAAGTTATAGTATAGTAAAGATATCTTCTCCACAGGGATTGGTGAAACTCTAATTTTTAACTTCTAGCACTGAAAGATAAATGAATAGTGATGATAAGTGTTTTGAAGTAATGGATAAAATGATTAAACAAGTAAAATAAATAAAGAAAGTAATCGAATAAGAGAGTAGGCTGGGTTATCATGAGTAGTGGTGCAATGGCTATTTTGATTGTCATGGCAATTGATTGCTGAGGCAACTCAATTGCTAAGGCAACTAAGACCGGTTGAATTGTCGTGGCAACTAGGTCACAAATTAAGTTGCGGCAAGTGGGACTGGTTTGATTATCGTGGCAACCGGGTTCCTTCCTTCAATGCTCGGTGAAGAATTCTTCAATGTCTTCTTGTTATCCTTAACCGAAGAACTAGCTAATTGTGCACGCCTTGGTGATACATCCTTGCGTTAACCTTGGGTGAATAACAACCGATCTACGCTCCAATCCTTTTTCCTAAGGTGTATTAATCTTCATCGACGATTTATTTAATGAAGATCACGTTCATTTGCTTCTTGAATCTAACTTTCCCAAGTATAGATAAATTGATGGCTCTCGAGATCCTTTCACATTTCACTCGAAATCAAAATTAAGAACCAAGAATGAACAAACTCTGAATTTAAATTGAAATAAAAAACCTAACCATCCAAACTTTTATAACAACCACAAACCCAAATAACCCCAGCCAATTTAAATTATTTGATGGCTAGGGAAGAAGAAAATTTAATAAAAAGAATCCCAGACATGGATCGCATAAAGTAAGAATGAAGAAGATGAAGTGTGCGATCACCCTTCTCTCTAGAATCTGATTCCCCAAAATTTGACTCCCCCAATGCTGCGATTTGGTGTTCCATTTAAAGGGGCTAATGCGATCAGCTTTGTTGTCGATGAAGAGGATTTGAATGCGTTTGAATTCCCTGGAGATATGATCCTTATCTGATAAGGCATTTGAAATTTGAATCTAGCCTTTATCTTATGTGATCTGGATAATGTTGCGGATAATGTTGTATTTTTTACAGGATTATCCAGATATGCCACGGCAATCAGCTTCGGCAACTCCTTCAGAAATGACCTCTTCTTGCCATGTCAACTCCTTAAGTAATGACCCCTACTTGCCACGACAATCCAGCCCTACTTAAAATAAAGCACACCAGTAGCGATTTTCCCACATAAACCTACCAAATGCAATACCAAGCTCATTAACTAAGGAAAATAGAAAACTATGCATGAATGCCTATAATGCAACTAAAATAAGCCTAAGTCTAACAATAATATGAGTAAAAAGGGCTAGAAAAATGTACTTTTGCACACTCATCACCTATATTCTAATTCATACCAGGGCACAATTCAACCAAAATCTTTACCCAAGCATTTACATGTCATAACCAAGCATGTAATCTATATAACAACCATTCAAACATCATATCTAATCTAACTTGGTTAACAAGAAGACATTCGAACACTTTACTAACATAGTTTAGCTAACAAGCAACTATTGGATTACCGTAATTAAACAAAGTTTATACAACAAGAAATCAAGAAGCATAATAGGCCTTACATATAAGGTAATTACTAAAGGAACTTATACATCTAGGAAATCAAAGGTTCTCTAAGTTCACTTATGCATAATTAACATCCATATGCCACCAACTAGGAGTTCTTTAAAAGAAATACATAATCGTTACACAAAATTCTTGAAGAGTGACTTGAAACGTCAAACTAGGATCAAAACACAAAACATCTTTAAATCCTGAAAATGCATGACAATGAATGCATTAGGCTGATATAGCCTAAGTGAGATAGTGACATTGAGATAACAAAGCACACAACAAATGGTATTGAGTAGAAATTCAAAGAATACAACCATAAGTTAGCAATTGATACTTATGTCTTAATCTTAACTTAAACGAGGCTTTGTTTATTGGAAGCTTTATTGTAGTTCATAGTCTTTGCTATCTTACTGAATATCTTTCAAGGTTTTCAATTGAGTTCCTTCCAATTTCTTATAAAACTTGTCAAAATTTTCAAAATTCTTATCAAGTTTTATCAGAGTGCTTAACAGAGCTTATCAGAGTCTTAACAGATTTCTTACAAAGTTTATGTCTTTTAAAACGTTTGCCTTGGATCACATTTGGTCATAAGTAGCATTGGTTTTAGAATCACTTAGCACAAAGCACAGAGCACAAAGCACAAAGAAATGACTAGTGTATAGCATAACAAACCTAGCTTTACTTCTCTATCCATCCAACTATCACCCATCTCCTTACTATCTCCCATTCACCTCATACTGTTGCCAATACATCATACATGTGGGGTCATTACCCTTGAGCCATAGCTTGTGGACCTTAGCCCCTGAATTATACCTCTACATCATGCCAAAGTGTCCAAGGACTTCCATTGTTCAGGCAACTTAATATTTTGAGGCAAAGATGAGCTAATAGCTTCGGAAGGCTTAAAGGTTCTTAGGTCATATCATTTTAAGTTTTGATTTACTTTATTAGAGTCTTATGGTAAATGAGTTCTAGTTTGATTACTAAGCTTTCAAATGAAGTATATTATCATTTATTAAAATCATATAAAACATAGCAAGGCACATGTTATACATGTGATGCAACATTAACAAAGAATTTATCAAGGATGCCATGCTTGAATGCCCTTCCCCAACTTGCTCTACTTGAGCCTTATGCAAAATATATTCATATGCATTCATATTCACATATTTCATATATCAAAATATAAATTCAGGAATCAGAATGACACCGTGTCATCCGAGACAATATAACTGCACTCACCTCTTATCTCGAAGTTATGGGATACCTGAATCCAAAATTACCCCTAGCTTCCAACTAACTCTTTTCTCCTACTCTCCCATATCATGACATGTACCTCAAACATAGTAACAAGCCATTATAACCAATTCAATCCATTCAAATTACAAAACAGCCCCTAAACATATATATATTTACATTCCCTAATAAACTGGTATTCAATCATATTTGTATAAAACAACCCATGACACACATATATACTTTCATACATGTTCAAAACAATCTAGCATACTTTTAAAACCATACAAAATAATCCAATACACTTGTATACATGTACATGCATATCAAAACAGTCCAACATGCATTCATTATATTCAAAACAATCCAGATCTTCATTTTTTCATACATATACTCGCAAAACAGTCCCCTAACTTTTATATCAATACAAAATAGTTCCAAATATAGATATACATATACACATGCTCAAACAGTCCCATATATTTTTCCCATGCTTTCAATTCAGTCTCCCATTCTTACATACACATTTTTATACATTGAAAATAGTCCCATATGTTCATGTATTTGCAAATCAAGCCAATTTTTCATATATAAACATGTGTACACCAAAACAGCCTAATATGAAGCCCTAATAGTTGTAACACGCCGAAAACTGGTCTAGTCAGAATTAGGTTTTGGTGATCATAAATTTTGTAGTGGCTTGGTCCAATTAATACAATGACTCTAATTCCGTACACAATTGCATTGTAATGAACTTCAATCGAGTCTAATTATTAATCTTAGACCATTTTGGAAGAATTGAAAGTCATTTAGTGACTAATTTGTGAAAATTTAAAGTTTGGGGGTAAAAGTGCAAACATGGGAAAATTGAGGGACCACCCTTGTAATTATACCATTTTGAGTTGTGAGTCACCTCCTTGCTTGTCTTTATTCACTTGAAAATGGTGGGTTGTTGTCACAAAAGATGATAATTGATACGGGATAAGGATTGAAAATTATTATTGATTATAAAAAGGGTTTTCCTCCCAAGATAGGAAACCATTTTATTGGTTGCTTAGGAGGCAACCAAATTGAGAAGTAAGCCAATCGGCTAAATAGGGAAATAGGGGAAAGAAATCAAGGTTAAAAACATTAGAGTAAACCGAGACTTTAAGCTTTCATCTCTCTTCAATTATTTACTAAAGCTAAGCAAGCACCACCATTTCCATTTATTTCATCAAGCTCAAGCAAGCACCTTATTTAGCTCCTTGAGTTTTTGATTTCTCTACATTGAGTTGAAGCTCTTGGATTGGTGAGTTAAATCCTACGCGGATTTGAAGTGTAGAGATATAGAATATGTTGTTGGTGATCAGGTGTTTTTAAAGTTGTCGTCTTGGAAGAAGGTGATGTGTTTTGGGTGAAAAGAGAAGCTTAGCCTGAGGTTTATTAGACCGTACAAGATTGTGGAGCGTGTGGGTCCAGTTGCTTACCGTTTGAGGTTACCTCCCGAGTTGGATAGGATTCATGATTTATGATGATTATTTGGTTTAATTGGGTTTACTTGATGAAATTGAGGATGATCTGTGTTGGATCTATTTTCTAGTGTTGAGGATTGATTTTAAACATGTATTGGATGTTTTATAATTTTGATAATTTATTTTTAACATTGGAATCCCGATACTCTTTGAATCCCTAATTGTTTAGGTCGTTAGGTTTGTGTTTTTTAGGTGTTGTGGTGGCTGTTTAGTTGCCGGAGATATAAGGATGATGTAATCCTATTTGAGTGTTGCCTGATGTTAATAGAAGTGTTAGATTGATAGTGTGTGGCTGGGTGGTGTTAGGAAAGAGTTAGATGATGATTTCGGTTGCGGTGGTTGGGTAATTGTGGAAGAAATTATTGAGGTTTTTAAAGGATATTGTTGCAATATTTGAATACATTGAGATGCATTAATCCTCTGTTGTTATGTGGTTAAAACATGGGATGCTGGTCTGGAAGCTATCAGTGAAGCTTTGGAGGCTTTAGACGTTTGAATTCTCGTCGGTGAATTGAGGTTTCTCGTGTCAGTGAGTGACAATGCGGATTTCAGATTTGAAATAGTTTAAATGTGGTTTATGGGAGTTTAAACCTAGCTTGAAACACTGGTTTAGACTCGGAAGTAAGTATAAAGTGGTTTTCTCTCTCGGTCGTGCTTTTACAAAATAGTTTTATGCACTTGTTTTGAATTACATTGTACCTACTGTTTAAGCATGTTTTAAAGTATATGAGATACCATTTTTAATCATGAAATGATGATGGATGTATGTGGTAAGTGATCCATGTAAGTATGTGATTGATACTTGTTGAAAGCATGGTTTGTTGCTTTGAAAATGATTTGGTTTAATGCATATAAAAACAGTGAGGTATACGATTAATTGTGAATTATATTGGCAAGTGATGTGGTTTAAAAAATTTATCGGATAGAGTTGGTTGACCATAGGATTGAATGCACTATAAAAAGTCACCTTAAATATCGAGGAGTTTTATACGATGTACCAAATACTCCATCCAAGTACCCTAATGGTCGAGGGGTTATATGGCACCGTAAACTCCCGTTAGTGGGTTAAGCATCTAACCGAGGGTTGGGTTGGTGTCCTTATGGGTTATAAGTGTACCCAGTTGTAATGTACCGCGATTGTGATTATATCAATATTCCAGTTGAGATGGCTTGAAGTGTTATGAGGACACTTGTTGAAACCGTGTATTCGATGAACTATTTTGGTATAGGAACTTGGTTATGATCACTTGTAAGCCAATATAATTGTGGATGTATCATGTAATGGTTTATGTTGTCTAATGTTATTTATACATGTTTACTCTTTAAGCTTTGCATGGGGTTTGTTATGCATGGGAAATCTTAAATTGAGGTTTAGCAAAGAAATTTGCTGATGGTTAATGATACATATTGCATATGGTTTAATATGCTGGCTTTTGAAAGTGTTAAGTGCATGGTTTTCAAGGCATGATGTTCAAAAGATGTTTAAAGTAATGTTTAAAGGATGATTGAAATGAAATTTCAATGTGTTATTGTTAAATGGTTTAAAATGCATTGATGGTGTTTTATTTGGAGCACTTCTCACTAAGCCTAGTGTTCTTACGCTCTCTTTGTTCATCAATGCATAGAACTGGAGTTTCAAAGGCAGAAAGGAAGCAAGGGATCGCTAAAGGCATGATACTAAAAGTATGTTTCAGACTAGACTATAAGTAATAAGGGCAATGGGGTTTCCGTTGTTGTTTTGGGAGGTGATTTGTTGAACTCCCTGATTGGGCAATGTTGTTTGTTATTCTTGATTTGTAATTGGCCATTATGGATTTTTGGTTGCATTGGTTTTGAGATTTGTGTTATGCTTGGTTTGATTTGTAGGAAGCATTCCTCTACATTTATATTCGAAGCAAAATGCCATGATTGGTTTATGAATCTGGGTTGTCTTGTTGAGGTATGGCCTTTGTATGAGTTGGTTATATGTTAGAAGCATGCTAGGGTGGTTGGTATGGTTGAAAGCATGTTAAACCAGCAAAAGAGGAAATTTCAGGCCCAGGCGTATCAGTACGTGTATCCTTGTTTCGGTACGAGCAAGCCATTTCAGGCTTAGCATATCAGAACGCGGGCAAGTGTTTCAATACGATATTAGGCCATTTGAGGCCAGTGTTTTGGTACACGAGAAAACGTTTCGATACGGGGTTAGTGTAGTAGGTAGGGCGTATCAGTATGCGAGGGCATTTCAATACGAGTTTTAGTTACTAGAATTTGGGGACTTTGAAATAGCAAACACGTACCGATACGGCTAGCCGTTAATTCAGTTATTTGGATGTTTGCTTGGTTTGTTCTCTTGCTTTTTAGTCTCTATTTGTTGTGGATGAAATTGTATGAGTATGGATGGTCGTATTGAGCTAAGTTTTGACATGTGTGCATGAAACCATACTAATTAAAGATTGGTAACATAAAAGGGGTTAAGTCCTTGTAGTTTTTTAGAATTGCAATTTGGTCCCTAAATTGCAATTATAGCCAATTGGATATCGATTCGATGCCTGATTGAATTGAGTTTTCTTCCGCTGTCAGTATGAGCACATAGGATAATAATTGGCATCAAGAAAGAAAAATGGACGCGTTTCAAGCTTCTTCTTCACGGTTTACCTCGGTAAACCTAATATAGCTTACTCGGTTCGATCTTATGACTAGGCCAGATTGAGGGGTTGTAGTATGATGCATATGTGCATTGATTATCGATAGGTGAATAAGTTGATAGTGAAGAACAAGTACCCGTACCCTGATTTGATGACTTATACAATCAGTTTTGCGGGGCAATAGTTTTTCTAAGATTGATTTAAGATCAGGGTATTATCAGTTGAAGGTTAAGGATGTGGATGTGCATAAGTCTGCATTTCGTACAAGGTACGAACATTATGAGTTCTTGGGGATGCTATTTGGTTGACGAATGCACTGGTTGCTTTCATGGATATGATGAATAGGGTGTTCTATGAATATCTTTATTAGTCCGTGGTGGTGTTTATAGATGATATTCTTGTGTACTCTCGTACCAAGTAAGAACATGATCGGCATTTATAGATTGTATTACAAGTTTTGAAGGATAATCAGATGTACGCTAAGTTGAGCAAGTGTGAGTTTTGGCTGAAGAAAGTGATGTTCCTTGGTCATGTGGTTTTCGTGGAGGGTATTCCTGTTGATCCGCAGAAAATTGAGGTTATTCTCAATTGGAAGCAACCTAAGTCAGTATCGAAGGTTCGTAGTTTCCTTGGTTTAACTGGGTATTAACGCTATTTTGTAGATGGGTTTTCTTGTATTGCGGCACCGTTGATGAGGTTGTTGCAAAAGATGTTCCTTATGTGTGGACGGAGAAGCAATAACATAGTTTTGAGAAGTTAAAAGAAGTTTTAACACATGCTCCTATGTTGATCCAACATGATTCAGGGAAGAAGTTTATGGTTTATAGTGATGCGTCTTACGTTGGTTTAGGTAGTGTGCTGATGCAAAAGGGTACAGTGGTGGCCTATGCATCGAGACAACTGAAAGTTCATGAGCGAACTACCCAACTCATGAATTGGAGCTTGCAGTTGTGGTGTTTGCCTTGAAGATTTCGAGACCTTATCTTTATGGAGAAAAGTGTGTTATTTTTACGGATCACAAGAGTTTGAAGTATTTTGCAACTCAAAAGGATTTGAATCTTAGGCAACGTAAATGGTTGGAGTTGCTTAAGGATTTTGTCTTGACGATCGAGTATCATCCTAGAAAGGCTAATGTGGTTGCAGATGCGTTGAGTCGTAAGGTTGCGGTTGAGCTTAGGGCCATGTTTGCGAGGTTGAGTGTGACATGGGAAGGTGGTCTGTTGGCTGAGTTGCAAGTTAAGCCTACGTTGTCACAAGTGGTTAAAGCTAAGCAACCGTATGATGATTCTTGGGTTTCTCATGTTAAGGACATATCGAATAGTAATTTGACGGAGTTTTATTTTGATGATGATGGGGTTTTGTGTTTTAAGGGTCGAATAGTGGTGCCAGATGGTGTGGAGTTGAGGCATACTATTCTGACTGAAGCACATTCTAGTCCTTTTGCTATGCATCCCGGTAGTACCAAGATATATCATGATTTAAAGGTAGCGTACTATTAGAATAGTTTGAAAAAGGATATGGTGGAATTTGTTTCTAAGTGCATGGTGTGTTAGCGGGTTAAGGCTGAACATCAGTTTCTATCCAGGTTGTTGTAACCATTGAGAATTCTGGAATGGAAATATGAGAGAATCACCATAGATTTTGTGTCAGGGTTGTCATTGACAACGACTAAAAAGGATTCCTTTTGGGTGATTATTGATTGGTTTACAAAGTGTGCACATTTCCTGTCAGTGCATGTGACGTATACCTTGGACAAGTTGGCGAACTTGTATATCGTTGAGATTGTGCGGTTGCACAGAGTACCTAAGTCCATTGTTTCGGATAGAGTCCGAAGTTTGCAGCAAGGTTTTGAGAGTGTTTGCATCGGGCTTTGGGGTATGAGGTTGAGATTCAGAAGCGCGTATCATCCTCAGACGGATGGACAATCTAAGCGTGTTATCTAGGATTTAGAGGATATGTTGATGTGTTGTATCATGGAGTTCCAAGGAACCTGGGAGAATCATTTACCTTTGGTTGAGTTTGCTTATAACAATAGCTATCAGGCAATTATACAGATGGCATCGTATGAGGCATTGTATGGCTGGAGGTGTCGTACGCCTTTGTGTTGGGCTAAGGTAAGGGAAAAGTGTGTTTCCTTACTGGAAGTGTTGAAAGACATGGATAAGAAGGTAAAGCTTGTGTGTGATCACTTGAAAGAGGCCGCGGATCGGCAAAAATCTTACACGGATTTGAAGCGTAGGAGATTGAATATGCGGTTTGGACATAAGGGTAAGCTTAGTCCGAGGTTTATTGAACCATATGAGATTGTGGAGCGTGTTGATCTTGTGGCTTATCGGTTGAGGTTGCCTCTCTAGCTGGAGAAAATACATGATGTGTTTAATTTATCTATGTTGCGGAGGTATCGGTCAGATCCCTTGCATGTTATGCCGTAGAGCATTTTGAGTTGAGGCCGGACTGATCTTATGTTGGGGAGGTAGTGGAAATCCTTGATTCCGGCATTAGTTCTTCGTGGCAAGACGATTGAGCTTATTAAGGTTTTGTGGCGACATCGTGGTGTTAAGGAAGCCACTTGGGGAAAGCGAGGCGGACATATTGGAGCAATTTCCGCATTTGTTTCCTCTAGGTAAAATTTGAGGATGAAATTTCTTAAGTGGGGGAGAGTTGTAGCGTATCAGTTTTGGGTCTAGTTGTTTTGGGCTTCGTTTTAAGGGTCCGATGGACCGGTATTAAATATTCTAGTTAGTTTCGGGATTAAATCAGATTAAATATTTTTAAAGGTGATAAAAATATGGAAAAATGTTCTAAAATAATTATTTTATATATTAATGATTTTGGTGAAATCAATTTTGGAAAACAAGTTTTGGAAATCAGACATTTTGGACTAGTGACTAAAATGTAAACTTTGAAAACTATTTTTATTGATTGTTTTGTAAAAGGGTCAAAACTTTGAATCTCTAAGGAGCTATTTGGCCAAAGTCTAATGTTAGACTTTATCCATTAATTTGCTTTTTTTAAAGTGGTTTTGGAAAATATAAATAGGTTGGAGAGAATTAATTTGATAATTAATTCTTTAAACAAAAATCACGTAACTGTTTTTTCAAAGTCTTTTCTCTCAAAATTTCTCCAGCCAAACACCATTATCTTCTTCTAAATCTTAAGGTAAAATCATGTTTTCCTTAATCCTTTTATGAACAAATGACTTATTGTTAATTGTTTATCAAAACTTTATTGTTTTAACTTTGCTATCTCATGTAAATTCATCCAATTAGGGGAGAGAGGTAATGTTCGTTCTTGCCCTCTAATGAAAGGTTCTTTACTGAAATTCCCAAGTTATTGATCTTTTACAATTGTTTTATAATTTGTTTTAATAGTTTAATTAAGGAAAATTGCTTTAATTGTGTTTTGATTGATGAAATTAATAGATCTTCATTTTGGATATGTTTTACTGGGTTCTTGATCTGATTAGAATGTGTTTTTAATGTTTAATAATGTTAATAGCTTGGTTCTAACATTGTGATCCCGAAACTAGTTGAATCTCTAATGTTTAGGATTGATAGTTAAGGGTTTTGGTGATGTTAATGGAGTTTAATCATTGCTGGAAGTAAAAGGATGTTGTAAAGGTGTTTTTAGATGTTAATTGATGAAGTTTGATGTATCAAATCGTTATATTGTGGCTGGATTAAGATTGGAAGGTGTTTGAGGTTGATTTCGATGAGTTTCAGATGGTTTTTGAGTGTGCAACTTGTGAGTTGCGGTAATTGCTTTGAGGCAGTGGTTTGGATGCATTTTGAAGCATATTTTCCTCTGTTTTTGCGTGGCTAAAATAGGGGATAATCAAGGCAAAGTAGCTTAATGTGGATCGTGGGTTGCCAGGCAAGGTTTGGGATATCATGCAGTTTTACTAGGCATGGTATGAGTTGCGGTGGAGGTGAGTACATCATGACAATATGTGTATGGATAGTGGTTGACTATCCAAGGTAAAGGGTTGTGTACCCGGGGTCACAATAATTGCCAATATATGAAAGTTCATGTGTTAAACCTATTTTATAATGCTTTGGGATTTAAGCATGGTAATATGATTTAATGCTTTGGGATTTAAGCATGTGAATTGTAAACGATTTTTGCATATGGTCAATATGCATGTTTGGATTTGGAATCAATGAAAATGCTTTGGTTGTTAAGCATAGGATTTATATATGATGTTGCATAAGGATCGTTATGCATATTTTGGTTGGAAACAATGAAAATGCTTTGGTTATTAAGCATGTTTTGAAAGCAAGTGGTTTTGGTTTTCAAATGGTTTTAAATGCATCGTTGTCTTCATGAGCATTCTCACTAGGCATTTGTGCTTACGCTCTCTTTTCTAAATGATGTAGAGCACTAGATTTTGGATCAGCACTGCCAAGGCAAAAGACAATCCAAGACCTATATTATCTTTGAGTATTAAACTCAGTGTTACTTTCGGTTAATAATGCAATGTGTTCGCCATATTTTGAGGGATTTGTAATGATGTATTACCATGGTTTTGTTGTGCTTACATGTTGTGTTTTGATGATCATTTGATGGACGAGAAGCATGTTGGTTGAGCCATGCTAGTATGTGACGTTACTAGGAGATACCCTGGATTGCATCTAGCTTTTTTTGGTTTGTTTCAATGCTTTTATGATATTAGCATGTTTTGATCGATGCTAGGGAGGTATTGGTTTGTTGACCAAGTGGTTAATTGCCTTATGTTGGATATTGGTATGTGAGTTTCTTAATTTTAGGGAGCATGCCTCTAGACTTGAGATTCGTGTAGATTGCCATGATATGTTGATGAAACTGTAATATTATGATTATGATCGATCCTTGGTAATGTTGTATGAATGTTAGAAGCATGTTTTAGTGTTTTGGAATCCATAAATGTATGTTAAACCAACAAATTTGAACATTGCAGGCTAGGGCGTTTTGATACGCGTGAGACCATATCAATACAGGTCAATGTTTTTAGGCATAGTATATTGATATGCGTAAGATTGTATCGATACAAGCCAGTGTTTTCAGGCATAGCGTATCGATACGCGTAAGCTGAGAATTGTATCGATACATGTTTGAACTATTGTAATCTAGAATTTTGAAATTGCACAGGTGTACCGATACACTTGCCCATCTATCGATACAGGTAGCTGTTAATTCAGTTAAAGTGTGTTTTAAAGGTTATGTTTTCTTACGTTTTAGTCCCTAAATGTTGTAGATGCAATTAAATGGGTTTGAATGGTCGGTTTGAGCTGAGAATTGGCATGCAAGCATGTAATCTAACTAATTGAGGATTGGTAACCCTAATTTTAGTAATTGTCCTTTAATTTAATAGATTTATGTTTTGGTCCCTAAAATGTATGGTATACAATTGGTTTCCTTTTTGAGGTCCGTTTCCTCTGTATCTTCACCCGCTGCAAGCATGATCACTTAGGATTAATAATATGCATCTAGACAAGATAAAAGAAAAAAATAGACCAGTTTTCATAATCTTTCTCTGTTTTGCTTCGGTAAACCTAATGTAGCTCGCTAGGTTCGGTCAGGCATCTTAGTTGGGTCGAGGGGGTTACATTATACCTTCGAGGCCTTGGCAAGGAGAGCGTCACCCTGATGAGTTCGTGAAACCCATATTTGTATGCTTTAACCTTGGAAACCAAGGATGAACCTCAGTTGCTCAAAATTGATATTGTGTGTGAATTCCCCAATGACTTTCCTGATGAACTTTTGGGTTTACCTTCGACCCGTGAGGTTGAATTCGACAACAAAGTGTAACCTGGAACGGCCCCAGTTACCATTGCACCTTACCGCATAACTGCAGTTAAGCTTAAGGAGTTAAACGCTCAGATTCAAGATCTACTCGACTAGGGTTTCATTCGACCGAGTTATTTACCTTGGGGAGCTCCAGTCCTCTTCATGAAGAAAAATGATGGATCCATGAGGTTTTGTATTGATTAGCGGTAATTAAATAAGGTGACCATCAAAAACAAGTATCCCCTACCGAGAATTGATGAGGTGTTCGATCAGCTTAAGGATGCCGCCGTGTTTTTTAAGATCGATCTAAGGTCAGGGTACTATCAAATGAGAGTTAAGGAATGTGATGTACCCAAGACTGTCTTTCGTACTAGGTACGTGCATTGTGAATTCTTGGTGAAGCCATTTGGGCTAACCAATGAACCGGCAGCCTTTATGGACTTGATGAACTACGTTCTTAGACCTTATCTGGATAAATTTGTAGTAGTGTTCATCGACTACATATTGATCTATTCCCAGAATACTGCAGAACATCGAAACCATCTTCGAATTGTGCTACAAACACTGCAAGAGAAGCATCTGTTTGCTAAATTCTCCAAGTGTGAGTTCTAGCTCACCGAAGTTGCCTTCATTGGGCACATTGTATCGGCTTCGGGCATCCAAGTAGATTCGAAGAAAATCCAAGCTATCTTAGATTGGAACCCACCAAAGAACATCGAAGAAATAAGAAGCTTCCTTGTTCTAGCAGGCTATTACCGAATATCGAGAAGGGATTTTCCATGATAGCAGCTCCATTGACAAAGTTATTGAGAAAATACACTCATTTTGTTTGGACCAAGGAACAACAACGAACCTTTGATCAGCTAAAGCTAGTTTTGACTCAAGCACCCGTCCTAACCTAACCTGAGTCTGGTAAAAACTACACAGTTTATAGTGATGCATCGCATCTTGGTTTAGGATGTGTTCTTATGCAAGAGGGCAAGGTCATGGCTTATGCATCTCGACAACTTAAGCCACATGAGTTGAATTGCCCTACTCGCGATATAGAATTGGTTGCAGTGGTCTTTGCTTTGAAAATCTAGAGGCATTATCTCTACGGAGAGAAGTGATATCTCTTCACCGACTATAAAAGTCTCAAGTATCTTCTAACACAAAAGGTGTTAAATCTTCGACAACGGAGCTGGATGGAACTCCTTAAAGACTATGTTATAGTCATTGACTATCATCCAGCCAAGGACAACGTTGTAGCTGATGCACTCAGCCGCAAACCTCAACCTGGTAAGTATTGTCATTGACCATTGAATCCTATATTGTTATTGAATCAAACTCATTGAATAATCATTGTGTTGTATCCCCTCGTGCTATTAATGCTCACTTTTGACTTCAGAAACATCGTTGCCTAGTAGCTAATGTAACGACCCAGATTTATCGAGTTAACACTGGACGTTGACCTAGGTCTTGGACCAATACGTCGGGCTGAGATGTTGGGCCATTATGGGCCTCCGTGCGTTGTTAGGCGTGCTTGGTGGTTTGGGCTTGGCTTATGTTGGGTTTTGAGGAAGGGCATTATGGTAAAACCATAAATAGGGGACAAAGGCTGGTAGAACCTTAACATTTTATGCAGAAAATGAAGGTGATGATATCACCTTGGCTCCCTTGTCCTCCTCTCCCAAAAACCCTCTCTTTTCTCCTACCCAAGGACCAAAAGAAAAGATGAAAGCTTAATGTTGAAGAGTGTGAATCTCGGATTGGTGATCAAGAGAGTTTTGATCAGCAAGCAAGGATCTATCATTCAAGGTAAATATCTCCTAGTTTGGTGGAAGTTGGGTTTGAAGCTTGGAGCAAGGAAGAAGAGGAGGAAGAAGCTTGGTTGCTACCTTAGTTCGTGAATTCTTGCTAAAGGTCAGTACATCTCTGACTCCTACGTTTCATGAGCCTCATAAGATGATTGCCTTGCTTGGTTTTATGTTTATGGGTTGCATAGTTAGGGTTCTTGAGCTTTAAACCCCTCTAATGGTAAATCACATTTTGGGAGTTGATAATGGGTAAAATTGGTAGAAAATCACCTAATATACTCCAAATAACTTGTAGGAAAGATTTGAGACTTATTCATAGGGGTTAAGGGTGGGATTGGTGTAATCCCGGTACGCCTTCTCGTTTATCAATACCCCTCACTCAAATAGAAATCTAGTAGCGCTTAGGCGTATCGGTACGCAAGGGGCGTACCAGTACGCACTGTTACATTACCTGGAAAAGCTTTGACTACCGGTACAGTATGTACCATATCGGTACGTCCTTAGGATGAACTCCTTCGAATCTAGTAGGGGTACCGGTACCCATTAAGGAGTATCGGTACGCGATGTTGATTGCCTATGAGAGGCTTCGCGTACCGGTACGCGAAGGGTGGAGTACCAGTACGGGATTGGATCGGTACGGGGCGATCCCAGTATCGATATTGAGTACCGATATGGGGTAAAAGCATATCGGTACAGCTTATGGTCTAACTCTATCGAACCTAGTTAGGGTATCGGTACTCATGGGGGAGTATCGATACTAGGAGGGCGGTACCAATACTCACATTGGAGTACCAATACTTGCTGGGCAATCTACCAAATAAAGTTGAGTTCACGTTCGAGGGTTCTATAATTCATGGTAAAGGATTCGATAGGTCCTTAAAGGTATAAAGTAAACTCTAAAACTAAGAAACCGAGGTTAGCAACCCGTATGTGGATTAAGGTCTAATGGCTTAGTAATAGTTGGATAAGTTGCTTGGTTTGGTAATCCATAGGGGTCCATGGTGGATCAGTTATTGCTACGAGGTAGCTTGGGGTCCTTGTTGTGTGCTGAAGGGGCGCCCATGTAGGCTTGTTTCCGTGAGTAATAAGATAATCTAACGATAAAGGCGTAAATGAATCCTAAAGGCAAATAATAAATAGTGGAACAAACGAGTCATGCCTTGGGGCATTGGTAATGGTTGTCTGGATGCCTTTATCTCTCAGTGAGATATATTGATGCTCGGGAGAGCATGTGGTATCGTATGAGTCTTGGTTAGGAATCTGGATGTCCTAGAGTCAGTGCAAGGGAACTTAAATAAGGGGATGGGTACTCCGAGCTATGTGATCGAGTACATCCGACGTATCCACAGGCTATGTGATCTAGATGTGGTCCGAAACCTATCCTTGGGCTATGTGATCAGGATATAGAAATACAACTCAAAGGGATATGTGATCTAGAGTAACTCGATGGGCTATGTGATCTCGAGTAATCTTGTTTGGCTATGTGATTGCAGGATAAGACTGTTTGTGGCTATTGTGATCCAAGTATGTCTAGGACGTATCTCTGCCTATAGTGATCCGGATATAATCCTTACCTGATGGCTATGTGATCACGGGTAACCCGACGGCTGTTTGAGGCACGGGAAAATAGTAGGGCTTCGTTGGCCATTAAGGAATGTATGTTATTTACGTTTTTGTATGGATAAACGATATTGACTAGTTACCCTTAGGCTGTGTGATCAGGGTAGGGTTGTTACTCGATGGGCTATGTGATCTCTGGTACGAGTTGTATTACCCTTAGGATTTGAGATCAGGGTATGAGATGTAACTCGATGGGCTTTGTGATCTCGGGTATAGGCTAGATAACCATTGGGCTATGTGATCAAGGTATCGGACGTAATTCAGTGGTTGGTGGGACCTCGTGCACGGTAAGCCTGGGATGGCTTGGTAGACTTCTTACATAATAGTGGTATCTTGAGACAGTGGTAAGCTCTAGGTAGGATAGGCTAGAAGATGATCCTTAGATGTGGAGAAAACTTTCTGTGCACTCTTGAATATATTATCATGCATGCTTGTTTTATGATATTCATGAATTGCGGTAGAGTAGAAATGTACCATTGAACTTTGTTAGCTCAGCGTGCGGAATTGTGGTTTCTTCCGTACGTAGGTTGACATGTTGCGTTTAGAGGAGCACATCGAGGATGATTTTCCAGCATCGAGCCAATCTTAGAGTACAGTACTTGATGTTTAGCTTGGACTGGTTGTATTCATAGGACCTTACCACAGTCGAGTCTGTATTTTATTCTAATTTACTGTATTTGGTCAAACGGAGTATTTTAATTGGAACTTATGTTTTAGAAACCCCTTTTAATATTATTATATACGTAGATTTTACGATAATGGATTATTTTGAGAATTCCTAACTTGTGGTTTTAAATAAGAAATTTTGATGGGTCAATTTTGGGTGACTCAAAAGTGATGCTCTATATCTGGGACGAAATTAGGGTGTTATAGATAAACTCCAAGTTTAGTCTAGTATTATATCGAGAATTAAAGCTTTGCAGGATCAAGATCCTCAACTATAGCCCCTTGTTTCCAAACTGCAAAGTGGGGATGAATCTTACTTCATAATTAATTTTGAAGGTCTTTTGTGCTACTGTGATCAGGTTTGCATACCCAACGATGAATCCCTCCGTATCGATATTGTAAAGGAAGCTCATTCAAGCTCTTTCTCTATACACCTGGGTTCAGTGAAGATGTACAAGGACCTCCAAGAACTGTATTGGTGGCCAGGCATGAAACAAGCCGTAGTTGATTTCGTGTCTAAGTCCCTTACGTGTCAGCATGTCAAGGCTGAGCATCGTGTTCCTACCGGCCTATTACAACCTATCGATTTACCGTTGTGGAAGTGGGAGAAAATCACAATGGACTTTGTTAGTGTTTTGCCTTTAACTCCCACCAAACATGATGCCATATGGTCATTGTAGACCGTTTCACCAAGTCAGCACACTTCTTACCAGTTAGGATGGAGTACGATTTTCCAAAGCTAGCTGACTTGTATATCAAGGAAGTTGTGAGACTTCACGGAATGCCAAAGTATATCATCTCTGATCGAGACCCACATTTTCCTTCTCGATTCTAGAGATCATTACAGGGTGCTCTGGGTACCAGAGTTAACCTTAGTACTGCATTTCATCCTCAGTCCGACGGCCAATCAGAAATGGTAATCCAGATTCTGGAAGACATGCTTCGAGCATGTATCATCGACTTTTGTGGATCTTAGGAGAAATCCCTATCTCTTATCGAGTTTGCCTTCAACAACAACTATCAAGCTTCCATCGGAATGGCACCTTTTTAGGCGTTGTATGGAAGATGTTGCAAGACTCCTCTGTGTTGGTTTGAACTAAGCGAAGGCAAGATGTTGGGCCCTGACCTACTTCGGGAAATTGAGGAATGGGTTACCATCATCCATGATCACCTGAAGGTAGCCTTTGACCGACAAAAGGCCTATGCTAACCTGAAGTAAAGGGATAGCCAATACGAGGTTGGTGAAAAAGCCTTCATTAAAGTATCACCGTGGAAAACGATTTTGAGGTTTGGTAAGAAAGGGAAGCTGAGTCCCCGATTCATTGGACCCTTTGAGGTTATTGAAAAAGTTGGCCCGGTTGCATACCGTTTAGCATTGCCCTCAGAATTAAGCAGGATTGATGATGTCTTTCATGTGTCCATGCTTCGCAAGTACCGATTTGACCATTCGCATATCATTGAACTAGAGTCTATACATATCCAACCCGATTTGACCTACGAGGAAGAACCAGTACGGTTCTAGCAAGCGAAGTCAAGAGGCTTCGTAATAAATCTATGCCTTTAGTCAAAGTGCTCTAGAGGAGCCATTCAGTGGAAGAAGCCACTTGGGAACTGGAAGAGTCGATGAAGAAGAAGTACGCTCATCTCTTCAGTTCGAATGAAAATTTGAGGACAATTTTTTTATAAAGGGGAGAGTTGTAACACCCCAAAAACCGGTCTAGTCAGAATTAGGTTCCGGTGATCGAAAATTTTGTATTAGTTTGGTCCAATTAATGTAATGACTCTAATTTTGTACTCAATTGCATTGTAATAAACTTCAATCGATTCTATTTATTGATCTTGGACCTTTTTGGAAGAATTGAAAGTCATTTAGTGACTAATTTATGAAAATTAAAAGTTTAGGGGTAAAAGTGCAAACTTGGAAAAGTTGAAGGACCACTATCGTAATTATATCATTTCGAGGTGTGAGTCACCTCCTTGCTTGGCTTTATTTACATGAAAATGGTGGACTGTTGTCATAAAAGATGACAATTTCCCCTAATTTATACCAAGCTAAGTGTTGGAGGAAGGGCCATCATCTCCATCGAAGGTTAGGTGTAAGGGGATTGTCATCCGAGAGCCGTAGTAGCTTCGTATTTTGAGGTGAGTATAGTCGGAGTCTCAAGATTAGGCTAGGTGCCTTTCCCGATTTCATTTTCATTGAATATATTATTTCAAACATTGATAATAAGGTCTTTGCATCGAACACCTTTGGAGGGTGTATTGGTAAGCTTCGGTAAGCTTCCTTATTGAACTATTGAAACATTGAGTATCAATTATTGTCATTGAACATTGAATATTGTCATTGAATCATGGAGCATCGAACATTGTCATTGAATTATAGAGTATTGATTATTGTCATTAAATCATTGAATATTGACCATTGAACTTTTACCATTGTCATTGAATTATTGAACATACTATTATTAGCCAACTATTGTTATCGAACTCATCGGATCATTGAAATGGACATAAGGGTCAACATATTGTTATTGAATCATTGAACGTATTGATATTGATAATATATTGAATATTGGCCTAAATTACTAGACCTATGATTCAGTGGACAATGGATACAATTGGCATGCCATAGGATTTATGAGCTTATTGGTACGGTGGACTACAACCTTTATATTGGAGAGGCGGAGGGATATTGTGTTGGTCAGTTGGCGAGGCGGGGGGATTAGACAGACAATTATTGATTTGGCGAGGCGTAGGAAGCCACATATCCACTATCTTGATCGATCCAAGGGTTATTATTGATCTATATGGATTATTGATATTGAATAAAAGAAACAACGATATTGAACTTATTGCATTGATATTGAACACTGATGAAATGTCATGAAAATATTGCATGCATTTGACTGCATATTGTATTTTTGGTATTATTGTGACTACCTCACTAGGAAAAGTATGCCTAATGCATTCATCTTTATGCATTTCAGGTTAAGCAAAGTGGTCGTGAGATCAGACAACCTTTTTGAAGATTTTGGCAAGTCTTACAAGGGTGAATGTAATGTATACTTCCCTTGCATACTCCTAGAATGGTGGCATAGTTGTTGTAATAGTCACTTGTATGCTTTTTGATATGTGTATGTTATGCATGTTACGAGAATGCTTAAATAGGCCTAAAATGACTTTTGGTAAAGGCTTAATTTAGTAAAAAATGGCTTAAGTGACTAAAAAGTAAAAACTTAGTAAACAGATTCATATGATCATGAAATTTGGCACGCTAGTAGATTATGTTGATATTAATTTACTGGTAAAATCTAATTGCATTTGGACATTGTTTTATATGTTAAATTTGATAAAAAAAATAGATAAAATCTGTCATTATAGTGCAGGGTGTATCGATACGGGTGATGGCGTATCGATACAGGTAAGCATATTTGGACATAGTCAATGTCGGTCAATAGAGCGTATCAATACGTCAAAGGGTGTACAGATACGAAAAGTCAACACTAGAATCTAAAAATTAAATACATCGATACGGTATTGAGGGCGTATCAAAACGGGGCAACTTGGTTAAATCGTACCGATATGAGTATTGTTCGTTGGTTTCTGATAAGTATAAAATGTGTATTGCATATCGATACTGGTAGACACAGTATCAAAACAGACTCCTTGAACCTTAACCGTTTTAACGGTCATGACACATGCGTATTGGTACAGCCACTCGTGTACCGATACCACTATAGGTAAATCTATTAATAGTTAATTAGAATAGGTTTAAAACATTGTATATTGGTCACTAAACATTGTATAGTTAAATTGAAGAGGTAATTGGACTCTGAATAACATGAAAATTTGTATGATCCTTGTATATATGTTGGATTTCATTATAGTAAGGTTAAATTCAAAAAAAGGCCTCTAAAATACTAAAATTATAGGTTAGTCCCTAAAACTTGTAAAAATTAAAATTGGTCATGAGATGATTAACATATCTTCGTACTGAGTTATCAAAAATATAGTGTCGTTATTGCATTGTGCTAAAGCATAACAACATTAAATTATTGAATATTGATTGCACCAAATACCGTTATTGTTCCGGTAACACCTTCCGACCCGGTTCTCGACCAGGCCGGGAACGGGGTGTTACAATAGCCCTCTAAACTTCCAAAACAGTCATTTAAATTAGCTTATTTCAGCAAAACAGTCCAACATGCAAGTATACATTATACTCACATTGAAAAATATCTTATATTTTTCGTATTTAGGTAAAACAGTCCATTACACATATATATACACTTACATACACATCAAAAGCAGTCCATATGCTTTGATATTTATACAAAACTGTCCAACTAAACATGTATACACAATTACACATCAAAAATAGTCTATATGCTTTCATGTTCAGACAAAACTGTCCAACTAAACATGTATACACAATTACGCATCCAAAACAGTCCATATGCTTTCATGTTTATACAAAACTGTCCAATTGAACATGTATACATATATATATATTCATCAAAATAGTCCACATATTTTCATATATACTCAAAACTGTCCAGTTATACGTGTATACATATAAACACATAAAAAACAGTCCACATACTTTCACATATATTCAAAGTTGTCCAGTTATACATGTATACATATAAACACATAAAAAATAGTCCACATACTTTCATATATATTCAAAACTATCCAGTTATACATGTATACATATAAACACATCAAAAACAGTCCACATACTTTCATAGATATTCAAAACTGTCCAGTTATACATGTATACAAATAAACACATCAAAAACAGTCCCTTAACATTTAAATCTACAACAAAACAGCCCCTAAATACTTCACATAACAATCCCCTGTTTTTAATTTATTCAAATCAGCCCCCTGAGTTCATCAAAACAGTTCAGTTTTCATATAAACACATATATACATTTCAAACAGTCCAACATGTTCATATATATACAAGGCAATACAACTACTTATATATACTTACATACATGCTCAAATCAATCCATTTGAAATTCAAAATTAGTTCTTAATTATTTACAAACAAATCCCCTATTTTAAATTACTTAAAACAGTCCCAAATTCAAGCTATAAAAACGGCCCCCTAAACTGTTTTACAAACAGTTCAAATCAGTTTCCAAATCCTACATAACAATCCCAATATTTATACTTTCACACATATACTTACAAACAGCCAGCTAACTTAAATATCTAAGCAAAAATTCATCCAAAATATGAAGAAGGTACAAGTGATTACCTTCTCCCAAAGTCTTTTTCGAAAATAATCTACACTTGAGTTAGCATAGACCAATTCCAAGCTTTCTCTCACTACCTTCTCTAGTTCGATCATGGAGGAAAGGAAGGGAAGAAAAAGATGAGATATTTTTTTGTTCATCTTCACTGTCCTACTAATTGTAGTGAGTCATCCCTTCCCCCACACTTGTTATCATGATCAATTTACAAGTGTACAAGTCCTTGGATTTTTAGTTTGATTAACAAGCAACTCTCTAATTTAAGAATAATTCGGTTTCATCATTTTACAAATGGCTATTCATTCTCATTTTGTTACAATTTACTCCTAACATCACTTACTTATTCTGATAGGTGACAACTACATTGAAATTAAATTGTGATTAAGGTGTTACATACTTCTAAGCCAATGTTTGGGGTGTTACAAGAATGAACCTTACATCTAATGGATGAATTTCCTCTCAATTGGATATTTTTCTCTTGAAGAAATGGAAATCAATGAGATTTGGAAAAACAAAATTGAAGAATCAATTTAGAAATCATAAGTTCAATAAATCAAGAGCATTATGGTTGAAATATTTGATGAAAAAGAGAGTGTTTGGCTGGAGAAATTTTAAGAGAAAATTTGAGAGAAAGAAAGTTACGTCAAAGTAGTTTTTAGGAAAAATAACCATCTTTCCTTATCTAAATCCTTTTTAATCTTTAATTAAACCTTATTAAAATAATCCCAATTGAGAGAAAAGCCTTATAAAGCATTTAGGTAAAATATCTCCTTAAAGATTCTAAGTTTTGACCACTTTTCAAAACAGTCACTAAAATTAGTTTTAAAACTTTGCATTTTGGTCACTACGCAAAATGTCCCCTTTCAAGACCCTTTTTTGTAAAATTGATTTCACCCAAATCATTTCCATAATAAATAATTATTTTAGATAATTTTTCCATATTTTTATCCCATCCAAAATTATTTAATCCCATTTAAATCCTGAAAAAAACTTAAATCCACTAATCCGGTCCAACAGACCATCTAACCAATTTGGACAACTCCTAGGTCCAAAATCGGGGCGTTACAAGAACTTCCATAGGAGTAGGTGTTGGAACAAAGAGCACGACAACTCATCCAATGGATTCGTGGGTGAAGGTATATGCAAAGTATAAAGTGCAATTGATCCCACTTAAAAGTACCACTATTGTAATACCCGAATTTTGCTCAGGTATAGTTATGTATATATTATATTTCTCTTAAGTAAAAATAAATATAAATAATAAATAAATAGATAAATGTTTAGTCCATAAATAAATAAAAGTTCATAAAATAGTGTCCATTTATATATATAAAATCGAAAGCCCAATCTCAAGACCAAATTACAAATCTTAAAATTAATTAAAATGTTTCCCACCCTTTTTTAACCCAAGCCAGCCCAAGAAAACCAAATTATAATCTGAAATTTTTTTCTTCCCAAAAAAGAACACGTGGTAGCCCCCTATTGGCCTAAAGAAGAAGCACATGGATTGTGCTTCTTCAGCTCTTCACTAGAACCAGCTGGCCCATGAAGTCATCCTCATGACATGATACGTGACATCATGATCCACTTACCTATAAAAGGAGAGACAAACGTCAAATCATTAATTACGAAGCAATAATTGTAGAATTAAAAAAGAAAGAAATTAAAGGAAGACAGAGACTACCTCGGGAGTTATTTGCCATCAGATTTAAAGGGTTATTGGAGTTTAAGGGATGCTAGAGAAGGAGATTGGATCGCCATCTTCACCGCCATAAGGTATATTCGCTTTCATTCTTTTCATCACCTACAAGAATATAAACAAAAAAAATGTCATTTTTACATTCACACAAACATACACACATACATATATATATATATATATATATATAAACAAAAAGAAATGGATATGAAAATAAAAAATTAGAAAAAAAAAGGTATAGTTGACTGAAAACTTATCTTGCGCGGCGTAGTTGAAAAGGGACTAAGGACGAGTAGAGTATGCTTGATTTTTGGGGGAAATTGGGAGATTCATATAAATCGGGACTATATCTAGGGTTTAGAGTTGAAAAAAAATATTTTTAGTTTTTTAGGGTTCGAACAAAGACCAAAAATTGCTTCACGGCCCCGAAGTTAGGCCTATGGTGGCTGGAGCTAGGTTCATGATGACTGAAATAGGTAGAAGGGTGGTTAGAATTTGGTTTATAATGGTTAGAGAAATTCCATCGGCATAATGGGCGGTGGTTCTCGCCTGAGTTCATCATGTTCTTCATTTTCATGAAGAACACATGATGAACTCAAGCAAAACCATAGTTTTTGATTTGATCTTGAGAAGGTTTTTTGGGAATTAGATGCTTGGGTAGCGAGAGTTTAGAGAAAGGAAGCTCTATCGGTTGGATGAGAGAGAAAGAAAAGTGAAGAAAATGGCAAATTTTTAGGCTAAAAGGGCTTTATATAGCCCGTGCGAAATGCACCATTTTGATGCTGAGTTAATTTTTACTCACGCGTTTTTAAACGAGTCGGATCTTAGATCCGTGCCCTAGTTTCTGGTGCCTCTGGATTTTGGCCTCTAGTTTTAGTTTATATTCAGTTTGGTCCCAAATCAAATAAAATCATAAATTCATCTTTTATTTTATGCAATTTAGTCTTTTTTTCTTTTAATTTTAATTAAATTATTTAATTTAAATGTAATTAAAATTTTATTAATTGATGCATGCTTTTGTTAAAACACGTATTAATTTTTTTGACTAAAATGCCTAGTTTAATTTAAATATTTGTTTTAGAGCCTTAGTTTTAGGATTCTTTAATTAGGATTTCTAATTAAATAATGTGATTAGGATTTAGACACATTGTAGCAAATTAATGAATATTGATTAGGAAATTTGGGAGTTTAAATTTGAGTGGTGTCCTAAAGTAATTGGACATTATTCAACATGAACTCTTTATTTGAATAATCAACATTTATTAGAACCTTAGAAAAGTTTTAATAACGTAGATAAATAATGTAGAGACTTAGTTAGGATTAATTACTTTAATAAATATCATAATTAAATGGTAAGGGAATGTTATCTATAATTTTAAATTTAATTAGGGATGGTACCCTAAAGCAATTGGGTATTATCCTATGTAAAATTTGAAATTAAATAATATTCATAAATACATAATTCATGATTTAGTTAGAGCCTTTTTAAGTTAGTACTTAAAATGAACCATTTAATAATTAAATGCATGCATAAAAAACCTTTTAGAATGAAAATATATTTTTAGAATATAAAAGGCGATACGCTGATCATATAGGAGTGTTTCTAATTATATATTCAAAATAAAAATATATTTTCTATAAAAGGAATATTTTCATTTTAAGTATAAATACAATTAGTAATTAATGTTCAAATTAAATTCGAGCTATTATATTAAAAATGCCAAAATACTACACAAAATTATAGGTACTGATTTTGAGCGTTTGTGGGGTGCTATCCTTCCCCACACATAATCAACTTTTGAACCCCAATTGTAAAATATCTAGTTGTTTTTATAGTGTCTGGTCTACCAAAGTGACAGGTGGTGACTCTATTTTTTATAAAATCAAATTTAAAAGAAAAACCCTAATTCAAAATAAACCGTCCAAGCTATTTAAAAATGGTTTCGACAGCTTGGCAACTTCGCTGGGGTTCACTTCGTGAGTCAGGCCTCAGTTAATTTTGTGTTGCATTTCGGAATTTTAAAATAATATTTTGAATTTAATTTCTTCATTTATTATTAATTGTGTTTATAGGAAAAATAAAAATATGCAGTTTTGGGTAATTTGGTGATATTAATTGTCATTCATGCATAATACTTTTACCTGGGTTTTGTCCTTTAAGTGGGAGTGAGACATTTTCCTACGTGGGTTTTGCACCTCTTTACGAGAATTTTGTCCTTCTTCCGACATACTAACCTTATATTTCTTGGGGTCTTCACCCCTATTATAAGGGAACGTATGCCCTAGATCAGTGTATTGTCGTCTTATTAGAAGGTAACGACAGTTCGAGTACCCAAAGTCTAGATCTTAAACCACATATTGTGAATTTAAGAGACCGCCCCACTAGAGCCATGCAGATAACCATAGTGAAAATTCTTTTCTATGGTTACCTTTGCTTGTTATGTTTTTTAACAAACTAATTTTGTTTATACAATTATTTCACCATACTTACAATTTTTTTGTTTTCCTTCTTTTGTTTCCCTCTATATGTGTCATATCATTGCATCATATTAGAGGTATCGATTCAAGGGAAATTCTAATAGAAGGCAATCATAATGGCTGATGGGATCGATAAACAATAAGAAGATAATACGTCAGTATGAACCTGGTATGAGGAGACATAGTCAATAAAGGGGATAGTGTTCAGGGTGATCATGTGTCTCAAATGATAGGCTACACCATTATAAATTCCAAACAAGATAAGAGTTTACCAAAACTAAAGATAATATGTGATCACTGGGACTCCAATATGAAGAACCATTTGCAACAAGAGAATGGGGACACGGAACTATTGTTAGATGTTCAAGTAGACTGAAAGTTGTTCAGGGTCATGACCGGGTTCTAGAACCCAGCATACAATTGTTTTACCTTTGGAAGTGTGGACATGACACCGACTATTGAAGAGTATGAGGCTTTGTTTCACTGTCCAAAGATTCTGAAAAATAAGGTTTACACTAGACCTTATAACCATCAGAGCTTTAGAAAGAAACTGAAAGTTGTTACGGGAATATACGAGGACGGGTTTAAAGGGAAATTGTCATAGAAAGAGGATAAGGAATGCATAAATTAGAGAGTTCTTCCGGGATTAATTTAAAAAAGCAAGGACCCAACGAGGAAAAGAAGTTTATTTGCTTTGTGCATTTACGAGTAGCCTCGTTCCCAAAAACTTTAGATTGCATTGATCTATCTACGTTAAGGTTGTTTGAATTTTTGGAAAAAATGCATTAATCCAGTACCAGCAATTATAGCAAAGACATTTAGGTACCAAATTATAATCTGAAATTTTTTTCTGCCCAAAAAAGAACACGTGGTAGCCCCCTATTGGCCTAAAGAAGAAGCACATGGATTGTGCTTCTTCAGCTCTTCACTAGAACCAGCTGGCCCATGAAGTCATCCTCATGACATGATACGTGACATCATGATCCACTTACGTATAAAAGGAGAGATAAATGTCAAATCATTAATTACGAAGCAATAATTGTAGAATTAAAAAAGAAAGAAATTAAAGGAAGATAGAGACTACCTCGGGAGTTATTTGCCATCAGATTTAAAGGGTTATTGGAGTTTAAGGGATACTAGAGAAGGAGATTGGATCGCCATCTTCACCGCCATAAGGTATATTCGCTTTCATTCTTTTCATCACCTACAAGAATATAAACAAAAAAAATGTAATTTTTACATTCACACAAACATACACACAGACATACATATATATATATATAAACAAAAAGAAACGGATATGAAAATAAAAAATTAGAAAAAAAGGTATAGTTGACTGAAAACTTATCTTGCGTGGCGTAGTTGAAAAGGGACTAAGGACGAGTAGAGTATGCTTGATTTTTGGGGGAAATTGGGAGATTCATATAAATCGGGACTATATCTAGGGTTTAGAGTTGAAAAAAATTATTTTTAGTTTTTTTAGGGTTCGAACAAAGACCAAAAATTGCTTCACGGCCTCGAAGTTAGGCCTATGGTGGCTGGAGCTAGGTTCATGATGACTGAAATAGGTAGAAGGGTGGTTAGAATTTGGTTTAGGATGGTTACAGAAATTCCATCGGCATAATGGGCGGTGGTTCTCGCCTGAGTTCATCATGTTCTTCATTTTCATGAAGAACACATGATGAACTCAAGCAAAACCATAGTTTTTGATTTGATCTTGAGAAGGTTTTTTGGGAATTAGATGCTTGGGTAGCGAGAGTTTAGAGAAAGGAAGCTCTATCGGTTGGATGAGAGAGAAAGAAAAATGAAGAAAATGGCAAATTTTTAGGCTAAAAGGGCTTTATATAGCCCGTGCGAAATGCACCATTTTGATGCTGAGTTAATTTTTACTCACGCGTTTTTAAACGAGTCGGATCTTAGATCCGTGCCCTAGTTTCTGGTGCCTCTGGATTTTGGCCTCTAGTTTTAGTTTATATTCAGTTTGGTCCCAAATCAAATAAAATCATAAATTCATCTTTTATTTTATGCAATTTAGTCTTTTTTTCTTTTAATTTTAATTAAATTATTTAATTTAAATGTAATTAAAAGTTTATTAATTGATGCATGCTTTTGTTAAAACACGTATTAATTTTTTTGACTAAAATGCCTAGTTTAATTTAAATATTTGTTTTAGAGCCTTAGTTTTAGGATTCGTTAATTAGGATTTCTAATTAAATAATGTGATTAGGATTTAGACAAATTGTAGCAAATTAATGAATATTGATTAGGAAATTTGGGAGTTTAAATTTGAATGGTGTCCTAAAGTAATTGGACATTATTCAACATGAACTCTTTATTTGAATCATCAACATTTATTAGAACCTTAGAAATGTTTTAATAACGTAGGTAAATAATGTAGAGTCTTAGTTAGGATTAATTACTTTAATAAATATCATAATTAAATGGTAAGGGAATGTTATCTATAATTTTTGAATTTAATTAGGTATGGTACCCTAAAGCAATCGGGTATTATCCTATGTAAAATTTGAAATTAAATAATATTCATAAATACATAAATCATTATTTAGTTAGAGCCTTTTTAAGTTAGTACTTAAAATGAACCATTTAATAATTAAATGCATGCATAAAAAACCTTTTAGAATGAAAATATATTTTTAGAATATAAAAGGCGATACGCTGATCATATAGGAGTGTTTCTAATTATATATTCAAAATAAAAATATATTTTCTATAAAAGGAATATTTTAATTTTAAGTATAAATACAATTAGTAATTAATGTTCAAATTAAATTCGAGCTATTATATTAAAAATGCCAAAATACTACACAAAATTATAGGTACCGATTTTGAGCTTTTGTGGGGTGCTATCCTTCCCCACACATAATCAACTTTTAAACCCCAATTGTAAAATCTCTAGTTGTTTTTATAGTGTCTGGTCTACCAAAGTGACAGGTGGTGACTCTATTTTTTTATAAAATCAAATTTAAAAGAAAAACCCTAATTCAAAATAAACCGTCCAAGCTATTTAAAAATGGTTTCGACAGCTTGGCAACTTCGCTGGGGTTCACTTCGTGAGTCAGGCCTCAGTTAATTTTGTGTTGCATTTTGGCATTTTAAAATAATATTTTGAATTTAATTTCTTCATTAATTATTAATTGTGTTTATAGGAAAAATAAAAATATGCAGTTTTGGGTAATTTGGTGATATTAATTGTCATTCATGCATAATATTTTTACCTGGGTTTTGTCCTTTAAGTGGGAGTGAGACATTTTCCTACGTGGGTTTTGCACCTCTTTACGAGAATTTTGTCCTTCTTCTGACATACTAACCTTATATTTCTTGGGGTCTTCACCCCTATTATAAAGGAACGTATTCCCTAGATCAGTGTATTATCGTCTTATTAGAAGGTAACGACAGTTCGAGTACCCAAAGTCTAGATCTTAAACCACATATTGTGAATTTAAGAGACCGTCCCACTAGAGCCACGCAGATAACCATAGTGAAAATTCTTTTCTCTGGTTACCTTTTCTTGTTATGTTTTTTAACAAACTAATTTTGTTTATACAATTATTTCACCATACTTACAATTTTTTTTGTTTTCCTTCTTTTGTTTCCCTCTATATGTGTCATATCATTGCATCATATTAGAGGTATCGATTCAAGGGAAATTCTAATAGAAGGCAATCATAATGGCTGATGGGATCGATAAACAATAAGAAGATAATACGTCAATATGAACTTGGTCTGAGGAGACATAGTCAATAAAGGGGATAATGTTTAGGGTGATCATGTGTCTCAAATGATAGGCTACACCAGTATAAATTCTAAACAAAATAAGAGTTTACCAAAACTGAAGATAATATGTGATCACTGGGACTCCAATATGAAGAACCATTTGCAACAAGAGTATGGGGACACGAAACTATTGTTAGATGTTCAAGTAGACTGAAAGTTGTTCAGGGTCATGACCGGGTTCTAGAACCCAGCATACAACTGTTTTACCTTTGGAAGTGTGGACATGACACCGACTATTGAAGAGTATGAGGCTTTGTTGCACTGTCCAAAGATTCAGAAAAACAAGGTTTACACTAGACCTTATAACTATCAGAGCTTTAGAAAGAAACTGAAAGTTGTTACGGGAATATACGAGGACGGGTTTAAAGGGAAATTGTCATAGAAAGAGGATAAGGAATGCATAAATTAGAGAGTTCTTCCGGGATTAATTTAAAAAAGCAAGGACCCAACGAGGAAAAGAAGTTGATTTGCTTTGTGCATTTACGAGTAGCCTCGTTCCCAAAAACTTTAGATTGCATTGATCTATCTACGTTAAGGTTGTTTGAATTTTTGGAAAAAAATGCATTAATCCAGTACCAGCAATTATAGCAGAGACATTTAGGTACCAAATTATAATCTGAAATATTTTTCTGCCCAAAAAAGAACACGTGGTAGCCCCCTATTGGCCTAAAGAAGAAGCACATGGATTGTGCTTCTTCAGCTCTTCACTAGAACCAGCTGGCCCATGAAGTCATCCTCATGACATGATACGTGACATCATGATCCACTTACCTATAAAAGGAGAGACAAACGTCAAATCATTAATTGCGAAGCAATAATTGTAGAATTAAAAAAGAAAGAAATTAAAGGAAGATATAGACTACCTCGGGAGTTATTTGCCATCAGATTTAAAGGGTTATTGGAGTTTAAGGGATGCTAGAGAAGGAGATTGGATCGCCATCTTCACCGCCATAAGGTATATTCGCTTTCATTCTTTTCATCACCTACAAGAATATAAACAAAAAAAAAATCATTTTTACATTCACACAAACATACACACAGACATATATATATATATAAACAAAAAGAAACAGATATGAAAATAAAAAATTAGAAAAAAAGGTATAGTTGACTAAAAATTTACCTTGCGTGGCGTAGTTGAAAAGGGACTAAGGACGAGTAGAGTATGCTTGATTTTTGGGGGAAATTAGGAGATTCATATAAATCGGGACTATATCTAGGGTTTAGAGTTGAAAAAAATTATTTTTAGTTTTTTTAGGGTTAGAACAAAGACCAAAAATTGCTTCACGGCCCCGAAGTTAGGCCTATGGTGGCTGGAGCTAGGTTCATGATGACTGAAATGGGTAGAAGGGTGGTTAGAATTTGGTTTAGGATGGTTAGAGAAATTCCATCGGCATAATGGGCGGTGGTTCTCGCCTGAGTTCATCATGTTCTTCATTTTCATGAAGAACACATGATGAACTCAAGCAAAACCATAGTTTTTGATTTGATCTTGAGAAGGTTTTTTGGGAATTAGATGCTTGGGTAGCGAGAGTTTAGAGAAAGGAAGCTCTATCGGTTGGATGAAAGAGAAAGAAAAGTGAAGAAAATGGCAAATTTTTAGGCTAAAAGGGCTTTATATAGCCCGTGCGAAATGCACCATTTTGATGCTGAGTTAATTTTTACTCACGCGTTTTTAAACGAGTCGGATCTTAGATCCGTGCCCTAGTTTCTGGTGCCTCTGGATTTTGGCCTCTAGTTTTAGTTTATATTCAGTTTGGTCCCAAATCAAATAAAATCATAAATTCATCTTTTATTTTATGCAATTTAGTCTTTTTTTCTTTTAATTTTAATTAAATTATTTAATTTAAATGTAATTAAAAGTTTATTAATTGATGCATGCTTTTGTTAAAACACGTATTAATTTTTTTGACTAAAATGCCTAGTTTAATTTAAATATTTGTTTTAGAGCCTTAGTTTTAGGATTTTTTAATTAGGATTTCTAATTAAATAATGTGATTAGGATTTAGACAAATTGTAGCAAATTAATGAATATTGATTAGGAAATTTGGGAGTTTAAATTTGAATGGTGTCCTAAAGTAATTGGAAATTATTCAACATGAACTCTTTATTTGAATAATCAACATTTATTAGAACCTTAGAAAAGTTTTAATAACGTAGATAAATAATGTAGAGTCTTAGTTAGGATTAATTACTTTAAAAAATATCATAATTAAATGGTAAGGGAATGTTATCTATAATTTTTAAATTTAATTAGGGATGGTACCCTAAAGCAATTAGGTATTATCCTATGTAAAATTTGAAATTAAATAATATTCATAAATACATAATTCATGATTTAGTTAGAGCCTTTTTAAGTTAGTACTTAAAATGAACCATTTAATAATTAAATGCATGCATAAAAAACCTTTTAGAATGAAAATATATTTTTAGAATATAAAAGGCGATACGCTGATCATATAGGAGTGTTTCTAATTATATATTCAAAATAAAAATATATTTTCTATAAAAGGAATATTTTCATTTTAAGTATAAATACAATTAGTAATTAATGTTCAAATTAAATTCGAGCTATTATATTAAAAATGCCAAAATACTACAAAAAATTATAGGTACCGATTTTGAGCGTTTGTGGGGTGCTATCCTTCCCCACACATAATCAACTTTTGAACCCCAATTGTAAAATCTCTAGTTATTTTTATAGTGTCTGGTCTACCAAAGTGACAGGTGGTGACTCTATTGTTTTATAAAATCAAATTTAAAAGAAAAACCCTAATTCAAAATAAACCGTCCAAGCTATTTAAAACTGGTTTCGACAGCTTGGCAACTTCGCTGGGGTTCACTTCGTGAGTCAGGCCTCAGTTAATTTTGTGTTGCATTTTGGCATTTTAAAATAATAATTTGAATTTAATTTCTTCATTAATTATTAATTGTGTTTAAAGGAAAAATAAAAATATGCAGTTTTGGGTAATTTGGTGATATTAATTGTCATTCATGCATAATACTTTTACCTGGGTTTTGTCCTTTAAGTGGGAGTGAGACATTTTCCTACGTGGGTTTTGCACCTCTTTACGAGAATTTTGTCCTTCTTCCGACATACTAACCTTATATTTCTTGGGATCTTCACCCCTATTATAAGGGAACGTATGCCCTAGATCAGTGTATTATCGTCTTATTAGAAGGTAACGACAGTTCGAGTACCCAAAGTCTAGATCTTAAATCACATATTGTGAATTTAAGAGACCGCCCCACTAGAGACATGCAGATAACCATAGTGAAAATTCTTTTCTCTGGTTACCTTTGCTTGTTATGTTTTTTAGCAAACTAATTTTGTTTATACAATTATTTCACCATACTTACAATTTTTTTTGTTTTCCTTCTTTTGTTTCCCTCTATATGTGTCATATCATTGCATCATATTAGAGGTATCGATTCAAGGGAAATTCTAATAGAAGGCAATCATAATGGCTGATGGGATCGATAAACAAGAAGAAGATAATACTTCAGTATGAACCTGGTCTGAGGAGACATAGTCAAGAAAGGGAATAGTGTTTAGGGTGATCATATGTCTCAAATGATAGGCTACACCAGTATAAATTCCAAACAAAATAAGAGTTTACCAAAACTGAAGATAATATGTGATCACTGGGACTCCAATATGAAGAACCATTTGCAACAAGAGAATGGGGACACGGAACTATTGTTAGATGTTCAAGTAGACTGAAAGTTGTTCAGGGTCATGACCAGGTTCTAGAACCCAGCATACAACTGTTTTACCTTTGGATGTGTGGACATGACACCGACTATTGAAGAGTATGAGGCTTTGTTGCACTGTCCAAAGATTCAGAAAAACAAGGTTTACACTAGACCTTATAACCATCAAAGCTTTAGAAAGAAACTGAAAGTTGTTACGGGAATATACGAGGACGGGTTTAAAGGGAAATTGTCATAGAAAGAGGATAAGGAATGCATAAATTAGAGAGTTATTCCGGGATTAATTTAAAAAAGCAAGGACCCAACGAGGAAAAGAAGTTTATTTGCTTTGTGCATTTACGAGTAGCCTTGTTCCCAAAAACTTTAGATTGCTTTGATCTATCTACGTTAAGGTTGTTTGAATTTTCGGATAAAAAATGCATTAATCCAGTACCAGCAATTATAGCAGAGACATTTAGGTCATTGACTGTTTGTTGAAAGTTAGGAGTAGGAAGATTCCTAGGCTATGTGCAACTACTTGAGGTTTAGTTTCAAGGACACCGTTGGAAGATAGCTCACAGTTATCAAAGGTTTCTTAGCTTATATTCACCATTAGAAGAGCACTTTGCAAAGTGTACGATTGAGAAGATGATAGAAGATTAGTGGACCCACATAAAGGGCACCGACATTGTGTGAAAGGCCCCCCGACTACTTAAAGAAACTTATATGTACCGATGTAGAGACATGGATTGGGTCATATTATCGGGAGTGTAGGGAGGAATTTCTAACTATCCTCTGTTAGTGTCTAGACAATTTACGTCAAGACAATTTATTCCCGCTACTGCAAGAATGGCACAATTTGAGTTAGCACACAAGACCAATTATTACAAGGCCAAAGTACAAAGTATTGATGATGCCTGAAAGGAACCGAGAAGGGTAGAATCGTACATGCAACCAAAATAAAAAGAGATTACTCCAAAATACGAGGCATGGAAGGCTTGTAGGATTAGTGCTAATATTTCTCAAGAAAATCAAGATAATGTTCAGTTTATGGATGAACATGTACGATAAAGCAAACAAGATTATGAACAACACCTTCAAAATGAAGTTACCATGACAAAGTTAGACTTGGACGTTTAGAAAGGATGTGAAAGGACCTTTCAGAAAGAGAATAATAAAATTAGCTGTGATTTGGAGGACCTAAAGAAGACACATGATGCTTGCAAAAAACCACAAAAAGCCAGTTCGAGCAAAATGGTTGAAGAATTGTCTAAACAACCGGAAGAATCTATGATGGAAGCAAAGCGCTACAAGGAATTGAATGAGGAAACTAGAAGGGTAGCAAAGAAAAAAGATTCAAGAGTTAAAATATTCATATAACCAGATAAAGCAAAAGTTAGAAGAAGAACAGACATTGAATTCAGAATTGAGCTCCCAGGTTTTGCAACTCGAGAAGGATATTCAGGGGTACTATAACAAAGAAAAGTCAATATTCAGCAAGAAAAATGAAGAATTAAAGAAGAAAGTAGTAGATATAGAAAGTGCAGTACATGATCTAAATGACCAACTTGCGAAGTTTGAGGAGCACTACTGTTAGAGGACAAAACATTAAAGGGTAAGATTGAAGCTGCCACACAAACAATTCAGAGGCAGAACAATGAGATGGTTACCAAGTACGAGGAATTGCTCAGTATGTCCAAATTTTGTCCAACGAAGCAAAGAACCTACAGCAATACATCGATATCGACACTAAGCTAGGATAGATGCTGACTCAGATGATGAAACCTAAGAGCTGGGGCTAGCTATTATACATAGTTTTATTGTCTATTCCTTGTATTCGAAATTTTCGGTTAATGAAAGTTGTTCTAAAGATTTTCTCTTAAATTGATAACTCATGCATTTAAGTATTCATTCATTTATACATGGCATTTTATTTTTGAGCTACCAATATTTTGAACTCGTACGAAACCCACTTAAGATCTAAGGCTATGGCTATGGAGGATAGAATTGCTAGTTTGGAGAATAATCCCTCAGAGTACTGGATCATCTGGATCATGTTAAGCAAACTATGAAAGACCATATTGCTCAGGCATAGAGAGAAATAATTGATCAGCTTATTTCCTTGCTAGGATCGAAAGACTCTTGGAAAGATAAAGTTTAGGAAGCTGGTTCGAATGTTGTGGAGGAGCATGAGGGTATTGTATCTCACACAAAGGCCAGACTTTAGGCACCCCTTTCTACAAAGAAAGTTCAGATCAATGTAGCTGGAGCAATTGCAGTCACTTAGTTAATTTGGGAGTAAATCTTAGGGAAAATTAGAATAAAGTCCCAGATCTGAATGTTGTTAATGAGATTGAGAAAATTTGAGCTGAGATAGAGAAAAGGTATGAAGAGCAGTGCAAAGCCTTGGAAAAAGTGTTGCAAGCAACGTAGAAGGCAAATGAATATGGATCTATTGCATTGTCTTGAAAATATGATGGGACAACCTATCCTTTAGCACATCTTACAATGTATTATTATAAGATGGCATCTTTCTTGAAGGACGAAAAGCTACTAATTCATTATTTTCAAGACAGTCTGATAGGGCCAACAGCAAGATGGTATACCAAGCTGAGTCGCATGAACATCAGGTCATGGAAGGGTCTCTCTAGAGCTTTTTTGGAATAGTATAAGCATGTTACTAACATGGTCCTTAACCGCGTTATGTAACAAGCGATAGAAAAAAAAAACAAATGAGGGTTTTCGTTAGTATGATCAAAGGTGGAGAGATGTGTTGCATATGTGCAACCACCACTAATGGAAGGTGAAATTACCCTCATAATTGTGCAAACTATGAAGGGGAAACTCTTTGATCGTTTGATATGCAATGCTAATCAAAATTTTGCGGACATGGTGATGACTTGTGAGCTAATAGAAAGTGGGAGGATCGATAGTGGAGATAATTCTTGTAAAAATTTCAAGAGAATGGACAATGAAGTAAACAATACAAGTGCTTATGGTGCTCCGAAGAATGTCACAATCACAACGCCCAATGCTGCAGTAAGAAGTTTCAGAAAGTTTGAACAATAAAGAATCATGAGGCTTAAGGATAGAGGAGAAGACAAGTTTATACCTTTACCAGTGTCATATGTTGAGTTGTACCTACAGTTGTTCGAGGCAGATTTGCTTTGGCCATATTGTCTTACTCCTCTTCAGCCTCCCTACCCTCTGTGGTATGATATGAAGGTTCACTATGAATACCATGTTGGGATCATAGGCCATACGATAGAAAATTACATTGCGTTCAAGAAGGTAGTGTAGAATCTGATAAACAATGAGGTTTTGAAGTTCGATGAACCCAATATAATGGCTAATCCATTGCCCAAACATGGAGGACAAACAGTGAATGCTATAGAAAAAGAAGATGAGGCCACACGAGTAAAGGTTGATGTATCAAAGATCAAATCTATGTGGAAGTGAGTACTTGAACAGCTGCATAATCCATGAATGATACAAATGGGAATGAAAGTTGAGAAAGAAGAGTCAGAAATATACTTTGAATATCATTAAGAAGACAGATACGAGATTCAACATTGTTCTGAATTCAAAAGTTTGATTCAAGGAATTATGAATAATAATGAAATTGAATTCTTTGAAAAGATTGGAGAAAAGAAAGAAGTAGATGTATGCACATATGAAAGTTTTGGAATTAAGTATGGGGTGAACATGCCATTGATCATTTTTGCAAAATCAAAGGCTATAAGTTTACCCAAGGAAGGAACTCAAGCGAGAACTCCCAAGATCATGATTTTTGCACTGACTCATTTTCCTTTTTAAGGATATTCAGAAGGTTTCATAGAATTATACTATCAATGTAACCATACTGGAAAAGATAAAGTCACAGGAGAAAAACAAAATTGCCGAATGAGACAAAGCCAACAAAAAATGAAAAAAAAGAAGCTGAGATAGTGACTGAAGTGGGTTATTTTACAAAAAGTGGAAGAAGTTATTCTCCTGAAACATTTATAGAAGCTGAGAAGGTGAAAAAGAAATTACTAGCTACACTTGAGTAGATATTTGGGGAAGAACCTCTACCCAAGATTAATGAGTCGGTCATAGAAGAGTAGGCTCAAGGGTCTCTGAAGCTCTTGAAACACAACGAGTACAATATAGTTGAGAAGCTTCGCAAGTAGCAGGCCTGAATCTCTATGTTGGAATTTTTGCTGAGCTCTGAGGGGTGTCGTAATGCTCTAATAAATGTGTTGAATCAGATATTTATTCTGAATGACATACTTGTACACAAGTTGGATCAAATTGTGAATCATATAACAACTGACAATTACATCATGCTCACTAATGATGAGATCTCAAAGGGTAGAGTGGGATCGGGTAAAGCTCTGAATATCATAATCCATTGCAATGGCATGTTCTACCAAGTGTATTGGTTGATAATGGGTCGACCTTGAATGTACTTCCCATGGTAACTCTACAGAGGTTTCCCATTGACAATTCGCACATGAAGACTTATAAGAACACTGTCATAGCATTTGATGGTACACAACGTGATGTACTAGGGAAGATTGAGGTTCTGCTTCTGATTGGATCCACAGTGTATGCCATTGAATTTGTGTTAATGAATATTAAGCCCACCTACAACTATTTACTAGGGATGCATTGGATCCATTCCTTTAGTGTTGTGCCCTCATCCTTGTACCAAAAGTTGAAATTTGTGATTGATGGGAAGTTGGTGAGCATAGAAGCTGAGAAAGGCATTATCGCCTTTGTATCTATGGATTCCCCATATATATAAGCTAAAGAGAATACTATGGAATGTTCCTTTAGGCCCTTTGAATATGTAAACGCAACATTCATTGAAGAAAATACCTTCCTAAGGCTACTAATTGCAGTAAGATGGCCGTTCTAGAGGAACAAAGGCTGGAAAAGATTTTAGCAATGTAACGCCCCAATTTTGGGCCTAGAGGTTTTCTTGGTGGTTTAGACGATCTGTTGGATCGGATTAGGGGATTTGAGACAATTTTAGGATTTAAATTGGATTAAATATTTTTAGAAGCAATCAAAATATGGAAAAATTAAGTAAAATCATTATTTAATATGGAAATGATTTTGGTAAAATCAATTTTACAAAATAGGGTCTTTAAATTGGGCATTTTGGTTTGTGACCAAAATGTAAAGTTTTCAAAATGGTTTTTGGTGACAATTTTGTAAAAGGATCAAAACTTAGAATCTTTAAGGAGATATTTGACCAATCTTTTTCATTAGATTTCCCCTTAATTTAGGCTATTTTAAAGGGATTTTAATTGATTTTATTAATGAAATAAAATGGGATTTAATAAAAGGATATTTAGTTACACAAATCACTTTCTTACGTAATTACATTTCTTTAAACTTTTTCTCTCAACTTTCCTAGCAGTCAAACTAAGATTTTCACTCCAAAATTCTCGGGAATCAATTCTTATTGATTTCCTTTTAGTTTTCTAATTGATTTCTCTAATTCCTATTGCAAAGTTTACTTGGATTTCAACTAATCATTGCCAATTAAGGGAGAAATCAGCAATTAGAGGTGATTTTCATTTCTCTATGCTAATTAAATGTTCTTTAATGAAATTCCCAAGTTCTTGACCCTTTGTTATGATTTGTAACTTGTTTTGATGGTTTAATTGAAGAAAAATGGTTAAATCAAGGTTTAATTGGTGAAATTAATTTGAAATCGTAATGGTTCTATTTTCACATGATTTCATTTGTTTCAGATCATGTTTTTGATGTTGAAAGATGTTAATGAGATGGTTAAATCATAGGAATCCAAAAACTAATCGAATTCCTAGTTTTCTAAGTTGCTAGTTATGAGTTTTTAATGAGTTGTGGAGGTTTTAAGAATTCTTGAGGTATAAGGATGCTAGAGTTGGGTTTTTAGATGTTAATTGATGTTAATTGATGAGTTGAGATGTGAGATTGAGGCTGGGTAATGTTTGGAAAAAGTTTGATGTATGTTTCAGATGTGGAGGGAAGGTCTTTGGTAAAGGAAGTTGAGCATATGTGTTACTGTGTTATGGATTGCATTTTGATGCAATGTACTCTCTATTTTTTGTATAAAACAAGAGAAGTTGGTCCTCAAGCTTGAGCTTTGGAAGCTTTGGAGGCAAAATTACCATATCGGCAAGCGAGGCTTTGTGTGTCGGT
Source organism: Hibiscus mutabilis (assembly GCA_019671005.1). Classification (NCBI taxonomy): domain Eukaryota; kingdom Viridiplantae; phylum Streptophyta; class Magnoliopsida; order Malvales; family Malvaceae; genus Hibiscus; species Hibiscus mutabilis. The sequence goes on from CM033729.1 coordinate 28,209,681, forward strand.
GAGTGAGAACATGTTTACAACTTTGCAAAGGTTTGAAAGTTGTATTTGGGAGTTTAGATCAAGCTTGAAACGCTGGTCTAAGCTCAGAAGTAAGTGAAGGATGAATTCTCTTTCGAAATCAGTTGGCGAATGGTTATTTATGCACTTATTTTAAATGGTTTAAGTACTCACTGTATATGCATGTTTTGAACATGGTTTAATGCGGAAAATTGATTACAAAATAAGGTTGATGCATTTGGAGAAAATGCATGTTTTGTTAATGTTTATGAACATTGGTTAATGCAAGGGTTGTTGCATTGGTTAAATGATTTTGATGATGCTTATGAAAACAATGAGTTGCTGTTAATAAAATGAATTATATTGGCAATTGATGGTATGAAAATGTTTGGTAAATGCTATTAGATATAGTTGGTTGGCCATAGGATTGATAGTGCACTATAAAATGTCATCTTAGATGTGGGGGTTAATGTGTACCGAATACTCCATCCAAGCACCCTAATATTGAGGGGTTTAAACGTACCAAAGAATCCCGTTAGTGGGTTATACATCTAGATAATGAGTGGTGTCGAGGGGTTAATGAGTACCAAAGACTCCACCACGGGTGTCACAATGGTGGAGGGGTTTATGAGTACCAAAAACTCCCGTGTGTGAACCTTGAGATGCCAGTAGATTGTATGTTTAGTGTTGGGGAAACACTTGTTGAATCTATGTATCCAATGTTATGTTTTCTAAGGTGAAACTTGGTTAATGATCACTTGTAAGCCAAAATAATTGTGAATGTATCATGAGATGGATTATATGGTTTAATATGAGTTTAAACATGTTTTACTCTTTAAGCCTTGCATTGGTAATATGCATAGGAAAGCTTAAATTGAGGGTAGCAAATGGGACTTTGCTATTAAATCCATGATACATGTTGCATATGGTTTAATATGTTGTTTTGGAAATGTTAAGTGCATGGTTTAACAAGGCACTATGTTATAGTGTTGTTTTAAAAGTGGTTTGGAAAGTGGTTTTCAAAAGATGTGTAGTGGTTTAAAATGCATTGATGGTTGTAGGTTTTTGAGCATTCCTCACTAAGCCTAAAACATTAAAGGTCAAGGACAACAAGGAAGCAAGGAAGGAACTCCAAGGACTTGCTTCCAAAGTATGGTTTGAATGTTACTTAGTAGTAATAAGGGCAATGTGTCAAATGTTAAATTGGGATGGTTTTTTGATGAACTCCCTGTTTGAGCAAGTTGTAATGGTTGTGTTGGTATTGCTTGAGGTTTAAAGAGTTCGAGATATGGATGGATTATGTTTTGGATCTTGTTTAGGGTGCATGCCAATAGACTTGGTGAATATTTGTGCTATGATTGCTAGGGTTGCTTATCATGCTATATTGATGTTGTCAAGCATACCTCTGATGTAGTATGATGATTAGAGATGCATTAAGGATGTTTTGATTGAGCCAAAGTGTCATATGTTGGACCTAGAGGTCATTACAAGCCTCTACATACCGGTACAGATACCTCAGGATCGGTACGTGGGGTCCTGTTGGGACTCAATTTTTCAAATTAAAGCTACGGGCACTGGTACGCTTAGCTACCTATCAGTATGCCTTAAGGAAAATGTATGCTTGTTTCGGCACATGGGTTTGAGAATCGATATGACCGTTTCAAATTTAACATACCATACCGGTACGTGGGGAATCGTATCGGTACGCATTTTGGTTACTAGAATCCTGGGTTTTGAGAAAATGTGAAAAAGATCGGTATGGGTCAAAGTTGTACCGGTTCGGGATAGTCAACACATCATATCAGTATGGGTATGTGTGTATCAGTACGCCGAGCTATTATGTCTATTAATTCGTATCAGTATAGGCTTGCCTATATCGGTGCAGTATGTTGTATCTATGCAATCTTGTTATGCTGAAGTTTGGAAAACTTGAAAATTAGTTCTTGATTGTTATGGATGTGAATGATTGAATGTGGATGATTGCTTTGAGCTACAAATTAACTAGGGAGCATGTAATGGGACTAATCAAGGGTTTGTAACTCAACTTATAACAAAGGCCCTGCAATTTGTAAAAATTATGTTTTGGTCCCTAGTGTGATTATTGTGCATCTGGGCTTGGTGTTGCAAATTAGTTGTCAATGTAACATTTCTGCTGAAGCATGAATATTTAGGAAAGTTAATTTTCTACATCTAGTCAAGATAAGAGAAAAAATGAACCAGTTTAGGTTATTTAGCTCGAGTTTGCTTCGACAAACCTAATGTGAACCTTTTAGTTTGATTCCGGCTAGGCCAGGCTAAGGGGTTACATTTGGTGGTATGAGAGCCAAGTTTAAGAAAAATTAGGATGTTGATGATGTTGTATGATGTTGTTTGCTATGCACGATGATTGTTTACATGTACAGTGTTTGAAATATGTCATGTTGGGGTATGTCTGGGGACACTTTGCCTTATTACAACTAATATGAAATGATTTTGATTATGGATCTATGCATTCATATGTTTTGCATGAGCATGCACATCTACTTGGTGTACCGGTAGAAATGCTTGATGTGGGTATGCAAGTAACAAGTTCTTTTGGAGAGACGATTGTGACAAGAAAATTGTATCAGAGATATCCTTTGGTGGTTCAAGAACATGTATTTGCGGCTGATCTGATGGAGATGCCATTTCATGGCTTTAACATGATATTGGGTATGGACTGGTTGCCTGAGAATCAGGCGGTGGTTGACTTTTAGACCAAGCAGGTTTCGTTGAAACATGCTGATGATTAAGAAGTTAGGGTGGCGGGATAGAATGTTGAGTTCTTATCCAATGTGGTTTCATTTTTGGATGCACAAAAGTTGCTAGAGTGTGGGGTCAGGCATACATAGCCTACGTTATGAATTCGAATGTAGAAGAAGTACGAACTAGGGATATTCATACTGTGTGTGACTTTCTGGTGTATTTTTGGAAGAGTTACCTGGGTTGCCACCGGACAGAGAGGTGGAGTTTTGCTTTGAGACATATGCTGATTCGGCTCTAGTGTCAATTGCACCATATCGCATGGAACCAAAGAAGTTGAAAAAGCTAAAGACGCAACTCTAAGAGCTGTTGGATTGTGGTTTTGTTTGGCCTAGTGTTTCGCCGTGAGGAGTACCAATGTTATTTGTGAAGAAGAAAGATGGCACATTAAGGATGTGCATTGATTATCGGCAACTAAACAAGTTGACGATTAGGAACAAGTATCATTTTCCGCAAATTGAAGACTTGTTCAATCAGTTCCGAGGTGCTACGGTGTTTTCCAAGATTGATTTGAGATATGGATATTATCAGTTGAAGGTTAATGACAAAGATGTTCCAAAAACTACTTTTCGTATGAGGTGTGGGCATTATGAGTACTTGGTGATGTTGTTTGGGTTGACAAACGCGTCAGTAACATTTATGGACATGATGAATCGGGTGTTCCATGAATTCTTGGATTAATTCTTAGTAGTGTCAATTAATGATATTCTTGTGTACTCTTGTACTGAGAAGGATCATGATCGACACTTGCGGATTATGTTGTAGACCTTGTTGGATAACCAACTTTTTGCCATGCTGAGTAAGTGTGAGTTTTGGATTAGAGAAGTAGTTTTTCCAAATCATGTGGTATAGGATGAAGGTATCCGGGTGGATCCTAAAAAGGTAGAGGCAGTTGGGGGTTGGGAGAAACCAAAGTCAGTAACGTAAGTTCGTAGCTTATTGGGTCTGGCTGGTTATTATTGATGCTTTGTGGATGGTTTTTCAAGGGTTGCTGCTCCGTTGAACAAGTTGTTGCAAAGGATGTGCGGTTTGAGTGGACATAAGCTAGGCAACAAGCTTTTTGAAAAGTTGAAGGAAGCTTTGATGCAAGCTCCAGTCTTGATTCAACCTGAGTTAGGGAAAGAGTTTGTGGTCTATAGTGATGTATCCTACGTTGGGTTAGGGTGTGCGTTGATGTAAGAGGGGAAGTTGTGGCTTATGCATCGAGACAATTGAAGGTGCACAAATGCAACTACCCTACGCATGATCTTGAGCTCGCTGCGGTAGTGTTTGCGATGAAAATTTGGAGACATTACCTTTAGGTGAGAAGTGTATTGTATACACAGATCACAAGAGCTTAAAGTTTTGATGTCGCAAAAGGAGTTAAATCCTAGATAGCGAAGGTGGTTGGAGTTGTTGAAGGATTATGATTTAACAATAGAGTATTATTTGGATAAGGCTAATGTTGTAGCCGATGCTTTGAGTAAGAAAGCTGTCGTGGAGTTGAGGGCCATGTTCGCGAGGTTGAGTGTGACCCGTGATGGTGGATTGTTGGCTGAGTTGCAAGTGAAGCCATCTTTGTCGCAGTTGATTAAGGAAAAGCATCCTTATGATGAAGCATTGGTACCGCATGTCAATGACATCATAGATGGAAATCCTAGGGATTTTCACTTTAATGGTGATGGAATGTTATGTTTTAATGAGCATATAGTAGTGATGAGGAGTTAAGACGTATGATCTTGATCAAGGGACATGCTAGTCCTTTCGTTATGCATCCCGGTAGTACTAAAATGTATTGAGATTTAAAGAAAGAGTAGGGTAGGTTTGAAGAAGGATGTGGCTGATTTTGTTGCTAGATGTATGGTATGTCAGCGGGTAAAGGCTGAACATTAGTTTCCTTTCGGGTTGTTACAGCAGATGAAAATTTCAAAGTGGAAATGGAAGCGGATCACCATGGATTTTTTGTCGGGGTTGTCGTTAACACCGACTAAAAAGGATTCCATTTGGGTGATTGTTAATCGATTTATGAAGTGTACACATTTTATGCCAGTGCATACGATGTATACCTTGGATAGATTAGCAGAGTTGTATGTTGCTAAAATTGTGAGGTTGCACGGGGTACCCAAGTCAATTGTTTCGGATAGGGATCCGCGGTTTACAACAAGGTTTTGGAGATGCTTGCATCGAGCTTTGGGTACTCACTTGAATTTCAGTACATCGTATCATCCTCAGATAGATGGCCAGTCTGAACTTGTGATTTAGGTTTTGGAAGATATGTTGAGATGTTGCATCATTGAGTTGCAAAGAGATTGGGAAAGACAGTTGCCTTTGGTTGAGTTTGCATACAATAATAACTATCAAGCTAGTATAAAAATGGCACCGTATGAAGCCTTGTATGGTAGGAAGTGCCGTACACCTTTATGTTGGGCTGAGGTTGGAGAAAAGTATGTTTCTATGCTTGATATGTTGAAAGACACGGATGAAAGGTAAAGCTTATTTGTGAACGTTTGAAAAAGGCCTCGGATAGGCAGAAATCCTACACGAATTTGAGACGTAGAGAAGTTGAGTACGCAGTTGGTGAAAAAGTGTTCTTGAAAGTTTAATCTTGGAAAAAGGTGATGTGCTTTGGGCATAAAGGAAAGTTGAGTCCAGGGTTTGTAGGACCGTATGAAGTTCTAGAACGCATTGGTCCTGTAGCCTATCGGCTGAGGTTACCTCCTAATTTGGAGAAAATTCATGATGTGTTTCATGTGTCCATGTTATGGAGGTACCATTCGGATCCGTCGCATGTAATTCCAGTTGAGGATGTTGAGTTGCGAGCAGATTTGTCTTATGATGAGGAACCAATGGAGATCCTTGACTCAAGTAGTAAAGTTCTTCGTGGTAAGACGATTGAGCTTGTTAAGGTGTTGTGGCGACATCGCACAGTTGAAGAGGCCACGTGGGAGAGCAAGTGGGACATGTTTGCTCAGTTTTCGCATCTGTTTCCATCAGGTAAATTTTGAGAATGAAATTTCTTAAGGGGGAGAGTTGTAACGCCCCGGTTTTGGGCCTAGAGGTTTTCTAGGTGATTTAGATGGTCTATTGGATCGGATTAGGGGATTTGAGTCAGTTTAGGGATTTAGATTGGATTAAATATTTCTGGAAGGGATAAAAATGTGGAAAATTATCTAAAATCATTATTTAATATGAAAATGATTTTGGTAAAATCAATTTTACAAAATAGGGTCTCAAAATTGGACATTTTGGTTAGTGACCAAAATGTAAAGTTTTTAAAATTGTTTTTGGTGACTGTTTTGTAAAAGGATCAAAACTTAGAATCTTTAAGGATCTATTTGACCAATCTTTTTCATCTGATTTTCCCTTAATTTAGGCTATTTTTAAATGGTTTTTAATTGGTTTTATCAATGAAATAAAATAGGATTTAATAAAAGGATATTTATTACACAAATCACTTTCTTACGTAACTACTTTTATTCAAACTTTTTCTATCAACTTTCCCATCAGCCAAACTAAGATTTTAACTTCAAAATTCTCAAGAATCAATTCTGATTGATTTTATTTTAGTTTTCTAATTGATTTCTCTAATTCCTACTACAAAGTTTACATGGAATTCAACCAATCATTGCCAATTAAGGGAGAAATCAACAATTAGAGGTGATTTTTGTTTCTCTCCTCTAATTAAAGGTTCTTTAATGAAATTCCCAAGTTCTTGATCCTTTTCTTATGATTTGTAACTTGTTTTGATGGTTTAATTGAAGGAAAATGGTTAAATCAAGGTTTAATTGGTGAAATTAATTTGAACTTCTGTTTTTTATCATGTTTTTGATGATGAATGATGTTAATGAGATGGTTAAATTATTGGAATCCCGAAACTAATTGAATTCCTAATTTTCTAAGTTGCTAGTTATGAGTTTTTGATGAGTTATGGAGGTTTTATGATTGCTGGAGGTATAAGGATGCTAGAGTTGTGCTTTTAGATGTTAATTGATGTTAGATTGAGGCTGGGTAATGATTTGAAGAAGTTTGATGTATGTTTCGAATGTTGAGGGAAGATCTTTGGTAAAGGAAGTTGAGCATATTTGTTGTTGTGTTATGGATTGCATTTTGATGCAATGTACTCTATTTTTGTGTGGATAAAATAGGGGAAGTTGGTCCTCGAGCTTGAGCTTTGATTTTGGAAGCTTTGGAGTTGAAATTACTATATTGACAAGCGAGGCTTTTCGTGTCGGTGATTGAGAACGTGTTTACAACTTTGCAATGGTTTGAAAGTTTTGTTTTGGAGTTTAGATCAAGCTTGAAATGCTGATCTAAGCTCGGAAGTAAGTAAAGGATGAATTCTCTCTCGAACTCGATTGGCAAATGGTTATTTATGCACTTGTTTTAAATGGTTTAATTACTCACTGTATATGCATGGTTTGAGCATGGTTTAATGCTGGAAATTGATTACAAAATAAGGTTGACGCATTTGGAGATAATGCATGTTTTGTTAATGTTTATGAACATTGGTTAATGCAAGGGTTGTTGCATTGGTTAAATGATTTTGATTATGCATATGAAAACAGTGAGTTGTTGTTAATGAAATGAATTAAATTGGCAAGTGATGGTATGAAAATGTTTTGTAAATGTTATCGAATATAGTTGGCCGGCCATAGGATTGATAACGCACTATAAAATGTCGTCTTGGTTGTAGAGGGGTTAATATGTACCGAATACTCCATCGAAGCACCCTAACGGTCAAGGGGTTCAGACATACCGAAAACTCCCATTAGTGGGTTATACATCTAGCCAATGAGTGGTGTTGAAGGGTTAATGAGTACCGAAGACTCCACCACAGGTGTCACAACGGTGGAAGGGTTTATGAGTACTGAAAACTCTCGTGCGTGAACCTTGAGATGCCAGTAGATTGTATCTTAAGTGTTGGGGAAACACTTTTGAATCCGATGTTATGTTTTGTAAGGTGGAACATGCTTAATGATCACTTGTAAGCCAATATAATTGTTAATGTTTCATGAGATGGATTATGTGGTTTAATATGAGTTTAAACATGTTTTACTCGTTAAGCCTTGCGTTGGCAGTATGCATGGGAAAGCTTAAATTGAGGATAGCAAATGGGACTTTGTTGTTGAATCCATGATACATATTGTATATGGTTTAATACGTTGTTTTGGAAATGTTGAGTGCATGGTTTAAGCAAGGCATGATGTTATAGTGTTGTTTTAAAAGTGTTTTGGAAAGTAGTTTTCAAAAGATGTGTAGAGGTTTAAAATGCATTGATGGTTGTTGGTTTTTGAGCATTCCTCACTAAAGCCTTGGGTGCTTACTCTATCTTTTCCATCAATGCAGGATATTAAAGGTCAAGGACAGCAAGGAAGCAAGGAAGGAACTCCAAGGACTTGTTTTCAAAGTATGGTTTGAACGTTACTTAGTAGTAATAAGGGCAATGTGTCAAATGTTAATTTGGGAGGGTTTTTGGATGAACTTCCTGTTTGAGTAAGTTGTAACAGTTGTGTTGGTATTGCTTGAGGTTTAAAGAGTTTGAGATGTGGATGAATTATGTTTTGGATGTTGTTTAGGGTTCATGCCTATAGACTTGGTGAATATTTGTGCTATGATTGCTAGGGTTGCTTATCATGCTAAATTGATGTTGTAAAGACTGCCTCTGATGTAATATGATGATTAGAGATGCTTTAAAGATGTTTTGATTGAGCCAAAGTGTCATATGTTGGAACTAGAGGTCATTACAAGCCTCTACATACAGGTACGGGTACCTTAGGATCGATACGCGGGGTCCTGTTAAGGCTCAATTTGTCGAATTAAAGCTACGGGTACCAGTACGCTTAGCCACCGTATCAGTACACCTTAAGGAAAATGTATGCTTGTTCTAGTACACAGGTTTGAGAATCGTTACGACCCCTTCAAATTTAACACATCATACCGGTACGCGGGGTATCGTATCGGAACGTATTTTGGTTACTAGAATTTTGAGTTTTGAGAAAATGTGAAAGGGATTGGTATGGGTCAAAGCCGTATCGATACGGGATGGTCAACACACCGTATCAGTACAGGCATGTGTGTATCAGTACGCTGAGCCATTATGTCTATTAATCCGTATCGGTACGGGCTTGCATGTATTTGTTCGCTATGTTGTATTTATGCAATCTTGTTATGCTGAAGTTTGGAAAACTTGCAAATTAGTTCCTGATTTTCATGGATGCAATTGATTAAACGTGGATGATTGTTTTGAGCTAGAAATTAACCAGCGAGCATGTAATGGGACTAATCAAGGGTTGGTAATTCAAGTTATAACAAAGGCCCTGTAATTTGTAAAAATTATGTTTTGGTCCCTAGTATGTATTATTGTGCATCTGGGTTTGGTGCTGCAAATCGGTTGTCAATGTAACATTTCCGTTGAAGCACGAATAATTAGGAAAGTTAATTTTCTGCATCTAGACAAGATAAAAGAAAAAAAATGAACCGGTTTATGTTATTTAGCTCGGGTTTGCTTCGACAAACCTAATGTGATCCTTTTAGTTCAGTTTCGGCTAGGTCGGGCTAAGGGGTTACAAGAAAGAATCTTGAGGGTTGTCTATGCCCAAAGCCTATCATTGTGAAGAAAGATAGATTTGGACTCAGGTTCAAGCCCAACATTCTGTAGAGGCAAAAAGAGTTCAAGAAGAGGGAAGACATGAGAAGGGCCTTATTTATTGGAGTTGACACTTCCTTTGAACCTATGATATTTCTTGACTGGATAAAAACATTCAAGTCTCATGGGTTTGAGAATGTTGAGAAGAAACTGAAGAATGACTTTTGAGAAAAAGAGAAACTGCATGAGGAAGAGATCTTTGGTGACACAATGGAAGGGCTTTACGTGAATGGCATATCTAAAGGATGCAAGATTAGGAAGTTTCTAGATGGACTCTTCCCTTGTTTTCCTGGAGAAGCACTCACCAACTAAACTGCGAAAGATATCCCCTTAGTTTTTAAGATAATTACAGAGTAATAACAAGAACCACCTTATGCTTTTGCTCACAAGCATAATGGATCGTTTGTAAAGGGGTTTTGTGCCAATTTACTTCAATAAAGATGTTTTCCTTTCATTTCTCAAATGGAAAACATTTTTCTTTCTCTTACATTCCAATCCAAATATACATTCTCATCTCAATTTTTTGCAAGTCCCCTATTATTAAATGCATGAATAATTCTGAACCAAATCCTAAAATAGATTTCGAGCGGCCCGTGTGTCTAGTGGAAATCAATGAGTGTCAAAGTGAGTTAGAATGTGAAATTCCTAACAAATTACTAAGGTTGGAAGAAAAAGAAGAAAAAAACATCTTACCTCACAAAGAATACATAGAAATTTTTAATCTGGAATCAAAGGAGGCAAAAGGAAAGGCCGCGATTGGCACTGTTTTCTCGTCAAAAACAAGACAAGATCTGATAGATTTGTTGCAAGAATTTAAAGATATCTTTTCTTGGTCTTATCAAGATATGCCAGGATTAGATACAAATATAGTGGTGCATAAGCTGCCTATAAGGCATGAATGCAAACAAGTCCAATAGAAGCTCAAAAGGTTGACACCTGAAATGGTATTGAAAATAAAGGAAGAGGTACAGAAACAGATCGAAGCAGGATTCCTACATGTAGCTAAATATCAGGAGTGGTTAGATAATATAGTCTCGGTACCAAAGAAAGATGGAAAGGTATGTATGTGGACAATACTGATCTTAACAAAGCAAGTCTGAAGTATAATTTTTCTTTGCCCCATATTGACATTTAGGTTGACAATACATCATGGCATTCATGGTTTTCTTTCATGGATGGTTTCTCAGGATAAAGTTAGATAAAAATGGATCTAGAAGATATATATAATATGACATTCATATCCTTGTGGGGCATATTCTGTTACAAAGTAATGCATTTTGGACTAAAGAATTCAGGGGCAAGATATCAAAGGGCCACGATGACTATTTTCCACGACATGATACATAAGGAAATTTGAATTGTATGTGGATGATATAATTGCTAAGTCTTAGATTGAGGAGGGTCATATTCAAAATTTGAGAAAATTGTTCCAAAGACTGAGGAAATATCAGTTGAAGCTCAATCCAAATAAATGCACTATTGGGGTTATATCTGGAAAACTCCTAGGATTCGTGGTCAGCAGACAAGGAATTGAAATTGATCATGGAAAAGTAAAAGCTATTCAGAATCTTCTACCTCCTATTACGAAAAAAGAAGTTTGAGGTTTCCTAGGAAGATTGAATTACATTTCTTAATTGACCGATAAATATGATCCAATATTCAAACTGCTTCAGAAGAATAAACCAAGATTTCGGTACAAGGAGTGTTCAGAAACGCTAGACAAGATCAAGAAATATTTGATGAATGCTACAATCCTAGCAGTACCAATTCTAGATAGACTATTAATTCTCTACTTGACTGTTTATAAAAATTCAATGGGATGTGTATTGGGGCAGTATGAGGAAGAAGTTTACTGAGTTTGAAGTACGGTACCCGTCAATTCAAAAGTTATGTTGTGCACTGTTTAGGTAACTCATAGACTCAGACAATTTATGTTATACCATACTACTTAGTTGATATCTCGACTTGATCCATTAAAGTTTCTAATGGAAGCACCATCGTTGACTAGAAGGTTGGATCGATGACAAATGTTGTTGCTAGAATTTGATATTGTGTATGTGAGCCAAAAAAGCAATAAAAGGGAGCGCTATAGCAGACTTCTTGGCAAGCCGCGCTTCAGACGATTATGAGTCCCTGAACTTTAATTCTCCATATTAGGATGAGATGTGTGTTGAGGAAAATAAAGTTCTAGAAGCTTTATTTTGATGGAGCATCTAATGTCCTGGGTCGTGGAATTGGGCATTGTTGATATATCCAAAGAATGAGCATTACCCTTTCACGAGTAGATTGGATTTCCTTTGTACCAACAACATGGCAGAATATGACGCTTATATTATAGGACTACGAACGACCATTGAAAGGAAAAGTAGAAGTTTTGAAAGTATACAGAGATTCAACATTGGTCATTTACCATCACAGGGGAGAATGAGGGAAGATAATCAGATGGTTGATGCCTTAGCTACTTTAGCTGCAGTGTTCCAGGAAAATAAATCGGACGATATGATGCCAATTAAAATACAGACCTATGAAACTTATACTCATTATTATAGTATAGAGGAAGAGGCAGATGGTAACCCCTGGTACTTTGATATCTTGCAATATATCAAGTTCCAAACTTATCCAAAAGAAGCAAAATAGAATGATAAGAGAACCATTAGGAGAATGGCAGTAGGATATGTTCTGTTTGGTGAAATCTTCTACAAAAGAGGGAAAGATCAGATATTGTTCAAACGTATCAATGCCCGAGAAGTTAGAAATATTTTGGCAGACGTATATGATGGAATATGTGGAACACATGCTAATGGCCAAGATGATTATAAGATATGGATATTACTGGTCAAATTTGGAAAGAGATTACATTTACTATGTCAAGAAGTGACATAAATGTCAGATATACGCCGACAAGATTCATTATCCACCGGTGCCTTTGCACACCATGAATGCACCATGGCCTTTCACTGTATGGGGTATGGATGTTATTAGAAAAATTCATCCTAAAGCTTCTAGTGGACATCATTTCATCATTGTGATTATTGACTACATCACCAAATGGGTAGAAGCAACATCTTATGACAGTATTACAAGATTTACAATATGCAAGTTCTTGAAGAGAGAGACAATCTGTCGATATGGACTGCCAGAAAGAATTATCACTAACAACGCTTTTAATTTCATCAATAAAGTGATAGCAGAAGTGTGTGAGCAATTCAAGATCATGCACCACAATTTGGTAGCTTATTGTTTTAATATGAATGAGGCGGTAGAAATGGAAAACAAGAATGTTGAGAGCTCGAACGATCAACCTAAATAGCCAAGAGGGGGTAAATTGATTTTTTCTTTGATGGATGAAAAGCTAAGCAATAAAAAATGGGACACAATGATTTATAGTGGTTCAACTGTCTAAAGGTCTATCTTCACACCTTAACTATCCAAACTAAGGATTTTCCACAAATTCAATAATTTGTCTTTCCTTTTTCGGGGCTCCAGGAGATAACCCTTATAATCAAGATTTATACCATAAAGTCTTGAAAATTTCTTTTACAAAGAGAAAACAAATTGGCAAACAAGGAAAACCTCTCAAGGCAGATGTGTTTGCAATATAAGCACTCACCTAAATTCTACCACTTGAGTAAATATAACAATTATGCTCACAAGTGTGTTCTATAAAGAAATATGACAAAATTGAGCACTAAAACACTTTCTCTAACATTGAATGTTGGTAGTAGGTTTCTTGTTCTTCCATTGATGCTTGAAGAGGCCTTTTAAACGCTCTAAGGAGTTTTGGCCGTTACTAGATGTTGGGGTTGATTTGGAGCTGTTGGGGACTTTATTTCTAGCATTAAATGTAGTTTTGGTGTAGGGCGTATTGGTACATGGGTCAGCGTATCGGTACCTACCTTAAAGAAGAAAGAGTTGTTGGGAAAATTTCCACTGGGAATCCGTACATGATATAAGCGTATCAGTATACACCCTTCCATATCAGTACGGACTAAGCTTATTGATACCCATTTTGGCTACTAGAAAATCAAACCGTTGGGGACAAAGGGGCGCATTGGTACACAACTTAGTTGGACTGGTATGGGCTCTTCTGGGTATCGGTACACGTTAAACTGTACCAGTACTTAGAGCCTTTTTTGACTTTTGGGCTATTTTGAAAACATTTAAACATGTCAAAAACCCTTTGAAAAACCTTTCAAACATATTTTTCAAGTTAATGGACTTTTGAAATATTTTTGCAAATTTGTTTAAGTCCAAACACATTTTTCATTTAAGTTATATCAAAAATCAAATATCTCAACAATCTTCCCTGTTTGATATAAGGAAACCACTTGAAAAATTGTTTTTGAAATTTCTCCGACTTAGAAAAAATTTATTTTAGAAAAAGTGAATATTTTTATAAAATAGTTAAAGCTCCCTTTTTTTCTTTATGAAATTTAATTTTTCAAACCTATCTCTGTTCATTTTTGTTATATGAAAATAATTTCAAAACTAACTTTGAAATCACATTAAAGCATAAGACACCAAATATTGAAAGTTTGAACCAGTTGATAAAAAATACCAATTATTGGTGCAAAATAACATTTAGAAAAGACCAAATATTTTATCATGAAATATATTTTTTTTAAAAATGGCTCCCCTTAATCAAGCATCAATAAGATTGTTAGTCCAACAATTCAAGAGAAATATTGAATTTCAATAAATGAATAAAATAAATACAAGAAATTCAATCAAACATATAATTTATCAAGATATATCAAAGGCACACGAAGCATGGCAAAAAGGAGACAAACTGTCCATTTTTTGCTGACCGGTACGGTATCCACCGTATTGGTACAAGTTGAAGGTTGTATTAGTATGATATGGGCTGTACCGGTACCAAAGACACGAACTGGTGAAAAATGCAGTAAAATCAACTTAAAGAGGCCTTACAACTTAGTTTTAAGTTCATACAAAGGCTCTATTAAGTCATAGATACACATTTTGATCATTTTTGCTACAAAACAACAACATGCTTCCAAAAATGCAACATTTAAGCAACTAAAGCATGGTTTCACTAGGATTCAACCAAACATTACAAGTTTAAGGCCAAAAACGTAGATATGAGCATACTATGCCAAAAACATGTAACTCATGCAATTTGAGACTCCCCCTAACTATATGCAATTAGGAACAACATGGAGTCATACAAACATGCTTAGATCATTATGAAAATGAGACATTAAAACATGATCAAGCAATTGCGTGAAACTTAAATTTACCACTTGAACCAAGGTAGGATGTTAAGCCTCTCCTTCTTCAAGTATCCTTTGTCCTTTCTGTATCAAGAGCTTCCAAAATTTAACTTTGTTCATCAATGTTCAAGCAAACATACAAGTAGACAATCAAGTAAATTTTGGTATCCAAATTACCTTGAATCGAATGGCATTAGTCCCAAATATCTTTGTCCCCTTTGGAATCCAGTTTTCAATGTCTTCCTTTTTGTTTGAAGAAATGAGTCCTTTTGGGACCCAAATGTTTTTAACCATTTTGTTTTTTAAAAAAATCTAAGGGAACTAGATTGTCTAACATAAAAATTTGAATTTACAAAATTGGTTTTGGTTCAATCTATATTTTCTTTTCAAAACTTTTGTAAATCAAATATTTTTCTCTATTAAGATAATCTAACTCTCTTTGATGATCTTCATGAACTTTTTGAAGCAAATTTTGTAAATCAAAATTCTTTTTCTCAAACTCATTGAGTTTTGATTCAAGTTCATCTTTGCTTTTAGAAATCAAATCATTTTGAACTTTTAAATTTGGAACTATTTTCTTGTTTTTCAAAATGTGATTTTTAAATTCTAAAGCCAAATCATCATATGCATCTTGTAATTCATCAAATGTATATGAAAATGAAGGTGATGAATTAGAAGTTACCCTTAAATCTTCTTTGATGGCCATGAGACAAAGGTTGGCTACCTCATCATCGATGGAGTCCTCTTCATCACTCCATGTCGCCACAAATGCCTTATTCTTATGGCTTGATCCCTTTTTCTTTATCTTTGGACAATCATAGTTGACGTGTCTTGCGTTCTTGCATTTGAAGCATATGATGGGATCCCTCGTCTTCATGCTTGATTCTTTCTTTTCTTGATCATGAATCGGGTGAACTTCTTGAAGAACGTGGCCATCTCTTCTCCTTCACTATCCTCTTCACTTGAATCTTCTTGTTGGTTTGTGAAGGATTTAAGAGCAATATTCAAATATTCAATACTTTGGTTTCTTCTTCCCCTTTGACATCATCATTTCATGGGTTAGTAAAGATCCCATAAGCTCGTCAAGCTTGAGCTTCTTCAAGTTCTTTACTTCGATGATTGCGGTCTTCTTGGAATCCCATGAAATAAGAAGTGAATAAATCAACTTCCTCACAAGCTTATCCTCCAAAATATTCTCCATGGCATTTAAATCCATTCACAATGGTTGAGAATCGATCGAACATAGCTTTAATGTCCTCCGTTGGGTTCATCTTGAAGTTCTTGTACTCAAGGTTGATAAGAGCAATCTTAGTCTCCATTACTTTATTTGTTCCTTCATGAGTGACTTCAAGCTTATCCCAAATCTCCTTGGCACTTGAGCAAGAAGATGTGTTTGCATACTCATCGGGTCCAAGAGCACAAAACAAGATGTGCATAGCTTTATCATTGAGTTACATCTTCTTTCGATCTTTTGTATTCCATTCCGCATTGGTTCTTTGTGGGATGAACGGGCCATCAAGAACTATATCCTAAAGATGATAATCATTGGTTTTGATGAAAAAATCATCCTATTCTTCCAATAGGAGTAGTTGGCTCTGTTGAAGTAATGAGACTCGTCGATGGATTGCGCCATAAGCTCTAGTTGATGTAGAAAGTTTGAGAAATTCAAGGATCGACTCTAGGATGTTAATCCAATATAGAGATGAAGCTCTGATACCAATTATTGAGAGCTTGAACGATCAACCGAAACAACCAACAAGGGGTGAATTGGATTTTTGTTTTGGAGGATAAAAAGCTAAGCAATAAAAAATGAGACACTATGATTTATAATGGTTCGACTTTCTAAACCAAGGTCTACCTCTACTACGTTAGCTATCCACACTATGGATTTTCCATAATTCACTAATTTGTCTTTCCTTTTCCGGGCTCAAGGAGATAACCCTTACAATCAAGACTTATACCCCAAAGTCTTGAAAAACTCTCTTACAAAGAAAAAACAAATTGGCAAACAAGGAAAACTTCTCTAGGAAAATGTGTTTGCAATATAAGCACTCACATAAATCCTACCAATTAAGCTCACAAGTGTGTTCTACAAAGACATATGACAAAATTGAGCAATAAAACACTTTCTCTAACATTGAATGTTGGAAGTTTGTTACTTGTTCTTCCATGGATGCCTCGAAAGGTCTTTTAGACCCCCTAAGGAGTTTGTGGCCGTTATTAGTCGTTGGGTTGATTTAGAGAAGTTGGGGACGTTATTTCTAGTATTAAATGTAGTTCTAGTGCAGGGCGTATCGTTAGAGGTTAGCGTATCGGTACCTGCCTCAAAGAAGAAAGATCCATTGGGCAAATTTACATTGGGTATCGGTACATGATACAAGCGTATCGGTATAGACATTTCCATATCAGTATGGTGTAAGCCGTATTGGTACCCATTTTGGCTACTAGAAAATTATACCGTTGGGAAGAAAGAGGTGTATCGGTACACAACTTAGCTATACCGGTATGGGATCTTCTAGATATCGGTACACGTCAAACTGTACTAGTACTTAAAGCCTGTTTTTGACTTTATGGCTATTTTGAAAACATTTAAACATGTCAAAAACCCTTTGAAAAACCTTTCAAACATATTTTTTCAAGTTAATGGACTTTTGAAATATTTTTGCAAATTTGTTAAAGTCCAAAAACATTTTTTCATTTAAGTTATATCAAAATCAAATATCTCAACAAAGAATATCAAGAAGATCATATCGAAAACAACAAATGCTTGCTAAGACTGGCATGAAAAATTACCTTTTGCTCTGTTTGCGTATCAAACTTTAGTGCAAACTTCTACCAGGGTAGCACCATATTCTTTGGTTTATGGGATAGAGGCAGTGTTACCAATTGAAGTCAAGATTTCTCCTTTTCGGATTCTGGCTGAGGTAAAATTGGATGAAGTAGAATGGGTACAAGCTTGATTTGATTAGTTGAATCTTATTGACGAAAATAGGCCGAAAGCTATATGTCTTAGCCAGATGTACCAGAAAAGAATGATGCAAGCTTATGATAAGAAAGTTCATCCAAGATAAATCCAAGATCGTGATCTAGTGCTTAAAAACTCGTAAAGACCGTCTTGAAACCAAATGAGGATATGGGTTGAAAACCCGTAAAGCGTAACTCAGATATGTTGTGAATAGGCATCTAGCCATTAAAACCTATTGGACACTTGGTATTTTGGGAGGGATTTCACATCTGCGAACATTTTGACGGCGTTCAAGGTCTGCTAGACAAAGGCTTACACCTTAGCTCAGAACTTTGTTCGGTCGATGGGTTACTGAATCTTTCATGCTATGGATGCTTGGGGCATCTGACTTTGTTTCTTGATTTTGTTATTTTCAGTTTTCCATCATTCTTCAAATTACATTATATTTTTCACAAGCATCAATAAAATTCTCAAATTCTCTTCTGAACTTTCTTTTTATTCTTAAGCATCATGCAAGTATATTAGTATAGATTCATTAAAAAAGTAAAGGATTTATTGGTATTTGTTATGCCTATATTTTATTTTGATATAAAAAAGACTAAATTGTAAAGCAAATAAATTTTTAAGTTACTTAATTTACTCACTAAATTGATAGACATTCAAGCTTCAATATTTTTATAAGTCAAACATTGAATCCCCAAACATTTTCTAAGTGATTTGGTACTGAAATTAGCCAATTTGGTAAATAAGTACCTGTACGGCCTATAGCATACCGGTGTGGGTTTTCGTTACTGGAAACCAAACTTGTGTTTAATGGCTAAAGGGTATCAGTACAACTATATGCGTACTGGTATGACTTTTTGAATCTATTTTCCAAATTGAATTATGAATATTGGTACGTCCTACGGCATGTCGGTATGGGGATTAAGATTTTTAAAATCTTTTCATTCAATGTTTCGACCGTTGTGTTGTGTGTTTTGAGTGCTCCGCAAATGGTGCAAGCGAACACGTCACAAGTAATAATGTGATGAATAAAAGAGTATTGTCTCCACAGGGACTGGGCTGAAGGACTTGTGCTTTTGATTCTTTGCACTGAAATAAGAAGGAAATTATAGTGATATGGAGTGATAAAGAGGTATCTAAAACAAAGTAAATAGAGATTGAAGACAAATAATGGAATCAATGAGAGAGTAGTTTGGCTTATTAGGATTAAGAGTATGTTAGATGAGTTGCTTTGGCTAGTTGAATGCAGGAGGCATGTGAGTTGCTTTGGCAAGTAGATTACCATGGCAAGTAATTGCCCAGGCAAGTAGTTTGCTGGAAGTAGGATTCTCTATGACCAATGAAATGCAATAGCAAGTGGTTGAGTCAGAGTAGGACACTTCTCGACAAGTGATTGTCATGGCAAGTTAATTGTTGCGACAAGTGCGATGCCTTGGAAAGTCACTTGTGTCTCCAGTGCTCGACAGAGTGTTATTCATTTCCTTTACGTTATTTCTAACTTGAAGGGCTGATGCTTGTGAAAACCTTGGTGATACGTCTGTCACACATTACTTTACCAAGGATGAGCACCGTCTTTCCTTGAACTCTTGTTAGCCGCTTGAAATCAGCTCCTTCTCCAAGATTCATTCACTTTGTCACTTTCAACAAAACTTGATTCATGAAGGGATTATTTTTCTTCAACTCTAGCAATGTTAGGAAACATGGATTCAATTCAGTTTGTAGATCTCCATCAACTAACGTAATGTTTAGAAATAAACTCGGTTGAGTAACTTCCAATGGTTGTCACTTCATTAGAGTGATTCCTTCCAGTGAATCACCGTTGATCTTGCTCTCTCTTGTACTGTCATCAATTTAGGGATTTGAGTTCCAACATATGATTCTCTACTCAAGCATTAAACTTCTTGAATTGCAAGAATAGGAATTGAACCAACATTGTGCATTTAAACTTAAACCAAAATCAAATCATCCATACAAATTCTTCTCAAAACCTAATAACCCAAACCATCTAAGTTTAGTTCATGGTCGATGAAAAGAAAATACAAAGAAATATTTCCATAACATGAAGGGTGATGTGCGATTACAAAAATGAAAGAAGAGAAGAGATGAGTTCCTCAATTCGATCACTCCTCTCACAATCAGCCTTTCTCTTTTGATCTCTCTCAATAACTGATCCCCAAATTCCCCTCCTTGCTTATTGTGTTTCGGTCCCTTTAAATAGGTGTGGAGGTGAGTTGTTGCGTGAGAAATTGGTGAAGAGTAGGCTTCCATTTTGAATTTCAAATATGGGAGATAATGTAGATGATTTAAAATAAATAAAATGGGGATAATATCCTTTGCATTTTGAATTTCAATTGGTCAATTGGGAATCCTAACCGATTTGATCATTTCTTGCCACGAAATGCTTTTGGCAATTGGCTTGGCAAATCGTCCTGCACCACAAAAGAGAAAAATAGCAGTATTATTTCTACAAAAAGTAATAAAATACATGGCCAAGCCTATTGAACTAAGAAACTACAATCTTATGCATGAATGACTAGAAATGCAACTAAAATGAGCTTAAGTCTAACAATAATATGAGTAAAAGGGGTAGAAAAACCGTACTTTTCAACACTAACACACCTCCAAACTCAAACTATTACTTGTGTCCTCAAACTCAAACTATTGTTTGTCCTCAAGCAATGCAAAACTAACAAACACACTCAAACTATTACTTGTGTCCTCAAACTCAAACTATTGTTTGTCCTCAAGCAATGCAAAACTAACAAACACTTGCCAAAACATCAAACACAAACAAGTTGCATACCTGACTTCAATCCTTGGAACCATGGCAACTACCATTAATTAACTTTGTGACTTTAGGAAAAACATAGAAAAAATACTCAAAATTCAATATGATGCAAGTGAAGTGTGTGCGTAGTTATGTACAAGCTAATCATAGAAGTTCCAAGCAAAACCTTAGTTTTATTAACTTGTTGAGGTAGGCGATCTAACTAGAGCCAGTTTCGAGCACCTTTAGCAATTCCCCTTTTTTGTACTAGAGCAGGATAGGCACCTCTAGAATTTTCAAAATCCCCAAGACTAGAGCCAGTTTTGGGCACCTCTAGCAAAGGTTCATTCATTGTTTTTTCTTTGCTAGAGCCAGTTAGGTACCTCTAGCATTGTTCTAATATTTCTTGCCTAAGTTTCACTAGGTTCTCCTAGTTAAGAAGTCACAACAGTGTTTATTAAAGCAGCATCATAACAAAGTCCTAAGAAACTTTCCATGCTAAGCCTAGAGTTAAAAGTTCTCTTAACCTAATGTCGTGGCAAATAAATCATCATCAGATATCACAATAGGTTATTAACAAGTTCAGTCAGACAAACTGTCATGACAAGTGACATAAACTATCATGAAAAATTCATGCTAACATGAAAAACATCAGTTGAAAAGCAAATGGATGCAAATGCAACTCAACATGAAACAGCTAAGACAATCCCCAAATTCGACGAAAGTATTATCCTCAATGCATATAAACAAAATGAAAAAAAGAAGAAAAAAATAAAAATAAGAATGCAAATACTAGTCAGAGAGGTCATCAGCTCTATCCCGAAGTTTCCTGGTGGCCATGTGCTTAACACGCTTTTTGGTACGTGCTGGTTGATGTCTTGTTGGTGCTGTAGGGGTTGGAACTTTAGTTTCCTCTACCTTATCCTCTAGCGCACCCATAGTATTGGCTTCCTTAAGTGGTGAAACTTTATACTCTGTAGGTTTCGGTGGTTGTGCATCTAATAGCGGGGACATCAACGGAGAGGACGTGGTGTCTTCAGAATTTGTAGGATCAACAGTCAGTTCAGTGTGTATTGGTTCAGTCATTGGTTTTGTACCTTTATCCTTGGCAACAATTGTCGTGGCAGTTTCCTTCTCAGCTGGGCCATTTTTGCCAGCCTCACTTGTCGTGGCAAGTAACTCTGCCAGCGACACAAGGAATGGTACATTGCAATTGGATACTTCTGTAATATCCCAAATTTTGTGTTAGTGACCAAAATAAAATTTTTGAAAGTTTAGGGATCAAAGTGTAATTTTCAAAAGTTATGTATTTTGACCACGTAAATGAATAGTTTACCCCCAAGAATGACTTTTTCGTGTTACTCAAACTTTTCGTACGAAGCTTTTATTTTTGGCTATAAAGCGATAAAGTTTGGAAGAATATTTGGATAATCGGATTGAATCGAATATCTAGGATATTTTGAAGGATGATAAGCCAAGTTTGATTATGTCATTTTATATGTCTAAGATATTTTATTTTTGTTGGAAGAATATGAACCCTTGAATTTAAGTTGATTTTCCACGCTAAATATGAGCAGTTGGATGAAAAATGGCAAGATCGTAATTTTGGAAAAATTACAAGGGTAAAGTTCGTAACTACCAACTTATTGGTTTATTTTTGACCTTTGGATGAATAAATTGACATGTGGCCGGTTGAGAAGGAACTAAGTTAGTTAGATTTTTATGGAATGGCAATTTTGAAACCAACTAGTAAATAAAGACTAGTTGGAGGGCAAATTGGTCATTTGGCAAGGATGGCAATTTTGAAATATTTTTGAAATGTTGAGGACGTTTTTGGAAGATGAAATATACATGGACTTAATCTTGGCCCTTGATTTTGGATGAGATTAAATTAGCCATTGGATTTAAAGGCTAAATTGGTAATTTTACTATTTAAATGAATTTAAAATTCATTTAATAGTTACAAGTGTAAATTAATAGTGAAAAGATGAAGAAAATGTTCATCTTTTCCAGCCATAAACCATGGAAAAAGAGGAGAAAGAAGAGAGAAATTTCCAAGCTCGATTTAAGCCCTGAATCTCAGTTTTAAGGTAATCTTCCGAACTACGAATTTGTTCTTCTCTTCGAGCTCTATCTTTTGATGTAAACAATTAATGGAATACATGCTTGATTGATGAGATTTGACATAAGAAAGAAATTAGGGTTTACGGATCAAATTGGGGCTTTTGAGATTTCATGATTCCATGATTGAATTCAAGTTGAAATCAAGCTAGTATGAAGTTAAAATCATGATATTGAGTTGGGATTTAAGTTCTACATGTTTCGATTATTATGAAGATGATTAGGGTTTATGGATTCAAGTTTAATTTAGGGTTTGTGATGTTGAATTAATGATTTAGTAAGCTTGATTTGTTGTTCGGAAGCAAAACCCTAAGTTAAAACTTATAGGGACCTATTCGGCAATCTTCAAAGTTAAGGGACTGAATCTGAATTTTATGAATTTGGAGTGTATTTATGTAATTAATGATGTTGGAGATGTGAAATTGAAGTTAGAATGCTAAACCGATGTTGAATCGAATTAGTGACTATTTTGACAATTTGTCAAAATCAAGTGACCAAATAGGAAATAAATTCTTGGATGGGGGGTAAATCTGATTTTTGGTTAAAATAATAGAATTAAGGTAGTAATGGTGATTAGAGGACTAAATTGCAAAGATAAGAAGTTTGAATCCTTACCTTTGCATTTTAGTAACTATTTTGGCAAAGAAATAAAATTAGAGAGAATTATTTTGAATAATTATTTGATGAAGAAGATGATGAAGTGATGGTTTGAAGCAAGTGATGGGATTAAATTGAAAAGTAGAAAAATAAAAAGAAGTTAGTATAAATGGTTAGATGATGAATTTTATACCGTTGTAAAGATTTGTTCGTCTAGTTTCACCTCCATCAAACAGAAACTGATTTCGAGTTTCGAGTTAAAAGATATGAATTTTTAATCGAATGAAGGTCATGAAATTTACAGAGCAGTTTCTGTCAAAACAGCACTGTGACGGGAGTTTGAGGAATTTTCATAATTTTTGTAGATTTTATTAATTTATGTGGCTTATACCGTTAGAACAGTTATTGAATATAGTTTTTCCAGTACAAAGGAAATTAAGATCCGATATGTATTCTTCCCGGTATAAGTAAATCTTTGAAGGTAGCACAACCAGTCCGAAAATGGATTTCGAAACATTTTGTATTTAAATGTTAGTGAGCAAGCTCGGAAGAATATTTGGAAGTTCAAAATAGTCACTAGGGACCATAAGGAGTTTCTAAACAATACAAGGAAGAAAGGAAAAATATTTAGAAATTTTATATTCTAATGATTATATTAGACAATATGGTTAAGGTATTGTTAGATTTGAATCTAACAAATATTTTATCTTATTCATGTGATTAATGAAGTCAAGTTCGAATCAAACAATGTTCAAGGTTCTATAAAAGAAATGATCGAGTAGAATTTAGTGAGACATGCTAATAAATGGCCCAGGTGAGTGCAATGCACACATAACATGATACATGAATGTTTTATACATCACTGGTAAGACTTACGATAAGTCTGCCTGGTTTATATATTGGCATGATATTTATGTCATTGATCATATAATTGACATATTTTAAATATGTCAAAGATTGAATATAAATGCATGGATCACTAGTTATATACATGATGTTATTCTATGAATGTTATTTCAGGTATAAGCTGTCAATGATAAATTATATTGATATACATTGCCATGGATGGAATAAATACGGAAATTATGCCCAAATAAGTCATTGAGGGACAGGGTATAGTTGGCATGCCATAGAGTCCAACAGCACGGTGCATAATCGGGAATTTAGGATAGCACTATAGTGTATATAAATGACACTTAGTGCATGGTTAGCACAGCCTTATAAACGTGCGGGATAATGGTTAGCATGGCCTTATAAATGTGCGGGTTAGCACTTCGGTGCATATTTGACTCACGTACTCAGGGTCCTCAAGGTTATATTTGGGCTATGAAATCGGGAAATCATTGATAATCGGGCTATAAATAAAGGGATAATAAATCAGGAAACAGGTTAGAGAGGATATGAACGCTCGGGACATATGGCAAGTATATCGGTAAAAAAATATATATCTGGTTTATATTATGTTGATATATGATTTATATGATGGTAATACTTATCTAGTGATCATGATGCATATAAGGCGTATTATGATAAACGAGAAAGCATGAAAATCTTATGACATTGGCATACAATAAATATTTACTAATGCAATGTGAAAGTGAATGCATTGACATATATCATGCTATATAAATGTAGCTATGAAGTTAAATAAAGTTTAAATAATTGTTATTACTTTTTATATTACCTCACTAAGTTCGTACTTAGCGTGTGTTGATTGTCCACACGTAGGTAAATCAAGCTGAGAGTGAGAGGGGCATTGCATCAATATTGGAAAGCTCAACAGGTAATTACAATAATGACATCCCAATTAAGATTTGGTTTTTATAGTGGCATGTATACTTACTACACACAATGGGGTTCTGATTGGCCTTTAAAACTGTTATGGTTTCATGATAATTGGCATTTCTAGAAGGATTCAAAATAAGAGCAAACTCAGGTGATGAGTTTTGCTAAGATAATTGATTTATGATTTGGAGCCCGAATAAATAGTTTATGTCGATTTTAAATAAAGTTAAGCGTGCTCGGGCTAGAGAAATTTTAGGATGGGTGACCATGGAGAAGTTTTATGAAAATTTTAAATTACCCTGATCTTTGAATAAAAAAAGTCATAACATTTCTGACTCGTATTCGGTGTACGGATACGAGAAGGGGGTGTTACATTTAATGGTATCAGAGCTATAGGTTTAGCTGGTTCTGGAGTTAAATGAAGTATGGTAAAGGTCAAAAGTGTATACATGCCACTAGGATGTTAGAATTACTGATGATTTTATTTGTTAGAATGGATGCAATTGCTTACTATGATAATAATGTTAAATTCCAATGTGTGAGGGTAAAAGAATTATGTCAGGTGTTTAGACGAGTGAATCAATAAGAGATTCGCGAACATGTTAAGGTTAATGATAATATTCTACCCTCAGCTTAGCATGGTGCAGAGGCACCATGTAACATAATGTGTATGTTCTGGATTAATATTTTTATTCCAGACATTAGATTTGATTGAGAATTAGCCTGCTTAGGCATAGATTGCAAAAGAATTGAGAGTTTTGACACAATAGAGTTTTAGAAAGATATTGATGAAGATTTTATGATTGTTAATTTATGGTTTAATGATATAAAGGTTAGGTTGAAGGAACTCTGTATTGATTGTCAGGGAAGACTAAAAGTAAAGTAGTATTTCATCTGAAAGGATTAGACCCGTATTTGATAAAGTAATGTTAGGGTACATACTCAGAAGTTTATTAGCTATAAGTTCTTTATTTGAGTGTTCTGTAACAATTTATTCTAGAGATGCAACGAAGTTTTTGCATCTTAATTTGGGCAATTGGAAGATTACAGATATAAATGCAAGTTTAATAAACTGAGTTGAATTTCTTCTAAATTGCTTCTTATAGATAGAAGGAGAGCCTGTTATGACAGTTTATAGAGGGCTAGAGGTCAGGTATAAAGAAGTACTGACTGCCCTATGCATTTCAAAATTCTATGAAGCAGCAAATTATGTTGAATGCAATGGAAATGGTTCAAAATGAGAAAATATCTGAATAAAGGTCATAGCTCGTGAAGAGGAATAGTAAATTGTGATAACCACTTTTAAAAAGTGGTGAAGATTTCTGGCAAAAATGCCAAGCTGAATTTATTACATAGTTTCATAAAGAGATCGAGACAAGAAAAAATTAGGAACTCTCTGACATTTATGATTAATGTTGGAGATTCAAGAAAACCACAAAACTAATCATGTGAGTGCGGTAATAATTGTTATGCATGGGCATGCAGAGTTTTTATTGGAATTTGTTACCAATGTGAAAAATTATTTAATTTATGCTATGGATACCGAGCATCAAAGGTAAGCTACGAGAGTATTCCTATTGTTTGTTAAATTTAAATGGGTTGCCCAAGAGGAGCTGTCAGGCTTGATGCTTAATCGAGAGGCTAAGTTAGGATTGGATTTAATCCAATATTGGACATATATTGATTATACTCTATAGAATGGCTCTTACTAGATTGAGAAAGCTAAAGATGTAGTTGCAAGGGTCATTAGATTGAGGTTTTATATGACTTGGTATATCATGTTGGGAAGCTCCAGTGTGTTAGTCAAAGAAGCATTAATATTCTTCTAAGGTTAAATTTCGATTATATTATTACCATTAAAAGAATATTTGATGGTAGCACTAGTATTAGTGCATTATGAATATAGTAAGGATTTTGAGTCTGGTTTATTTTAGGAATACGAAGAATAAAGTAAGAATGGTTTGAAGCGATCTAGGGTTGCTTTAGAATGATGGAAATTATAT
Source organism: Hibiscus mutabilis (assembly GCA_019671005.1). Taxonomy (NCBI): domain Eukaryota; kingdom Viridiplantae; phylum Streptophyta; class Magnoliopsida; order Malvales; family Malvaceae; genus Hibiscus; species Hibiscus mutabilis. The sequence goes on from CM033729.1 coordinate 28,236,556, forward strand.
GTTAATCTCGCTTGTTAAAGTTCATGGATTCAAGCTTAATTTAGAGTTTCTGATGTTGAATTAATGATTTAGTAAGCTTGATTTGTTTTTTGGAAGCAAAACCCTAAGTTAAAACTTATAGGGACCAATTCGGCAAGCTTCAAAGTTAAGGGACCGAATCTGAATTTTATGAATTTGGAGTGTATTTATGTAATTAATGATGTTGGAGATGTGAAATTAAAGTTAGAATGCTAAACCGATGTTGAATCGAATTAGTGACTATTTTGACAATTTGTCAAAATCAAGTGACCAAATAGGAAATAAATTCTTGGAAGGCGAGGAAATCTGATTTTTGGTTAAAATAATAGAATTAAGGTAGTAATGGTGATTAGAGGACTAAATTTCAAAGATAAGAAGTTTGAATCCTTACCTTTGCATTTTAGTAACTATTTTGGCGAAGAAAGAAAATTAGAGGGAATAATTTTGAATAATTATTTGATGAAGAAGATGATGACGTGATGGTTTGAAGCAAGTAATGGGACTAAATTGAAAAGTAGAAAAATAAAAAGAAGTTGGTATAAATTAGAAGATTATTATGGAAAGTTATGTAGAAGATTGAAATCTGGCAGTGAATTTGAAAATTCACCATAAATTATAAAAAAATGGTTAGATGATGAATTTTATACCGCTGTAAAGATATTTTCGTCTAGTTTCGCCTCCGACAAACGGAAACTGATTTCGAATTCTGAGTTAAAAGATATGATTTTTTAATCGAATGAAGGTCAGGAATTTTACAGAGCAGTTTTTGTCAAAACAGCACTGTGACGGGAGTTTGAGGAATTTTCATAATTTTTGTAGATTTTATTAATTTATTTGGATTGCACCGTTAGAACCATTAACGAATCTAATTTTTCCACTATGTAGAAAATTAAGATCCGATATGTATTCTGCCCTGGTATAAGTAAATCTTTGAAGGTATCGCAAGCAGTCCAAAAATGGATTTTGAAACATTTTGTATTTAAATGTTAGTTAGCAAGCTCAGAAGAATATTTGGAAGTTCAAATTAGTGACTAGGGACAACAAGGAGTTTCTGAACAATACAAGGAAGAAAGGAAAATATTTGGAAATTTTATATTCGAATGATTATATTGGACAATATGGTTAAGGTATTGTTAGATTTGAATCTAACAAATATTTTATCTTATCCATGTGATTAATGAAGTCAAGTTCGATTCAAATAAGGTACAAGGTTCTATACAGGAAATGATCGAGTATAATTTAGTGAGGCAATCTAATAAATGGGCCAGGTGAGTGCAATGCATACATAACATGATACATGGATGTTTTATACATCACTGGTAAGGCTTGCGATAAGTCTGTCTGGTTTATATATTGGCATGATATTTATGTCATTGATCATATAATTGACATATTTTAAATATGTCAAAGATTGAATAAATGCATGGATCACTAGTTATATACATGATGTTATTCTATGAATGTTATTTCGGGTATAAACTGTCAATGATAAATTATATTGATATACATTACCATGGATGAAATAAATACGAAAATTATGCCCAAATAAGTCATTGAGGGACAGGGTATAGTTGGCATGCCATAGAGTCCAGCAGCACGCTGCATAATCGGGAATTCGAGATAGCACTATAGTGTATATAAAGGACACTTAGTGCATGGTTAGCACGACCTTATAAACGTGCGGGATAATGGTTAGCATGGCATATAAACGTGCGGGTTAGCACTTCGGTGCATATTTGACTCGCATACTCAGGGTCCTCAGGGTTATATTTTGGGCTATGAAATCGGAAAACTGGGAAATCATTGATAATCGGGCTATAAATAAAGGGATAATAAATCTGGAAATAGGTTAGAGAGGATATGAACTCTCAGGACATATGGCAAGTATATCGGTAAAAAAAATTATATTCGGTTTATATTATGTTGATATATGATTTATATGATGGTAATACTTATCTAGTGACCATGATGCATATAAGGCATATTATGATAAACGAGAAAGCATGAAAATCTTATGACATTGGCATATAGTAAATATTTACTAATGCAATGTGAAAGTGAATGTATTGGCATATATTATGCTATATAAATGTGGCCATGAAGTTAAATAAAGTTTAAATAATTGTTATTACTTTCTATATTGCCTCACTATGTTCGTACTTAGCGTGTGTTGATTGTGCACACGTAGGTAAATCAAGATGAGAGTGAGAAGGCATTGCATCAATATTGGAAAGCTCAACAGGTAATCACAGTAATGACATCCTAATTAAGATTTGGTTTTTATAGTGGCATGTATACTTACTACACACAATGGAGTTCTGATTGGCCTTTAAAGTTGTTACGGTTTCATGATAATTGGCATTTCTGGAAAGATTCAAAATAAGAGCAAACTCAGGTGATGAGTTTTGCTAAGATAATTGATTTATGATTTGGAACCCGAATAAATAGTTTATGTCGATTTTAAATAAAGTTAAGCGTGCTTGGGCTAGAAAAATTATAGGATGAGTGACCATGGAGAAGTTTTATGAAAAATTTAAATTACCCTGATATTTGAATAAAAAAGTCATATCATTTCCTACTCGTATTCAGTGTACAGATACCAGAAGGGGGTGTTACAACTTCTCTAGAGTGATTCGTGCTAGTGCAATATCCCGATGATTGATGTACCATAGGAGCTTTATTTCCTGCTCCTCCATGCGTTCCAACTTTTCCAAAAAAGGGCGTACTAGGTTTACCATTCCTAGGAACTTACTTGGGCAAATTCATTTGGTGTAGTGTCTTTTGCCACGGCATGTGCACTTGCCGGGGCAGTAGGGACTGTTAGTTTTGGTGCAACTGGTCGTGGCGTTCCTTCTTGCATCACTCGCATGTATTGTGCCTTTGTCCACCAACTTCTCTTTGGCAATCGTTCATCAATTGGCTCGATTGGTACCTTTTTTATCGCACAAAATAGATATTAAGTTGGGAAAATATAATGCTCCTACATCCTTTTTTACTGCATGCATAAATCTCATTCACAATTATTTTCCCAACATTAATAACACGCTTATGAATAATATAGTACAATAATAACAATCGGGACAATGAAATAGTAGTGCTGTGTGTGGTAGGCATTAAGCGAGTTTTAATAAAGTTAATCCACAACTTAGCTTCTGGTTTTAGCATGATGCAATTTACCGTTCCTTTAATCTCTCTCTTGTTCCATTCCATTCCTTCAATGGTAAAATCCTTCAAAACTTGGTCTATCTTCTTACGAGTCACGTTCTCTATGAACTTAGCATGTTCGTCTTCTTCGAAAAACAAACCATAATAGGTGTTGATGGTGGTAGTGTCGAGAAGAATAGCCCTGCCACATATAAACACAAACGGGTTATTTGGACTAGAAATATGAGAATAAAATTCTCTTACCCACGAGACATTTACTCTTGTCGGTTGTTCATAGAATATCGGCCATTTGTGACTCTTGATTGTGGCATATATATGGTTTCCTCAAGACCAAAACTCCGGTGAGGCATTTTATTGTAATACCCCAATATTAGCTTAGTGACTAAAATGCAAGGAATTAAAAGTTGGTAATTTTAGTTCAGTGACTAAAGTGTAAAGTTTCAAAGTTTGGTGGCTAAAGTGAAAGGTTAGGAAAAGTTCAAGGATCAATATGGTCATTTCCCCAATAAGTAATTTTATTTAGTAATTTTATTCAATATAAGTATGAATTAGATCGAATTAAGTACCTTGATATCGGTTTTTAGATTTAAGTTGGTGAAAAAGGTTCTAAAATTGGATTGAATATAATTATTAAGCGTGCTCAGGCTAGACAAATTTTAAGATGGGTAAACTATGGAAAGATTACATAAAAGTGATTTTGATCAATTTAGATTGATATTTTGGACTCATGAAGAGTAGAGAAGATTCGTATGGATTATCGATTAAGGAAAATCACATTAGAAGTATTTTATGAATATCGGGAAAACGGATCGAATCAAATTTTAGAGATTGATCCAAAATGCTATGGAAAAGTCATAGAATATTATTTTGGAATATTCTATTATGGTTTGGTTGGATTTTAACTAAATTAGTTGTATTTTTACAAGAATGGTTAAATGGTGAATATTAAATTAGTTGGAGGACAATTAGGACTTTTCACCCTTATTTTTATTAAAGTAATTGATCATTTTTGGATAAAATAATATAGGTGTTGGAAGATGATTGGTAATAATTTAAGGTTGTTATGGTCTTTTGACTATTAAGATTTTTTTATTTAAAATGGTGTATAATATGCCATTTGGCATAATTAAAGACCAAAATTAGAAAACAAATCATCTTCAACCTTTAGTAAGGCTGTCGAATTGCTCAAACAAGGTAAGGGGGAAATTTCAATTTGATTTTTGAGCATCCATGTTTGGTTTTAGGTTTGAGATATGAGATAGGAATTTAATCTCCATTAAATTCTCTAAGTTTTGGTATAATTTTTTCTTAGTTTCCATGTCTATAAGTTAAAGTTTGGAGATTTGGTTGGATGAAGAGCATGTTGATTTCTTGAGTTTTATTGGTTTTTCATGTTGGAAATATGCTTGGGTTGTTGTTTCTATGATTCAAGTGATGAAAAACTCAAGAAATAATGGTTGAAGACCATTTGGCTATGATGAAAGTTTAGGGGAAATTATATCAAAATTTATTTTAATGATGGAAATGATGAGTTTGATGTTATACAAGCTTATTTGTGTTGTTAGAATGAAGAAATACCTATGTTCTTGAATTATGGAAAATTAGGGTTTATGTCAAGTTTGGAGTTTTAAGTTGTGAATGAAGAAAGAATTGTTTAAAATGACGATACAAGGTGATTAGAATGAAAATCCCTAATTATTTGACATTAGGGACCAAAATGTAAATTTTGGAAAGTTTAGGGACTTGGTTGTTAAGCTTGTTTTTGAAGTATATTGGGTTGAAAAATCAAGTTAAGTGATTGGGGTGTTGATTTTGAAGTTTATTCTAACTTTGGCACCAATTTGGAATTTTCAGAAATTATAAGGATTAAGTTGTGAAATTTTAAAGTTTAGGTCCTAAAGTGTAAATGATGAGAAATGCAACGATCTGGCTTGAAAATGGTGGTTGGAAGCTTAAAAGTATCCTTAGGGACTAAAATGAAAATTTTGGGAAAAGTTGAAAATTTAAAGAAAAGTATGAGAAATATCGATTCAAATATAGAAGGTTTTATTATATCAATTTTTGTAAATAATGGATAGTTATTTATTTACTTTCCATTATTTTATATGGATTAAGTATATTCTAACATATACTTTGAAATGGTATATGTTATTTTATTGTAGATATCTATAAAGATCGAGATTGTACTAGTAGACCGGGAAAAGAACTAATTCGAGATTGATATCGAATAGTGAAGGAAATCTTTGCAAGGCTAAGGTGAGTGCATACATGTTTTAAATTGTATGTTCGTTAACAAGCATTTTTAAAGGTAAAGATTTACTTTTATAGAGCATGACATGAATTTTAGCATGATATTTTATTTTAATGATTTAAAGATTATGATACATTTTCATGCTTATATATGTTTTATAGCATGACAAAGTTATTTGATGAATTTTTTTAAGTGGTAGTATACCATGAATGTTATAAAGTATATTGGAGTATGAACTGCTCCAGTATAAAGATGTTTTACATGATGTATATATGTATGTTTGAAAGTATGGAATTTAGGTTACTTGCCATTAATTGCAGGAATTGTTTTTAAAAGTTTGCCCTTGGTAATTATAATGTTGAGTATTGTATTATAAAGTTATTGACACTTTATTGTGTCTTGACACTTCCTTCTGTCTAGAAGTAAGATATTGACACACTTATGTGTCTCGGCACTTTATTGTGTCTACGAGTAAGTTATCGACACTTCTATGTGTCTCGGCACTTTAATGTGTCTACGAGCATGATATTGACACTTCATTGTGTCTTGACATTTTAATGTGTCTACGAGTAAGAAAAGAATAATACAAGTCACTTGATAATTACTATGGGCTATATGATGTCATATGATAACTATATGGTTTTACAAGATAACATATGCTTTTATGTTAAAGAATGATTACAATATGCTTTACTGCATAAATATTCCCATATTACAAGTTATATGATTTATTAATTATCATGCATATGAAAGTATTATGTACTATTAAGCGTTTATAAATATTACTTATCTTATGCCTCATTAAGTTATTCTTAGCGTGTATTTTGGTTATACACGTAGGTAATCGGAAGTAGTAGCAAAACTTTTGTATCGACATCTCTTTTGGGGGAGATAACATATCAACAGGTTATTTCAGTATCTGTGACTTCCTTACTTTGTATGAATAGTGTTGTATAAGATAATCTATGTATTTTGTTTAAAATGTTTTTAGTTCGGCCTGCCTTGCAAAAGTTTTGTACTTGTAAAATTAACGGTATACTATATGTATAATTTTGATATGATAATATAATGATTAATATGTTATATGAAATTTTTTATTAGTCCTTATTTTTTAACATAAAAATGTTTTTAAATCACTGTGACATTTCCGACTCGTGTTTAGTGTACGGATACAGGAAGGGGGTGTTACATTTATAGGCAAATCCTTGCTCCTCCCAAGCTCATCTTGTCGCGAACTTGTCTTCGAACCACTTCTGCGCTGCCATCGTGGTGAACTTATGGAATGATGTTTGTGGCATGCGTGAGGGACAAATTCCGTCCATGGTTTTGAGGTTTGTAGACATGATTTCGGTCCAAGAAGAAGAAGAAAAGAAAAACTCAAGATTTCAACAATGGAGAAAAGAAAGTGTGAAGATGATGAAGTAAATATGAGAGAATAAATGAATGGGAAAGATGGAGGGTTGGTGTTATAATGGTGAAGTGAATGGAGTGTGATGGAAAAGTGAAAAGTTGAATGAAATCTCACCAATGGGTGAAAAAGAAAATGATGATGAAAGTGGAAGAGAATGGTGTAGCTAGGGTTAAGGAAAAAAATGGATGAAATATTACTAGGGTTTGAAAATAATTAGGTATTTAAACCTACATAAACCAGTGACCCTTGATCTCCCTTGGAAAATTTCTCAACAAATTCTTCAATCCTTTTCCACTTTAACCTCTTGACCTAAAATAAATAAAAGAAAGATATTAAAATAAATAAAATAAAAGGAAGAGATAAATGAAAAGAGAAAAATTAAAAATAAAAGATAAATAACAAAATTCAAAAACAATTTAAAACAAACAACCTAACTAACCGAAAATAACAAATTGAAAATTTAAACAAAAAATAACAAAAAAACTAATTATCTGAAAATAAAAATAAATAAAGAGATAAATAAAAATCCCGAAACAAATTAAAATAATAAAAATCCAAAAATACAAGTCCCATAAAAATAACTAAAAAATAAAATGAAAAATCTTTAGCGAGAGCATTTTCATGCATCACCCAAGGAGATTTTAAGCTTGTCTCTTTCAACATGGCTTCCAACATAGTGCTTTAGGCATAACAACTGCTCATCTGGGAACATGTCATGAATCTCCAAGTGGTCATCATCTTTGTTGCTCCCTTCAAGTCTGGATAAATGATCGGCAACCTGGTTTTTTGTTCCTTTCCTGTCCTTGACTTCTACATCAAACTCTTGTAAAAGCAAAATCCATCAAATTAAACGAGGTTTAGCATCTTTCTTAGAAATTAAGTACGCAATTGTTGAATGATCAGTGTGAACAACTACCTTAGTGCCAATCAGATAAGGCCTAAATTTGTCAAATGCGAATATAACTGCCAATAATTCCTTTTCCGTAGTAGTGTAGTTCAATTGAGCACCGTTAAGTGTTTTGCTAGAACAATATATCACATGGAAAGTTTTACCTTTTTGTAACCCCTTAGCTCGGCCTAGCCAAAACCGAACTAAAAGAGCCACATTAGGTTTGCCGAAGTAAACCAGAGCTAAACCCTAAACTGTGCCCTATTTTTTATCTTGTCTAGATGCATTTCATTAATATCCTATGTGAGCATGCCTCGGCGGTTACGATGCATTCGAAACGGATTACGAATCAGAGTCCAAATAATCAATGTGTCATATAAGAACCAAAATATAAACATTGCAATTTATGGGCGTTAACCAAGATTAAGATTACCAACATTTAATTAATTCGATTACATACTTGTAGAATAATTTTCCATTCCAAAATAACCACTCTAACCCAATTAATAGCATTAACAATACTCAAGGACTAATTTGCGAGGTATTCAAACTTCAGCACAAAAATAGCACAAATTCAACAGGGCATACTGATACAGGAGGTTCCGGTACTGATATAGACCAACTAACAAAATAGCTTCCCATACCGATACACTTAAAGCCATATCAATACAGTTTGTTGACCAATTCATACCGATACAGATTTGACCTATACCGATCCCCTCTTTATATCTTCAAAACCTCATATTCTAGTAGCTAAAGAACGTACCGATACAATACCCCACGTACCGATACGACTAACTTAAACTAGAGGGTTCGTTTCGATATGCCATCTCATATACCGACACCATAACTATTTTTCTTCAATGCGTACCGATAGGGTGGCTAGGCGTACCGGTATGCTAGGCTTATTTTTGACAGTTTAAGCCTTGCACAGACCTCGCGTACCGAAACTTGGGGTACCCGTACCGATACGCAGAGGCCTGTAATGACCTCTAGGTCCAACATATGACACTTTGTCTCCTTCCAAACAGCATCAACACTTTGCTAAACATCATATAACTTCAACAACATACTTGAACATCAACATATCATCCATATAAGCCATCCTAGCTTATCTAGTATACTCAAACACCAATTGTAGCGGCATGCTTCCTAAACCATTTTCAAAATATTAAACCAACCATAACTCAACCACTTAAAACTCAATACAAGTCCAAAACAACAATCAAAACATTGCAACAACAGAGAGTTCATCAAAACCTCTCCCAAAACCCCAAACAATACATTGTCATTATTACTACTTTTCAACATTCCAAACTGTAATTTAAAATCAAGTCTTGGGAATTATTTTTCATGCTTCCACGCTGCCTCAAACCTTAATTCTTTGCATTGAAAGAAAGGAGAGCGTAAGCACTTAGGCTTAGTGAGGGATGCTCAAACAACAACCATCGTCAATGGAAGTTAAACCATTTTACATATCTTTGAAAACCACTTTCCAAAACTCTTTTAAAACATCATAGTAATATCATGCTTTAACAAAACCATTCACTTAACAATTCCTAAACAGCATATTAAACATATGCAACATGTATCATGGATTAGACAACAAAGTCCCATTTGCTACCCTCAATTTAAGCTTTCCTATGCATACTACCAATGCAAGGCTTAAAGAGTAAAATATGTTTAAACCACATTAAACAAAAATCCATCTCATGATACATAAACAATTATATTGGCTTACAAGTGATCATTAACCAAGTTTCCATTTTACAAAACATACATCGAATACACGGATTCAACAAGTGTTCTCTCAATACTTAACAAACAATCTGTCGGTAACACAAGGCTCACACACGGGAGTATTTGGTACGCATAAACCCTTCCACCGTTGTAACTCCTTTGGTAGAGTATTCGGTACACATAGACCCCTAAATACCACTCATCGATACGATGTTTAACCCACTAATAGGAGTCTTCGATACACATAAACCCCTCAACCGTTAGGGTACTTGGATGGAGTATTCGGTACACCATATAAACCCCTCGACATCTAAGGCAACTTTTATAGTGCAATATCAATCCTATGGCTGGCCAACTATATCTGATTCAATTTACAAACCTTTCTACAACATCACTTGCCAATATAATTCATTTTAACATCAACAACTCATTGTTTTCATATGCATCATGAAAATAATTTAACCTGTGCAATAAACCTTGCATAAACCAATGTTCATAAACATTTACAAAACATGCATTACTTCCAAATGTAACAACATCATTTTATAACCAATTTCCATCATTAAACCATGCTTAAATCATGTATATACATTGAGTAATCAAACCATATAAACAAGTGCATCAAACTATTAGCCAAACCAAGTTTGAGAGAGAATTCATCATTTACTTACCTCCAAACTTAGACCAACGTTTCAAGCTTGATCTAAACTTCCAAACACAACTTTCATGTAATGACCCGGTTTTAGGCCTAGCAGTTTTGAGGTTTGTTAGACGGTCCGGTGGACCGAGTTAGAGATTCGAGTCGGATTTGGGACCATATATTTTTTGGTGAGATAAAAATATGGAAAATGGTTAAAAATCATGTTTTAATATTGGTGGAATGCAATTTTTGAAAACTATTTTTAAAGTGACTAATATGAAAAGGGTCAAATTCTTAGAATCCCTAAGGAGCTATTTTACCAAGTTTTTGCTGGTGATTTCTCCCGTCATTTAAATAATTTTAACATGTGTTTTAAAAGTTAATTAAAAGGTATTTTAGATATTAAAGTTATTTATTTGGTTTTAATGAAAACTGGCGTAACTTTTCTCTCCACTTCTTTTCTGCCAAACACTCGAATTTCATCAAAAACCAGAGGTGAGAGATCTTTATTGATATTTAACTTTTATTTACAAAACCTTATTGAAATCTTGTGTTTTCCTAGCTTTAAACAACCCAATTGGGAGAGAAATCACACAATAGGGATAAGGTCTGTGGTCTCCTTTATTAATTGGTTCTTTATTGATATTCCCAAGTATTTGATCCTTGATTTATGGTTTATAATCTGATTTTGTGTTTTTATATTGAATTAATTGATTTAATTGGGTAAAATTGATGAAATAGCGAAAGATCCGAATTGGATCTGTTTTCCAGTGATGTAGATTGATTTTGAACATATTATGGATGTATAATAATGTTGACAAGTCGTTTTTAACAATGGAATCCCAAAACTCTTGAATCTCTAATTGTTTAGGTTGTTAGAATTATGTTTTTGTGGAGTTGTGGTGGTTGTTTGGTTGCTGGAGGTGTTAGGTTGTTTTGATTCTGTTTTTAGGTGTTATTTGATGATAAAAGTGGTGTTAGATTGATAGGTTGTGACTGGGTTGTGTTTGGAAAGGATTAGATGGTGTTTTCGGTTGTTGTGATTGGGTAATTGTGAGGTGAATGCGTGAATCTGTGAAGATCTGTTGTTGCAGTGTTTTAAATGCATGGAGATGCATTAATCCTCTATTGTAATATGGATAAAATAGGGGAGATAGATTCGGAAGTGATTGGGGAAGCTTTGGAGGCCTCAGACTCTTGTTTTCGCATCGGCAAATCGAGGTTTCGCATATTGGTGAGTGAAAACGTGGTTTAAAGTGTTTTGATGATATGGGGACAGAGTTTTGGGAGTTAAGGTAGAGCTTGAAACACTTACCTAGACTCAGAAGTAAGTGTAAAGTGGTTTTCTCTCTCGGTCGTGCTAAGTTGAAATGATTTTATGCACTTGTTTTGATTACATGGTACCTACTATTTAAGCATGTTTTAAAGTATTCGATATACTTTTTTAAGCATGTTTTGCTGAAGGATGCACATGGTAAGTGATCCTTGTAAGTATGGTTTATACTTGTGGTTTAAAACATGGTTGTTGCTTTGGAAAAGTGTTTTGGTTAATGCGTTTTTAAAACAGTGAGGTAAATGTTATTTGGTTAATTATATTGGCAAGTGATGTGGTTTTAAAATTGTTATCGGATATAGTTGGCCGGCCATAGGATTGAGTGCACTGTAAATAAGTCGCCTTGGATGTTGAGGGGTTTATACGGTGTACCGAATACTCCATCCAAGTACCCTAACGGTAGAGGGGTTATATGGTACCGTAAACTACCGTTAGTGGGTTATACATCTACCGATGAGTGGTGTTGAGGGGTTTAAATGGTGTACAAATACTCCACCACGGGTGTCACAACGATGGAGGGGTTTATGTGTGCCAAAAACTCCAGTGTGTGAACCTTGTGTTGTCGGTGAGAATGTATGAAGTGTTGGGTTAACACTTGTTGAATTCGTGTATCCGATGAAGTCTTTTGTTAATGGACTTGTTTAATGATCACTTGTAAGCCAATATAATTGTTAATGTATCATTGAAAGGTTTATGTTGTATAATGTGATTTATACATGTTTACTCTTTAAGCTTTGCATATGGTTGTTATGCATGGGAAGGCTTAAATTGAGGTTAGCAATGGGATTTGCTATTGGTTAATGATACATGTTGCATATGGTTTAATATGCTAGTTTTGAAAGTGTTAAAGTGCATGGTTTTAAAGGCATGATGTTTTATATGTGATAAATATGGTTTGAAATGGGAATTTCATAGTGTTGATGAAAAAATGAAAAGATTTATGTTTTGAGTTTTTGACAACCTAGATGGTTGGAGTTGTTTAGGAGTTATAGTTTGGTGATTGAATATCGTTCGAGCTAAGCTTATAGCAGATGCTTGGATTGTTAGAGTTGCGGCGAAGTTGAGGATATTGTTTACGAGGTTGGGTGTGATGCGTGATGAAGACTTGATGTCAAGTTACAAGTGAATTCATTCAGGCCCAGTTGATTAGAGGAAGGTAGCAGTGTGATTATGCATCAGTATCGCATGTTCAGGTTATTGGGAGGAGGAAATCCAGTGGATTTTCACGTTAAAGGTTATAGGGTGTTGTGTTTTAAAGATCGGAAGGTGGTGTCCCTAGATGTTGTGTATGCAATTGAATGAGTTTGGGTGGTTGTTTTAAGCTGAAATTTGACATGTATGCATGAAACACGACTAATTGAAGATTGGTAAATCAAATTTTAGGTAAGTCCTTATGGTTTTACAGATTTACAATTTAGTCCTTAAATGTTTGAATGATAATTTGAGGGTGTTGTGGTGATCTAATTGTGATGAAATTTCACGAGCTTACATGAAATGAACTTAATTGTTGATTGGTAAACTTAATTTGTTAATTGAACCCTTGACTTATGGAAATTAAATTTTGTTCCCTATTTTGTAATAGTGTTCAATTAGATGTCAATTCGATGCCCGATTGAGTTGAGTTTACACTTATGATTCATATGTACATGTAGATTAATAATTATGCCTCTAGATAAGATAAAAGAAAAAAGGTCGTCTTTTGAGTTTCATCTTCACGGTTTACCTCGGTAAACCTAAAGTAGCTTGCTCGATTCGGTCTTGCGACTAGGCCGGGTCGAGAGGGTTACAACAAATTACATAATCTAACTTTATTCCAGGATTAGACAACCATAACAACATCATGCTTACGAAGGACCACTCTAGAGGCATACTCTCTATACCACTTTGCCAAGCATACCAAAATGCATATTTAAGCCATTCCCAGGAAGAGAAACATAACAACATTCTCAACAAAGCATACTAAACTTACTCATATCATCGCAACAAGAAAATCATCAAGGGAACTCTAGATGCATACCTAAGGCACCATTCAACCACAACTACTATCAAGTATTGACATCAAGCTTAGCAACATCAATTATCCTCAAAAACCAGCATGGAAAGCATATTCAAAATCCATAGGAAAATAGGATTACAACCCCCAAAACCTTGGCGAACACATTGCCTTGTTAACCGGAAATAGAAGCCGAGTTCATACTCAAAGTAGTTTATCCCTTGGATCCTTGCAAACCTTGCCTTTGCTGCCCGAACTTCAATGCTCTGCTTCATTAGGAAAAAGAGAGCGTAAGCACACATGCTTAGTGAGGATGCTCATAAACAATGATGCATTCACATTCATTTAAAAGCATATGCTTGCTTTTCCCAAAACATGCTTACTTAAAAAGAACTTCCTCGTGATTCTAACCGAATTAAAACATAATGATATTCATAACATCATAAACATTTCATTCTTAGATCGCAAAGCATTTTAATCAAACTATGCTTAAATCCTAAAGCACTTAATATAAGAATCAAGGCATGATCTTTTTCATATATTGGCAATTATAGTGACCCGGATAGACTACCTCTATCCTATACACATATTGGATACACGGATCTCTTATACCATGCCTAGTTAAACCGTATAATATCCCAAACCTTGCCTAGTTAAACCGCATGATTTGACACCCTCGCCTAGTTAAACCGTGAGATTTCACCCTTGTCTAGTTAAACTGCAAGAGTACCGACCTTGACTGGTTAAACCGAAAGATCACCAACAATTTGGGTTGCCTACTTAAACCGCATGCCCCAAATGATGTCCCAACAGTCTGAGTGGCCTACTTAAACTGCCATACCTCAAGGACCCATAGCCACGATCGATTTTGTTCATATTTATAGTGCACTTTTAATCCTATGGCATGCCAACTATATCTGATTGTTTTCACCATGTCACATAGCCAATATATCATTTACAAAGCCATTTACATACTGTTTTACAATGCACCCCATAAGCATCACATATGCAAATCTCATTGCCAATGCACTAACACCATTCCCAACCAGAACGAAAACCAATGCTCAATAGCATTTAATACACTTCCGAACCCCTACATATCAACTCAAAATCATGCACTACTAGTAAGTAAATCATACCATGTTCATCACCAAAAATGCAAACAACATGCTCATATTTAAGCCGATATTCAAGAGCAAAATAAGGGAAACTTACTTTCGAGCTTAGGTAAGCATCTCACGCTTACCCTAAACTCCCAAAAACCTTTACAAACCTTTGTAAAGCATTTAAAAACTAGTTTCCACTCACCGATACGCTTCGCCTTCTTTGCCAACGCAAAACAAGCTCTCGGCAAGCCACCAAACTATCACGCTTCGATGCCTTGATTATCCCCCATTTTAAATACATAAAACCAGAGGGGAAATGCATTCAAACCATTGCGCAACAGCAATCTCCCGCAACTCCCAAGATGCCCACTCAAGCAACATCCGAAACATAAACACCATCAAAAATTTCCAAAACTTAACCCAGCCATAAAACAACAATACAAGCCTTCAATCAACATCTAATAACATCCAAAACTCTTTTCCTAACATCCTTTTACCTCCAGCAAAGATTAAACTCGAATATCACCAAAAAAACTCCAATCTACCAACCTAACTAATTAGAGATTCAAAAGTTTCAGGATTATATTGAAAAAAACAAATTATCAACATCAAAATACATCCAAAACATATATTAAATCCAACTCAAACACTGGAAAACATATCCACTTCGAAAATTATAATATCTCATCAATATTCCCAAACTAACTCAATTAATCATTGATATAAAATTAAAATCAATTTCCAAACTATAAATCAAGGATCAAATAGTTGGGAATTTCAGTAAAGAACCATACAATAGAGGAGATCACAGACCTTACCCCTCTTGTGAGATTTCTCCCTCAATTGATTTGACAAAACCTAAGAAAACATAATATTTAAATGAGATTTTGCAAAAACAATGTTAATCAAATCATAAAAACAATTTAAAAGACTCATCACCTCTGAATTTTGATGAAAACATGAGCTTAACTAACTTTTGTTAACTAAAATCCCTTTTTAATTATCGTTAAAACACACGTTAAAATATCTTAAATTAAGAGAGAAATCATCAGAAAATCTTTGTAAAATGGCTCCTTAAAGATTCTAAGAATTTGACCCTTTTCATTTTAGTCACGATTAAAAATAGTTTTCAAAACTCGCATTTTGGTCACTAATCCAAAATGTCACAATTCCAAATTCTTTTTTCTAAAATTGATTCCACCAAAAAGCTTTATATAATAGAAGATGATTTTTTAACTATTTTTCCACATTTTTATCTTACCAAAAAATATACGGTCCCGAATTCGACTCGAATCTCTAACCCGGTCCCACCGGACCATCTAACAAACCTCAAAGCTGCTAAGCCCAAAACCAAGGTGTTACAACTCTCCCCCACTTAATAAATTTTGTCCTCGAAATTACCTGGAGGAAACAGAAGCGGAAATTAGTCCATCATATCCGCCTTGCTTTCCCAAGTAGCTTCATCAACACCTCGTTGTCGCCACAAGACCTTCACGAGCTCTATCGTCTTACCACGAAGAACCTTCTTAATGGTGTCAAGGATCTCTATTGGTTCCTCATCAAAGGTTAGATCTGATCTCAACTCCACATCCTCCACCGGCATGATATGCGATGGATCTGACCGATATCTCCTCAACATCGAAACATGGAACACATTATGAATTTTCTCCAGCTCGGGAGGCAACCTCAACTGATATACCACAGGACCCACACGCTCAATAACCTCGGACTAAGCTTACCCTTACATCCGAATCTCATCACCTTTTTCCACGGTGACACCTTCAAGAATACGCGATCGCCCACCGCATATTCAACCTCCTTATGCTTCAAATCAACGTAAGATTTCTGCCGATCCGTAGCCACTTTCAACCAGTCACACACAAGCTTGACCTTCATATCCTTGTCTTTCAACACATCTGGTAGGGTAACATGCTTTTCCCCCACCTCGGCCCAATATAAGGGCGTGCCACATTTCTGTCCATATAACGCCTCATAAGGTGCCATCTGTATACTCGCCTGATAACTGTTGTTGTAAGCAAACACAATTAAAGGCAAAGGCTTCTCCCAAGTTCCTTGGAACTCAATAATGCAACTTCTCAGCATATCTTCCAAAACCTGAATAACCCGCTCAGACTGTCCATCCGACTGGGGATGATACGGGGTACTAAAACTCAATCTCGAACCCAAGGCTTGGTACAAACTCCTCCAAAACCTTATCGTAAACCTCGGATCCCTATCCGAACCGATGGATTTAGGTACACCATGCAAGCGCACAATCTCCTCTATATACAAATCTGCCAACTTGTCCAAGGTATACGTTGTATGCACTAGCAAGAAATGTACACACTTGCGCTGGTGCAATAACTTGCGCTGGTACATCTCTCGCAGCCTGAGGACAATCACGCTTTAGGTGATTAGATGATCCACAATTGCAATAGGTTCCAGTATTACCGCATCACAAACCTACGTGGCGCCTACCACATCGCTCACACTCTGGTGTAACACGAGCTCCCTGAGCACCCTGGCCAACTCCACCACCACGCCTATAATTTGGCTTATGCCTCTTGTCCATGAACCTACTATTATACCCCCCACAATAGCTAGAGTCTGCCACTCTCTTACCCAAGTTTGCACCTGCTGCCTGAATTGGTGCACCCAAGGATTACTCGATATCCTTGGCCCGATTAACCAACACATCAAAATCTGTGTAATATGCGGCAGGAGGTATGTCTTAATGTCATTTACAAGTCCATAACGGAACCTGTCACATCTCTGCTGGTTATCTAGAACCAACTTTGGAGCATACTAACTCAACCTGACAAACTTTACCTCATATTCAGCAACATACATGCTTCCCTAAGATAGCGACATAAACTCGTGCTTCTTCATATCCAAGTACTAAGTACCAAGGTACTTCATCTTGAAAGCTCTCTGAAAGAACTTCCAAGTTTCATCTGCCTCATGAACGCCAGCAATAGTGGTCACCCACCAATGGTATGCATCGCCCTACAACAGAGATACAATGCAACCCAGCTTGCGCTCCTCGTTGCATCCCGTATGATCCATAATGCAGACCGTCTTTTCCAGCCAACCTTTGGCTACCTCAGGGCTCAAACCTTGAAACTCCACACCTCTTAATCTCCTTAAACGCTCTAAGGGTAAACCTTGATTTTCCACCACAGTAGGTGCTAATGCCTGCGCCTGAACTCTAGCCATCGCTGCCTGAAAAGCTCCCGTTATCGCCTGTACTAACGGAGTCAAATCACCATATACTGGCACTTGGTGAAACTGGGGTGCTTCGTCTGCCCCAACATGAACTAGAGGAACCACGAGAGGAGGGGAAGGTAAAACATGAGTGAGATTCTCTTCTGTCTCATTATTCTGCCCAATCTCGGCAGTATTAGCCATGGACTGTGTCTCACGTCGAGCCATGCTAACAAAAGCATCAAAACACATTAGAGTTAGGCTAGCTTCAGGCATATGACCCAAGTTCACTTTAAAACGCATTTAAAATCCTCGATAATAGGCAATATGTCCGCAATCAAACCCCAACAAAACATCAAACAATCACCGAACATATGCACAATCACCGTGTAGTTCAACAACATCAGATAAACAAGCAACAACATCCTAACTTTTCACAAACCTGTCTCTAATACCAACAAATGTAACACCTTCAACCCGGCCTAGTCGCAAGACTGAACCGAGCAAGCTACATTAGGTTTACTGAAGTAAACCGGGATAATTAACCATAAACCTCACCTATTTTTTCTTTTATCTTATCTAGATGCATTAACTTTATCATACATGATCATATTATTCAAAGGTGAGCACTCATCTCAATTGGGCATCATAATGATATCCAATTGCCCACGACACAACTTAGGGACCAAAACGTAAATTCAGAAAATTAAAAGGGTTTAACCACTTTTTAAGTTACCAACCTTAAATTAGGTTCATTTCATGCTTATATGCCAAATTTTAGCCTCAAACGATCATTCATGCCTAAATAATTGGCAAAACAAGATTTAGGGACTAAAACGAAAGAAAACAAAAATTACCTCAATATGACATTAATAGAATTAACGACCCACGTGTCGATACGGTGTAACCCGTATCGATACGGTTGTGAACTTGCTGTTTCAATACGGAAAATCCTGTACCGGTACATCTCTTCAAATATAAAACATGTCTTTAGAAGTTCTTACATACCATACCGGATCGGTTCAATTGGTGTTTCGGTACGCAACAATGTTACAACCCATTCCGATACGACTCCATTGGTGTTTCCGTGCACGGGCTTCACTTCAAAAGATGTTGTTCCAGTAACCATATTATGCGTAACAATGTTACGCCCTGCCTGTACCGATACACCCTGGCCAATTATGCCTAGATGTACTGGTACAGTCCTTTGCATATCGGTATGCCTGGGCCTATAATGTCAAATTTAGCTGGTTTTTCATACAATTCTAAATGCATTTGGCCCCTATCAACTTTCAAACTTACATATCAACACAACAAATTACATAATCTAACTTTTATACCAGGATTAGACAACCATAACAACATCATGCTTCCAAAGGACCACTCTAGAGGCATACTTCCTATACCACTTTTCCAAGCATACCAAAATGCACATTTAAGCCATTCCCAGCAAGAGCAACATAACAACAGTCCCCACAAAGCATACTAAACTTACTCATATCATCACAACAAGGCAATCATCAAGGGAAGTCTAGATGCATACCTAAGGCACAATTCAACCACAACTACTATCAAGTATTGACATCAAGCTTAGCAACATCAACTATCCTAAAAAACCAGCATAGAAAGCATATTCAAAATCCATAGGAAAACAGGATTACAACCCCCAAAACCTTGGCGAACACATTGCCTTATTAACCGGAAATAGAATCTGAGTTCATACTCAAAGTAGTTTATCCCTTGGATCCTTGCAAACCTTGCCTTTGTTGCCCGAAATTCAATGCTCCGCATCATTAGGAAAAAGAGAGCGTAAGCACACATGCTTAGTGAGGATGCTCATAAACAATGATGCATTCACATTCATTCAAAAACATATGCTTGCTTTTCCCAAAACATGCTTACTTACAAAGCACTTCCTCATGATTCTAACCGAATCAAAACATAATGATATTCATAACATCATAAACATTTCATGCTTAAATCCCAAAGCATTTTAATCAAACCATGCTTAAATCCCAAAACACTTAATATAAGAATCAACACGTGACTTTTTCATATATTGGTAATTATAGTGACCCGGATAGACTACCTTTATCCTACACACATATCGGATACGCGGATCTCTCATACCATGCCTTGTTAAACCGCATGATATCCCAAACCTTGCCTAGTTAAACCACAAGATTTGACCCCTCGCCTAGTTAAACCGCGAGATTTTACCCTTGCCTAGTTAAGATGCATGCCCCAAATGATGTCCCAACAGTCCGAGTGGCCTAGTTAAGCCGCCATACCTCAAGGACCCATGTCCATGATCGATTTTGTTCATATTTTATAGTGCACTTTTAATCCTATGGCATGCCAACTATATCTGATTGTTTTCACCATGTCACATAGCCAATATATCATTTACAAAACCATTTACTTACTGTTTTATAATGCATCTCATAAACAACACATATGCAAATCTCATTGCCAATGGACTAACACCATTCCCAACCGGAGTGAAAACCAATGCTCAATAGCATTTAATATACTTCCAAACCCCTTCATATGTACTCAAAATCATGCATTACTAGTAAGTATACCATACCATGTTTCTCACCAAAACATGCAATCAACATGCTCATATCTAAGCTGATATTCAAGAGCAAAATAAGGGAAACCTACTTTCGAGCTTAGGTAAGCATCTCACGCTTACCCTAAACTCCCAACAACCTTTACAACCCTTTGCAAAGCATTTAAAAACCAATTTCCACTCACCGATACGCTTCGCCTTCCTTGCCAACGCGAAACAAGCTCTCGGGAGCCACCAAACTCGTCATGCTTTGACGCGTTGATTATCCCCTTGTTTTAAACATATAAAACTAGAGGGAAATGAATTAAAATGCATTCAAACCATTTCCCAATAGCAATCCCCTGCAACTCCCAAGATGCCCACTCAAACACCATCTGAAACATATCGAAAACACCATCAAACATTTCCAAAACTTAACCCAGACATAAAACAACAATACAAGCCTTCAATCAACATTTAATAACATCCAAAAACCTTTTCCTAACATCCTTTTACCTCTAGCAAAGATTAAGCTCGAATATCACCACAAAAACTCCAATCTAACATCCTAACTAATTAGTGATTCAAGAGTTTCGGGATTCTATTGATAAAAACAAATTATCAACATCAAATACATCCAAAACATATATTAAATCCAACTCAAACACTGGAAAAATAGATCCACTTCAAAAATTATAATATCTCATCAATATTCCCAAAATAACTCAATTAATCATTGAGATAACAATAAAAACAGTTTCCAAACTATAAATCAAGGATGAAATACTTGGGAATTTTAGTAAAGAACCATACAATAGAGGAGATCACGGGCCTTACCCCTATTGTGAGATTTCTCTCTCAATTGATTTGACAAAAGCTAAGAAAACACAAGATTTGAATGAGATTTTGCAAAAACAATGTTAATAAAATCATTATCAATCATAAAAACAAGTTAAAAGACTCCTCACCTCTGAATTTTGATGAAAACTTGAGTGTTTGGCTGAGGAGAGAGTGGAGAGAAAAGTTACGTGAATTTTCTTTAATGAGCTTAACTAACTTTTTTTAACTAAAATCCCTTTTTTTTATCTTTAAAACACATGTTAAAATATCTTAAATTAAGGGAGAAATCATCAGAAAAACCTTGGTAAAATAGTTCCTTAAAGATTCTAAGAATTTAACCCTTTTCATTTTTCATTTTAGTCACCTTTAAAAACAGTTTTCAAAAATCGCATTTTGGTCACTAATCCAAAATGTCACATTTCCAAATTCCTTTTTCTAAAATTGATTCCACAAAAAATCATTATATAATAAAAGATGATTTTTAACTATTTTTCCACATTTTTATCTTACAAAAAAATATACGGTCCAGAGTCTGACTCTAATCTCTAACCCGGTCCACCAGACCGTCTAACAAACCTCAAAACCACTAAGCCCAAAACCGGGGTGTTACACAAGGCGACTTATTATAGTGCACTATCAATCCTATGGTTGGGCAACTATATCTGATAAAATTTTTAAAACCACGTCACTTGCCAATATAATTATCTATTTACCATTTACCCCATTGATTTTAACAAGCATTAACCGAACCAATTTACCAAAGCAACAACCATGCTTTAAACCACAAGTATAAACTATATACTTACATGGATCACTTACCATGTGCATCCTTCAGCATTTCATGCTTAAAAACAGTATCTCAAATACTCTAAATCATGCTTAAACAACAAGTGCATAAAAATCATTTTACACTAGCACGGCGAGAGAGAAACCACTTTATACTTACTTCCGAGTTTAAACCAGCATTTCAAGCTCAGTTTAAAATCCTATAAACCACTTTTAAAACATTCCAAAGCTGGAATCCATGTTCTCACCCACCGATACGCGAAACCTCAATTCACCGATGCGAAATCGAGCGTACAAAGCCTCCAAAGCTTCACCAATCACTCTTGGATCAACCTCCCCTATTTTAATCACATTACAATGAAGGATTATTGAATCTCAATGCATTCAAAACACTGCAACAACAAATCCTCATGAACTTCCATAATCCTCTCAAAATTACCCAACCACAACAACTGAAATCATCATCTATTCCTTTCCAAACACAACCCAGTCAGAATCTAACAATCTAATACTTCCATAATCTTCAATTAACACTTGAAAATAAGATTAATTCATCCAAATACTTCCAGCAACTAAACAGCCACCACAACTCCACAAAACACAGATATAACAACCTAAACAACTAGGAATTCAAGAGTTTCAGGATTCCATTGTTAAAAAACTTATCAACATAATAATACATCCAAAATGTGATTAAGATCAATCTTCAACATTGGAAAATAGATCCAATACGGATCTTTCACTATTTCATCAAATTCACCCAATTAAATCAATTAATTCAATATAAAAACATAAAATCAGATTATAAACATTAAATCAAGGATCAAACACTTGAGAATATCAATAAAGAACCATTCAATAGAGTAGGTCATGGACCTTACCCCTATTATGTGATTCTCCCTCAATTGCCATGATTAAAGCTAAGAAAACACAAGATTTCAATGAGGTTTTGTAAATAAAAGTTAAAGAATCAATTACAAATTAATAATCTGATTAAAATGACCTCTCACCTCTAGTTTTTAATGAAAACTTGAGTGTTTGGAAGAAGATAAGTGGAGAGAAAAGTTGAGAGAAAAGTTACGTCAAATTTCTTTAAAGTGATAACTAACTTTTAATAACCAAATTCCCTTTTAATTAACTTTTAAAACACATGTTAAAAAGACTTAATTGATAGGAGAAACCACCAGCAAAAACTTGGTAAAATAGCACCATAAGGATTCTAAGAATTTTGATCCTTTTCATTTTAGTCACCTTTAAAAACCAATTTTCAAAAATTGCATTTTGGTCACTAACCAAAATGTCACAATTCCAAAACCCATTTTCCAAAATTTTTTTCACCAGTATTAATCATATATTAAAATATGATTTTAAACCTTTTTCCATATTTCTATCTTACCAAAAAATATTTACTCCCAAATCTGACTCGAATCTCTAACCTAGTCCACCAGATCATTTAACAAGCTACAAAACTAATAGGCCCAAAAATGGGGCATTACAGCCACTTACTATACTAATTTTGACGTGTTGGTTACACATGCGAAGGATATTGAGCAAAGTCTGGGCTTGTCTTATCGTTCTGGAGGTTATAACTCAGGGAAGAGAGTTGCAAAGTATAGTTCTAGGGGTGGCCAGGCTCAGAGGCACCGTGACTAGAGGTTTCGACCAGATGCAAGACGCGGTAGAGATGGTGTAGGATGAGGGTATTGGGGACATGGTGCTCAGGTCTGAGCAGCACATAATGCTTGTTAGGGGTGTGGCTCGAGGGAACATTTAAAGCGAGATTGCCCGTGTTTGACCAGAGAGGGGCATGCTCCTACAGTTTTGGCTGCAAATTCTTGTTGGAATTGTGGGTCGACAGATCATATGAGACGAGATTGTCCTTTGCTTGCTAGAGGTAGACATGCACCTACACCTATTGTTGCACCATCGAGGGGCCGTTGGCGTAGCTGTGGTACCTTTCATCAGAGGGAGGAAGGACAGAGGACTGTGGCAGTTTGATCAGAGGATGGTGGACTGGCGAGGATCTATGCTCACTGTTGCGCTTAATAAGTGCTACGCAAATGTGCAAGTATACACGTCGCAAGTTATAGTATAAAAGATATCGTCTCCATAGGGATTGGTGCCACTTCAAGGATCTAGTCTCTTGCACTGTAAAAAGTAAAAACACAAGTAAAGGATTATAGGAGTTTAACTAATGACTAATCTAGAAAGCAATAAAGTAAAAGAAAAGATGAATTCAAATGAGAGAGAGATAGGCCAGGTTATCGTGAGTTGAGGTGTGATAGCCGATTGGATCATCTTGGTAAAAGAGTGCACGGGCAACTCAGTTGCTGTGGCAACTTGCACAACGGGGTTGCCTTGGCAACTAATCGATGGTTGCCTGGGCAACTAGTTGGAAAACTACTTGGACGTCTGGGCAGCAACCTTCAAGGTTCGGCAGAGCGTTCTTCAATGGTTTCTTCTTATCCCTAAGTCGAAACTCTAACTACTTGTGCATACCTTGATAATACATCCCCGCGTGAATCAAGGGTGAACAACAACAAATCTTGCGCTCCTCTTAGCCGTTGGAATCCTTAACTTATTCCTAAGCCGGATTAATCTTCACCATCAATAGATTGAATAAAGATCATATTCATTCGTTTCTTGAATCTAACTCTCCCGATATTAGATAAATAGATGAAATCACGAGATCCTCTCCCAATTCACTCGTAAACAAGAATAAGAACCAAGAATGAATAAACCTTGAAATAGAAAGGTGCAAACTCTTATTACCTAAACAAAAACCAATAGTTTCTCACAACCACAAAACACTATAACCATAGCCAAATAGATTTAGTTTACGGCTAGGTTCCAAAGAAACACAAGATAAACAATCCCTAGCATGAACCCAATCGAACAAGAAAGAAATGGATGAAGGAGGAGGCTTGTCGAAATCCTCCTTGCCCTAGATGCTTGTCGAAAATTCTCTCCTTTTGCCCTCCTTGGACTTGTCGAAATTTCCCTATTGCTCTCCCCCTGGACTTGTCGAAATCTTCTTGCTATTTATAGGGCTAGGCCAAAGTCCTTATTTGAGGAGGAGTTTAAGTTGGAATTAAATTATCTTTAAAGAATATAATTCTTTATTATAATTGTATTCCTACTAGAACTTCTCCTATCTTCTTGGAATTTAATTCTTCTTTAATCTCTGCATGGAAATCAAAATCCTTTGGGTTTGGGCTTTGCTCCACATCATCTTGGGCTTGTTTAGTCATCAATTTCGACTACCATATCACCTTTGCTCTTGTCGACAATTGCCATGGCAACTGGCTCGGCGTCTCCTTCATGCATTGCCCTGGCAACTAGCTCAGCATCTCCTTCATGCATTGCCCTGGCAACTAGCTCGACATTGCTTTGGCAAGTGATCCTGCACATACACACACAAAGCACACCAAAGCAGCATCTTTTCCACAAAAACTACCAAGTTATGTAATCAAGCTCAACGATGGAAAGAAACATAGATTAATGCATGAATGGCTAACTACGCAACTAATATGAGCCTAAGTCTAACAATAATATGAGTAAAAAGGGTAAGAAAAATAGTACTTTTGAACACTTATCACACCCCCAAACTCGAACTATTGCTTGTCCTCAAGCAATGCAAACTCATAATTACCTGCCAAGACTTCAATTTTCACAAACTTAGCTTTGAAATTGATTTCAATTCTCTGAACCGGGGCACAAAGTATGATTGGCTTTTTATTTTTTCAAAAAACTTAGGAATTACTCGGAATCATACTATAATGCTTCTGAGTGTGTGCAGAGTTGTGTGCAAGTTGATTTTTTCGGATTCTATGCAAACAAGAGGTTTTCAAATTACTTCATTGTGTTCTTTTTAACATGTTTGAACTAGAGCCAGTGTTGGGCACCTCTAGTGTTTTGTTT
Source organism: Hibiscus mutabilis (assembly GCA_019671005.1). Classification (NCBI taxonomy): domain Eukaryota; kingdom Viridiplantae; phylum Streptophyta; class Magnoliopsida; order Malvales; family Malvaceae; genus Hibiscus; species Hibiscus mutabilis. The sequence continues at coordinate 28,262,407 of CM033729.1, forward strand.
TTAGTTTTATTAAGTTAATTTAATCGACTAGAGCCGATTTCGGGCACCTCTAGTTAAATTTTTTTAACACATCCTAGAGCCAGTTTCGGGCACCTCTAGTGATCAATTTTTTTAGCACATGCTAGAGCCAATTTCGGGCACCTCTAGCATTCATCCAATTTTTATTCTAATCCCCCAATTTGTTAATTATCAACCTAAGTTCACTAGAAGTCCTTAAATCAATCAAACCACAACAGTATTTCATCAAATTTAGCATCATAGTAAAATTCTAAGTTTTTCCATGGTTATCCTAGAATAAAAATTCTATCAATTAAGTGCATTGGCAAAGTCATCATCGGATATTCATCAAATCTAAGCAATTCTTGTTCCAATTAAAGGCATGGCAAGCAATTTATGTATCCTTGAGATGAATATAACTAAACATGGTAACTACTAATAACAATCCCCCCAAACTCGAGTGAGGCATTGTCCTCAATGCATGCATAAAATAACGAGAAAAATAAAAATGAATACGAGGACTTACTCCGAGAGTTGATCATCGTAGATGATTAGTTTCCTGCTAGTCGGTGTCTTGATTCTCTTGCTTGAACGCGATGGTTGTTTTCTTGTTGCCGGTGGTGGAATCGATCCTCGTACGGGGTTGTCCTCATCGTCCTCTTCATCAATGTCAATGGCTTTTCGGTTGGAGGATTCAATTGGTGCGGTCTTTGTTGGTTGAATTGAGGACTCGTCCGAATCTGAAAAATCAAAAAATGATTCCGTAGGAGTTGATTCGGGCATAGGTGTTTTACCTTTGGCTTTTGCAGTGGTTGCCGGGATGTCTTTAGCTTTGGTTGTCGTGGCATCATCTTGTGCGTGCACGATGTAGGTTGCCGTGGTGACTGCTTCGTTGGTTGTCGGGCCAAGGATCTCGGCGGGAAAGATTGGGAACGGCACACGATTGTCCGGGTACTTTTCTAGGATGACTTGGGTGATGGCATTGTTGTCCTCTTTCATGTACCGCATGAACATTAGATGTCGGTCTTCAATTTGCCTTAGATGGCTTGCCAATGGGTGCAAAAGTGCTTCAAAGTGTCCCAGGGTTAATGGCCGAGTTGCCCTGGCGTTAGGTGCTTGGGCATTAGGGATTGCCGCGGCGGCAGGAGTTGCCGTGACAATTGGAGGCCTTGAAGAATCTCCCGGTGCCTCTCCCATTAGCTTTCGGATTAGTGCTTGATTCAAACCAGGCTTGGGTAGGGCCTTTTCATCGGTGGACTCACTCAGGACATGCATCTCCTTGCAAAGATTAGAAATTAAGCAAGGGAAGAAAAGAGAACCCTTATCTTTTGAACTGCATACAAAAATCTCATCACAAATAATTTTTCCAATGTTAATGATGCGATTATGCAAAATAGAATGTATGAGCAAAAGACGTGGTATATCAACGGTAGTATTGTGTGTGGTGGGCATTAAAGAAGTTTTAAAAAACTTATTCCATAGTTTTGCCTCGGGTTTAAGCCAAAGGCGATTTACCGTGCCCTTGTATTTACCATCGTTCCAATGAGTTCCCGGTTGAGTGAGTTCTTGAAGCACCTTGTCGAGTTGCTTGGGATTGATTTGGTCAACGAAGGCTTGATGCTCGTCCTTCTCAATGTAAAGTCCGTAAAAGGTATTGATGCTTTCGGGACTTATAAGTATGGCCTTGTCACGAACAAAAACATAAGGATTATTCGGGTTAGGCGAGTGAGCATAGAATTCTCTTACCCATGAGATGTTACCCGGTTCCGGTTGATGGCAAAAGATTTGCCACTTTTGATGTGCAATCCTCTCGAAGATGAATGGTTCGAAGCCGAAATCTTGATGAGAGTTGGTGTATTCAAAGCCTTGTTCTTCATGAATCTTTCGGCTTTCAAACTTGGATTGAAATCTTTCTTGAACCACCAGTGTAGCAAACTTCTTGTATCTTGGTTCTTTGGAGGAACTTGGATGAACTAAAAGTTTAATCTTGGATGCCATGGATGATCTTGGTTGTGAGTAAAAACAAAGAAAAGAAAAGAAAAGAAACTACAAAGTTGCAAGATAGAAAGTAGGAATAGGTTAAGGGTGATGGCTTTTGTCGAAAAGATTGGTGGGAGGGATTAGGGGAAAACGAAAAAGGGTTTAGGGTTTGGTAGAAGTTGTCGACAAGGGGTTTTGGTTAAGATGAATTGAAGGCTTTATATAAGCCTTAGATTCAGCCCATTAGTTTCCTTGTTGAAGATGTTTTCCTACTTGGTTTAGAATTCCTTCTTTATCATGAACTTCCTTTCCTACAATTCAAAGACAAATCAAATAAGGATTAAAATTAAATATAAACTAATAGAGAAAATAAATAAAGATGTGTAATAGGATTCTTAAACTTAAATAAAAAAAATCTATCCTAAAAACTACTAATAATCGAAAAGGAAAAAAATAAAGAAAATAAAAAAAATCGACAAAAATATAATAATAACTAAATAATCGAAAAAATAAAAATAAAAATAAAAATAAAAATATTAAAAGGGAGAGCATGCTCATGCATCTTCTAAGTTGACCACTTCCTTGTTACGTTCCACATGGGCACCATTGTAGTGCTTCAATCTTTGTCCATTAACTTTGAATTCATGGTTGTCAGAGATGGACTTGATTATCACGGCACCATGGGAGAATGGTTTAATGACTTTGAATGGTCCCGACCATCTTGATTTCAGCTTTCCCGGGATAAGTTTTAGCCGAGAATTGAATAGGAGAACTAGTTGCCCTGGCGTGAATTGCCGTGGCAATAGTTTATTGTCATGCCATCGCTTTGTTTTCTCCTTGTAGATTCGTGCATTGTTATAGGCGAGTGCACGAAATTCTTCTATCTCATTGAGATCCATCAAACGCTTTTGTCCGGCACTTTCCCAATCCATATTCACAGTCTTGATTGCCCAGTACGCCTTGTGCTCGATTTCCACCAGTAGATGACATGTTTTACCATAGACAAGTCGGAAGGGGGACATACCTAAGGGTGTTTTGAATGCAGTGCGATATGCCCAAAGTGCGTCATCTAGTCTTAAAGACCAATCCTTCCTTGAGGGATTTACAACTTTCTCGAGTATTCCCTTCAACTCCTGGTTGGAAATTTCTGCTTGCCCGTTGGTTTGTGGGTGATATGCCGTGGCGATCTTGTGTGATATGCCGAAGCGTTGCAACATCTTGGCAATTAGTCTGTTGTCAAAATACTTGCCTTCGTCGCTGATAATTGCTCTCGGCATCCCAAACCGTGTAAATATGTTTTTCTGCAAGAATCGTTGAATGGTCTTGGAATCGTTGTTGGGAACTGCAGCTGCCTCAACCCATTTAGACACGTAGTCGATGACAAGTAGAATGTAGAGGTTGCCGAATGAAGATGGGAAAGGTCCCATAAAATCGATCCCCCATACATCGAACAGTTCCACCTCGATGATGTTCTGGAGCGGCATCTCATGTCGTCTAGAGATATTGCCCGTCCTCTGGCAACGATCACATTGCTTGTAAAAGTCTTGGGCATCTTTGTACAATGTTGGCCAATACAAAACCGATTGCAAAACTTTGGCCGCGATACGAGTTCCTCCAAAATGTCCTCCATAGGGTGAAGAATGGCATTGCCGGAGTACATTCTGTTGGTCTTCTTCAGGGACACATCAGCGTATAACCTGATCTGCACATTGTTTAAACAAAAGAGGCTCATCCCAAAAGTAATGCTTAGCATCGTAGCGGAACGGCTTCTTCCCTTGGTGAGTAATGCCATAAGGAAAAATACCACAAACAAGGAAGTTAACTAAATCCACGTACCAGGGTATTACCGAGGCATGTGCTGCCGTGGTGACTGCTCCCAAAATTGTCGAGGCGTGTGCGTCAAAGGCTGCTGCGGCATCGAGAGTTGCCGAGGCGTGTGCATGCATGGTTTCCGAGGCGTCGTGGGTTCCCGAGGCGTCTAGGGTTGCTGAGGCGTCGAGGGTTGCCGAGGCAACTAAAATTTGTTCATCCAAGAATGCATCACATATCTCTAGATCCGCGTCATCTCCCTATTGCGTTCCAAACGTGATAAGTGATCGGCCACTTGATTTTCTGTTCCTTTCCTGTCCTTAATTTCAATATCAAATTCTTGTAAAAGTAATATCCAATGAATCAAACGAGGTTTAGCATCCTTTTTAGCAAATAAGTATTTGATTGCCGAGTGGTCCGTATGAACAATTACCTTTGTACCAATTAAATAGGATCGAAACTTGTCAAATGCAAAAACTACAGCTAGTAACTCTTTCTCCGTTGTTGTGTAATTCACTTGAGCACCATTAAGAGTTTTACTAGCGTAGTATATCACATGGAAGGTCTTACCTGTGCGTTGGCCTAGGACTGCTCTTACCGCGAAATCATTTCCATCACACATGAGCTCAAAAGGTAGTGTCCAATCTTGTGGAACGACAATGGGTGCCGAGGAAAGCTTTTTCTTTAGGGTTTCGAATGCTTGAGTGCAAGAATCATCAAAATCAAAGACTTTATCTTGTTCAAGCAGATTACACAAGGGTTTAGTGATTTTAGAAAAATTATGAATGAACCTCCTGTAAAAACCTGCATGTCCGAGAAAACTTTGAATTCCTTTAATCGAATTTGGTGGGGGTAATCTCTCGATCACGTCCACCTTGGCTTTGTCTACTTCAATTCCCTTGGATGAAATCTTGTGGCCGAGCACTATTCCTTCATCTACCATAAAATGGCATTTCTCCCAATTGAGGACTAAATCCGTTTCTTCGCATCTTACTAACACCCTCTCTAAATTGCCGAGACAGCCGTCGAAGTCATTACCAAAAACCGAAAAATCATCCATGAAGATCTCAAGGAAGTCTTCGACCATGTCTGAAAAGAGTGCCATCATGCATCTTTGGAAGGTTGTCGGGGCGTTACACAATCCGAACGGCATCCTTCGGAAGGCATAAGTACCGTATGGGCATGTGAAGGTTGTCTTTTCTTGATCTTATGGTGCTATGGCAATCTGATTGTAACCTGAATAACCATCAAGAAAATAATAAAAGGGTTTACCTGCAAGACGGTCAAGCATTTGATCAATAAAGAGTAATGGGAAGTGATATTTCCTAGTAGCTTTGTTTAGCTTTCGATAGTCCATACAAACCCTCCAACCGGTCACAGTCCTGGTTGGGATAAGTTCATTATTTTCATTGCTTACCACTATTATACCTCTCTTTTTTGGTACACATTGTACCGGACTTACCCACGTACTATCGGAGATAGGGTATATAATGCCGGCGTCAAGCCACTTATTGATTTCTTTCATTACAACTCCTTTCATGGCATGATTCAGTCTCCTTTGGGCCTCAATTGAAGGTTTGTGATCATCTTCCGACAAGATCTTGTGCATGCACACCGCCGGGCTAATTCCCTTCAAGTCGGCAATTGTCCACCCTATTGCCTTTTTGTGTAGCTTCAACATCTTGATCAGCTTCTTTTCCTGCTACGGCTGTAACTTAGATGAAATAATTACAGACAATGTATTATCGGTCCCTAAGTATACATATTTTAGTTGTTCTGACAATTGTTTCAACTCAAGAATTGGTGGTTGTTCAATAGAGGGTTTTTCGAGCTTACCTTCCTTACCTGAGTAGTCCAGTGGTTCAAAGTATGTACTTGGTCGATTGACTAGCCAATTTGCCTCTTCTTGTTGTTCCTCATCGACCGGTTCTTCATACTCCTCAGGTTCCTCTTGGTCGGCAATGTAGTTGCCAAGGCAACTAAATTCCTCATCGAAGTTAAACTCTGCCGTGGCATGAAGAAGTTGGCATTCTTCTGGATCATCGGCATGCCTTAGTGTTTGGAACACATTTAGTTTAACTTGCTGGTCATTTACCCTTATTGTGAGTTCTCCCTTTCAACATCAATCAAGGTTCTCCCTGTTGCTAGGAATGGTCTCCCGAGAATGATGGGTGCATGCTCATCTGCTTCACAATCCAAAACAATAATGTCAGCGGGAAAAATAAATTTATCAACTTTTACCAGTATGTCCTCGATTTTTCCCTCTGGATGCACATAGGATCTGTCGGCTAGCTGCAGCATGACTGTTTTAGGTCTTGCCTTCCCGATTCCTAGTTTCTAGAAAACCGATTTAGGCATCAAGTTTATGCTAGCCCCAAGGTCGCATAATGCTTTCCCGACATAGTGATTTCCAATGGAACAGGGTATTGTGAAACTTTCGAGATCCTTCAACTTGGGTGGCATACGATTGTGCAACATTTCCATGCATCCCTCTGCCGCGGCAACTGTTTCAAACTCTCCTAGCCTTGTTCTTTTGGACACAATGTCTTTAAGAAACTTGGCATAGTTTGGCATTTGTTCAATTGCTTCCACCAATGGCAAGTTGATGTGGACTTGCTTTAGGATATCAAGAAACTTCTTGAATTGGTATTCTTGCTTTTGTCGCTTCAACCTTTGTGGGAATGGTGGTGGAAGTCGGATATCTTCGATCCTTTCATTGGTTTGAAACCTGATTGACGGCATTGCTGGGACATCTGGAGTTGCCGAGGCATTATCAACTGGGGTTGCCGAGACATGCTTATCGCAAGTTGCCGAGGCGTCTTTATCGTCGGTTGCCGAGGCATGCTTATTGCCGGTTGCCACGGCAATTCCTGGTTCAGCATCTGAGGCTTTGCCGCTAGGTTCGACCTGATCTTTTTGTGGAATTTTTTTTGACGAGCGGGTTTGAACCTCTCTAAGTTGTTGGCCACTTCTAGTGGTGATCGCCTTATATTGCTCATGGCCATTTCCTTTTGCGACTTCAGTATCGCTAGGTAAACCTCCTTGTGGTCTAGTATTCAGATTTTGAGCAAACTGTCCGACTTGATTTTCCAATGATTTGATTGCCGCCTCTTGGTTTTGCAATCTCATCTCGGTCCTGTTAATAAAAGCATCAGTTCTTTTTATGAAATTACTATTCTCAGCCATATAAGATTCAGTTTTCATCATAAAAGCATTTAGAGAATTTTCCAAAGAACTAGATGTTGTCGGTTGTTGTTGCGGCATCTGTTGCCGTGGCATATTCTGCTGGAATCCCGATGCTTGTGCATTCTGATTGTTCTGGTTTAGAGCATTGTTCGGATTACTCCATGAAAAATTCGGGTGCTTCTTCCAAGCTGGATTGTATGTATTGGACATCACATTGTTGTTTCGATTGTAATTCCCCACATAGAAGCTGGATTCTGGATTCTGCATACATTCAGAAGAATTATGGTTATCACCACATAACTTACAAAAAGAATCCATTACCTTGACTTCATGTGTGTTGTTTGGTTTTTGCATGTTCTGGACCATCTTGGTTAAAGCGGCCAATTGTGCCGAAATTGAATCTGATGATCCTAGTTCATGTATTGTGGCTTGGTGTCTAACTCCTCATCTTCTAGTAGATGGGAATTGATAATCATTCTTGGCCAGCCTGTTTAAAATTTGAATTGCTTCCTCCGGTGACTTATCTAAGAGTATGTCGTTTGCCGAGGCATCTAGCATCATCCTTGTTGGTGTATTCACGGCGTTGTAAAACATTGTTACTTGAGTCCACACCGGGAATCCGTGTAAAGGGCATTTGTGTAGAAGTTCTTTATATCGCTCCCAAGCCTCGTACATGGATTTATCATCTGCCTGCCGAAAAGAAGTAATGTCATTACGAAGCTTATCAGTCAAATTTGTAGGATTAAATCTAGCAAGGAAATCACGACAAAGATTAGTCCAAGATGCTATGGATCCGGCAGGAATGCTATTCAACCATGCTTTCGCCCTATCCCTCAGTGAATAGGGGAATAATCTTAATCGTAATACATCGGGGGTGACTCCGTATATCTTGAACGAGTTGCAAATCTCGAGGAAATATTTCAGATGTTGCCGTGTATCTTCAGTTGCTGAGCCGCCAAATTGACCTATTGTGTTGATCATATTAAACATTACCGGTTTCAACTCAAAGTGGTCGGCTTCAATTTCAGGTGCGACAACTCCTGGTTAAGTCCATCAAGATCTTCTTCAAGATAGTCTCGAATAGTTCTGTTTCATGCAAGAATCACTCCTCCTCCTGCTCGAACATCTTGATTCATATTGCCGTCTTGATTTGCCATTGCTTCTCTTATCCTTCGTCTAAGTCTTTGTAAGGTTCGTTCGATTTCTGGATTAAAGGGATATTCTGGTGAAGTCTGTCTCGCCCTGGTCATATACCAATGCAAAACCAAAGTTTGTTAGCCCTTTGAATTTTAAACAAGAAAAATAAAAAGAAAGTGCAAGAAAATAAAAACAAAGTCGCTATTGCCAATCCCCGGCAACGGCGCCAAAAACTTGTTGCGCGTAATAAGTGCTACGGAAATGTGCAAGTATACACGTCGCAAGTTATAGTGTAAAAGATATCGTCTCCACAGGGATTGGTGCCACTTCAAGGATCTAGTCTCTTGCACTGTAAAAAGTAAAAACACAAGTAAAGGATTATAGGAGTTTAACTAATGACTAATCTAGAAAGCAATAAAGTAAAAGAAAAGATGAATTCAAATGAGAGAGAGATAGGCCAGGTTATCGTGAGTTGAGGTGTGATAGCCGATTGGATCGTCTTGGTAAAAGAATGCATGGGCAACTTATTGCCGTGGCAACTTGCACAACGGGGTTGCCTTGGCAACTAATCGATGGTTGCCTGGGCAACTAGTTGGACAACTACTTGGGCGTCTGGGCAGCAACCTTCAAGGTTTGTCAGAGCGTTCTTCAATGGTTTCTTCTTATCCATAAGTCGAAACTCTATCTACTTGTGCATACCTTGATAATACATCCGTGCGTGAATCAAGGGTGAACAACAACCAATCTTGCGCTCCTCTTAGCCGTTGAAATCCTTAACTTATTCCTAAGCCGGATTAATCTTCACCATCAATAGATTGAATAAAGATCATATTCATTCGTTTCTTGAATCTAAGTCTCCCGATATTAGATAAATAGATGAAATCACGAGATCCTCTCCCAATTCACTCGCAAACAAGAATAAGAACCAAGAATGAATAAACCTTGAAATAGAAAAGTGCAAACTCTTATTACCTAAACAAAAACCAATAGTTTCTCACAGCCACAAAACACAATAACCATAGCCAAATAGATTTAGTTCATGGCTAGGTTCCAAAGAAATACAAGATAAACAATCCCTAGCATGAACCCAATCGAACAAGAAAGAAAAGGATGAAGGAGGAGGCTTGTCGAAATCCTCCTTGCCCTAGATGCTTGTCGAAATCCTCCTTGCCCTAGATGCTTGTCGAAAATTCTCTCCTCTTGCCCTCCTTGGACTTGTCGAAATTTCCCTATTGCTCTCCCCCTGGACTTGTCGAAATCTCCTTGCTATTTATAGGGCTAGGCCAAAGTCCTTCTTCGAGGAGGAGTTTAAGTTGGAATTAAATTATCTTTAAAGAATATAATTCTTTATTATAATTGTATTCCTACTAGAACTTATCCTATCTTATTGGAATTTAATTCTTCTTTAATCTCTGCATGGAAATCAAATTCCTTTGGGTTTGGGCTTTGCTCCACATCATATTGGGCTTGTTTAGTCATCAATTTCGACTACCATATCACCTTTGCTCTTGTCGACAATTGCCATGGCAACTGGCTCGGCGTCTCCTTCATGCATTGCCCTGGCAACTAGCTCGGCATTGCTTTGGGTAGTGATCCTGCACATACACACACAAAGCACACCAAAGCAGCATCTTTTCCACAAAAACTACCAAGTTATGTAATCAAGCTCAACGATGGAAGGAAACATGGATTAATGCTTGAATGGCTAACTATGCAACTAATATGAGCCTAAGTCTAACAATAATATGAGTAAAAAGGGTAAGAAAAATAGTCCTTTTGAACACTTATCACTCGCCGCAAAGGGAGGAATGACACGGACGTGATGGCAGGCACTTTTACCTTGTAGTCTATGTCATTGTTATCATTGATAGATTCTGGTTCCACGCATTCATATGTTTTGTATGAGCATGCACATTTGCTTGGTATACCGGTAGAGATGCTTGATGTTGGTATGCAAGTGACGAGTTCTTTTAGTAAGACAGTTGTTACGAGGAAGTTGTATCAAAGATGTCCCCTGATGGTTTCGATGTGATTTTGGGTATGGACTAGTTGTTCGAGCATTGTTCTGTTGTTAATTTTGAGACCAAGCAGGTTTTGTTGAAGCTCGCTGATGATTATGAGGATTTAGTTGTGGGTAAAAATGTTAAGTTCTTATCCAATATGGTTTCAGCCATAGAAGTGTATTAGTTGCTTGATTGTGGATGTTGGGTGTATCTAGCCTATGTGATGAACCCGAATATGGAAGAGGTGTAGACTAAAGATATTCATACTGTTTGTGACTTTCTTAGTGTGTTTCTGGAAGAGTTACCTGGTTTTCCACCGGACAGGGAAGTGGATTTTTATATCGAGACATATGTAGATTCGGCTCCAGCGTTGATTGCACCCTATCGCATGGCACCCAAAGAATTGAAAGAGTTGAAGACGTAACTCTAGCAGTTGTTAGACCGTGGCTTTATCTGGCCTAGTGTTTCTCCATAGGGAGCACCGGTGTTGTTTGTAAAGAAAAATAATGGCACTTTTAGGATGTGCATTGAATATCAGGAACTGAACAAGTTTACAGTAAATAACAAGTATCCCTTGCCGTTAATTGATGATTTGTTCGATCAATTTTGAGGTGCTACGATGTTTTCCAAGATTGATTTAAGATTAGGATATTATCAATTGAAGGTTAAGGATAAAGATGTGTTGAAGACTGCTTCTTGTACAAGGTGTGACCATTATGAGTTCTTGGTGATGCTGTTTGGGTTGACAAATACACCTGCAATATTTATGGATATGATGAATCGGGTGTTTCATGAATTTTTAGACCAGATCCTAGTAGTGTTCATTGGTGATATTCTTGTGTATTCTCGTACCGAGGATGATCATGATCGACACATACGGATTGTGTTGCAGACCTTGTTGGACAATCAACTTTACGCTAAGTTAAGCAAGTGCGAATTATGGATTAGGGAAGTGGTTTTCCTTGGACATGTGGTTTCTGCTGAAGGTATCCAAGTTGATCTTAAGAAGGTTGAGGCAGTTGTGAGTTGGAAGCAACCAAAGTCTGACAGAAGTTTGTAGTTTTCTAGGTTTGTCAGGTTATTACCATCGCTTCATGGATGGGTTTTCGAGGGTTGCTGCTCCATTAATCAAGTTGTTGCAGAAGAATGTGCAGTTGGAGTGGACAGAAGCTAGGCAACAGGCTTTTAAAAACTTAGAGGAAGCTTTGACACAAGTTCCAGTCTTGATTTAACCTAAGTCAGGGAATGAGTTTGTGGTTTATAGCGATGCATCTTATGCTAGGTTGGGTTGGGGTGTGTGTTGATGCAGGAAGGGAAAGTGGTAGCCTATGCATTGAGGCAGTTGAAGGTGCATGAATGCAACTACCCCTTGCATGATCTTCAGCTTGTTGTGGTAGTGTTTGTTTTGAAGATTTCGAGGCATTACCTCTATGGAAAAAAGTGTGTTGTATACACTGATCATAAGAGTTTGAAGTGTTTGATGACACAGAAGGGGTTGAATCTTTGTCAACATAGGTGGTTGGAGTTGATGAAGGATTATGATTTGACCATTAAGTACCATCTGGGCAAAGCCAATGTGGTGGTTGATGCTTTGAGTAGAAAGGTCATTTTGGATTCGAGAGCCAAGTTTCCAAGATTAAGTATGACTTGTGATGGAGGATTGTTAGCAGAGTTGCATGTGAAGCCGTCACTGTCGCAGTTGATTAAGGAAGATGAACCATATGATGAGACGTTGGTGCTACATGTCAAAGATATCATGGATGAAAATCCTATGGATTTTCACTTTAATAATGATGGGGTGTTGTGTTTTAAGGAGCATATAGTAGTGCCTAATGATATGGAGTTGAGACTAATGATTTTAACTGAGGCACATGCTAGCTGTTTTGCTATGCATCCTGATAGTACTAAAATGTATCAGGGGTTGAGGAAGGAGTAATTGGGTGGGTTTGAAAATGATGTAGATGATTTCGTTTCTAGATGTATAGTATGTCAGCGTGTGAAAGCTAAGCATTAGTTTCCTTTCGGGTTGTTGCAACCGTTAAAAATCCCATAGTGAAAGTGGGAGAGGATCAACATGGATTTACTATCAGGGTTTCCTTTGACACCGAATAAAAAGGATTTCATTTGGGTGATTGTTGATCAGTTTACAAAGTGTGCACATTTTTTGCTAGTGTATACGACGTACTCTTTGGATAGGTTGGCGGATTTGTATGTTGTTGAAATTGTAATATTGCATAGGGTACCTAAATCGATTATTGCGGATAGAGATCTGCGGTTTACAGCGAGGTTTTGGAAATGTTTGCATCGAGCTTTGGGTACACATTTGAATTTAAGTACATCATATCATCCTCAGACGGATGGCTAATCTGAACGTGTGATTCAGATCTTGGAGGATATGTTGAGATGTTGTATTATTGAGTTCCAAGGAACCTGGGAAAGGTAGTTGCCTTTGGTTGAGTTCAAGTACAATAATAGCTATCAAGCATGTATAACGATGGCACCGTATGAAGCCTTGTATGGTAGGAAGTGGCGTACACCTTTGTGTTGGGATGAGGCTGGGGAAAAGTATGTTTTCATGCCTGATGTGTTGAAAGACACAGAGGAGAAATTAAGAATGATTTGTGATCATTTAAAAGAGGCCTCGGATAAGTAGAAATCCTATGCAGATATAAAGCGTAAAGAGATTGAGTACGCTGTTGGTGAGAAATTTTCTTAAAAGTTTCACCTTGGAATAAGGTGATGTGTTTTGGGTATAAAGAAAAGTTAAGCATGAGGTTTATTGGACCGTATGAGGTGCTAGAACGCATTTGTCTTGTAGCTTATCGGTTGACGTTGCCTACTGAGTTAGAGAATATTCATAATGTGTTTCATGTGTCCATGTTGCAGAGGTATCGCTCGGATCCGTCACATGTTATGACAGTTGAGGATGTTGTTGTGACTAGATTTGTCTTATGAGGAGGAACCAGTGGAGATCTTCACCCCAGTAGCAAAGTTCTTCATGGCAAGACGATAGAGCTTGTTAAGGTGTTGTGACGACATCGCGGTGTTGATGAGGCTACGTAGGAGAGTAAGTCAGATATGGTTGCTCAGTTTTCGTATTTGTTTCCCTCAGGTAAATTTTGAGGATGAAATTTCTTATGGGTGAGAGTTGTAATGCCCCGGTTTTGGTCCTAGGAGTTTCTAGGTAATTAAACGGTCCGATGGACCGGGATTAGAGATTCGAGTCAGATTCAGGATTAAAATCAGAAAAAATAATTTTGGTTTGAGAAAAAAATGAGAAAAATATATAAAAATCATCATTTAGTATATGGATATTTTTGGTAAAGTCAATTTTGGAAAATGAAATTTGGAAATTGGACATTTTGGTTAGTGACCAAAATGTAATGTTTTAAAACTAATTTTAGTGACTGTTTTGAAAAAGGGTCAAAACATAGAATCCTTAAGGAGCTATTTTACCTAAATGATTTATCAAACTTTTCTCTCAATTGTGATTATTTTAATAAGTTTTAATTAAAGATTAAAAAGGTTTTAAATAAGGAAATGTGGTTATTTTTCCTAAAAAATACTTTGACGTAACTTTCTTTCTCTCAAATTTTCTCTTAAAATTTCTCCAGCCAAACACTCTCTTGTTCACCAAAGATTTCAGGTAATGCTCTTGATTTATTGAACTCGTGATTTCTAAATTGATTCTTCAATTTTGTTTTTCAAATCTCATTGATTTATATTGTTTTCAAGAGAGAAAAAAAATCCAATTGAGAGGAAATTCATCCATTAGAGGTAAGGTTCGTTCTTCTCCTCTAATGTATGTTTCTTTATTGAAATTCCCAAGTATTTGATCATTTACTTATGTTTCTTGATAGGTTTTAATGATTTAATTATAGAAATTGGTTAAATTAAGGTTTAATTGAGATGATTAAGTAATTTTTGTATAGGTTCTATTTTGCTGGATTCTTGATTGATTTTAATCATAATTTTGATGTTGAATAATGTTAATAGATGGGTTTTAACATTGGAATCCCGAAACTATGTGAATCTCTAATTTTCTAGGTTGCTAGTTATATGTTTTTGTGGTATTGTGGTGGTTAATTGAATGATGGAGATATAAGGATGTTCTAGTTATGTTTTTAGATGTTGATTGATGTTAATTGATGTGTTTAAACGTTAGATTGTGGCTGGGTTAAGTTTGGAAGAGGTTTGTTGTTAGTTTTGGGTGTTGTGGAGGGAATTTGGATAAAAGATGTTGAGGTTTAGTGTTGCTGTGACGTTGATTGCATTTTGATGCAGTGTACCTCTGTTTTGTGTGGATAAAAGCAAGGGAATTGGTCCTCAAGCTTGAACGTTGGTTTCGAAAGTTTCGGAGGGGTAATTGTTACTTCGGCAAGCGAGGCTTTGCGAGTCGATGAGTGGAAACATGTTTTCAACTTTGTAAAGGTTTGAAATGTAACGCCCCAATTTTGGGCCTAGCGGTTTTGAGGTTTGTTAGATGGTCCAGTGGACCGAGTTAGAGATTTGAGTCAAATTTGGGACTGTATATTTTTCGGTGAGATAAAAATATGAAAGAATGGTTAAAAATCATGTTTTAATATATGATTAATATTGGTGGAATCAATTTTGGAAAATAGTTTTAAATGCATTGATGGAACCATTTTCCAAAATTGATTCCACAAATATTAATCATATATTAAAACATGATTTTAACCATTTTTCCATATTTTATCTCACCAAAAAATATACGGTCCGGAATCTGACTCAAATCTCTAACCTAGTCCACCGGACTGTCTAACAAACCTGAAAACCGCTAGGCCCAAAACCAGGGCGTTACATTTGTTGTGTTGATATGTAAGTTTGAAAGTTGATAGGGGCCAAATGCATGCAGAATTGTATGAAAAACCAGCTAAATTTGACATTATAGGCCCAAGCGTACCGATAAGCAAGGGATTGTATCGGTACGGCTAGGCATAATTGGCCAGGATGTATCGGCACAGGCAGGGGCGTATCGAAATGCTATGTGGTTACTGGAACAACGCCTTTTAAAATGGAGCCCATGTACCGAAACACCAATTGAACCTTATCTGTACGGTATGCAAGAACTTCTAAAGACATGTTTTATATTCGAAGAGATGTACCGGTACAGGATCAGCCGTATCGAAATGGCAAGTTCATAACCGTATCGATACGGGCTACTCCGTATCGACACGGGGGTCGTTAATTCTATTAAAGTCATATTGAGGCAATTTCTGTTTTCTTTCGTTTTAGTCTTTAAATCTTTTTTGCCAATTATTTAGGCATGGATGATCGTTTGGGCTGAAATTGGGCATATAAGTATAAAATGAACCTAATTTAAGGTTGGTAACTTAAAAAGTGGTTAAACCCTTTTAATTTGCCAAATTTACATTTTGGCCTCTAAGTTGTGTCGTGGCCAATTGGATATCATTATGATGCCCGATTGAGATGAGTGCTCACCTTTGAATAGTATGATCATGTTGGATAACGTTAGTGCATCTAGATAAGATAAAAGAAGAAAAATGGGTGAGGTTTAGGGTTAATCATCCTGGTTTACTTCGGTAAACCTAATATAGCTTGCTCGGTTCGATCTTGCGACTAGGCCGGGTCGAGGGGAATACACCTTGGATGTTGAAGGGTTTAGATTAGTGTACCAAAAACTCTATCCAAGTACCCTAACAGTAGAGGGGCTATACAGTATCGTAAGCTGTCGTTAATGGATTAAGCATTTAACCGAGGTAAGGGGTTGGTGTCCCTGTGGGTTGAAAGTGTACCCAGTTGTTTAGGTACCGCGTTTGTGATTGTATCGCTATTCTGGTTGAGATGGCTTGAAGTGTTGGGAGAACACTTGTTGAATTCGTGTATCCAATGAACTATTTTGGTAAAGGAACTTGGTTAATGATCACTTGGAAGCCAATATAATTGTTGATGTATCAGTGAAATGGTTTATGTTGTATAATGGAATTTATACATGTTTACTCTTTAAGCTTTGCATATGGCCGTTATGTATGGGAAGGCTTAAATTGAGGAATAGCAATGGGATTTGCTGTTGGTTAATGATACATGTTGCATATGGGTTAATATGTTGGTTTTAAGGATGTTAGTGCATGGTTTTCAAGGCATGATAATGTTTTAAAGGATGATTGGAATGAGATTTCAATGTAATGTTAAGAAATGGTTTTTATTCATTGATGGTGTGTTGTTTTTGAGCACTCCTCACTAAGCCTAGTGTACTTACGCTCTCTTTGTCCATCAATGCAGAGAATTAAAAGCTTGGAAGGTAGCGGGAAGCATGGGATCACAACAAGACTTGTTAACCAAAGTATGTTTTGATATTGACAATAAGTAATAAGGCCAATGGGGGTTTTGTTGTTGTTTTGGGAAGTGTTTTGTTAAACTCCTTGTTTGAGCAAGTTTGTTTAGTTGCTATTGGGCTGTAAATGTCCATTATTGATTGTTTGTGGTGAGGGTTTGAAGTTTCATGCTTTGCTTGATTGGTTTTCTAGGAAGCATGCCTATAGATTTTCCATTTGATGTATAATACCTTGAATGGATGTTGAAATTTGGTTGTCTTGATTTGGTTGATCCTTGATTATGTTGGTTGTGTGTTAGGGGCATGTTAGGGTGTCTTGGATTGTTCAAAAGCATGATAGACTACCAAAAAATGGACATTTTAGGTCTAGGCATACCAGTACGAGTGTTCCTAATTCGGTATGAGTAAGCCATTCCAGGCTTAGCGTACCGGTACACGGACAACTATTTCGGTACAGGTCTAGGCAAATTTGGCTAGTGTTTTGGTACTAAGGGAGACGTTTCAATACGGTACAGTGTTTTCATGAAGTGCATTTCGATACGCGGGGCATATCAGAATGAGTTTTGGCTACTAGAATTCTGGGGTTTTAAAACAATGAAGGCGTATCGAAACAACCTTGTTCGTACCGGTACGGTGGTTGTTAATTTGGTTATTTGGAATCTTCTGAAGTTATGTTTTCTTACGTTTTGGTCCCTAAATATTGTGGATGCAATTACATGAGTTTGGATGGTCTTTTTGACTTGATTTTTAACATGTGAGCATGAAACCTGCTTAATTAAAGGTTGGTAATATAAAAGGTAGTTAAGACCCTGCAGTTTTCTAAAATTACAATATGGTCCCTAAATCGCAAATATGATCAATTGGATGTCAATTTGACGCCCGATTGAATTGGGTTTTCACCAGAGATCAATATGTACATGTTGGTTAATAATTATGCATCTAGATAAGTTAAAAGAAAAAATAGACATGTTTTAGGTTTTATCTTCTCGGTTTACTTTGATAAACCTAATATAGCTCGCTCGGTTCAGTCTTGCGAGTAGGGTGGGTCGAGGGGGTTACATTTAGTGGTATCAGAGCCAGGTTTGCGATAGTTGGGAGTTGGTTTGATTGTTGTAATGTTATTGTGAGTTGTTATATGATGTTTGATATGCACGGTGGTTGTTGTATGCCATGTTAGGGGAAATTTTGGGAAACCCATTGCCTTATTATTATAGTCTGAAACATTATAATTTTGAAACGAAAGTATTGGATCCTTGCTTGAAGCTGGCCTAATTTTTTGTATTTGAATGATTATCATGCCTTAGATAGGTTACTAGCACGATGGGACCGAGGAGAGAGTTGCGATCTGGTATGATTACTGCTGCCACTGGGCAGGAAATCGAGGAGAATGTTATACCTCTTAGATGGTTGCACCACTCCTACCTATTCCACCTGAGGTAGTGGAGCACGTACCACCTGTGCCAGCTGGGCCAGGGATGGGTGATATGGCATCATTGATACAGGCCATGACCGGTCCTTTTTAGGCAGCAGTTGCAGGTGTTCATGTACCGGCACCACCAATAGTTGGGCAGGGTTTGCCGCTCGAGTGTCTTTGCAGTTTGGGCAGAGTTGACTTCTTAGGTTTATCACCTAAGGCATCTGAGGGATGGTTGGCCAGTACTGGGAGGATACTGGTCCAGATGGGATGTTCTAATGCCCATAAGCTGGGCTATGATGTGTCCCTGTTACAGGGTGATGCGTATATGTGGTGGACTACCACGATATCCGGTATGGTGACCGAGGATGCAACCTGTTAGTTCTTTTATGGTGATTTTTGAAAGAAGTACTTGGGAATTCGATATTAGGATGATAGGAAGCATGAGTTTATGCCTTTGGTGTAGGGCACTATGTCTGATGCTGAGTACGAGGTGCAGTTTGTGAGGTTGATCCAGTATGCAGCTGAGTTTATTCCTGACGAGCATACGCGATGTGATCATTTCTGGTACGGGCTCGTACAAAAGGTCAAGACATACATGCTCGCTGCTAATTACACAGATTTTGATGTATTGGTTTTGCGAGCTAAGGATGTTGAGCAGAATCTGGGTATGGTATCTGGGTCTAGGGGCTTTAGCTCTTGTAAGAGAGCGGTTGATTCTAGTTTTAGCGGTGGTCAAGCCAAGACACACCATGATCACAGGTTTCGCCTAGAGCCGAGGCGTGGCAGAGGTGCTATTGGATGTGGAGTCCAGAGGCAGGGTGCCCAAGTTAGAGCTCCATTTAACACCTGTTGGGTCTGTGGATCTCGATATCATCTGAGGCAAGATTGTCCGCGTTTGGCCAGGAAGGGTTAGGCACCCGTGCCTATTGTGACCAATGCTTGTTGGAGTTATGGGTCTGGTGACCATCTGAGACGTGATTGTCCTTTGTTGGCTGGAGGTGGGCAGGGTGTTGCACCTGTTGTTGCTTCGCATGGAGACTATGGTCGTGGCTGTAGACCATTTCAGCGTAGAGATGGTGGGCAGAGGATTGTGGCTCATATCGTTGCTATCCAGCCTGAGGGAGATGGTCCGGCTAGGGTGTATACACTCAGAGAGGGTCACAATGACACCAATGTGATTGTAGGTACATTCTCTTTACAGTCTTTGCCATTGTATTCATTGGTTGATTCTAGTTCTACCCATTCATACATCTTGAGGGAGCATGCACAGTTGCTTGATATACCTGTTGAAATTCTTAATGTGAGTGTTATAGTGACTAGTTCTCTTGGGGAGACGGTCGTGGTTAGAAAGTTGTATCGTAGGTGTCTGCTGATGGTTTAGGGACATGAGTTTGTCGTGGACTTGATGGAGTTGCCATTCCATAGTTTTGATGTGATTTTGGGTATGGATTGGTTAACCAAACACAGGGTTGTGGTCGATTTTGAGACCGAACAAATATCCTTGAGGTTATCAGATAATTTTGAGGTGGTAGTTGTTGGTAAGAATGCTAAGTTCTTGTCTAATACTATTTCAGCTTTGGAAGCGAGTCGAATGATGGACTCTAGATGTCAGTCTTTCTTTACCTACGTCATGAGTCCTAGTTCGAAGAAGTTAAGGGCGAAAGATATTCACACCGTATGTGAGTTTTTGGTTGTTTTTCTAGAAGATCTGACAGGGTTGCCACCAGACCGTGAGGTTGAGTTTGGCATCGAGGTCTTTGCAGATACGACACGAGTGTCTATTGCTCTGTATCGCATGGCCCCGAAGGAGTTAAAAGAGTTGAAGACGTAACTGTAGGAGTTGCTTGATCGAGGTTTTATTAGACCTAGTATTTCACCGTGGGGTGCACCGGTGTTGTTTGTAAAGAAGAAGGATGGTACGTTGCGGATGTGTATAAACTATCAACAACCGAATAGGTTGACGATAAAGAACAAGTATCATTTTCCGTGGATAGATGATTTGTTTGACCAGTTTAGAGGTTCCTCGGTGTTTTTTAAGATAGATTTGAGGTCTGGGTACTATCAGTTGAAAGTGAAGGATGTCGATGTGCCCAAGACAACTTTCCGTACGAGGTACGGGCATTATGAGTTTTTGATGATGCCATTTGGTTTGGCCAATGCACCGACTGCTTTCATGGACATGATGAATCGTGTGTTCCATGAGTTTTTGGACCAGTTTTTGGTTGTGTTTATCGACAATATCCTTGTGTAATCTCGTACTCAGGAGGATCATGATAGACAACAACTAATTGTGCTTCAGACGTTGTTAGCTAATCAGTTGTATGCCAAGTTAAGAAAATGTGAGTTTTGGCTTAGGGAGGTTGTTTTCCTTGGGCATGTTGTGTCGACTGAGGGAATTCATGTTGATCCGCACAAGATTGAGGCTGTGGTGAGTTGGAAGGTGCCTAAATATGTGTCTTAGTTGGAAGGTGCCATGAAGTGTTGGGAGAACACTTGTTGAATTCGTGTATCCGATGATATTGGCTTAGGAAGGTGCCTTGAAGTGTTGGGAGAACACTTGTTGAATTCGTGTATCCAATGATACATCAACAATTATATTGGCTTCCAAGTGATCATTTGCTTAACTTCCCAACACATCAACAATTATATTGGCTTCCAATTAAGGCACCTTCCAACTCACGACAGCCTTAATCTTGTGCTGATCAACATGAATTCCCTCGACCGACACAACATGCCTAAGGAAAACTATTTTGGAAGGTGCCTTAATTGGAAGCAAATATGAGTTTTGGCTTAGGAAGGTTCCTTGAAGTGTTGGGAGAACACTTGTTGAATTCGTGTATCCGATGAACTATTTCGGTAAAGGAACTTGGTTAATGATCACTTGGAAGCCAATATAATTGTTGATGTATCATTGAAATGGTTTATGTTGTACAATGGAATTTATACATGTTTACTCTTTAAGCTTTGCATATGGCCGTTATGCATGGGAATGCTTAAATTGAGGATTAGCAATGGGATTTGCTGTTGGTTAATGATACATGTTGCATATGGTTTAATATACTGGTTTTAAGGATGTTAAGTGCATGGTTTTCAACGCATATAATGTTTTAAAGGATGATTGGAATGAGATTTCAATGTAATGTTAAAAAATGGTTATAATGCATTGATGGTGTGTTGTTCTTGAGAACTCCTCACTAAGCCTAGTTTGCTTACGCTCTCTTTGTCTGTCAATGCAGAGAATTCAAAGCTTGGAGTGTAGCGGGAAGCAAGGAATCACAACAAGACTTGTTAACCAAAATATGTTTTTGGTATTGGCTATAAGTAATAAGGGCAATGAGGGTTCTGTTGTTGTTTTGGGAGGTGTTTTGTTAAACTCCCTATTTGAGCAAGTTGGTTTTGTTGCTCTTAGGCTGTAAATGGCCATTATTGATTGTTTGTGGTGAGGGTTTGAAGTTTCATGCTTTGCTTGATTGGTTTTCTAGGAAGCATGCCTCTATATTTACATTTGATGTATAATGCCTTAGTTGGATGTTGAAAGTAGGTTGTCTTGATGTGGTTGATCCTTGATTATGTTGGTTGTGTGTTAGGGGTATGTTAAGATGTATTGGATTGTTCAAAAGCATGATAAACCAGCAAAATTGGACATTTCAGGTCCAGGCGTACCGGTACGGGTGTTCCTGGTTCGGTACGAGTAAGCCATTCTAGGCTTAGCGTACTGGTATGCAGGTAACTGTTTTGGTATGGGTCTAGGAAAATTTGGCCAGTGTTTCGGTACTCGGGGAGGTGTTTCGATACAATACAATGTTTTCATGAATGGCATTTCGATTCGCGTGGGCGTATTGAAACGAGTTTTGGCTACTGGAATTTTGGGGTTTTAAAACAATGAAGGCGTATTGAAACACCCTCGTCCGTACCGATACGGTGGTAGTTAATTTGGTTATTTGGAATCTTCTAAAGTTTTGTTTTCTTACGTTTTGGTCCTTGAATGTTGTGGATGCAATTACATGAGTTTGGATGGTCTTTTTAACTTGATTTTTAACATATGAGCATGAAACCTGCTTAAGTAAAGGTTGGCAATATAAAAG
Source organism: Hibiscus mutabilis (assembly GCA_019671005.1). NCBI lineage: Eukaryota > Viridiplantae > Streptophyta > Magnoliopsida > Malvales > Malvaceae > Hibiscus > Hibiscus mutabilis. The sequence goes on from CM033729.1 coordinate 28,284,337, forward strand.
TGAGTTAAGACCCTGTAGTTTTCTGAAATTAGAATATGGTCCCTAAATCGCCTGAACCAGAGGGGGTTACAGTGGCCAAGATATACATCTTAGCATCCTACGCCAATCCATATCAGAAATGCTCACAATGTTGCCCTCGTCCGGTACTAACTCAGATGCATACTGGCCCAGCCTCACAAACTTCACCTCATACTCTGACACTATCATACTACCCTCAACCAAGGCCATAAACTCACGTTTCTTCTCATCCAGGTATCTCACTCCTAGATACTTCTTCCTGAAGGCAGCTTGGAAGAATTCCCATGTTACTTCACCAGGTTCCATACTCACAATCGCAGTGGTCCACCAACCATATGCATATCCCTACAACAGGGACACGACATACCCTAGCTTACGCTCGCCATTACATCCCATCTAAACTAGGATACACTCTATACTAGCCATCCACTCTTCGGATGCCTCGAGTGTCAGCCCTCTAAACTCGACTCCTCCAAGTTTACGTAAACGCTCTAACGACAAACCTGGGTTAGCAGCAATAGGTGTCGGAGCAGGTTCATTAACTTCAGCCATTGCGGCCTGGAATGCTCCTATCATTGCCTGAACCAGAGGTGTCATATCCCTAAACATTAGACTAGGTGATGCAGGTGGTACTTGTTCCAATCCCTCATGAGGATTAGGCGGAGGAGGCGACAAATTCTCAGGGTGTACAATCTCGCCCTCAACTCCCTGCGCGTTTCTGCTAGATCACAACTCTTTCCTCAGTGGCATAGTCTAAATCGTATCTAAGGCATGATAATTACACCAAAACAAAAGCAATCAGGCCAACTTCAAGCAAGGATCCAAGACTTTAATTTCAAACCAAAACCATTTCATAAACATAGTAATATGGCAATTTGTCCCCAAAATACTCAAACATGGCATACATTTCAAACACATTACATATATACAATAACCATGCATAGAAAAAATCATGTTACAAACACCAATAATATCCCAATTTTTGCAAACCTATCTCTGATACCACCAAATGTCACCCCTTAGCCAGGCCTAGCCGAAACTGAACTAAAAGAGCCACATTAGGTTTGCCGAAGCAAATAAGAGCTAAACCCTGAACTGAGCCCTATTTTTTATCTTGTCTAGATGTATTTCAATAATATCCTATGTGAACATGCCTCAACAATTGCGATGCATTCAAGACGAATTACGTATTAGAGTCCAAATAATCAATGAGTCACATAAGAACCAATATGTAAACATTGCAATTTACAGACAATAACCAGCATTAAGATTACCAACATTTGATTAATTTGATTACATGCTTGCAAAATAATTTTCCATTCCAAAATTACCACTCTAACCCAATTAATAGCATTCACAATACTTAGGGACTAATTTGCGAGGTATTCAAACTTTGGAACAAAATAGCACGAATTCAATAGAGCATACCAATACAGGAGGTTCTCGTACCGATACAGACCAACTAACAAAATAGCTTCTTGTACCGATACACATACATCCGTATCGATACTATTTATTGACCAATCCATACTGATACGGATTTGACCCATACCAATCCCCTCTTTATAATTTCTAAAACTTAGATTCCAGTAGCTAAAGAACGTACCGATACGGTACCCTACATACTGACATAGCTAGCTTAAATTAGAGGGTTTGTTTTGATATTCCATCCCGTGAACTGACACCAAAATTTTTTCTTCAATGCGTACCGATACGGTGGCTTGTATAGCAGTACGCTAGGCCTATTTTTGATAGTTTGAGCCTTGCACAGACCCTGCGTATCGAAACTCAGGGTACCCGTACTGGTATGCAGAGGCCTGTAGCAACCTCTAGGTCCAACATATGACACTTTGGCTCATTCCAAACAACATCAACACTTAGCTAAACATCATATAACATCAACAACATACTTGAACATCAACATATCATCCATACAAGCCATCATAGCTTATCTAGTATACTAAAACACCAATTCTAGAGGCATGCTTCCTAAACCATTTTCAAAACATTAAACTAACCGCAACTCAGCCAATTAAAACTCATTAAAAGTCCAAAATAGAAATCAAATCATTGCAACAACAAGGAGTTCCTCAAAACCCCAAACAACACATTGCCATTATTACTACATTTCAACATTCCAAACCGTACTTTAAAATCAAGTCGTGGGAATTCTTTTCCTTGCTTCCTCGCTGCCTCGAGCCTTCATTATCTACATTGATGGAAAAGAGAGCGTAAGCACACTAGGCTTAGTGAGAGATGCTCAAACAACAACCATAATCAATACAAGTTAAACCATTTTACATATCTTTGAAAAACACATTCCAAAACTCTTTAAAAACATCATCGTAATATCATGCCTTAACAAAATCATATACTTAACAATTCCAAAACAACATATTAAACAATATGCAACATGTATCATGGATTCTGCAGCAAAGTCCCATTTTCTACCCTCAATTTAAGCTATCCCATGCATACTACCAATGCAAGGCTTAAAGCGTAAAAAATGTTTAAACCACGTTAAACAACAATCAATCTCATGATACATAAACAATTATATTGGCTTACAAGTGATCATTAACCAAGTTTCCATTTTACAAAACATTCATCGGATACAATGATTCAACAAGTGTTCTCTCAACATTTAACAAACAATCTATCGACAACACAAGGCTCACTATAACACCCCTAACCCAGCTTAAGAATAAACCGAATTAGGAAGTGTTTAAGAATATACTTTTAAACAAACATATAGCATTGAAACAAAGATATGAAGACTAAGCACTTCTCAAATGAGTATACAAATAGAATTTAGAGTAATTTAAACCTTTTTAAAAGTTGGATAAGTTTTCAACTTTAATTCATATACAGACAAGGTATACATATATTGAGCAAGATACTTCAATCACTGGGCCAAAGCTTGTACTTATAATTTAAGTGTTTCTGATCATAACATTTATTACTACCAAGCATACAATCATGGAGAACATTCGAACATCATTCCTGTAACATGACTTATTCAATGAGAAATCATTCAAGACATTAAAGATTATCTACATGGAGAGTTGGCTCCTTTTATTCATAAATCTTATGATAAATCGACGCTTACTTTAATCTTAACTGATACATATAAACTTTGCATAGCATAATCAAAACAAAGTTTATTTGACGCTTAATTGTTACTCGATCTAATCATTAAACTAGCCCATTTTTACTATATTACTCTTACTTAAGGTTTAACTTGATCATTTACATGCTTAGATTTGTAACACACAAAACATCAAGATGATTAATCAACTTAAGGGTCTTATAGACAAATAACCAATATATCAAAACCTAACAATCACTAGATTATAGCATCGTAACTACTTGTATAAAATTTTTAACTTATTCAAATTATAGGGTGTCCTTTTAACAATTCAGGATTCCAACCCATATAGGCATCATAATTCAAGTGATTTCTAAGATGGGTAAACATTCAAGCATATTGCTAGCATAACTCAGCTATCAAGCAACTACTAAAACTTCCTAACGATTAAATCATATGCAGTTAGCAAACCACCAAGAAAATTATAGAGGCCTATTACAAACTTAATTGCTTATTAGGCTTATATATCTGATAAACCACAAAAGAAATCTAACTACTCAATGCATGATTGACCATTATGTGGAACCAACTAGGAGTATATTTATAAATTACAAAAATGCATCCGAGTACTTGTGATCTCGTTCAAGCTCTCAAGGAAAACGAAGACAGAATTACCTTGAAATGTTAGAAAGAAAAGGGTAAGCAGATGCTTAGTGAGGTAGCATAAAGAACTTAAAAGTATGAAACTATAATTCATTTTAGTCCATCAAATTTATTAATCAAACATAATTCTAAGCTTAGACAAGGGATTTAGCAATTTCAAAACATGTCATTAGAACCAACGTTTACTTACTTACAAGGATATTGCTATAGGTTAATTACTTATATACCTGATTCTCAGACAAAACTCATACTTATATATAAGTGTTCGAGCCAAGCATATTCATATATTTATACACGGAGTGTACTAACAATGCACCTTCATATACTTACATGGGTATTCAAATGAGACATAGGCATATATACTTGAATACTTAAACCAAACATATACATACATACTCAGGTTATTCGAATATGATACATTCATTTATCCACATGGATATTCAAACATGACATATACATTTTATGCATTCAAAACAACTTAGATATGAAGGCATTCCAACAAGGCACACTTAATCAACCAAGACATATTCATTAATTAATGGTTACATACTACTTGTCATACAAGTTATTACCGTAATTCATTGATTTAATTACATAGCTTTTATAGTTTCTTCTAAATATAGCTAATCCATTCACAAGTTATTAATTTGTTGCATATCAAACAAGTTATCAGCTATGGCATGATATGGTCAGGAGTTACTGGTCATATAAGGTAGTAACATAACTTATTGTAGACATAGTTCTTTGTCACATGGAGTACTAGAATTATTCCAAAACTTGGTTGCAGGTTTCATTATATATCTTTTATCACAACTTTGAATATCAAAGAACCTATTTCACTTGCATAACTTTAGTTCCACATATCAATAATTTCATTAACTTATAAGTATACATTTGTAGGTGCAAACAAAACGGTCTAAAACACATTTATTTATTTAAGTATATAATCTTATATCCAAAAGAGTCCTTAGATCGCATATATAGTATATTAATTCAAAACAGCCCAATAAGTATTTGCATTTCTTCACATCAGTTCTTAAATCATGAGTATTTCAATACATTTTCAAAACAACCCAATACATACTAGAAGTCAATCAAAACAATCATTAAATATTGAATACACATGCGTATGTCCAAACAATCCTAAACGTGGTTGGACTTATTTCGAACAATTTTGTTAAAATCTTATTATGATTTATTCCAAACAATCAGAATGCATAAATGATTAATTTTTGTAAAATAAAAAAGAAGCTACTTGACTTTCAATTTACACTTAAGCAGTGAGTAATCATTCATATTATTCGAGCCTAGCCTTTATCTAATCGAGTATAATACAAATTTCGAATAAGCAAGTATTGTTTGTTAACCAAGAATAAACACGGTTTATTTATCAAACCTATAAATCTCCTTATAGTAAGTTTAAGATATAAACTTGGTTTATTAGCTCAGGGTACTTAAATTCATATTTGAATCAACTAAACTTTTAATTTAATACACATTATAACCATACAAAACCCTAATTTTAGCAAGAAACTAGTCGTTTGGCTTATGATATTCTAACCTGATATTCTTTCATAATCTAGATAACTCAAAAGAACATGTAAATAGGTAATATCTACCAAGAAAGATATCACATACAACATTTCATAAATAAATTACACATTGGCCATTTCTTATTAATGAAGTTTTCAATATATATATTATACACATGTTACTAATCATGTAAACTATTTACCATAACAAATCAAAGATATGTATTGCTTGACTTATAAATTATCAACAAAATTGATCAATTAAATTTGTAACTTTCATTGTTTAAATAATTTATTTAACATAGCCTTGAGAATCAAGTAACAGCCTAGGCACTCGAATCCCTAACCAACTGTCGCCCATAAAAAATAGTACTCACAGTACTGGTCAATCCCTCCTACTGTCACCAAGTGACCACAACACATCCCTTCTATTGTCGCCTCATAAGGACTGTAGTTTAGGACCGTAGTCCACCCCAAACACGAGCTCTATGGACTCTATGGCATGCCAACTATACCTATGACTGACTCGAAACCAAGGGTTTTCACATAATTTCATCAGAATCAAGGTCAAGCTTAATTCCTTATTCTTGTAGTTATGACCTTGTCATATTCTTATCAAGGATGAGCATTGCTCAACTTGTTGCTATTAGGCCATCAAGGCTTGCTTTTTAGTATTCACGAATTTAATCATGTATGTGAGTGATTCGAAATATAATTAACATTTCACACATATTTTACTATAATCAAAACATCAATAATTATAACTTTTGATTGTTCATTTCCCGTGTGTGTATATATATATATAGTTCGTAAACAAGTTCCCAACCTTCATAACCTTTTCTTAATCATATGTAACATGGTAAGGTTACTTATCAAACTCACGTAGGCTTAATTATAAACATAGGTCCATAATTACATCAACACATACACAAAGCTCATGAGTGATCACATCATATCAGAATCTAATTTGAACTTTGTTTTGCATTCTACAACAAATAATCACAGCTTATTTCATAACCTATCAACCACATATATTTGTCTAATCAATTAAATGAGACTTAAGATCTATCATATGAGTCATATGCATCAACACATATTTGACTTCCCATATGATCAAGTATTTCACCAATTAATGTATATCAAGAATACTTCAAAATCAAAATACTTACCTCAAGTCCCGGCTAAGTTTAAAGCATAACTTAACCCAAAAATTTAAATGAAATAAATTAGATCAAAGAGAGATGTTCGGGAGGGTTATAAGCCCGTCCCGAGACTTTAAGCTACACTCAAAGATAACGCTGAGCTACTTATGTTCACAACTCATGACTCCTTATTGTTTATCCACTGTTGTCCCTCGTTAGCCCTTAGTCTTCCAATTTCCTCTTGTTCTAAATGTAGCAAAGGGATGTGATGATGCATTAGTAAAGATCCTAACATTAATTCTCCTGTAACTACTGAATTGATCATGTACATGTTATTTTGTACCAATTCAAAACAGTCCCATGCACATATATAATTTACCAACTTTCTAATCAAGCCAAAATAGTTTATACATTGATATACATGCTTGAATGCTTCAAACTAGCCTCTTTCTTATTTTCATAATTGTTCAAAACAGACCCTAACATTTTACATGGATGTAAAACATTCCTTTACACATAATCACACCTATACATACTCAAATCAACCTACAAATGTTCATGCAATTTCATTGTTGTCTTGTTTTCATATATGTACAATTACATGTTTAAAACAGTCCTCTAAGGTCCCTATAAATAAAATCCTGTCTCATTTTCATATACGTACATAAGTACATGTTCAAATCAGTTCACATACTTCTTTATTTATTTAAAACTGTCCACTATGTTCATTTTTACACAAAACAGTCCCATATGCACCTTAGATTTGAAGTATTAACCCAATTAACACAATTTACGCAATGCTTGAGGCTATCCTAATCATATAATATAACCCACAATACTTGTAAAAACAACCTCTTTTATTTACGCATAAGTGTAGGGCAGTCCCCAATTCAAGAATTTCATTTATTTTCATAGCAAAACAGTCCTCCAACGTTTGAAATAGTGCAAAACAGACCCCGATTCAAGTGTCCACATAATCATACTTAAAAACAGTCTTTAAAGTTTATACAATTACAGTTTAGTAGCCTGATTTCATGTATATTCATTTAGTTATTCACAACAGTCCAATTATACAAACATGAACCACAAAACAGTCCACCTAAGTTATTGCTACGTTCAAAACAATCCAATTTCATAAATACACATGTGTATCATCCAACCATAACAAAATTTATACCTATATATACATCTACATAGTGTCCGAATGGACTAAATCTTTATAGCATTGATTCTCCATTAACCATCTAAACATTCATCATTCAATTTTATTACATTCTTTATATTCTATGTATCAACACCCAATTAAACAAACCTTCTAACATTCTACAACACTTTTTAATCCAATTCACTAATACATGAATCATCAAAGAGGATCAAGTTTCATGGCTTCTACAACAACCTAGTGGATGGTAAAATTCAGAAGAAGAAAAAAGAGTAAAAGAGATTACCTCCCAACAACAAACCATTTGAACAAAGCTCCGAGATGAGCTAGACTAGCCAACAATGGCTTCTCTCATTCTCATTATTTGCTTCAGTTTAGCAAGGAAAGAAATATGATGACTGTTTAAATTTTTAGGGATTAAACTGCCTTCAACCGACCCCTACACATGCCTTCACTCTTGCATGACACCTCAACAAGGTCCTAGGTGATTTAATTCTTACCATGCAAACTAAAAGTTTATGTGACTTTTTGATTTAGTCACTTCCCACAATAACTATCCATGTTTTCACATTTTAATTTTTTAGTCCTACTTTTGATTAATCAATCTATTTCATAATAATACTTAAACAAAATGACTAGCAAAACTCATGACATAATTCTAGGCCAAGGTTTGGGGTATTACAATTCTCTTCCCCTTAAAAGAAATTCGTCATCAAATTTCCACATAACTTGATTTTTGAGGGTTTCTTATCTACCTAAACATAATGCTTACTTAGTCAGTAACTTTTGGAGGAATTTATCATTCCTGATTTATTCTTACACTACCTCCTTCGATTGAGGGCCAGCTAGGATCTCATTATCCCGGCATAAATGTACTTTTGACATTCCTACTAATTATTAGCACATAACAGAGCTTTTATCAAACGCAGATCACAAGTACTTATTAAATTTAACTCCTAGGTGGCACAATAACCTATGATGATGCAACGAGTTCCAGTTTAGTCTGAGAATTGACTAAACCTAAGGTTTGATACCAATTTATAATACCCCTAACCCGGCTTAGGAATAAACCAAATCAGGAAGTGTTTAAGAACATTCTTTTAAACAAACATATAGCATTGAAACAAAGATATGAAGACTAAGCACTTCACAAATGAGTATACAAACAGAATTCAAGGTAATTTAAAACTTTTTATAAGTTGGATAAGTTTTCAACTTTAATTCATATATAGACAAGGTATACATATATTAAGCAAGATACTTCAATAACTGGCCCAAAGCTTGTACTTATAATTTAAGTGTTTTCAATCATAACATTTTTTTTACTACCAAGCATACAACCATGGAGAACATTCAAACATTATTCCTATAACAAGACTTATTCAATGAGAAATCAATCAAGTAGTGTTCAACTGAGTATGCAACGTGCTGCTGGACTCTATGGCATGTCAACTATACCCTGTCCCTCATTAACATACTTGGGCATATATTCCATAATTACTCCATCCATGGCAACGTATATCAACCTAATTTAACAATGGGCAGTTCATACCCGAAATAACATTCATAATATAACATCATATATATAACTAGTGATCCATGCATTTATATTCCACTTTTGACATATTTAAAATATGTCAATCATATGATCAATGACATAAATATCATGCCAAATATATAAACAAAGTAGACTCATCGCAAGTCTTCCTAATGATGTATAAAACATCCATGTATCATGTTATGTATGCATTGCACTCACATGGTGCTTCACTAGTAACCTTATTGTCGATTCTAAATTTACTTTTGAACTTTTTCCTTATCTTTAAACTTGCTCGTATTACGATCTTTATCTCGATCGCGATTTATAAAGTCATCATTTACCAAACACATATAATTCAAAGCATATGCTAGTATCATTCTAACATAGGCACATACTAGGAATGAAATTCCTAAAAATACTTTTGATGTTCAATCGATACTAATTCCATTTTATAACATCAATGTTAACCATAAAATGAATTCTTTTGGAATTCATCTCAATATTTCCAAATTATTTAAAATGGCCCCTTTCCATTAAACTTCAAATTCCATCACTTAACAACATAGTTAAGCATTCCAATAATACATTCAAGCATAACAAATTGACTTCTAGTCAATTACCATTTCAATCTCAACTTTCCCTTAATATGATAATTAGTCTTCGACACTTTACAAGCTCCCAAATTGGTCCAAACAACATTCTAAACCTTGTAGAATCATTCTTACATCATTTATAGCTTTAGGTAAATTTCCATATTTTTCTCTAATATCCTCCCCAAGGCCGAATATGAAAGGTCACTACATTCAAAATTTCCAACTTGATTCAAGCATGAATTCAACTTCTAAACTTAATTTCCAAGCTTCTATAATTATTCCCATATCAAAACCCTAACTTTAACCAAATTAGGATTTAACTATTTTCAAGTAGTTTCAATTATCATACAAGCTTGGATATGATTCAATAACAACAACTTCATCAAAATCTAATCTTAAATCATCAATATTAAACATCCCCTTTACTCATGAAACTAAGGTTTCAAGCAAGGAAAACATGAATAAATGATACCAAAAGATAGAGATTTCATGTAGATTAATTATATGATTCATGCTTCATCCAAAATCCAACTAAATTAGCTTGAAAATTCAAAATAAAATTGTTTTCCTCTTACCTTGGAGGGTTTCGAACAAGACGAGGATTATATAGAAAATTCTTGACTTTTGTATTCCTTTAATTTAGGCCATTTGTCATATTTTATAAAGAATTAAATTTAAAAATTCATTTTATGATAAAATAACCATTTTCCCTTGTAATCCAATGCTCTACAACTTGCCACATGTCAATCTACTCATACAATGGTCAAAATATAAACCAAGAAGTTAGTGATTACCAACTTTGCCCTTGAAATCTTCCAAAATTACCATCTTGCCATTTTTCATCCAATGGCTCATATTTAACATGGAAAATCTACTTTAAATCCAATGGTCCATGTTAAATCCTACCATTTTAAGACATGGAAATTACATTTTTAACCTTGCTTTATCATTCTTCAAAATATCATAAATTTTTCGAATATTTTCCTAAACTTTATCACTTTATGGCCAATAATACAAACTCCATATGAAAACATCATTCTCAGGGGTAAACTATTCATTTAGGGACTAAAATACATAACTTTTAAAAATTACAATTTAGTCTCTAAACTTTTCCTAAGTTTATACTTTAGCAATCAAACTTTCATTTTATTCATTTTGGTCACTACCCAAAATTTTGAGGTATTACAATTCACCCCTTAAGAAAATTCGTCCTCAAATTTTCAATACGTACATAGTTCAAAAAGATACGGGTACTGCTCTTTCATTGCTTCCTCAGTTTCCCAATTAGCTTCTTCTACTTTGTGATTTCTCCACAAGACTTTAACTAGAGGAATCATTTTGTTCCTTAATTGTTTTTCCCCTCGAGCTAAGATTCTTACAAGTTTTTCATCATAAGTCCAATCCGGTTGGATTTCAATCTCTTCTGGTGCAATGATATGCGAAGGATCTTATCAATATTTCCGAAGCATGGAAACATGAACGACATCATTGATCTTACTCATTTCTGGCGGTAAAGCTAGTTGATACGCCATTGGACCAATCCTTTTTAAAACTTCATAAGGACCAATGAATCTTGGACTAAGCTTTACTCTTTGTCCAAAGTGTAATATCTTTTTCCAGGGTGAAACCTTTAAAAATACTTTGTCTCCAACTTCGAACTTAATATCCTTTCTTTTATGATCTGAATATAACTTTTGTCTGTCAGAAGCAGCCTTGAGGTTATCTTGAATTATCTTTAACTTATTCTCCATTTCTTGAACAAAATCTGGTCAGATGATTTTTCGATCTTCCAACTCATACCAATTTAATGGTGTTTGCCTCATAAAGTGCCATCTTTATACTCGATTGATAACTGTTGTTGTAGGCAAACTCAGCTAATGGAAGATATTTTTCCCATGAACCTGTAAAATTTATTACACATGCTCTGAGCATATCTTCGAGTATTTGAATAGTTCTTTCCGATTGTCCATTTGTTTGAGGATGAAAAGCAGTACTAAAGTGTAGCCGAGTCCTCAAGGCTTCGTGTAATGCACTCCAAAACCTTGAAGTGAACCTTGGATCTCTATCAGATATAATAGATATAGGAACACCATGCAATCTAACAATTTCCTTAATATATAACTCTGCCAACTTGTTCAAGGGGTAATCTGCTCGAACTGGTATGAAATGTACCATTTTAGTCAATCGGTCCACAATCACCCAAATCGAATCTTTCTTACTTGGCGTTTGAGGTAAACCTGTTACAAAATCCATAGTAATATTGTAAGGCCCCAAATACCGGCCTAGATGTATGTAGAGATATTGAACGTTATCTTAATTATTCGAAACATTTTATAATAAATCTAGAACTTTTATTTTTTCATAACTAATGACCAAATCGAAGCAAAGAAAGATTTGATAGTAATTTAGAGAGGGCTAAAACGTATGCTAGGATAAAATAGGAAGGTTGTATGTAAGATAAAATTTAACTAAGGACTTTAACATGTGTCATGTAGTAAGACAACATGTGTTTGTAGCAAAGGGAAGGAAACAACTTAGGTGGAGAAAGAAAAAAAAGTTGGATCATCATCTTCTTCAATCCTCTCGCAAATCCGAAACATCCTAAGTAAGAGAGACTGAAGAAAAAGCTTGCTCAAAGCTTAGTTAAGCATCCTTGCATAAATTCTATTCGATTAAGCTTGGGAGAAAGGTAATTACCTTATTATTTCTCTATAATTAAGAGAACATTTATATACTTTTGATAGATATGTTAATAGATCATAAGAATGGCTAGAAATGTTAGGGAATCATTTTAAGTCCATAATAATTAGGTGTATTTGGAGGTTATATGTTTGTGGTGCTTAAAATGATCATGGATAACTTAAGAACTCTTTGAATAGGTTCATAATTTATTGTGAATTTGGCGGTTGAACATAACTGGTAACTCAATGTTTTGCATATGTTTAACACTTGATAAATTGTTTGATCAAGGATAAGTGGGATTAAGTATGAATTAGGATAGTTTTGAGCTTATGAGAACCTGTTGTGGGCTGTTTTAGATTAATGTGAAACAGGGGTGGGCTATTTTGTAAGTTGGAAAATTTAGGGGCTGATCTTATTGATTATTGGGACTGTTTTGGGCTTATAGACATTATGTGGACTATTTTGAATATATAAAAAAATCTGAATGAAACTATTTTGTACATAGCACAAGTATGCATAGGAATATTGGATTGTTTTGAGAGATATAGAAAGCTACGAGACTGTTTTGAGTATGAAAAAGTAAATAAATAAAAACATGACAGATTTGAAGTTATATGAAATTTGGGACTGGTTTAGCATGTATACTTAAGTAAATGGATTAATTTGAATGCATATAAACATGTTAGGAACTGTTTTGAACAATTATAAATACCATGGACTGCTTTGTGCATATGTGATAGAATACATATGTAATTAGGGACTATTTTAGTCACTTGCACCTATCTTGAATTGTTTGTGTTTATATGATTATAAAAAATGTATTTAGCGGCTGTTTTTGAATGTTTATTAGTGTCATGGGTAGATTTGTGGTAACATGATTTTATAATTATGTATTGGGAAGAACTGTTCTGTAAGTGTACTTAATTACTGACTATTTTGGATGCTTATGTGTGTATACATGATCGAACTGTTAAAAAAGTAGATGGATAATAAGCATAATTCTAATATGTGAATGTATTTCTTGTTACTTTTAGACCAAGAAGGAGCTAGACGGAGAATTGGATAAGTAAAAAGATATGATTAAGGATTTAAATATCCCGTAACTTCGGGATGGGAGGTGAGTGTAGTTTAAAGTTCCGTGATAAGCTAGTAACCTTCCTGAGCACTTCTTGTTGTTTAAATTAAATTATTATGCCTTGAAATATGCTATGTGCACATGAGCTTGGAGTTGAGGTACGTATATGAATGTTGGTTGAAATGCTAAGTAACACTTGATCTATTAATGTGCATGTGAGATGACCTAAATGGTACATGTAGAAATTCTTGTAAAAGAAACCTTAATTTGCAGTCTTTTGACTAATAAGTAATTAAGATTTGAGAAACATATGAGTATTTATGTGTTGATATAGAAAGATATAAGTCTTGTTGTAGTGTTATGCTCTTGAGATATGACCATTCTTGAGTTAAATGAGTTATGTTACCAAATACTTGAGTCATGATAAGATGTTTGTGAATCTATAAACTATGATTACAATGGAAGACAATATATATATATATATATAGTACCTATATGATGGTAATCTATGTCATGATGTTCTTCGAATAAGACAAATAATGCAATGAGGAATCTACATGAAGTTATGCTTATCTCTAATGTAAATAAGATATGATATGAAATACATGTTCGAAGGCTACATGAAGTTATCAAATAAGTCTTGCTTATATGCTAGCAAGTATGTGGAGCTATGTCCTTTATGATAAGGATATGGCATGTTACTGGATTACATGAACAAGGAGTTAAACTCGAATTCAATTCTAATAAGATAAGATGGGATTGAAAAGCCTTGGTTTCGAGTCAATCATAGGTATAGTTGGCATGCCATAGAGTCTATAGAGCTCTTGTTTAGGGTGGACTACGGTCCTGGACTACGGTCTTTATCTGGGGACAGTAGGAGGGAGGTGTTGTGGTCACTTGGCGATAGTAGGAGGGATTGACCGGTAGTGCGGTACCATTTTATATGGGTGACAGTTTGTTGGGGATTCGTGTACCTAGGCCGTAATTCGATTCTCAAGGCTATGATAATAAGTATGAGATTATAAGTTTAATAAATGAAGAGCTGTGATAACTTGTTTGATAAGTAACATGATTTTAATGAAATTGAGTATTTCTCTATCATGCGCATTTGCTTCAAATGAGAGGCTATGTTAAAATAAAATAATGAATTTCAATTTAAGTTAATGAATAATCTTAATACCCCTTGTGACAAGAAATATATATCTGTAAAATGCCATGGTTTTAATCTTATATGATAAGTTTCACATGCTTAAGATACACTATGTATCATGAACTTGGTGACCAGTAACTTAAGCCTATGATATGTTGTGTTAAACACCCTTGATGTTAAGCAATCCATTCCATATTAGGCAATGCTTGCTATCTTTTATGTCAAGTAACTTTTGATCATGATATTCTATGCTCGGTAATTGGTTGATAAGCAATGGGCAAGTAATTTACGTGTTGATAGGCTACTTGAATTCTCTAGACTATGTTAAGATATAACATTGATATGTGCAAATTCAATTAATTATATCTACTCTAATAACATATGAAATAAGTAATTCATACCTCGATGTAAAGTGTTTGATAACTACATGATAAGTAATTTATAGTAGCGTGGTACCATGTTAGGTAATCTATCTACTCAGTAATGATCACTTATATATGACTTTTGAGTGATTTAATATGAAAAAAGATGTATGTGTCATTGGATATGGCTATTTAAATAGTTAGTTCCTTGAATTAGTTTAGAATCCTACTTAACTTCTAATAATATGAACAAGGTAAATATTGAAATTATAAGTTAAACAAATTAACTATGTTTGATAAATAAGGTGACAAGCACCTATGTTATATGTTACTACATTGAAGTCCGTCTGACAAGTATCTATCCTATGAAATGTTATGTATGATAAAATGAGTGATAAGTATACATACTTTTAAGATGCTCATGTGTATACATGACTGGTGGATTAAATTGATATAAATAAATATACCCTGGATAGTACTAAAGATTATAAGTGGGACTAATGATTTATTGCAGCGACTTGTATATCAAATGTATATGTACCTATGTTGAGTATATGTGAATATATGCCTATTTGATGTCACATGTGTATAATGTATATGTACCTATGTTGAGTTTACATGAATATATGCCTAATCGATTTCACATGTGTATAATGTATATGTACCTATGTTGAGTATACTTGAATATATGCATATTCGATGTCATATGTGTACAAATATATATGCGCCTGTGTTGAGTATCCATGTACTTATGCCTATTCGATTACGTGTGTGTACAAATGCATATGTACTTGGTTGATTTCCCATGTATATAAGTATGTGCCTTTGAGTATCTATGTATTCATATATGTGTGTATTTGCTTTAAACTACCCCACTAAGCAGTTACTTACCCTTTTCTTTCCAACATTTCAAGGTAACCTTACCTTCGTTTATCTGAAGAGCTTGGGCGAGATCACAAGAACAAAGATGTATGTTTATAAATTCTTAGTATACTCCTAGCTGGTGGCACAAAGTGGTTAAGAATGCATTGATATATATTAGATTGTAACACCCCTACCTGGGTTGGCAGGGAACCAGTTCGAGGGCGTTACCAAGAAACAATACAAGCAAAATCGAGCAAGGAAAGGCTAACTCATCCCTACTAGATAAGTTACTTAACTAGAAAGTAACCAAACATACATTACTTAAAACATAAGCAATCATCTTTACATGCTTATTGGGTTAGCAAGATTTTCACTTTACATTAACATTATTCGAAATCCAAACAAACAAGCATGCTTCATTTCATTTCTTTGCTTTATATCTTGATACATGTGACATTACATGCATGACTTATTTAAACATGATCAATGGAACATACCTTGAGTCTAAGCAAGCCAAATGCCAACTTACCATTC
Organism: Hibiscus mutabilis; assembly: GCA_019671005.1. Classification (NCBI taxonomy): domain Eukaryota; kingdom Viridiplantae; phylum Streptophyta; class Magnoliopsida; order Malvales; family Malvaceae; genus Hibiscus; species Hibiscus mutabilis. The sequence goes on from CM033729.1 coordinate 28,300,742, forward strand.
CGCCAATCATCAATCAAGAATGCAAAAGTACATAACAACATGATGTTTGCACAAGTAATTATCTCATCATACAAGGAATTCTAATAGCATGATAATTTAAGTCCATTACTTTGAACATTCCTTAGACATATATCCATACATTTACCCATCACTATGCACAGCAAGATTACTTCCATTACATAGAATTCGAGTTCACTGATGATTCACATAAACGATCAAGTTCACAAATAGTAGGCCCATTCAAGACACATATATATACATATACAAGTTCAACTGTTCAAAATGCATGCACTAGACATTATATACTACTAAGAGCCACCAACTAGGGGTGTACAAAACAAGTATGTATCATACTTTAGCAAATCTTGTGTCTTGCTTCAAGCTCAAGGATGCAAGGTTCAGGATCAAGCAACGATCGACTCCTTAACCTGTGGTTAGGAAGGATGAAAATGAGAGTGATAAGTACAAGAGTGTACTTAGTAAGGTAGTAACTAGTTCTAACCCATTGATTTATCAAGTAAGTGTCATTTAGTCAAGAATAATCCTAGCTAAGGATTCCAAGGCAATCGAATAGCACAATTTGCAATAGTCAATGAATCACAATTCATACTTTGTCCATTTCAAGCATGTAACATGTTATTCAAGACAAGTAGTTCATGTAGCATTGTTATTCAAGACATGTAGTTCATGTAGCATGTTATTACATGTAGTTCATGTAGCATGTTATTCAAGACATGTAGTTCATGTAGCATGTTATTCAAGACATGTAATTGAAGCATGTTATTCAAGACATGTAATCAAGCTATAGTTCATTTCAAAGATTCAAGTAGTTCATGTCAAGTAATTTATATATTCAAGGTGATATTAGCTCATTTAATATCTTTAACACAATCATTGGTTCTTAGTTTGACTAGGTAATTAAGTTTCCAACCAATTGTCACCACAAGATGTGCCGTAGCACACAAGATGTACTGTAGTACTGTACCGTAGCACTAGTTTACCCTCCTACAATCGCCAAACACCACACAAATGTACCCTCTGTCTGCTGTCGCCAAATAGGGGCCTTAGCCCTGGACCGTAGTCCACCATTACACAATGAGCTCTAGACTCTAAGGCATGCCCTTCTACCTATTCAACTAGCAACCAAGTTTGTTTGATTACACTTTATTTATTCAAGAATTATCAAGCTTATACAAGTTCAAGATCATGTAGTCAATAATCGTTTCAAGCAAGTATAACAATATTATGCTTTAGCCCTTAGGCCAATTGAGCTGTAGCTCTATAATTTCATTTCGCATTTCATGTGTTTCATGTTCATGGCAGTAATTTCATGTTTCAAGACAATACACTCAAGTAGTATTCAATAAATTACTCCCAAGGCATTAAGAATCAAGCAATTCTAATTGTACAACAAGTCAAGAATATAGACAAGTTCATAGTTTATCTTATTTCATACTTCCCTTATAAATTATATTCAAGTTAATTTAGGTTCATTATCATGGAATATTCAAGCAAGAGAGTAATCATGCATATTTGAGACTAAATCCTAACCCTTGTTTGTAAACTCACTCACAATACTCCAAGCTTAGCTAGTCTTGGATCTTCCTTGTGTGTGCCACTAGCTTGGCCACTCCTTTTCTTCCAAAGTTTAACCTTGCTCTATCAATCCATACAAGTAAATCAAGGTCAAGACAAGTACATTCACTTATTCAAAACAAGACAACAATGCACATAATTCATTCATTTCAAACATCAAGGCTGCAGCTACTGCCAGGCAGCATGCGCACTCTCTACTAAAACATGCATATCTTTCATTCCGTTTGTCAGAATTTCAATTGGTTTACAACGTTGGAAAGATAACTTAATTTTGTTTCTAACCATATAGTCCTTGAATTTTAATTATTTACCAATTAATACAGGTTTTTACTTAAAGACAGTAATCACAACAGTGGACAGTTTGCACTGTCCCAATTGTTTCATTTCTACAATCCATTCTACAATCCCAAATTCAATTCAATTTTCTCCTAATGAATTTATACATTTTAAGGTACTATCCATTAAATTTTCAGCATTAAATTCCATTTGTACATTTTATAGAGATTTTTAAAAGTTACTGCCTAGAACAGAGTTTTCTGGGCAGATTACTCTAGCATAAGTTTCTAGCCTCTTTAATCATTTAGATAACACTTCTAACATGCCAATTCAACTTATATACATATTCTTACATGTCTAAGTCAGTTTAATTCACTTATCTATGTGATTAAGACAGAGAATTATATGAAACCAAGCACGTTTACACATTCGAACAGTCTCATAACAAGCTGCTTTAGTTCATAACACCTCACAAATTTTAATCATCCAGCAAAGTGACCACTTCAAATTTTCAAGTGTAACCTATATATTCTAATAATGTGAGGACTTAATCAAATTATCAACTTATTTCAAGCAACATCAAAATTCCTTAATAGAAATACAACATTCAAAACTGTCTCAATTGATTCATCCGAGCCCATATTACTTTCATCAATGATCCAATTGCAAGCATAAACACATTTATATATCAATCGACCACATCATGATTCTTACATATAATTGTATACAGTTTCGTATTATTCGAATGATCTAATATCCATAACATCGATTTATTCTTACCACCTAAGCATTTATCATTCCAATCTTACTAAATCCTTATCATCTTATGGATCAGCTTGTCATAACCGAAACCTCCTAACAACTTTCAAAATTTCTTAATTCCTCTCACTCATACATGCATCATCAATATGACCAAAATTCATAATATGAAAAGAAATCTAGTTCACAGCAAACTTACAAAAGAGTGAATAAAAGAAATACCTTCCTATCAAAGCTCCAATCAAACAAGGCTAAATTATAAACTTAGATGATCGACCATGGTTTCACTCAAATCTCATTCCACTTCGGCATTTTAGAAGAATGAAAGAAGAAATAATAGCTTTTATGGTATTCTTCTCTCTTAGCTCACAAATGTCGTGACCCCTCCCCATCATTCAAACATCTTGCTTGTTCTCCATTAAACAAGTGTCCAAGGCCAAAACTTCAATTTTCTTTGCATGCAATTTATTAATTTAACTAATGTTTCGATTTGGGTCCCTTATGGATTTAGCCACACATTGCTCTTTACTTTCAATTGGGTCCTAAACTTTAATTAAATCTAGATTTATAAATAGAACAAGTCAATTAAACTTGCATTGAATTAGTAGTATACTTATAGGCTTATCCTGTAGATAAGCCTAATGAGTTTCAAGTTTGTAATGGGCCCTTATTATCATTATTATTATTTCTTGGTGATGGCATGCTGCATGTGATTTAATAGTTGGTATGATTTAGTAGTTGCTTGATAACTAAGTAATACTAGTGACGTAATTGAGTGTTTGATCATCTTAGAAGCCGCATGATTTATGATGCCTTAAAGGGTTTGGATCAGGAATAAATTGGGTAGGACACCTTATAATTTAAATAAGATTAAAAGTGATAAAATGAGAATGATTATGCTAAAACTTAGTGATTTTTATGTATTGAATGTAATATGTTGTTTATTTGCCTATGATGTTCCTAAGAGCTCAACCATCTTGAGAGTATGTACGCTACAAACTTGATTATGTAAAGCATTGGTTAAACCTTAAGTAAAGTAGTATAGTTAAAAAGGGCTAGTTTAATGATTGAAACGAATAAATGTTTAAATGTATATGGCCTATGTTTTAATCATGCTATGCAAAAGTTATATGTATTTGTCTCAAATAATTATTTGTTGACTAAGCTATAATATGCATGTGATGTCCAAAAGTTTACCGTAATAGTTTGTATGGTAGTAATAAATGTTATGGTTTGAAGTGACTAATTTATAAGAACAAGTTATGGTCTTGTGACTGAAGAGTCCTTGTTAAGATGTGTATGATTTGTCTACTCATGATTTAAAATTGAAGGTCTATCCAACTTGTAAAAAGTTTTAAATTACCCTGAATCTGGCTATATACTCATTTGTGAAGTGCTCAGTCATCATATTTTTTGTTTCAATACTATATGTTTGCTAAAAAGTTTGTTTCTAAACACTTCCTAATTTGGTTTATTCCTAAACCGGGTTAGGGGTGTTTCAATTTGGTATCAGAGCCTAGGTTTAGTTGATTCTCAAACTAAATCGGGATTCTTTGCATCGTCATAAGTTATTGTGCCACCTAGGAGTTAAATTTAATAAGTACTTGTGATTTGCGTCTGATAAAAGCTCTCTTTTATACTAATAATTAGTAGGAATGTTTGAAATACACCTGGCCGTGATAGTAGATCCCGTTGGCTCCTCCATTGAAGGAGGTAGAGTGTGGATAAGTTGGGAATGACAAAAAAAAATTTCGAATGTTGCTGACTAAGTAAGAATTATGTTTGGATAGTTATGAAACCCTCTAAACCAAATTCTGTGGAAATTCGAGTACGAATTCCTTTTAAGGGGAAGAGAATTTGTAATACCCAAATACCGGTCTAGATGTATGTAGAGATATTGAACGTTATCTTAATTATTCAAAACATTTTATAATAAATCTAGAACTATTTTTATTTCATAACGAAGGACCAAATCGAAGCAAAGAAAGATTTGATAGTAATTTAGAGAGGGGTAAAATGTATGCTAGGATAAAATAGGAAGGTTGCATGTAAGATAAAATTTAACTAAGGACTTTAACATGTGTCATGTAGTAAGACAACATGTGTTTGTAGCAAAGGGAAGGAAACAGATTAGGTGGAGAAAGAAAAACAAAGTTGGATCATTATCTTCTTCAATCCTCTAGCAAAACCGAAACATCCTAAGAGAGAGTGAAGAAAAAGCTTTCTCAAAGCTTAGTTAAGCATCCTTGCATGAATTCTATTCGATTAAGCTTGGGAGAAAGGTAATTACCTTATTCTTTCTCTACAATCAAGAGAAAATTTATATACTTTTGATAGATATGTTAATAGATCATAAGAATGACTAGAAATGTTAGGGAATTGCTTTAAGTCCATACTAATTAGGTGTATTTTGAGGTTATATGTTTGTGGTGCTTAAAACTATCATGGATAACTTAAGAACTCTTTGAATAGGTTCATAATTTATTGTGAATTTGGTGGTTGAACATAATTGGTAACTCAATGATGGACATAATTTGATTAGAGGTTGTTTCATATATAAGTACTTAGGAAAAACATGAAAGTTGGACTGTTATGAATAGATATAAACTTATGATGGATTGAATTCGATGTAAAACGGATGTGAATATTTACAAATGTCCTGTTTTGCATATGTTTAACACTTGATAAATTGTTTGATCAAGGATAAGTGGGATTAGGTATGAATTAGGATAGTTTTGAGCTTATGAGAACTTGTTGTGGGCTATTTTAGATTAATGTGAAACATGGGTGGGCTATTTTGTAAGATGGAAAATTTAGGCGCTGATCTTATTGATTATTGGGATTGTTTTGGGCTTATAGAAATTATGTGGATTATTTTGAATATATATATAAATCTGAATGAAATGTTTTGTACATAAGCACAAGTATGCACATGAATATTGGATTGTTTAGAGAGATATAGAAAGCTACGGGACTGTTTTGAGTGTGAAAAAGTAAATAAATGAAAACAAGACATATTTGAAGTTATATGAAATTTGGGACTGTTTTGGCATGTAAACTTAAGTAAATGGATTAATTTGAATACATATAAACATGTTAGGAATTGTTTTGAACAATTGTAAATACCATGGACTGCTTTATGCTTATGTGATAGAATACATATGTAATTAGGGACTATTTTAGTCACTTGCACCTATCTTGAACTGTTTGTGTTTATATGATTATAAAAAATGTATTTAGGGACTATTTTTTAATGATTGTAAGTGTCATGGGCTGATTTGTGATTACATGATTTTATAATTATGTATTTGGAAAAATTGTCCTATAAGTGTACTTAATTACTGACTATTTTGGATGCTTATGTGTGTATACTTGAGCAAATTATTAAAAAAAGTAGATGGATGATAAGCATAATTCTAATATGTGAACGTATTTCTTTTTACTTTTAGACCAAGAAGGAGCTAGGCGGAGAATTGCAAAAGTAAAAAGATAGGATTAAGGATTTAAATATCCCGTAACTTTGGGATTGGAGGTGAGTGTAGTTTAAAGTTCCGAGATAGGCTAGTAACCTTCTCGAGCACTTCTTGTTGTTTAAATTTCATTATTATGCCTTGAAATATGCTATGTACACATGATCTTGGAGTTGAGGTACGTATATGAATGTTGGTTGAAATGCTAAGTAACACTTAATCTATTAATGTGCATATGAGATTACCTAAATGGTACATGTAGAAATTCTTGTAAAAGAAACCTTAATTCCCAGTCTTTTGACTAATAAGTAAGTAAGATTTGAGAAACATATGAGTATTTATGTGTTGATATGGAAAGATATAAGTCTTGATGTAGTGTTATGATCTTGAGATATGACCATTCTTGAGTTAAATGAGTTATGTTACCAAATACTTGAGTCATGATAAGATGTTTGTGAATCTATAAACTATGATTACAACGGAAGACAATATATATATAGTACCTATGTGATGGTAATCTATGTTATGATATTCTTCGAATAAGACAAATAATGCAATGAGGAATCTACATGAAGTTATGCTCATCTCTAATGTAAATAAGATATGATATGAAATACATGTTCGAAGGCTACAAGTGTTTGAAAATGTTTGATATGTTATCAAATAAGTCTTGCTTATATTTTAGCAAGTATGTGGAGATATGTCATTTATGATAAGGATATGACCATTTGGGACTCGTTTCGGGATATTATGTGACATGATCTATTTAGATATACTTCGTAGCCAGTTTATCTATTTGTGATCCTAATTGATCATGCTATCTAAAATATAACACAATATCTAGTTCAAGATGTTTGATACATGTATACCTGATCCATGGTTATGATACTCCAGCTCTGCTGATAGAACATTTGCTTCTATCCGGATTCCTGACTTACTATTTATGATTATTGACATAACTGTTATCGTTTGAAATTGTTTTACTGGTTACGAAGTTATTGACTGAAGACTGCAGGTTCAGCCCTGATCAGGCTGGTAATTCCTTACTGCAATTGTATCAGGTTCCTACGCTTCGGCTAGGGTAATTTCTTACTGCTACTGTATTAGGTTCCTACGCTTCGGCTAGGGTAATTCCTTATTGCTACTGTATCAGGTTCCTATGCTTCGGCTATGGTAATTCCTTACTGCTACTGTATCAGGCTCCTACGCTTCAGCTAGGGTAATTCCTTTTTGCTATTGTATCAGGTTCCTACGCTTCAACTAGGGTAATTCCTTACAGCTATTGTATCAGGTTCCTATGTTTCGACTAGGGTAATTCCTTACTGCTACTGTATTAGGTTCCTAAGCTTTAGCTAGGGTAATACATTCTGCATTCAGACTTTTATGCTTCAGTTAGGGCGATTCTTTTGGGACCTAATACACCCTTTTAGGTCAGCACTTACGCCCAATGGGCATGGGTTAATGCCTTATAAATACAGTCTTGGAAAACTGCCTATTGAAGTTCAGATGGAGGATAGATAAGAATTTAAGATGAACCAAAATTGGAACCCGTGGATACCCGGATCACTATAATAGTTTTATACTATACCACATACCTATTTTACCTTACATGCATGTATCTACATCATCATTTGGTAGTTTTGTATTATTAAGCTTTCTCAAGCTCACTTTGTTTCAGCATTTCATGTTAAAGAAATTCGATCATAGATTTATGACCGATATCAGTTTGGAGTTCTCTGGGCGTTGCAAGTGGAGTACGGTACTTGTGTGTTAGTGGCATGCGAGTCACATGTTATTTTATGATTGTGTTTGTAATACATTTTCTGGATTTCAGTTTGTTTAAAATAAAAGTTTAATATGGTTTTAACAGAAATTTTATTTTATATTTTTCAATGTATGTTTAAGATTTTTCTTCTGTTTTGCTATGGGTCATTCCGGTGACCCGAATGTGACCTCCTAGATATAGGAGTATGGAATAGGCGGGTCTAGGGGGTTACATCTAGTGGTATCAGAGCTTAGAGTTGTGTCATTCTAGGTAGATCGGCCGATCGTCTGTCTCAGGGTGTCTGGTAAACACATGCCCCTAGATTGTTATCGACTCCATTGCGCCGGCACTCTGATGTTAGATCATTTTTGAAATAAGTGTATCTAAGCTTTTTTTGTTCGTCACGGTTAGATTTGTTCCGGCAAAGGATGCTCATGGTATTTGTCTGTGTTTCAAATTCACGTGATGAATCTAAATTTGGATAAGGACTTGAAATGATTAATGTCTAAAAATTTGATAATCCAGTTTAGAATGTGAAAAAAAAGAAAGAGAAAAGTTTAGATTCTGATATGATTTTATAATATCCGAAGGAAAAAATAATGTTCAAGTGTTACAGTTGAAGCGATAGCAGAGCATCAATGTTTATCTGCTCTGTTATAGCTGAGATGACTCTCGGATGGAAGTATAAGTGAAACACTGTGAACCCTGTTGCTGGAGTACCTTTGACTGGTGATAGAAAGGATTCTGCCTAAGTGACCGTTGAACGACTTGAGAAACTGGCCATGTTATGTGATTCAGATAATTGGCACACTGTACAGAGTATCGTTATATCTTATGTCTGACTAAGATCTACGGTCAACACCTTATTTTTGAAAGGCCATGTAGGAGGCCTTGGGTATTTGTCTAGACTTTAGCTATAGTTTCCATTTGTAAATTGATGGCCAGTCTGATAGAGTAATTCAGTATCTATAGAATGTATTTTGGAGTTGTATGATTGACTATTGTGATTGTTGAGAAGGATGAATGAGTAGTTTATACATTCCTTGCCACTGATAAATTTCAAGGATGAAATTTCCTTAGGGGGGAGAATTGTAACACTCTATGTTAAAAAAATGAAAAAAATGAAATTGCAGCCAAGGGGGTTTGAACCCGTGACCTTTGCTACTTTGGAAAGTAAGGATGACCAATTGAGCTAAATCTCATTACTGATATGGGCTTCTTAAAATAATTATAAACCTTTTTGGTTTGGTTATATCTGAATATGTTAAAGTGAGCTAGTGACCCTCTATATCCCTATTATTATTTTTTGGAACAAAAAATATCCAGATCTCACCCCAAAAACCTTCTCTCCACCGTCTGATTTCCACCTCACCATTGCTGCCTCACCATCGTACCGTGCGAGTCACCGCCGGTCGCGCAACCGCCATCGCCACTGCCCGAAAATGTCATGACAAGATTTGTTGAATCTAGGGCTTGAATCCTTCTTCCCATCATCGTTATCGGTAGCCACAACCGTCTATAGGCGTTTTGGTGCCCACCGTTGTTTTCTCCGTGTCAAGGTGAGATCAGATAGGAAGTCTGCTTGGATTGGTTGTTGGTTAGGTTGTAGGACACTGCGATGTGTGCATATTACCTTTTGACACGAGATTCAAGGTTTGTGATAGAACCTTACCCCCTATTGGGATTTCTTGCGATGACACATTCGAGTAATGGTTCGAAGATGTGATTTTAGACACGTTTTGGGGTTGGTGTGTAACACTTTCACGTGAACCGAGTTAGTGGGAGTTGTTTTAGTTGCTGATATGAGTCCTCATACCAAGTTTAATGTAAATTCTTAAGTCTAGTTGAGATGTCATTCATTTTTAGAAGTCTTGCACAGGGCAAGCAATGTTTCAGTTAAGGGATGCTGTTAGAGCTAGAGTTTCCTTTAGGGAGCCACCACGAGAAGAATTGTTTCAGTTTGGATGTAACGATTGTTTACCATTATGTTCTTTTAGATCATATGTCATCGTGGAAGGACTTTGTGTGCAACAACCTTTTGGGTTTCATAGCGGAAGTTAAATTCTTTGATGACGTAATTGTGTGACACTTTTGTCAAGGTACCGTTGAGTTTTGGCTTATCGTTTGTAAGGTATCGAGCAAGGACGGGTTCTTTTTGAGAGAAAATCAGTTAAGTTATGTCAATATTGTTAAAAGGCAAGGATTACATTTGAGCATTGTAAGAGATCAGAGCAGCGGGATATGTTTGAGAACATTGAAGAGTTATAAAAGTTTATCATCTTCTCTGATTTACCAGTATAAATTTCGAGGACTAAATTTCTTCTAAGGAAAGGAGAGTTGTAACGACCTGAAATTCAGGTTAGTGAATCAATTATTGGATCCGGGTTATGGGCCTATAGTTGGGGGCCCATTACATGAGTTTTTGGGTAATTGAGTGGGGGCTTAAGTTGGGCCAAAGTGTGTATTAATAGGGATGGTAATTGTGTAATTTTATTGTGGAAAAAGATGATATTTGAATTTTAAATAGATATATGTGGGAGGAAATAAAAGAGGGAGAAAGAAAAGAATGAGGGCTGATGATTTAATGGGAGAGACAGAAAACAAAAAAATAAAAAAATAAGAGAGAAAGAGATAAGGAAGGGTGTAACTCCCACTTCTCGTATCCATCACTGAATATGAGTCAAATACGTCACATGACACTTTATAAAACAATTCTCTCTTAAAAATAGGTAAAATTTTGTTTTAATAAATTAAAACACAAAATTAGAGCTCTCTTTACCTTTCAAAAATAACAAAATGACTACTCAATAAATAATACACTTTGAACCAAAATAGACAATTTCGTTTCATTTATACATGCCACTAAAATTTATCAAACACCTCAAGTAGGATGTCATTACTGTGGTAGCTTGATGAAATTCTCTGAACTCGATGCAACGCCTTGCTTACTCTAATATCTTGAACCACCTACGTGTGCACAATGAAATACACCCTAAGTACGAACTTAGTGAGGCAATAATAAAGATAAAAAACAACTAAAAAAGCATATTCAATTTCATGACTTATTAAACCTCAAGGCTGCATATATATATAAAACATGTCATATGCCTATATACTAATCTTTATATTGCATTAGTAATGATTTACTGCATGTCAATGCTATAAAACTTTCATGCTTGTCCATTTGTCATAATATGCCATATATGCATAAATGCATCATGATCACTAGATATGTATTACCATCATGTTAATCATATATTAACATAATATAAACCAGATATAAATTTCTTGCCAATCTGGCCATTTATTTCAAAAGCTCGTAAGCTTATTCACCTGTTTATTTTTTTAAACCAATAAACCATAGCCCAAATATAAGCCTATGGGGACCTTGGGTACACGAGTCAAATATGCACCGGAGTGCTAATAGACATAAAATCGTGCCCACCATAATACACATAAGGTCGTGCCCACCATATGCAGTAAGTGTCCTTTATATACACTATAGTTCTAAATCGAGTATGCAGCGTGATGCTGGACTCATGGCATGCCAACTATACCCTGTCCCTCAATGACATACTTGGGCATATATTCCATATTTATTTCATCCATGGCAATGTATATCAACATAATTTAACATTCACAGTTCATACCCAACATAACATTCATAATATAACATCTTATATAACTAGTGATCCATGAATTTATATTCAACTTTTGACATATTTAAAATATGTCAATCATATGCTCCATGACATAAATATAATAACAATAAAATTTGGGTAGGCTTATCGCAAGCCATCCCAATGATGTATAAAACATCAATGCGTCATTATATGTATGCAATTGCACTCACCTTGGCCACTTAACACAATGCCTCACTAAGTCCTAGTTCGATCCTTTCTTTCGTAGTACCTCGAACCTTCATTGATTCGGACTTGACTTCATTAATCACATGAATAGAATAAAATATTTGTTAGATTCAAATATAATAATACCTTAAACATGATGTTTAACATAATCATTCGAATATAAATTTTCCAAATGTTTTCCCTTTCTTCCTTGTTTTGTTCAATAACTCTTTGTGGTCCTTAGTGACCAATTTGAACTTCCAATAGTTCTTCTAAGCTTGCTAACTAACATTTAAATACAAAAATGTTTCAAATTTCATTTTCTGACAGCTTGCGCTACCTTCAAAGATTTACTTATACAGAGAAAAATACTTGCTGGATCTTAATTTCCTTTATACTGGAGAAACTAGATTTGATAGCGGTTCTAACGGTATAAGCCGCATAAATTAATAAAATCTATAAAAATTTTGAAAATTCCTTATATTCATGTCACTTAGCTGTCCAGGCATAAACTGTTATGTAATTTTTCTGACATTCATTCGATTAAAAATTCATATCTTTTAACTCGAAACACAAAATCAGTTTTCATTTGTTGGAAACGAAACTAGACTAACAAATCTTTACAATGATATAATATTCATCATCTAACTATTTTTGTAGAATTTATCGCAAATTTTAAAACTTACTACCATAATTCAAATTGAAATTCAAACATAACCTTCCATGAATAACTTATAATTTAAACCACCTTCTCCTTATTTCTTATCAATTTACTCCATCACTTTACTTCAAGTTGCTAGAGTAAAGCTTGTATTCACATGTTCTCTTTACATCCTTCATTAAAATAAGCTTAAACTTTACTCCTCTAATTTCTCTTAATTTGTCAAAATGGTCACCAAAATTCCAATATAAAGATTCTAACTTCTTAACTTTGCAAATTAGTCCTCAAATCAATAATACTACCTTAATTCAATCATTTTAACTAAAAATTAGATTTACTCCTTCTACATATACTCTTTACCGAATAGACCATTCAAGTTTGATAAATTGTCAAAATGGTCACTAATGCGATTAATCTTCAGTTTAGCATTCTAACTTTATTTTCATGTCTCAAACATCACTAATAATATAGATATACATCAAATTCACAAAAAAATCAGATCTGGTCCCTTAATTTTAAAGCTTGCCAAAATGGTCCATATGTATTTATCTTAGGGTTTTGCTTCCAAATAACAAATCATGCTTACTAGATCATTAATCCAACATCACAAACCCTAAGTTAGACTTTAATCCATAAACCATAATCTTCTCTATACAAATAAAAATATGTAAGGTTTAAATCGCAACTCAATAACATGATTCTAACATTATACAAGCATGATTCTAACTTAAAATCAAACATGGATTCATAAAATCATAAAAGCCTCAATTTGTTAATAAACCCTAATTTCTTTCCCATATCAAACCTCATCAACCAATAAAGTATTCTATGAATTATTTTCATCAAAAGATAGAGCTCGAAGAATAGAACAACTTTGTAGTTCGAAAGATTACCTGAAAATCGAGATTCAGGACTTAAATCGAGCTTGTAAATTTTTCTCTTCTTTTTATCTTCACCACGGTTTTGGAGGGTATTTGCCTGATTATTCCTTCATATTTCATGTATTTAGGACACTTGTATTATGAAAAAATGAATTTTTAATTCAATAAATTCCACTTTTCCAAAAATACCCTCCAACTAGATCTATATTTCTAATTTGCCATTTTGTAACATTCCAACTAGACTTAGTTGGACTATAATCAGCCACTATTCATCAATAGAAAAAAATCTCAAAATTCCTTCCATGTCCCTTTTAGGCAAAATGACCAAAATGCCCTTTACCGATCAACTTATTAACAAAATTGCCATTCTATGTCATTTCAATCGATTTAAATTTTTCCCGATCTTTTTAACATCCAAATATTCATAAAATGATATTTTACGACTCTTCTAAGGTCCATGGAACTATCTCTGAAATTTTAGCTCGATCCGATTATCATAATATTTTTTCGAACTTTATCGCTTTGTAGCCATTAATACAAACTCCGTACGAAAAATCCGGGTAACACAAAAACGTCATTCTTGGGGTAAACTATTCATTTAAGGGGTTAAAATACATAACTTTTGAAAATTACACTTTGGTCCCTAAACTTTAGCAAAGTTTATACTTTAGCCATAAAACTTTTAGAATTTACATTTTTGTCACTAGCCAAAAATTGGGATATTACAATTCTCTCCCCCTTAAGAAAATTCTTCCTTGAATTTTCAACATGTACCTAGTTCAAAAAGGTGAGGAAACTGCTTTCTCATATCTTATTTTCTTTCCCAAGCCGTTTCCTCAACTTTACGATTTAGTCAAAGAACTTTAACAAGTGAAATTGACTTATTTTCTTAGTTCTTTGACTCCATGTTTTATCATCTTTACCTTATCTTTAACTTCTTTACTTTGCTCAGGCCAAATACATCTCGATCCTATGAATTCAATCACACATGCCTTTAATATATCCTCCAACATCTACATATTTCGCTCTGATTTTCCATCTGTTTGAGGATGAAAAGTTGTGCCAACAATTAGTCGAATATCCAAGGCTCTATGTAAAGACTTCCAAAATTTTAAAGTAAACCTTGGATCTCTATAAGATACTATCGAGGTTGGTACTCCATGTGGTCGAACTGTTTCCTTAATATACAACTCAACATACTTATCCCTAGAGTAATCTGTTCGAACATGGATAACGTGTGCTAACTTAGTCAATCTATTAACAATCACCCAGATTGAATCCGTCTTATTCGATGTCAAACATAGTCCTCATACAAAATCCATCATCACTCGTTCTTATTTCCATTAAGAAATGGAAATCAATTATGATAATTCAGAAGGTAGCTGAAGTTCTGCTTTTACTTGTTGACATGTCTGATATTTAGAAACAAACTCAGTTATAACTCTGTTCATGCCAGGCCACCAATATCGACTCTTTAAATCTTAATACATTTGGTTTCCGCCTGGATGTACAATCAAAGCACTATAACGTACCTTGAAGATAAGTTGTTTCTTCAATTCTTCATCGTTTCAAAAATAGATTTTTTTCCTTGATCATACAAGCATCCATCAGATTAACTTCAAAGTCTTCAGTTTCACCTTCTTCCACTTATTTGAACCTTAACAAACACTTCTCATCTTTTCTCTAAAAATCTTTTATTCAATCTAATAAAGTAAACTTTATTCTTAACTCGGAAATCAAAGCGTCATCTCCTTTTAATGCCAGTCTCACATTCATAGCTCTTAAGGAAACAAATGTCTTTTGGCTGAATACGTTAGCTACCACATTAGCTTTTCCTGAATGATATTCAATGATCACATCATCATCCTTAAGAAGCTCAATCCACCTTCTTTGCCTCAGGTTCAACTCCTTTTTAGTTAACAGATGCTTTAAACTTCTATAATATATGTAAATATAGCATCATTTACCATATAAATAATGACACTATATCTTTAAAGTAAATACAACCATTTCCAACTTCAAATCATGAGTAGGATATTCCTCTCATGCGTCTTAAGTTGTCTCGAAGCATAGGCCACTACTTTTCCTTCTTACTTAAGTACACTTCCCAAACCATTATGAGAAACATCGTTATAAACCACATAATCTTTACCCGATTCTGGTTGTACTAATATCGGGGCTTCGATTAATATCTTCTTTAATGTCTCAAAGTTTTTCATGCACTTATCTGTCCAACATAATGACATATCTTTCCTCAATAGCTTGGTCAGTGGGGAGGCAATCATCGAGAAATTCTTTACAAACTTCCAATAATAACCAACAAGTCCCAAGAAACTTCGAACCTCGAAAACATTCTTCATATGTTCCATTCAATTGTAGTTGGTACTTTCTTGGGATATACCCAGATTCTATTTGTTTAGACAATGTGACCTGGAGATGCAACTTGAATTAATCAAATTCACATTTGGATAACTTTGCATACAATTACCCTTCCCACAAGGCTTGTAGCACTATTCGTAAATGTTTATCATAATCTTCTTTCATACTATACTTTTGATAAAGCCATCTTTATACTCGATTGATAGCTATTACTGTAAGAAATTTCATCAAACCATTTTTCTTTTTTTTCACAAACAATACTGTAACTCCCCAAGATAATATACTAAGTCGTATAAAACCTCAATCCAATAGTTCACGTAATTGAACCTTTAACTGTCTTATATCTATAAGAGTAATTTTGTATCGTACCCTTTAATATAAATTCAGTGCCAGAGAAAACCTAAATCCTAAATTTCACTTCACGATTAGATGGTAACTCTGGCAGTTCCTAAAGTAATTCATCCTGATATTCATTGGCAGTTGGGATACTTTCCATGTTCACCTTTGAATACGTGTATGTTTTCAACATAAGCTAGAAAGTTCTTACATCCTTAAGATAGGAGTTTCTTTAAAAATACTACTGAATCACATTGATTAGAAAAATCTGATTTTTTCCTCATCATTATAATGTACGAACTTTCTAGTTCCTTTCAAATTTATTCATTTTGAGCATAAACTCATAATGATATAATAGGCCCATAATCATTCCATGCCCAGCGAAATCGCAATTTATAAAGAGGCACCTCTATTAAGTCTTACTAAAATTTTGATTTCGTCGAATTACTATCGAGTAATACTTATAAATTTGACTTTCATTTGTGCTATATCCCAAAGGATAAGTTACTATCATATCGAGCTTTTCCTAATCACCACAACGAAGCCCTTCTAGCATCATATTTTTATTTATTAAACCAATAGTATATCGACATTGGTTTAATAAATAAATATCCTGCCTAAAGTCTAACAGTTCAAGAATTCCCAACTCTCTAATAATAAAAGTCTAAGGAACTTTGGGTTGACTTTTCTCTAAAATCATGTTCAAGGTTCGAAATAATAAACCTTGGTTTAATTAGGCATTTCCAACTTCATCGGCGCTTTAAAATCACATTGAGCAAAAAACGATTAATGATTAACCTTGTTACTATTTTTATAGGCCTCATTCTTACCCAACTGTTCGATCGCTCTACGCGATTTCTCAACTTCGGACATCTATAACTATATTCAATCAATTCAATAAGAAGTTGCATCAAGTCACTCAAGCATGTATACATTTATTGACTAACAACAAGCTCGGTTTGGATCCAGAACCGGCTAAACTTATTACTCTAATATCAATAAATGTAACACCCCTTTCCCGTATCCATCACTAAATACGAGTCAGATATGTCACATGACACTTTATAAAACAATTCACTCTTAAAGATTGGTAAAATTTTGTTTCTAATAAATTGAAACACAAAATCTCCCTTTAACTTTCAAAAATAACAAAATGAATATTCAATAAATAATACACTTTGAACCAAAATAGACAATTTCGTTTCATTTATACATGCCACTAAAATTTATCAAAAACCTCAAGTAGGATGTCATTATTGTGGCAGCTTGATGAAATTCACTGAACTTGATGGAACACCTTGCTTACTCAAATATCTTGAACCACCTACGTGTGCACCATCAAACACACGCTAAGTACGAACTTAGTGAGGCAATAATCAAGATAAAAAAACAACTAAATAAGCTTATTCAATTTCATGACTTATTAAACCTCAAGGCTGCATATATATAAAACATGCCATATGCCAATATACTAATCTTTATATTGCATTAGTAATGATTTACTGCATGTCAATGCCATAAAACTTTCATGCTTGTCAATTTGTCATAATATGCCATATATGCATAAATGCATCATGATCACTAAATATGTATTGCCATCATGTTAAACATATATTAACATAATATAAAACGAATATAAATTTCTTACCAATATACTTGCCATTTATTTCAAAAGCTCATAAGCTTATTCACCTATTTATTTTTTTTAACCAATAAACCATAGCCCAAATATAAGCCTATGAGGACCCTGGGTACACGAGTCAAATATGCACCGAAGTGCTAATAGACATAAGGTCGTGCCCACCATAATACACATAAGGTTGTTCCCACCATATGCACTAAGTGTCCTTTATATACACTATAGTGCTAAACTGAGTATGCAACGTGCTGCTGGACTCTATGGTATGCCAACTATACCCTGTCCCTCAATGACATACTTGGTCATATATTCCATATTTATTTCATCCATGGCAATGTATATCAACATAATTTAACATTGGCAGTTCATACCCAAAATAACATTCATAATATAACATCATATATAACTAGTGATCCATGCATTTATATTCAACTTTTGACATATTTAAAATATGTCAATCATATGCTCCATGACATAAATATAATGACAATAAAATTTGGGTAGGCTCATCGCAAGCCATACCAATGATGTATAAAACATCAATGTGTCATGATATGTATGCAATTGCACTCACCTTGGCTACTTAACATAATGCCTCACTAAGTCCTACTTCGATCCTTTCTCTCATAGTACCTCAAACATTCTTTGATTCGGACTTGACTTCATTAATCACATGAATAAAATAAAATATTTGTTAGATACAAATCTAACAATACCTTAAACATGATTTCTAATATAATCATTCGAATATAAATTTTCCAAATGTTTTCCTTTCTTCCTTGTATTGTTCAATAACTCACTATGGTCCTTAGTGACCAATAATTCTTTCGAGCTTGCTAACTAACATTTAAATACAAAATGTTTCAAATTCCATTTTCTGTCACCTTGCGCTACCTTCAAAAATTTACTTATACAGAGCAAAATACATGCTGGAGCTTAATTTCCTTTATACTTGAGAAACTAGATTCGATAACGGTTCTAAGGTATAAGCCACATAAATTAATAAAATCCATAAAAATTATGAAAATTCCTTACATTCACGTCACAGAGCTGTCCAGGCAAAAACTGCTCTATATTTTTCCTAACATTCATTCGATTAAAAATTCATATCTTTTAACTCGGAACACGAAATCCGTTTCCGTTTGTTGGAAACAAAACTAGACTAACAAATCTTTACAACGGTATAAAATTTGTCATCTAACCATTTTTGTAGAATTAGTGGCGAATTTTAAAACTTACTGCCATAATTCAAATTCCAACATAACTTTCCATGAATAACTTCTAATTTACACCACCTTCTCCTTATTTCTCTACTTATCAATTTAGTCCCATCACTTTACTTCAAATGGCTAGAGTAAAGCTTGTATTCACATGTTCTCTTTACATCCTTCATTAAAATAAGCATAAAACTTTACTCCTCTAATTTCTCTTAATTTGTCAAAATGGTCACCAAATTTCCAATATAACGATTCAAACTTCTTAACTTTGAAATTTAGTCATCAAATTAATATTACTACCTTAATTCCATTATTTTAACTAAAAATTTGATTTACTCCTTCTACATATCCTCTTTGCCAAATAGACCATTCAAGTTTGACAAATTGTAATGCGATTAATCATCGGTTTTGCATTCTAACTTTATTTTCATGTCTCTAACATCATTAATAATATGGATACACATTAAATTCACAAAAAATCAGATCTGGTCCCTTAATTTTAATGCTTGCCGAAATGGTCCCTATGTATTTAACTTAGGGTTTTGCTTCCAAATAACAAATCAAGCTTACTAGATCATTAATCCAACATCACAAAAGCTAAGTTAGACTTGAATCCATAAACCCTAATCTTCTCTAGACAAATCGAAATATGTGGGGTTTAAATCCCAACTCAATAACATGATTCTAACATCATACAAGAATGATTTTAACTTAAATCAACGATGGATTCATAATATCATAAAAGCCCCAATTTGTTCATAAACCCTAATTTCTTTCTCATATCAAACCTTATCAACCAAGCAAGTATTCTATGAATTATTTACATCAAAAGATAGAGCTCGAAGAGTATAACAACTTTGTAGTTCGAAATATTACTTGAAAATTGAGATTCGGGGCTTAAATTGAGCTTGTAAAATTTTTCTCTTCTTTTCTTTTCACCACGGTTTTGGAGGGTACTTGGCTGATGATTCCTTCATGTTTCATGTATTTAAGACACTTGTATTATGAACAAATGAATTTATAATTTAGTAAATTTCACTTTCCAAAAATACCTTCCAACTAGATCTATATTTCTAATTTGCCATTTTGTAACATTCCAAATAGACTTAGTTGGATTATAATCAGCCACTATTCATCAATAGAAAAAAATCTCAAAATTCCTTCCATGTCCCTTTTGGGCAAAATGACCAAAATGCACTTTACCGATCAACTTATTCACAAAATTACCATTCTATGTCATTTCAATCGATTTAAATTTTTCCCGATCTTTTTAACATCCAAATATTCATAAAATGATATTTTATGACTCTTCTAAGGTCCATGGAACTATCTCTAAAATTTTAGCTCGAGGAAAGATTTCGAGTGTGGGTGTATGTTCCGATGCTATAGTACCCAGCCTCACCCATACTGTAGATGCTTGAGGATAATTTTGAGTAGGGTGTATGTTCGGTACTATATGACCTAGGCTCACCCAAGGAATATGTTCTCATGCTAGGTGACCCATCCTCAGCCAGAGTGTATGTACCAATGCTTTGTGACCCGGCCTCAATCTAGAGTTGTTGTTGTTGCTAATATGTGTTTCTGCCTAGATGATCTGATGAGATCTCGGGTATGGTTGGGCCTTGTAAGCCATGACTAATGATTGCTATTATGTTAGCATGTTTTAGGCGACTAGTGGTAGCATCGCATGTTTATTTATCTCTTCTTATTGCTCATGCTAGCTTCCATGCTTATGTTTGTGATTAAAATGAAGTGTAGCAGAGTAGATGTATACCACTAAGCTTTGTAAGCTCAGCGCTCAAAATTATTGTTTATGTGGATAGGTTGATCGTTGGATCGTGGGATCGAGGAGCACTATCAGCATGGGATTCTAGCAGGTAGAGGTTTTCAGAGTACAATACTTGTGTTTAGTGGCCTATGTATTCATAGGACCTTACGTGGTAGAGTCTGAAAATTCTTATTTTGCAAATTGTATAAACCAATTTTAATGTATCAAATATTTTATTTCAATTGGAGCTCTATTGTGACGTTTTATTCTTACATGTATATATATTAAATTGTGGGGTTTAATTATTTTTAAGAAAATTTACGATTTTAGGTTTGGGCTTGAGGCCCAAATATGACATCTGGGTCGAGGGTGTTACTATAGAAGAGTCGGAATCAAAGTTTGAGAATGAGTCGGATGATGATTGATGAAACGAGGAAGACGAATGGGGGCTTAGACTTTGTCTTTGTTGCGCCATTTTGAGAATGAGACAATATATGGAGAGAGTAGAGTGAGGTTTATCACAAGAGTGGCAACTGCTTGCTTTCGCAAATGATCGGCTTGGGTTTAATAATAGGAAACTTGGGGTCAAAGGATATGGACGGGCATGGAAGTAAAAGGGTCGTGAGAGTGATTGATGGAAGTCAACATTAATTGTTGATTGTATTGTTTAATGGGGAAAGTGAAGTAGGTGGCGAGTAGATGGGTTGCGCCGTGTTGAGAAATTATATGTTATGGTGAGGGGTTAGAATGATTTTTCCTTGGGTTGAATAAACCAAACCTAAATCCCAGCCAATGTAGCCAGTCCACTTTCCTAGGTCCTAGGAGAATGTTCAACCCTTTTTGTCTCCTCCTTGTAATAACTGTCAAAATACACACTTTATAAATAAGACCTAAGTCAATTTATTAAAGAATTACAGAAAATAAAAACAAAAATTTAAACGGCATAAAAATAAAGGATAGGACTGGATGTTCTAGATTTCCAATAGTGTGACTAAAGTTTTGTCATGTTGCACTGGTGCTCCCTTGTAGGCCTTCAGGCAAGATTGGGTTATTTTTGAGATATATTATGTCCATAACACGATGTGGGTATACCTTAACAACTCTAAATGGGCCAGACCAACGAGATTTTAACTTGCCCGAGCAAGGCTTCAAACAAGAATTGTAAAGTAGGACGGTTTGGCCTTCAATGAACTGTTGAGGCATTAGTTTAGCATCATGCCATTGTATAGTCTTTCTTTGTAGATCTTGGCATTCTCATACGCATTTAGATTATGCTCATCTAATTCGTTTAATTCCAGCAATCTTTTTTCCCTAGCTAGTCGACAGTCCATGTTGATCTTCTTGATGGCCCAAAAGGCTTTGTGTTCTAGCTCAACTTGCAAGCAGTAAGCTTTCCCATATACAATTCCATAAGGTGACATTCTCAGCGGTGTTTTCAATGTAGTCTGAAAGGCTTAGATGGCTTCATCCAGCTTTAGGGACCAATTTCTTCGATTGGGTCTTCCACCTTTTCAAGGATCTCCTTGATTTCTCGATTGGATACTTTAGCTTGACCATTGGTCTGTGGGTGGTATGCTATGGCTATTTTGTGGTGGACTCCGTAGCGACATAGTGCCTTGGTGACCAACTTGTTGACAAAGTGTTTTCCCTCATCACTAATGACAGCTCGAGGGACTTCAAAACGGGTGAATATGTCCGTGTGCAAAAAAACTCAAGACAATGTTTGCATCATTATTAGTTGTAGCGGTTGCTTCCACCCATTTTAACACATAATCAACCATGAGTAAGAAATAAAATTAACCTTTAAAAGATGGGAAAGGCCCCATAAAGTCAATACCCCAAACGTAGAAAAGTTAAACTTCCAAGATAACTTGCATGGGAAGCTCATTGCGTCGAGATATGTTCCTTATCCTCTAACAACTTCCAATAATAATAGCGTGCATCATGTCTGAATTTCTTCCTTCCCTGGCTACTAAGATCACAACGGAAAATGTCGTTAACAAGAAAGCTAACAGTATCGGCGTACCATGGTAAAGCCGTGGCCTTTAAAAGTTTCTCATCAGAGAAATTTTCCTTAATAACACGTGCAACATCATTATCACATGCGTTTTCAAGTCTGGAAAGATGGTCAACAACATGATATTCAGTCCCTTTTCTATCGACTATCGCAATATCAAACTCTTGCAGAAGTAATATTCATCTAATAAGTCTAGGTTTAGCATCCTTTTTAGTTACTAGGTATTTAATGGCAGAATAATCATTATGCACAATAACCTTAGTCCATATTAAATATGTCCTAAATCTATCAAATGCGAAAACTACATCAAGCAATTCTTTTTCAGTGGTAGTGTAGTTTACTAGTGCCTCATTAAGTGTATGACTAGCATAATATATGACATGAAAACCTTGTTTCGATGCTGACCAACAATAGCACCAACAGCGTAGTCACTTGCGTCACACATCACTCAAACAATTGTGACTAATCAGGAGGCACTACCACCAATGTAGAAATGAGCTTGTTCCTTAATGTTTCAAGAAAAACACGACAATGGTCATCGAACTCAAATGTTAGATTTTGTTCCAGCAAAAGACAGAAGGGCTTTGAAATTTTGGAAAAGTTTTTGATGAATTACCTGTAGAAACCAGTATGGCTAAGGAAACTTTTAATGGCTTTGATGTTTGTCGATGGCGAAAGCTTCCCAACAACTTCAGTCTTGGCTTTATACACTTCAATGCCCTTTTTAGAGATGCGATGGCCCAAGACAATACCCTCAGATACCATAAACGGCATTTTTGCCATTTAAGTACCAGGACAATATCTTCGCATCGTTGTAACACCTTTTTGAGATTGCATAAACTGTGATCAAAAGAGTCTCCATACACAGAGAAGTCATCCATGAAAATCTTTAAGAAATCATCCACCATGTCTAAGAAGATGGCCATCATGCATCGTTGAAAAGTGGATGGTGCTTTGCAAAGGCCAAAGGGTATCTGTTGAAATGCATAGATGCTATAAAGACATGTAAATTTCATCTTTTCTTGGTTTTCTGGTGCAATAGCAATCTGATTATAGCCATAGTAACCATCTATGAAGTAGTAGTAAGGTTTGCCTATGAGCTTATAAAGCATATGATAAATAAATGGCAATGGGAAGTGGTCCTTCTTTGTGGCTTTGTTCAACTTCCTATAATCAATGCAGATCTACCATCTAGTAATGGTTCTGGTAGGGATGAGTTCATCGGCAATGTTTTTTTATCACATTTATTCATTCTTTCTTGGGCACACACTGGACATGACTCACCCATGAGCTATCTGAAATAGGATATATGATTCCAGCATCGAGCCATTTTATGATCTACTTCATAACCACAGTTTTCATAACGAGATTGAGCCTCTGCTATGGTTCTATCAAACTGCTCTGATCATCTGCAAGCAAAATCTTATGCATACACAAAGTAGGGCTTATACCCTTGATGTCAGCAATAGTCTAGCCAATAGCTTTCTTATGTTGTGATAAAACATTTAACAGTTTATCTTCTTGGTCAAATTTTAAACAAGCAGATATGACAACAGGAAGTTCATCATTCTCCCCAAAAAATGCATACCTTAATTGAGGGGAAGAGGTTTAAGTTCAAGTACTGGTGAAGCTCAAGCGAAGGTTTGGGAGATTTAAACTTAGCATATTCCAAAGGCTCAAAAGTCGTACATGGTCTTGTAATATCCCAAATTTTGGTCAGTGACCAAAATGTAAAATTTGAAAGTTTAAGGGGTCAAACTATAAACTTTGGAAAAGTTTGGGGACTAAAGTGTAAATTTACCCAACAAGTGATTTTATTCAGTATAAGGGTGAATTTGATCAAAATAAAAACCTTGATATTAGTTTTGAGAATTAAGATACAGTAGAAGATATCGAATTTGGATTGAATAAAATTGTTAAACGTGCTCAGGTCAGGGAAATTTTAGGATGGGTGACGTTCGGGAAGGTCCCATAAAAGTGTTTCTGATTGAAAATTTGGACTCAGTAAGGGTAAAGAATATTCATATGGATTTACAATGAAGGATTTCTAAGAGAAATTCTACTCTTTGAAGATTTTCGATAATTATTGGGATAATAGACTGAGTTAAGAAAATTCAGTCTAAGACTTTAGGAAAATAAATTTTTAAGATGATAGTGTTCATTTTCCGAATATGGAAATATGGAATTTTTGGAATAAAACTGATAGCTCGATAAAGGTGAAATTACAGTAAAAGTATTTTATGAATATCGTGAAATTCGATTGAAATGAAATTTCCAAGGTTGTTCCATAGGCCATGGAAAAGTTATAAAATAATATTTAAGGAATAGTGACTGGTTGGGAATGAACTATTTTAGTTTGATTGTAATGGAATGGCATTTTTGAAGTAATCTAGTAAATAAAAATTAGTTAGAGGGCAAATAGGTCATTTAGCCCCAATGACATTTTTGAAATATTTAAAAAGTTATAAGGGAATTTTTGGAAGAAGGAAATGGAAGAGTAAATCTTGGCCCTTGATTAATGATAAGATCAATCTCAACCGATGTATTAAAAGGGTATTTTAGTAATTTCACTATTTAAAAGAATTTAAAATTCATTTAAAGATACATGTGGCATATATGGATTATTTTTATGTAAAATGGTCAAAGATGAAGTCTTCTTCATCTACTACATTTCGAAACTTAAGGGGAGAAAGGGAAAAAAATTTCCAAGTTCGATTCAAGCCCCGAAACTTGATATTTTGGTAATATTTTTCAACTGCAAAGTTGTTCTACTCTTCAAACTCTATCTTTTGGTGTAAATAATTCATGGAAAACATGCTTGATTGATGAGAATTTTGCATGAGAATAAATTAGGGTTTATGGAAAAAGTTTGGGGCTTTTGGAATTTTATGATTTCATGATGAAATTCAAGTTGAAATCAGGCTAGTATAATGTTAAAATCATGTTATTGAGTTGAGATTTAAACCCTACATATTTTAGTTTGTATGAAGATGATTAGGGTTTATGAATTCAAGTTTAATTTAGGGTTTGTGATGTTGAATTAATGATTTAGTAAGCTTGAATTTGTTATTTGGAAGCAAAACCCTAAATTAAAGGTATAGGGACCATTTCGGCAATTATGAAAGTTAAAGGACTAATATGATTTTGAAGTGTTTTTATGTTATTATTGATTTTGGAGATGTGAAATTGAAGTTAGAATACAAAACCGATATTAAATCAAGTTAGTTACCATTTTGACAAATTGTCAAAATTAAGTGACCATTTCGGCAAGGAGGTTTTTGATAAGGATTAAATCTGAATTTTAGTTGAAATAATACAATTCAAGTAGTAATGTTGATTTGAGGACTAAATTGCAAAGCTAAGAAGTTTGAATCCTTATCTTTGCATTTTAGTGACTAATTCGGAAAAAAGGAAAAATTAAGGGGTCAATGTTGAATAATTATTTGATGAAAAAGGGTGATAATTTGATGGTTCGAATCAAGTATTGGGACTAAATTGAAAAGTAGAGAAGTTAGTATAAAGTTTGAAGTTATTTATGGGAGTAGTGTAGAAAATTAGATTTGGCAGTAAGTTTGAAAATTCTCCATAAATTCTAAAAACATAATTAGAAGGTGAATTATATACCGATGTAAAGATTTGTTCGTCTAGTTTCGTTTCCAACAAACCGAAACTGATTTCGAGTTCTGAGTAAAAAGATATAAATTTTTAAGTGGTGAAAGGTCAGAAAACAATATGGCTGTCCGCTCCGAAGACTTTGAAAATTCACCATAAATCGTACAAGTTGAATTTGGGCTATTAATATATATGGTTGAAAAGCTTGTTGAATCTAGTTTCTTTCAGAACAAAAGGAATCGAATTCCAAGTTGTAGATTATTTTATAGAAATATTTCTTTGAAGGTAGGTCAATCTGCCAGAAAATGAAAATTGATACATTTTGTATCTAAGGTTAATTAGTAAGCTTGAAAAGGGTTAATGGAAGTTATAAACGGTTATTAAAGACCAAAATAAGTTTGTGAATAGTATAAGGAAGTAAGGAAATTTATGGAAAATTTTTATGATTGAATGATTAAATAGCTTAAGTGAAATATTGTTAGAAATGAATCTAACAAATGTTTATTTATATTCATGTGATGAATGAAGTTGGATTCGAATCAAGAGAAGGTTCGAGGTACTATAAAGGAAAGGATCAATAGAGCTTAGTGAGGCATATTAATAAATGGCCAAGGTGAGTGCATTTCTAAATGTTTGCATTACATTGAAAATGGCATTGCATTTCTCTATAATACATGATACATTGCTCGACATGGCAAGCTTGATGGAATACCAGGTACGAATTACTGTTTGCATAAATGCTGATGCATTATGCATACATGAAATATGGATAATAACAAGATTAAAATGAAATAAGATATACCCTGGGGATCCAAGCCCATAGTGCAAAATGCACTAACGAGGTGCTTTAATATAAGAAGCAAAGAGCGTCCTCTCGAGTACGTACTCTACATGGCACTACGGTGCAAATAGGCTACGGGGTTTCCATGGGCCTCTAGCCAGACACAATGATAATAATAACAAGATGTTACATGATACAGATATTACATGTTACATGATACAAATGTTACATGATTACATGATGTTACATGTTACATGATACAAATGTTACATGATGTTACATGTTACATGATACAGATGTTACATGATTTCATGATACATGAAAAAGAAGTTACATGCTACATGATAGAGAAGTACATGACAGAATACATGTTATGCAAATGATGGCATAAAGAAAGCATTATTATGTTCAAGCACATGATATGAAAATGATGGCATAATGAAAGCATGATTATGTCAAGGTATATGTTATGTGAACGATTACATGACGAAAGCAATAATATGTTAAAAGACATGTTATGCAAATGGTTACATGATAATAATAGAATGTTGAAAGCATGGTTATGATAAAGACTATGTTATGTAAATGACTAATTGATGGTCATGAAATATTGATTGCATGTTTCTATGACAAAACTGATAGATGACATGAATTATGATTGAAAACATGTCTATGTTAAAGAATATGTTGTGCATATGATTACTTGATGAATGTAGAATGTTGAAAATATGATTATGTTAAAGAATAACATGCACATGAACACTTGATGATTATGGAATAATGATAGTATGATTCTATGCTAGGTAGATTAATGATATAAATCATATTTGGACATACTTGCCATTTTACAAAACATGTACTGCACTTTTCATATGATATACTTAATGCATTATTTCATGTTTAGATTAATGAGATTAATTGCCTCACTAAGTTCGTACTTAGCGTGTGTTTTATTTCACACGTAGGTTCTCTGAAAATAGACTAGCAAGGAGGAGATGTTAATTGGGAAGATCAAGTTACTATCTGTAAGTACAGTACGTACATCTTTAACGTAATTTCATAGACTAGTGGGCATGCAATATTTTAAGTGGGTAAACTGTTTTGTAAGTCTAATTTTATAACGTATTTATACATTGTCATGGAAGTATGGACTTAGAGAAATAGTTTGCTATTAATAATTATGAATTTTGACGTAGTTAAATGTTGTTTAACCTTGATCGTGTAAAAATTTGAAAATCAAGAATGGGTCTAGGCAATGTACATAGTTTTCACCCTGAATTATTTTTTTATTTCAACAACTCAATTATGAATTTTACAATCAATTCAGGGTCAAAACTAGCTACAATAGACTCACATAGTTTTAATTCAAATCCGAGAAAGGGTTAAATTGCAAGATGAATTTTGGTATAAACAAATTTACAAGTCAAGATTTCTTTCAATTACTCCAAACATCATTAATGTATATTCGGCTTACGAGTATACGTTAAGGGTGTTACAGGTCTGGTGAGCACAACATTGGATTGTTCAATCTCAACCTTACCTTCTTCCTCAACTTCATGAATGGCCTCATCAAAGTCAGCTTGCTCCTCAACAGTGAGTATGCTGCTATAACACATCTCAGGCAAACTCTCTTTCACTAAGGCATCTCCAGTGTCTACAAGCTGGCATTCTTCATGGTCATCCGCATACTTGAGTGTGCTGAAGATGTTGAATGTGATCTTTTGGTTGTTTATTTCCACGGTAAATTCACCATTCTCACAATCAATCATGATACGCCTAGTGGCAGGAATGGTCTCCCCAAAATGATGGGTGCATTCTCATCAACTTTGCAATCAAGGACGATAAAGTCTGCTGAAAAAAAAAACTTATCTACCTTAACTAGCACGTCTTTACTTCTACCATCTGGTCGAATTTGAGAAAACTTATCACCGATGTCAGCCTTGCTTGTCTCATCCCTAATCTTTTAAACACAAATTTTGGCATTAAATTTACACTTGCACTGATCACATAATGCACAGCTAGAGTAGTTGTGGCCTATTGAATATAGAATGGTGAAGCTACTAGGGTCCTTCATCTTAGGTGGAAAATCACTTAGCACAGTCACACACTCGCCCATAGTAGTGATAGTTTCAACTTCACTCACTTTCTCTTCTTTGTCACAATCTCCTTTAAAAACTTTGCGTTGATAGGCATCTGATCAATGGCCTCTAAAAGTGGGACATTTGTGCAACTGTTTGAGCATCTCCATGAATTTTTAATACTAGACATCTTGTTTCTGAGCTTTCAATCGCTATGGGAATGAAGGTGGTGGTCTGGGCTCGTCGTGTGGTGTACTAGATAGAGGGGCATCCTTTTCTTTGTCTTTATTTCCTTCAGTAGCAAGGTTACTCAATGTATCAGACACAAGAGTTGGTTCCTTTGGTGCATGAGCATCGGTGGATGGCTTGCTTAGAGTTGAATCTACTGGAGAGTCTTCCCCAAACATGGTTTCTGTCCTCAGTTGCATTCCACTACGTAGAGTGATGGCATTGCATTCTTTGTATTAAAGGCCTTAGTGACTTCAGTATCACTAGGTAATCAGTCGGGTGGTCTCATATTCAACATATCGGTGTAGAAACTTGCTGCACAAGTTATCCTAGGATGTAATATATCCTATTTGGTGAAAGCAATCACAGACCTCTAAGAATGCTTGAATATGCTCCCGAGCATCCTCTCTTGCTGATCCTCCAAGTTGACCAATGGAATTGAGAATTTTGAACATAACGGGCTTTAGCTCAAAGTGGGTTGTCCCTAGGTTAGGTACAACAGTCGGTGGATTGAGATTGTTGAAAACGGGCTTCATGATCTCTCAAATGGGCCTTCTAGGTCTGGTAGGTAGTGGATTCTCCTATCGTCTTTGGCCATTGGCTCCCACTCCAGCAACTGCCTACCACTGACTAGGGGTATGCCTGGATTATGCACATTCTTAGGGTCTTTCTCGTCGTCATTCACCATATTCTTTTTCTCTCAGCATAGATTTCTCAAAGTTCTTTCGATCTCTGGGTTTAATGGAAGAATAGGTTGTATGTTGGACCTTCTAGTCATGCACTGGAACTTACCTGAGAATGAAAAACAAAAACAAAAACAAAAACTAAATGCAAATAAAATAAAGTCCTAAGCATAATTACAATGTAATTATTAATTGTGAATCCCCAACAATGGCGCCAAAAACTTGATGCTTGTCGAATAGTGATGCACTTTAGAGTAAGTATACTCGTCGTATCAAGTAATAAAGTGATGAGTAGAGTGTCGAACCCACAAAGATTGAAACAATAACTACGAAGTTATTATGCTTAAGTATGTTTTTGCAAGTGATGGTGTTTACGATTTTAATTGAAACTAAAACAATTAAACTAAAGATAGCTATGATTAAGAGTAACAGTTGTTGCAAATAATAGATAATTATGGAAGATGGGATTATTGCTAAGGATATATGCTTGATTTCCTATTACAATGCTATAGCAATTGGCAATACGTGTCCGCGTAAACCATTAAGTTCTTTATCTACTCAATAGGATTTTCTAATGAACTTCTAACTCTCTTGATGCTTAGAAGTTAATAACATTGAGGTTAAAGTAATACATTTCTGCATGAACCCTAACATCTCTATTATTTGTTCAAGAACTCATTTTTAGTCGTTGAAACCCTAAAGTTATGTCTTAGCTAGATTAGAACTAAGTTAATAGTTTAGCCCCACTGTTTACGTTTGTATAGCCACAAATCAATAGTTAAAAGGCATCTCTCGATAGCTCTTACAATAACTGCATATGAAGTACGATGAATTGAATACATAAAGGAAGAAGCAACTATAGCATTATAAAAGGACAATCAAAACATAAAATCTCGAGATGCAATAATTCCAACTAAAGTATTTAGCTAATGTCTGAGCGTAAAACATCTTTAACAAAATTATTAAAGCACGACAGTTTATCAAGCAAGGAAAATAATCGAGTCGAGAATCCTCAACAAACTCCCTCCAAGCCATCCAATTGTGATGTAGGTCTCTCACTTTGTCGACCTCTCTCGATCGCTTCTATCGTGAGGAGATTTCTCTAGCTTTTACTCAGGTGGTTCTCTGCAAGCTTTAGACTAGGACTGTTGTTTGTAATCACGCTCCCCGTTGAAGTAGCATCCAAGTTTCTCTTATATGGGCAGTGAAACTAGGGTTTTAGTACCCTAAAGTGCGCGCGGCTTCATTAAAGAAAGCCATTGGTTTCCCTCTTCATTTAATGTTGTGTATTTGGGAGAAAGTGCATGTGGGCAAAAGTATATTAATCTCGAACTCTTTATGCCTCGTCATTTCTAGCCATGACATCTACTCCTCTTTTGCTTCACCAATCCTCTAGCATCCTGCACATACACCACAAAACACCACCTTTCTCGTGGAAAGCTCCAATATATATGACATTTAAAGTATATTTGGTGTAACTCCCTATCTAAATGCAAGTATGAACAAACTAACCTAAATGCAAACTATATGAGCTTGAAAACATGGAAAAGATAAGGAAGAAGGTCATATAAAATAGATCAATTATGCACTCGTCAAACTACACACATTCGCATCTACCAAACGGTCAAACATGTCCCACAATCTCATTGTCCCATTCTCTAAACAATCATTATGAAAAAACACAGTAGAAGGTCAACGGTTCAACATTCTCATTACCAAAGGTTGGGTTTCCTCGAGGTCTCGGAACCTCGAGCCCACTCTTGACATTACTGGCTAGCATCGTGCTTGATTAACCAAAGCAATTTCCAAGGTGCAACAACTCCCAAGAAGGTTGCTCTTTCAAACCTATAGAACGTCTAAGAAAACAAAGGGTCCTCCAACCAACATGCATCCACTGATCGATTTTGGAAGCGGGTTATCCATACCCATGTCACAAATACTATTCATGCATAATGATGAAGATTTTTTGTCACAAACTCTCGTAACGTGTCCAAAGGCTTCAGAGCGTCTACAACATTCAACGAAGACACCATTCAGCTGGCGAGAGGAGGACACATCCTTGATTCTAGCATTATTCAACGAACTCGTATCTCAACAATCTGGGGCAAACTCACCCCCTAAATCGCTCCCATGAGCAGATCAACACTTAACTCATCTCTCACAGCCACGATCGTAACCATCATAGAGTCGCAACATTGGATGCACCATCAGGATTCTAGTTTTAAGGTGTACAAACTTAATTTAAGGGTTTGAACTCACTAGACACCTTACTAAAACACCTATACCACCCCAGGGTTTCCTAGAATCAGCTAAACCTAAGCTCTGATACCACTTAATGTAACACCCTCGACCTGGATGTCACATTTGGGCCTCAAACCCAAACCAAAATCATAACATTTATGTAATTCGGTTTAGCCCAAAAGAGTATTCCTCAAAACATTTAAAGCCGACAGTTGAAAATACAGATAAATAATCAAAACGTTACAAAAGGAGCTCCAAATTTAGTTTAAAACATTTTAACATTTGATTTGATTAATACAATGTCAAAAATAAGAATTATAAACTCCACCACGTAAAGTCCTATGAATACATAGTCCACTAATCACAAGTATCGTACTCAGGAGACACGACATGTTGGGATCCCATACTGATAGTGCTCCTCGATCCCACAATCCGACGATCAACCTATGAACGAAAACAATGATTATGAGCGTTAAACTTTCAAATCTCAGTGGTACACATATACTCTACTATACTTTATGCTAATCATCATGCAAGGTAGTACGAGTAATAAGGAAAGATAAATAAATATATGGTGCTACCACTAGTCGCCTAAACACTTTCTCTCATCATATTAAACTATCATACATGGCCCACAAGGCCCAAACATACTCAGGAACTCACTAGATCAACTGAGCGAAACACACAATGTCATAATCATAAACTTGGAGTGAGGCCTGGTGTCACACGGCCTCAGGAACGTACACTCTGAGTGAGGCTCAGTGTCACACAGTCTCTGGAACGTACACTCTCTCTGGGTAAGTCCCAATGTCATACAACCTTGGGAACGTACACCCATACTCGGCATCTCTCCTTGAGTATCATCGGATGAGGCTCGGTGTCACACAACATCAGGAACATACATCGACATCTCTAGCCATGGTGCTGCAACACTCTTTCTCTGGGTATCCGGATCCCATCAATCATCGACTCAACCAATCAAATGCCTATTCGGCATACAAGCAACGCGATCCCAAGGATCCCCTATTGTTGCTAATCGTCAACATATCATTTATATTACATTACCGACTTGTTAATACATTATGGGGAAGTATATAATTAATCTTATTTGTTGTCTTTATTAATCCATATTTTCACATTAATTAATACATTAATCAAACCATTAAATTTCTACCTCGATTCCCATCTTTAAATATCATTGCAAACTATTACATTCAATGGGTACCGACTCAAGAACATGAGTATCGATACAGTACCTTTGGGTACCAGTACTCACAAACTTACCCATACAAATATTGCTTACTAAAAATCCTAGATTTCAAAAAGTATTGGTACAGGTCAACCTGTACCGATATGGTCCCCAATAGTGTAGTAGTACGGTTAAAGCTCATACTATACCCTACATACAGGTTCATACCATTTCTTCGGATTTTGATATCACCATGCTTTATTCAATCCGTAAAGCTTATAAAAGTCATTAGAATTTGTTTACTAATGCATTCATTCAATTAATATTAATTACCGGGTTCATAATCATTTAATCAAGTATTTATATCTTAGGCACAATTCACATCATTCACGTCAATCAATTCAAACAAGCATACAAGGCATAATGATTATCCATCAATCAAACATCACAAGTAATTACACGAGCATCTCAAACGACCCCACATAGTCTCTAAAGCCTCTATGAATCTCAGCATATTCCCAACATCATCATGCATCTCATAAATATCGATTCCTATAACACCGGTCTCTACTCATGCTTATTCATTGTAAACCTATTTTGGAGATACTAACACACCAAACAATCACATTTATGATGCTCATGAAGCAATATGAGTTCTAGGTGTACTAACCTTAAGCCAAAGCATTAAATCCCCATCCAAGCTCCTCTAATCGTATCTTTAATTCCAATATTCGATTCCACCAAATCCTTAGATAAAACAAATATGACTACATAAGCCATTTCACACTATTGGACTACTTTATAGGATAAAATGTGTAAAAATAGCTTACCAGGTTCGAGTTTAGCAAAAAAGACTGTGCCAATGGAATCAAAACATCGAGAAACCCCTGGGTAGGGTCCCCCAGAACAAGTCAACGGTCGATGTCAGTCAACAGCGGCGGTAGCGCTGGCTAGACAGCTGGCAGCTGGCTCGACTCGACTTGAAGGGTTGGCTTGATGGATCGACTCAGCCTATAGCTTGGGTTGTCTTAGTAGGCCAACTCGGTCAGCTGGCCTAACGGTTCGACCTAGTCGGATATGGCTGGCCACTACGGCTGATCCTCGCCTACGCGTATGGGCGGACCGTAGTGGCGTGTGTGGCAGCTTCTAGTGGCCAGACGTTGATGGCAAAAGCCCATACTAACTATGTTGATGCCGGTGAACACGATGGTGGCCTCCGTTATTCATTTTGAGCACTCTAACCCCCTCAACTCAACAACCCAAAAATTCCACTCATACGCCCTACGACGGTGTCTCTGATGGTGGTGTCGTTGGTACGAATGAACTCATCTCGATGAGATAAACATAATGGAGGTGGAGGTGCCGACAACAGGCGACTGGATCTTCATAGATCAGAGTTTAAAGATTAAAGAGTGAGGGAGAAAAAGATAGGAAAAGAAAGATGAGAAAGGGAAAAAGAATAGAGAATATAAAAATATGATCTTTTTCCCTCTCAACCTCACCCCTTTAATTCAAAATATCCTCCTCGAAAACACAACGATATAATTGCATCAAAGATCCCCAACATTC
The DNA here is from genome assembly GCA_019671005.1 of Hibiscus mutabilis. Lineage (NCBI taxonomy): Eukaryota > Viridiplantae > Streptophyta > Magnoliopsida > Malvales > Malvaceae > Hibiscus > Hibiscus mutabilis. The sequence goes on from CM033729.1 coordinate 28,335,735, forward strand.
GATCTTTAAACAAAATGGTCATCACTTACTTTAAAATTTAATCCTCCAAAACCTCGTTCCTTGAATTTAATACTTGAATTAAATATCTGACCTGAAGCCAAATACCGGATGATTGATCTAAAAATTGGGTCATTACATGATTGAGCCAAACATTGCTTGAAAAGCCAAAGTATGAGAAAACAAAAAAGAGAAAAGAGAATGAGATAAAAGAAAGGAAAATCAATGAAAAGAAAAGGTGAAAACCTTAAAGGGAACCAAAAAAAGAAAAGTGAGGTAAAAACTCAAAAGGATGCCTTGAGAAAAAAAGAAAAGAAAAAACAAAGTGAAAACTCGAGCAGGCGCTTTGAGAAAAACAATCTAAAATGAAAACCTAAAAATATGCTTTAGAGCAAAATATGCAGAGATCTTGAATATTGAACCCGAGTGTGAGATGGGTTACTTTGGCAGCAACAGGAATTTAAATATAGAAATAAAAGTAAGGAAATTTTAAGCTTCTCTGAATTTGAAAGCTCACCCAAGTGGTCCTCGATTGACATCATTCATGCATATTATATAGTTAGGCATCCATAAGTAGGAGCATGCTAACTCATATATTCAAAGCATTTTTTGTATGATTTGATAGGAATTTAAAAATTAGCAAGGAACGAAGAAAGATTTCAATTTACAACTTCAAGATTAGAAGTGTGAATCCAGTCATATATGTTCCAAGCATGGAGGGATATCTATCAATGAGGGAAGAGAAACAAAAGATCCCATGTGAGCTTAAGACTGAAAGATTGAGACACTTTAGGCAGAAAGAGCAGTGACGCTAAAGATCTTAGTTCTTCAAGCGAGAAATTGAAGATATTTCATATTACTTCAAGAGGAATTTTCGTAACTGGTGATATTTCTTTTTGTAGGTTCAGTTTTTCCCTAGAGGAGGGGGTGAATCAGCATTCCCAACAAAGAATATTAAGCTCCTAATGAAAAGAGTTCACCCAGCAAAGAATACAGAGCTCGTAATGAGAAGAGTTTGTTCAGCAAAGAATACATAGCTCATAATGAGAAGAGTTTGCCTAAAAAAGAATGCAGAGTTCCTAATGAGAAAAACTCGCCCAGAAAAAAAATATAGAGCTCCTATTGAGAAGCGTTCACCCATCAAAGAACGAGGAGTTCCTAATGAGAAAAACTTGATTGTTCAACACCTTTGCAAAGAGGTGGCTCAACGTTTCCAAGAAGAATGAATGAGTTCATAATGAGAAAAACTAGTTCTGTCTTCGGTTTAGCCTTGGCACAAGGATTGGAAAGTTTATAATGAGAAGAACTTGTTCAAGCTTTCTAAAAGAGGAAGAAGGAGTGGAAGTTCATAATGAGAAAAACTTGTTCAACCTTTCTAAAAGAGGAAGAATGAGCGGAAGTTCATAATGAGAAGAACTTGCAGCTCATAAGACAGTCGACATGATTAGACAAAATTCGTGTCTTTTTAGTCTCTGCTCAATTCTCATTTCACAACAATGAGCAAAGAGAAGCAACTGTAATACCCGATTTTTGTTTTTCTAGTTGTAAAGTCCATAAAATAGTGTCTATTTACAGATATAAAATCGAAAGCCAAAATTACAAATCTCAAAATTAATTACAGTTGTTTCCTACCTTTTTAACACATGTCAGCCCAACAAAACCAAATTACAATCTAAAATTTGTTTTCCCGCCCAAAAATGAACACGTGGCAGCCCCTATTAGCCCAAAGAAGAAGCACATGGATTGTGCTTCTTCAGCTCTTAGCTGGAACCAGCTAGCCCATGATGTCATCCTTATGACATCACGATCCACTTGACTATAAAAAAGAGAGAGAGAAATGTCAAACCATTAATTATGGAACAATAATTACAAACTTAAAAAAGAAATTAAAGAATATAGACTACCTCGGGTAAAGTAGGCTTGATTTTAGGGGGAAGTTGGGAGATTCATCTGAATTGGGACTACCTCTAGGGTTTAGAGTTGAAAAAAAAAGATTTTAAGATTTTTTTAGGGTTCGGACGAAGGCCAAAAATTGCTTCATGGTCGTTGGAGTTAGACCTATAGTGGATGGAGCTAGGTTAGGGATGATCAGAGTAGGTAGAAGGTTGGTTGGAGTTTGGTTCAGGGTGGTCATAGAAATTACAACAGCAGAATAAGCAGTGATTCTCGACTGAGTTCATTGTGTTCTTCATGAAAATGAAGAACACATGATGAACTCAAGCAAAAAACATGGTTTTTTGTCCGAATTTGGGAAGGTTTTTTGGTAATTAGGTGTTTGGGTAGAGAGAGTGTACCCCTTGACCCGACCTAGTCGTTAGACCTGAACTAACAAGATCACATTGGGTTTACCGAAGTAAACCCGAAATGACTTACTCAAATTACGGTCCATTTTTTCTTTTTACTGATCTAGACACATTACCAAGTACTATGGCATTCATACAAGCTGCGGTTTAATTTTCATTCGAAACAAACATCGATAAGGCACTCAATTGCAAGCACAATAATTTTAGGGACCAAAATAAAAAGCTGAATAATTATAGGTACTTAGACGAATTCCATGTTACGAATAATTAATTAATTATATTTTCATGCTAGCATGTTTACTTTCAACTCAAACAGATCACAATTAAGCATCCAATTTAACAAAATATAGAATTAAGGACTAAATCAAAAAACTGCCAAAATATAGGGACTAACACAATTCTAAAAGCATCATACTGAAATTAGCTATATTATATGCATGCAAAGAATCTAAACTTGGTAAACCTCATTTACTTAACCAATTGATGCAAAGAATCTATATTATAAGCATGCAAAGCATCATACCGCAATCGGACATCATTTACTTATTCAATTGATGCATTATCATACGATGACCAAAATGCAAAGAAACTAAACTTGGTAAACCTCATTAACCGAACAAATCCTAAATACATAAAAATAACATAGGCATGCTCCTAAAAATTAAACCATTATAAAACATAAAAGGCTAATTAGTTAAATGTCATAGACCAATATAAATTATATTTATACAAGTACTCTAGAGGCATGCTTCCTAACAATATAAAACATTATCCAAAATACACCAAATGGTCAAGACCTCAAACATAGGCTATAAATCATCTAAGAAATAGAATCACATGACCATTTGTACACTTAGCACATAAACAATCAATCCAAATTATTTTTCGAAATTAATTAATTAGCTAAAGCCTAACCCAAAATTCCAACCCGATTCCGATAGTTCATCCGAATCTTCTAGCCTATTTTTTGGGATGCTATAACGCCCTTGAAATTTGCCTAACGGAACAAAACAAATACTGAACTTTCTTTATCCAAACCACTTCCTCGATTACACTTATGCCATATAACTTCCACAAATTCAATCATCTCGTTGAACAACACCGTAGAGACTTAATTAGAAACATCCCTCACCAATGGTAAAACCAACAATTCCCAACTTTCTCTTAATGGGGTCAAACAAACTTTGCCATAAAAATGTAAGAAAATCATCAATTACACATTCGAGCCCAAAACTATCTTAACATAACATGCTACAAATCGGTCTTTCTACTCTCCACATAACGTCTATCAAGACTTGATTCAACACACCATTATGAAGTAATCTCAACAACCTTCATCCATGAAGAAACACCGATAAACACTCAACCACCCATATGATATCGATTTCTCGTGATCTCAATCCGTACAAAACTCATATTATTCTTTTCCAAAAACACAGTTAAAATATAGAAAAAACGCTTTTAGCTTGCGCCAATCGTTTTTAATATCCAACTAGCCCTTCATAAACAATTCTCATCTCAATAATCATTGCAAGGATCACCAACCAATTTTTGTTTAGTGACTAAAATGTAATTTTTGAAAGTTTAGGGGTTAAAGTGTGAACTTTGGAAAAGTTCAGGGACCAAAGTGTAATTTCCAAAAGTTGTGTAAGTTAACCCTATAAATGAATAGTTCACCCCCGAGAGTGACCATTCCGTGTTACCCAAATTTTTCATACGAGGCTTATATTATTAGAATTTTTTGATCAAATGAAAATTGTTAAGTGTAATCAAACCAGAGCAATTCAGGGATGGGTGACCTAATGGGAAGGTCCCATATTCAATAATTTGACTGATAAAAAGGATTCATTTTAAGTCAATATTATTCAAAATGGATTGTGGAGATAAGATTTCTAAGAGGAAATGTATTCGATAGAATTTCCCGGTAATTATCAATATATCATATCGAACTGAAATTTTAAAGACAGTTCCAAGAATTTATGGAAAATTCATAAAATATTATTTTATGAATATTTTATTATATTTAGTTTGATTCTAACTAGATTTAGTTAGATTTTAAAGGATGGCAATTTTCAAGTCTTGTTAGTAAATAAAGTCTAGTTGGAAGGCAAATTGGACATTTGCCATGGATGGCATTTTTGAAATATTTTGAAACTTTGAGGGCAATTTTGGAAGAAGATTTATACATGGATTAAATCGTAGCCATATATTTTTATGAGATTGAATCATGACCATTAGATTAGAAGGGCAAGATGTAATTACACCAATTAAATGAATTTTAAATTCATTTAATATGACACTTGGATTAAATAGATTAAAAGATGATAAAAATCATCTTATTTTCTATTAGGGCCGTTCGAAACTCAGCAAACAAGAAGGAGAAATAAGTTTCAAACTTTCAAGCCAAATTTTGAAGAAACCAAAACTAGTTTCAAGCAAAGTTTATTTAGGTAAATTGTTCTACACATGATTCTCTTCATTTTGATAGTATTTTTGCATGATAAAAGTCAAGTATGAGTATGTTATGGATGAAGCTTGGTTGTGGAAATTGAAGTTGATGATGGAATTAGACTTGTAGATAGTTAAATTAATGATTTAAACATGGAATTAAGGTTGAAATTGGATAAATTCCATGTTAGAGATTATAAACTCTAACCCTAAAATTTGGGGGTTTTGGTTAGGAAGCTAAATTAAGGGTGGAATTTATTGAATTATGATGTTGGGAGACCTATTTTGATGATATGTTGAATAATTTCCCAAGTTTGTAAATTTAGGGACCTATTTCAAAATTATGGAATATTAGGGGAAATTATTGTAAATTTTATTTTAGTATTGGAATCATTGAATTATGGTGAAAGTAGCTTGAATTGGTGATTAGGGACCAAAATGAAAATTTTTGGAAATTCAAGGACCAATTTAGCAATTTAGTATAATTAGGGATTGGCCTTGAATTTAAGGAAAATTGATAGAATTGAAGATTCAAGCATGTTATGAAAGTTGAAGGTTTGAAATGTCAAGAAAAGAATCAAGAGGGACCAAATTCAAAATAAAGAATTAGTAAAGGACTAAAGTGAATAAGGTTTGGAAGTTAAAGGAAAATGTATAAGGATGTTATAATTAAGTGAAAGGTTTAATTGTACATTAATTTAATGTACAAAAGCAATGTAGTGGCCAAAATGTCACTTTTATAAAGTTGAAGGACTAAAAAGGAAATAGTCCAAAATAAGTAATTAATTATAGAAATTGTTCAAAAATGGGTTTGAACAATTGTTTAATGTCCAAATTGGCCACTAAATATCTAGGTACTAATTCGGAAATTTGTAAAGTATTGGGGAAATTTTCAGAAAAAAAATTTATATTCGAATAGTCATGTTTAAGAATTAAATTAGCAATGTTAGGTTTAAGTTGAACACAAAAATGGTGATGTCTATGTCGACTTGTTTTATATTGTTTCAAAAGAAAACGAAGGAGACCCAAGTGACAAATAGAAGGATAAGAATCGTAAGTAAAGCTTAGTGAGGATGTACTGCATTAAAGTAGGTGAGTGCATTTACATGTTTAATTTATAAATAGGAAGACTAGCAAATAGTCAACATTAACTATAAATAGTGTTACATGATATGTATGTATGCTGATCTATGTTGCTATGAATATATATATATATGATGAAGCATGTGACATGAATGATTATTTATATGATTGATCATGATAAAGGATTGATGATAAAAGAAAATGCCCAAGTATTATGTATGAGAGTCCATGGTATAGTTGGCATGCCACAGAGTCCCTAGCAGCTGCATTATTCACGTTATGTTATATGTTTTGTGACAAAATGAATGTGTCACATGCGCCCTGGGGATCTACGCCCATTGTGCTCGAGTGCACTATCGAGGTGTTTTATGTTTATAGGGAGCAAAGAGCGTCTCCGAGTACGTACTCATCTTCATGTTATGTTTGACACTACGGTGTCATTTAAAGAAGACTCGCGTACCTCGGTCTCATATAGTGTACTTTGGACAATGATAAATGAATCATGTCTATATGAAATATGTTATGTACTTAAATCATGTCATGCATAAGAATAATATCACGTATATGAATCATGCCACGTATGAAAATCATTTCATGCAAATGAAATATGCCACATATGGAATCATGTTATGTAAATGGATCATGCCATGAATATGCCATGAATATGAATCATGTTACGTATATGAACTGTGTCATGAATGTGAATTATGTTATGTATACGAAAAATATTATATATATTATCTATGCTATGCATATAATTTACTTGATGATGATAAAGAATTGGAACAATGATTAAGTTAGAAATTTGTGACATGCACATTAATATCTAGTGACTATGGAAACCTTGATAATACTATCCTATCTTAGGTAGATAACTTGATATGATATCATATGACAAGTATTATTTTACTTTATGTTTGTTAAATGAAATTATGCCTCGCTAAGTTCGTACTTAGCGTGTGTTTATTTCACACGTAGGTTCTCCGAAGTAAAGTAACGAGAATGAGCAGTATTTTGTTAAATCAAGTTATAATAATAGTTCACGGTATGTACATTTCAAGTTGTAATTTTGATGTCTAGTGGGCATGTACTCGTATGTATGTAAGTTTAAAATATAACTGTTTTGTAAACTTGAGTTTATAATGTGTTTACGTACTATTACAAATGTATGGATTTAGAATATGGGTTACTACAAATGATTATGATTTATAACATAGTTAAATATTGTTTAACCTTAATTGCGTAATAATTTTAAAATCAAGAAAGGGTCTAGGAAGGGTACTTAGTTTTCACCCTGAATAATATTTTTATTTCAATAACATTTCAATAAATTTTATAAAATAATTCTGGGTAGAAACTAGCTGCCATAGGATGGTGTAGAATTCAATTCAAAACCGAAAAGGGTTAAACTATAAAAAAAAAATTCAAGTCAAGTTTTCTTAATAACTTTATAACATCTTTAGTGTATATTCGGTCTACGAGTATACGTTAAGGGTGTTACATAATTTCTAAAACTACAACCAACACCGAAGGCTTCAATTAACCATACATTAATCTCAATCCATGAAGAACAACTATCTCGATTTAGACACCTAAACTAATTTTAGGACCAAACTAGTAAAACCAATTTTAGATTATTATCAACCAATAAGAAATCATCAGTACCCATTAGAAACCCTTAGGCTTGAAAAACCTAACCATTATTTGTTCTTGAAACTATTTCAAACCAATTAAACTTATTTTAATCACAAATGTTAATAGAAATAATAGATTAAGGACACAAAGCGTGTGGAATGTCAATAAGAAACCATAGCTCACCTTGCTTGACAGGAGTACAACCAAAATGAGCTTCCCCTTGTATTCTAACGTGAAAAACATCGTTGAAAAAATACACCGATTCGCTCAAGTTTAAAAAACATTTGGATGAAAAATAGATTAGAAATGAAATCGGAAAATCAATTGATCATTGAAAATCATTGTAAGAAATTAAAAAATATGAAAACAATAGTTTTTAGTTGAAACAAAATTTAAAAAACCTCTGTTTTTTAGAAAAATGTTGAACATCAATGGTAGTTTTTAAAAGCAAAAGAAAATTGGGTTTGTTAAAATACAAAGGGTGAAACTTCTCTCTAAAGATTCTTAGCCAGTGTTCCCTTTCTATTTAATTAACAAAAAAACACTTTTAAAACCAATTGTCTATCTTTTTTTCTAAAAAAAGTTAACAAAAATATTGTAATCCCCTCGACCCGGCCTAGACGCCCGACCGAACCGAGCAAACTACATTAGGTTTGCCGAAGCAAACCGGAGAAAGATTACAAAAATTGATCCACTTTTTTCTTTTATCTTGTCTAGATGCATATTATTAATCCTAAGTGATCATGGTTGCAGCGAGTGAAGTTACAAAGGAAACAGACTTCGGATTGATATGGTCTCACGCGTATCAATACGCCTTAGCCTGTAAAGTTCAAATTTGGTGGTTTAACTTACATTTATGGTTTTCAAAACACTTAAACATGCTTCTAAAATTCATACAACATTACCAAGGATCGATCCTAATCATAGTATCACAGTTTCATCAACATATTATGGCAATCTACTCGAATCTCAAGTCTAAAGGCATGTTCCCTAAAATCAAGCAACTCACATACCAAAATCCAAAAATAAGGCAATTAACCACATGGTCAACAAACAAATACCTCTCTAGCATTGACCAAAACATGCTAGTATCATAAAAGCATTGTAACAAACTAACACAAGCTAGATGCAATCCAAGGTATCTCCTAGCAACATCACATACTAGCATGGCTCAACAAACAAGCTTTTCATCCATCAAAAGATCGTCAAACCACAACATGTAAACCACAACAAAAACCATGGTAATACATCATTACAAATCCCCCAAAATATGGCGAACACATTGCCTTATTAACCAAAAGTAACATTAAGTTTCATACTCAAAGATAGTATAGGTCTTGGATCGCCTTTTGCCTTGCCAATGTTGCCCCAAACTCTAGTGCTCTGAATCATTTAGAAAAAAGAGCGTAAACACAAATTCTTAGTGAGGATACTCATAAAATCAATGATGCATTTAAATCCATTTGAAAACTAAACACTTGTTTACAAACCATGGTTACGACCAAAGCATTTTCATTGATTCCAAATCAAAACAAGCATATCAACCATATGCAAAAACATTTACACATTTCATGCTTAAATCCCAAAGCATTAAGTCATCTCATGCTTAAATCCCAAAGCATTAAATCATATTACCATGCTTAAATCCCAAAGCATTAAGTCATCTCATGCTTAAATCCCAAAGCATTAAATCATATTACCATGCTTAAATCCCAAATCATTAAAAAGTAGGTTCAACACATAAGCTTTCATATATTGGCAATTATAGTGACCCCGGATAGTCGACCACTACCCTTGATTAGCCAATCGCTAATCATTGGTTAACTGACTGTTAACCTTACATTCGGATACACGAATCTCTCATGATGGACTCACCTCCACCACAACTCATACCATGCCTAGTTAAACCGCATGATATCCCAAACCTTGTCTGGTTAAACTGCAAGATTTGACAACCTCGCCTAGTTAAACCGCGAGCTCTACCGACCTTGCCTAGTTAAGCCACAAGTTCACCATCAACTTGGGTTGCCTACTTAAACTGCATGCCCCAAGTGAGGTCCCAATAGCCCGAGTGGCCTAGTTAAACTGCCATACCTCAAGGACCCATGGCCACGATCTATTTTGTATATATTTTATAGTGCACTTTAATCCTATGGCATGCCAAGTATATCTGAACGTTTTACACTTTGTCACAAAACCATTTACTCAATATTTTACAATGCATAATACAAAATCACCACATATGCAAGCCACATTGCCAAAGCAATACCATATTCCCGAACGGAATGAAAACCAATGCTCACTAGCATTTCATATATTTTTAAACCACTGCATATGTACTCAAAATCATGCATTTACAATAAGTAAAACAAACCATGTTTATGACCAAAACATGAATTACACATGCTCATATCCGAACTGATATTAAAAGCAAAAGAGGGAAACTTACTTCTGAGCTTAGGTAAGTGTTTCAAACTTTACCTAAACTCCCCAAAATCACTTTCAAACCTTTGAAAGAGTTTTAAAACCGTTTCCACTCACCAATTACACCTCGCCTTGCTCGCCAACACGAACAAGCTCCCGACAAGCAACGACCCACTTCAAGCTACTTCGCCTTGATTATCCCAAGTTTTAACCACAAAAAACCAGAGGGAAATGCATCATTGTGCATCCAAACCATTGCCTACAAGCAATTACCCGCAACTCACAAGCTGCCCACTTAAAAACCATCTGAAACTTATCAAAATCAACCTCAAACACCTTCCAATCTTAACCCAGCCACAATATAACGATTTGATACATCAAACTTCATCAATTAACATCTAAAAACACCTTTACAACATCATTTTACTTCCAGCAATGATTAAACTCCATTAACATCACAAAAACCCTTAACTATCAAACTTAAACATTAGAGATTCAACTAGTTTCGCGATTACAATGTTTAACATTATTAAACATCAAAATCACGAACTAATCTGATCAAGAACCCAGAAAAATAGATCCAATTCAAAAATCCATCAATTTCACCATTAAATCAGAATTAAATCAATTTTCCATAATTAATCTATCAAAACACATTAGAAAACAATTGTAAAGGATCAATAACTTGGGAATTTCAATAAAGAACCTTTCATTAGAGGAGAAGGATGAACATTACCTCTAATGGATGCTTTCTCCCTTAATTGGATGATTTTAAATGAGAAAACAAAATTAAAACAATAAGGTTTTGAAACCAAAGGGTTAAAGAAAACATGATTTTACCTTAAGATTTAGGAGAAGAGAATGGTGTTTGGATGGAGATATTTTGAGAGAAAAGACTTTGAAAGAAAGTTAGTTACGTGATTTTTGTTTAAAGAATTAATTATCAAATTATTTCTCTCTAACCTGTTTATATTTTCCAAAACCACTTTAAAAATAGCCAATTAAGGGATAAAATCTGATATTAGAATTTGGGCAAATAGCTCCTTAAAGATTCGAAGTTTTGACCCTTTTACAAAACATTCACTAAAAACAATTTTCAAAGTTTACATTTTAGTCACTAGTCCAAAATTTCCAATTTCCAAAACTCATTTTCCAAAATTGATTTCACCAAAATCATTAATATATAAAATAATGATTTTAAAACATTTTCCATATTTTTATCACCTTCAAAAATATTTAATCTGATTTAATCCTAAAACTGACTCGAATCTCTAATACCAGTCCACTGGACCCTCAAAATGAACCCCAAAGTAACCATACCTAAAACTAGGGCGTTACAAACATAGTTCTTTTTATTTGATAAACTAATTAAATACACTTCCAAAACATTAACCATGTCCAATTTTTTAAAATTCTTTTTGAAACACATTCAGTTATTAACCCATAACTAATTAACTAACTAAACCCAATCCACGATCCCAACCAGAACCTAGCAACTCATCCAATTCAACATAAGGTATCCCGCTGCAACTTTGCTAATGGTGCAACAATCCTATATGATTCCTCAACAAACTTTGATGATAAACAACTGAACCTAGAAACCCACATACTTCTGTCACTAACATTGATTGCTTCAAACCCATAACAAACCCAACTTCCAAGAACCAATCTTTAACACCTTTTGCAATCCACGAAACCTTAGAGAACTCCCTCACTAGAGCTAGCTTACATAAGCTACCTTGCTTACACCATCACTTCGTCGGGATTCCAAAAAGTCATCCGTAAGTGTGAACATATGTATGCATGATTACTTATATGCACTCATAGATGTCTATGTATATGTATGCAAACCTCTAATGTCATGCCCAAATGTATGCATGTACTGACATATTTAAATATATATATAAGTGTTTTATACATTGTGCATGTTCAACTGTTCACACTTACTGATAACATTCTCAGAACCAATATTCCCTTCAACATGCCAAAACTCGCTCTTATCCAAACAAGGCACAAACACTTGCTTTGCTACAAAAGGCTACCAAACAATCCTTGGTTTTCGATCAAAATTGTAATCCCCTTAACCCGGTCTAACCAAAAATGAGCTAAAAGGACTACATTAAGTTTGCCAAAGCAAACCTAAACTAATAACCTAAACAGGGTCCCATTTTTTATCTTATCTAAAAGCATGGGATTAAAACCTATGGTGAGCATACGATAGTGGATTCGATGACAATGCAATTAGATTACAAAACGGGGTTCAACTGCTTAAACATGCATTTTAGGGACCAAAACATAATTTTCTCAAAATACAAGGGCTTAATTGAAACCAAGTTAACCGTCCTTCGTTAGCCAATTTCATGCTCACATGTTAAATTCCAGCTCCTAAACTCATACGATTTCATATACAGCATTCAGGGACTAGATTAACATTTCCAAACTTCAACAGGCAAAAACACAAAGAAACAGCATTGCATACCGATACGGGCTTGCCCGTATCGATACAGCTCAACACACTTAACTGCCACGCGTATTGATACACTAGCCACCAACCGATTTGGTGCATAAAGAAAATCATACCGATATAGCATAGTTCTCGTGCCGATCCCCCATTTTTCCTTTAAAACCTCAAATTCCAGTAACCACAATATGTACCAATACGGTACCTCGCGTATCGATACGAAACTATAAAATAAAGGGGTCGTACCAGTACTCAAACCCGTGTACCGATTTTGATGTGAAAATCTTAACCAGCCACTATTCAAAAAAATCATTTTATGATTTTCCATGGTTTATGGAACAGTCTCTGAAATTTAAATTCAATATGATATACTGGTAATTAACCCTTTACTCATAATTAAATTTTTGAATCCATCTTGAATCAAACTAAAAATATTTTCAACACTTGTAACGGACTTTTATAACCTTCCTTTATCATATGGTAAAATCTCATAATTTTTATGTTCGATCCGGGTATCTGAATTCCATTTAAACTTTGACTGCGATTTCCTAACAATCGAAATATTGGTTCAAACCAGAATTCCACATTCGATCCACACCCTTAGGTGATCTATCTATTTCTAAAATGAAAACCGCTAACTTTTGGGAAATTACAACTTTAGTCCTTCAATTTTTCATATTTAGTCTTGTACCACACGAGTTTTGACTGATTAACATTTTGGTCACTAAATTTTAAACTTCAATTCCCATTCCAATTTTCTTCAGATTTCGACCAAACTTTGCATGTACCCTAATTAACTTGCCCTCTATCATTTAATGCTTTTTAAATCCCAGAAATTCCTTTTCCATGACCCATAATAGAAGAAATCCTAACTTTTGCATTTTTGTCATTTTAGTCACTAAGATAGCTTTTAAGCTATTATCTCAGTACTAAATGATCCTTAACCAACTTAGTAAAATTTGGGGTATTACAATTTTCTCCCTTTAAGAAAATCCGTCCTCAAATTTTCAACACGTACCTGGTCCAAAACGATAAATAAACTGCTTTCTCACATCTTCTTTCTTTCCCAAGTTGTTTTTCTCAATTTTATGATTTTGCCAAAGACTTTTAACAAGAGAAATAAACTTATTCCTTAATGTTTTGACTCCATGCTTTTTCATCTTTACCTTAATATACAATTCAACATACCTATCCCTAGAATAATCTTTTCAGACAGGGATATAGTGTGCTAACTTACTGAATCTATTAACAATCATCCATCAGATTAACTTCAAAGTCTTTAGTTTCACCTTATTCCACTTATTTGAACCTTAACAAACACTTCTCATCTTTTCTCTAAAAATCTTTTATTCTATCTAATAAAATAGACATTATTCTTAACTCAAAAATCAAAGCGCCATCATCTTTTAAAGCAATCTCACATTCAAAGCTCTTAAGGCAACAAATGTCTTTCAACTGAGGGCATTAGCTACCACATTAGCTTTTCCTGGATAATAGTCGTTAATCACATCATAATCCTTAAGAAGCTCGATCCACCTTCTTTGCCTCAGGTTCAACTTCTTTTTAGTTAACAAATACTTTAAACTTCTTTAATCTATATAAATATAGCATCATTCACCATATAAATAATGATGCTAGATCTTTAAAGCAATTATAACCATTGCCAGCTCCAAATCATGAGTAGGATAATTCTTCTCATGCGTCTTAAGTTGTCTCAAAACATAAACCACTATTTTTCCTTCTTGCTTAAGTACACTTCCCAAACCTATATGAGAAGCATCGTTATAAACCACATAATCTTTGCCCGATTCTGGTTGTACTAATATTGGGGCTTCTGTTAAGATCTTCTTTAATGTCTCAAAACTTTCATGGCACTTATCCATCCAAATAAGTGGCACATCTTTCCTCAATAGATTGGTCAATGAGGAAGCAATTGTCAAAAATTTGTTTACAAACTTTCGATAATAGCCAGCAAGTCCCAAGAAACTTCGAACCTCAGAAACATTTTTCAAAAGTTTCCATTTAACTATAGTTGATACTTTCTTGGAATTTACTCTTACCTCTTCTGCCAAAATTATATGACCAAGAAAAGCAACTTTTAGCAACTACAATTAACACTTTGACAGCTTACAATATAAATTTTTTTAATCCTTATATTCGATCAAAAAATTGATTCCGTGACACTTCCCATAAGGTCACCCATCCTTGAATTTCCCTAGCCTGAACAAGCTTAACAATCTTATTCGATCCAAATTCGATACCTTCTACTCCATTTTAGTTTCTAAATATGATATCAAATTTCTTATTTTGATCAGATTTATCCTTATATTGACTAAAATCATCTTTCAAAGAATTTACACTTATGTCATCCAACTTTTACAAAGATGTCATTTTGGTCACTAGGTTAGCCTTATGCAATAACCTTGGTACTAAATGACCCTAAACTAGATTAGCAAAATTTTCGGGGCATTACAATTCCTATTTTACTTCATTATACTCACTGTGAGTCCTTTCTTAATCTCTAAGATTCGTCGGTTGAATAAATTCAGAAACGTCTTACTTTTCTTACTATAATCTTATCTTATCTTATACTAATGAGGAGCAGCTTCAAGTCATACAATCAAAACATTAGTAATATGACATTCCAGAGGCATGCATTTACTGACAAACTTATAATAAACTTGGTTTAGCATCCAGAACTGGCTAAACTGTAGCTCTGATACCACTAAATGTAACACCCTCAACGTATTCGATGATTACATACACATTGAAGATGTTACTAAATTATTTAATTGATTTCCTTACTTGTAATTTTTTTAAACTAGTTCAGTGGTTGGCCCCTTTTTTCAATTTCTAATTTAAAACAATGTCAGGCAGACATACATAGTTTCGACCCTGAATTGATTTAATAAACATATTAGTCAGTTAATAAAATAAGTATGTAACTCAGGGTGAAAAATAGGCACACTGCTAAAACCCTTTATTGAATTTAAAATCGTTACGTGATAAACAACAATTAAAATTTTACCTTTAAAACGACCAACGAATAAATTATTACATGCCCACTAGAGAATATCATAAAATTAGAATGTCTTACTGATGTTTGGCAGATTGCAGCTTGACTAACATGATTGACTCCTCTTCTAGAAAGCTTCCAATAACCTGCGTGTGAAATAGCTCACGCTAAGTATTCACTTAGTGAGGCAACTATAAATTAAAGTAAATTATTTCAATGTAAAGAATCATATAAAATAAACTTATCAAAATTATTCCTCTATCATTTAACAGTGCTATACATTTCCTGCAAAATGGCAAGTCATTCCCAATACAGTTTATATAATATCATAAAACAATTATAATTATCATGTTCTCAGTATTTATTAGTCATCATGTAATAATTTGTAATATAATTTTCTTTTATAGATAGCCCAAAGTATATAATATGAGATCAAGGTACGTGAGACATCTTGATAAGACACCATAGTGTCTAACATAACGTGAACATGAGTACGTAGTCGAGGACGCTCTTTGCTCCTCATAAAAGCACCTCGTCAATTCCATTAGCAATGTGGACTTGGATCCCCAGGGTGCACACCAAGGGCTTGGGTCCCCAAGGTGGAAGTGACACCGTAGTGCCTAACTTGAACATGATAGATGAGTACGTATTCGAGGATGCTCTTTGCTCCTCATTAAAGCACCTCGTTAGTGCCATTAGCACTATGGGCTTGGATCCCCAGGGTGCAACACCAAGGGCTTGGGTCCCCAAGGTGTATGTGACACCGTAGTAGTTGCAAACATGAAACTTAACATAACTTGCATGATACTTTGGTTAAGGACTCTATGGATATCCAACAATACCATGAACTCTCATATCATAATACTTTCATTATCATTCATGTAAACGGGCAATTCACATCCCATATTTCATCATAATTTTTCATATGTACTTGCCATTAATGTATCATGCATCATTGTAAATCATATAGTCGATATTAGGCAGTTCATACCCAATATCTAAAATCTGATTTATCTGGGATAAATCTTTATACCATATCAATGTATCACATATGCCATTTAATATTTCATGCCATTTGCATAACTTTTATCAACATATATTTCATTAATATCAAGGTCGACTTATCACAAGTCTTCCACATATCAATATATATATATATATAATAGGTAAAAATGCACTCATCTTGGCCACTTAACATGATGCCTCACTAAGTCCTAGTTCGATCCTTTCTTTCATAGTACTACAAACCTTCTCTGATTCGGACTAAAAACTGAGATTCGAGGCTTAAATCAAGCTTGGAAATTTTTTCTTCTTCTTTCCTCTAGCTCCCATGGTACATGGCTAGAAAAAGATGAATATTTGTTCATCTTTTTCTATTCTTTTACACTTGTAACTATTAAATGAATTTTAAATTCATTTAAATAGTGAAATTACCAATTTAGCATTTAAATCAAATGGATAATTTAATCTCATCCAAAATCAAGGGCCAATATTATATCCATGCATATTTCATCTTCGAAAAATGTCCTCAATATTTCAAAAATATTTCAAAATTGCCATCCTTGCCAAATGAACAATTTTCCCTCCAACTAGTCTTTATTTACTAGTTTGTTTAAAAATTGTCATTCCATTATAATCTAACTAAATTAGTTCCTTCTCAACCAGCCACTATTCCATAAATATCATTTTATGATTTCCCATGGCTTATGGAACAGTCTTTGAAATTTTAATTCAATCTGATATACCGGTAATTAACCCTTTACTTAGAATTAAATTGTAGAATCCATCTTGAATCAAACTAAAAATATTCTCATCGCTTGTAACGAACTTTTATAACCTTCCCTTATCATATGGTAAAATCTCATAATTTTTCTGTTCGATCCGTGTATCCGAATTCCATTTAAACTTTGACTGTGATTTCCCAACAATCAAAATATTGGTTCAAACAAGAATTCCACATTCGATCCACACCCTTAGGTGATCTATCTATTTATGAAATGAAAACCCCTAACTTTTGGGAAACTACAACTTTAGTCCATCAACTTTTAATAGTTAGTCTTGTACCATACAAGTTTTGACTGATTAACATTTTGGTCACTAAATTTTAAACTTCAATACCCATTCTAATTTTCCTCAGATTCTGACCAAACTTTGCAAGTACCCTTATTAACTTTCCCTCTATCATCTGATGCTTTTTAAATCTCAGAAATTCCTTTCCATAACCCATAATCGAAGAAATCCTAACTTTTGAATTTTTGTCATTTTAGTCACTAAGATAGCATTTAAGCTATTATATAAATACTAAATGATCCTTAATCAACTTAGTAAAATTCGAGGTATTACAATTCTCTCCCCTTAACAAAATTCCTCCTCAAATTTTCAACACGTACCTGGTTCAAAACGGTAAGGAAACTGCTTTCTCACATCTTCTTTCTTTCCCAAGTCGTTTTTCTCAATTTTATGATTTTGCCAAAGACTTTTAACAAGCGAAATCAACTTATTCCTTAATTCTTTGACTCCATGCTTTATCATCTTTACCTTAATAGACAATTCAGCATACTTATCCCTAGAATAATCTCTTCAAACACGAATATAGTGTGCTAGCTTAGTCAATCTATTAACAATCATCCATCAGATTAACTTCAAAGTCTTCACTTTCACCTTCTTCCACTTATTTGAACCTTAACAAACACTTCTCATCTTTTCTCTAAAATTCTTTTATTCAATCTAATAAAATAGACTTTATTTTTAACTCAGAAATCAAAGTGCCATCTTCTTTTAATGCCAGTCTCACATTCAGAGCTCTTAAGGTAACAAATGGCTTTCGACTAAGGGCGTTAGCTACCACATTAGCTTTTCCTGGGTAATAGTCGTTAATCACATCATAATCCTTAAGAAGCTCGATCCACCTTCTTTGCCTAAGGTTCAACTTCTTTTAGTTAACATATACTTTAAACTTCTTTAATCTATATAAATATAGCATCATTCACCATATAAATAATGACGCTACATCTTTAAAGCAATTATAACCATTCCCAGCTCCAAATCATGAGTAGGATAATTCTTCTCATGCGTCTTAAGTTGTCTCGAAACATAAACCAATACTTTTCCTTCTTGCTTAAGTACACTTCCCAAACCTTTATGAGAAACATCGTTATAAACCACATAATCTTTGCCCGATTCTGGTTGTACTAATATTGGGGCTTATGTTAAGATCTTCTTTAATATCTCAAAACTTTCTTGGCACTTATCCATCCAAAAAAATGGCACATCTTTTCTCAATAGCTTGATCAGTGGGGGAGCAATTATCGAAAATTTCTTTAGAATCTTTCGATAATAGCTAGCAAGTCCCAAGAAACTTCGAACCTCGGAAACATTTTTCAAAGGTTTCCATTTAACTATAGTTGATACTTTCTTGGAATTTACTCTAATCTCTTCTGCCAAAATTATATGACCAAGAAAAGCAACTTTTAGCAACTACAATTCACACTTTGACAGCTTAGCATATAACTTTTTTTAATCCTTATATTCGATCAAAAATTTGATTCCATGACACTTCCTAGAAGGTCACCCATCCTTGAATTTCCCTAGCCTGAGCACGCTTAACAATCTTATTCGATACCTTTTACTGCATTTTAGTTTCTAAATATGATATCAAAATTCTTATTTTGATCAGATTTATCCTTATATTGACTAAAATCATCTTTCAAAGAATTTACACTTAAGTCCTCAAACTTTTACAAAGATGTCATTTTGGTCGCTAGGTTGGCCTTATGATATAACCTTAGTACTAAATGACCTTGAACTAGATTAGCAAAATTTTCGGGGCATTACAATTCCTATTTTACTTCATTATGCTCAATGTGAGTCCTTTCTTAACCTATGAGATTCGTCGATTGAAGAAATTCAGTAATGTGTTACTTTTATTACTATAATCTTATCTTATACTAATGAGGAGCAGCTTCAAGTCATAAATCAAAACATCAGGGGCATGTATTTACTGACAAACTTATAACAAATTTGGTTTAGCTTCCAGAACGGCTAAACTGTAGCTCTAATACCACTAAATGTAACACCCTCAACGTATAATCGATGATTAAATACACATTGAAGATGTTACTAAATTATTTAATTGATTTCCTGACTAGTAATTTTTTTTTAAACTAGTTCAGTGTTGGCCCCTTTTTTTCAATTTCTAATTTAAAACAATGTCAGGCAGGCACACCTAGTTTCGACCATGAATTGGTTTAATAAACATATTAGTCAGTTAATAAAATAAGTATGTAACTCAGGGTGAAAAATAAGTACACTGCCAAAACCCTTTATTGAATTTAAAATCATTACGCGATAAACAACAATTAAAATTTTACCTTTAAAATAACTAACAAATAAATTATTACATGCCCACGAGAGAATATCATAAAATTAGAATGTCTTACTGATGTTTGGCCGATTGCAGCTCGACTAACATGCTTGACTCATCCTCTAGAAAACTTCCAATAACTTACGTGTGAAACAGCACACGCTAAGTATTCACTGAGTGAGGCAACTATAGATTAAAGTAAATTATTTTAATGTAAAAATCGTATAAAATAAACTTATCAAAATCATTCCTCTATCATTTAACAGTGCTATACATTTCCTACAAAATGGCAAGTAATTCCCAATACATTTTATATCATATCATTAAATAATTATAATTATCATGTTCTCAGTATTTATTAGTCATCATGTAATCATTTGCAATATAACTTTCCTTTATAGATAGCCCAAAGTATATAATATGAGACCAAGGTATGTGAGTCATCATGATAAGACACCATAGTGTCTATCATAACATGAACATGAGTATATAGTCGATGACGCTCTTTGCTCCACATAAAAGCACCTCGTCAATGCCATTAGCAATGTGGGCTTGGATCCCCAGGGTGCACACCAAGGGCTTGGGCCCCCAAGGTGGAAGTGACATCGTAGTGCCTAACTTGAACATGAAAGATGAGTACGTATTCGAGGACGCTATTTGCTCCTCATTAAAGCACCTCGTTAGTGCCATTAGCACTATGGGCTTGGATCCCCATGGTGCAACACCAAGGGCTTGGGTCCCCAAGGTGTACGTGACACCGTAGTAGTCGCAAACATGAAACTTAACATAACTTGCATGATACTCTGGTTAAGGACTCTATGGATATCCAACAATACCATGAACTCTCATATCATAATACTTGGGCATTTTATTTCATTATCATTCATGTAAACGGACAATTCACATCCCATATTTCATCATAAGTTTTCATATGTACTTGCCATTACTGTATTATGCATCAATGTAAATCATATAGTCGATATTAGGCAGTTCATACCCAATATCTAAAATCCGATTTATCTTTGATAAATATTTATACCATATCAATGTATCACATATGCCATTTAATATTTCATGCCATTTGCAAAATTTTGATCAACATACATTTCATTAATATCAAGGTCGGCTTATCGAAAATATTCCACATATCATATATATATATATAATAAGTAAAAATGCACTCACCTTGGCCACTTAACATGATGCCTCACTAAGTCCTAGTTCAATCCTTTCTTTCATAGTACCTCGAACATTCTCTAATTCAGACTAAAATCTGAGATTCGACGCTTAAATCGAGCTTGGAAATTTTTTTCTTCTTTCCTCTAACTCCCATGGTACATGGCTGGAAAAAGATGAACATTTGTTCATCTTTTCTCTATTCTTTTACACTTGTAACTATTAAATGAATTTTAAATTCATTTAAATAGTGAAATTACCAATTTAGACTTTAAATCCAATGGCTAATTTAATCTCATCCAAAATCAAGGGCCAAGATTAAATCCATGCATATTTCATCTTCCAAAAACGTCCTCAATATTTCAAAATTGCCATCTTTTCCAATTGACCAATTTGCCCTCCAACTAGTCTTTATTTACTAGTTTGTTTAAAAATTGCCACTCCATTATAATCTAACTAAATTAGTTCCTTCTCAACCAGCCACTATTCTATAAATATAATTTTATGATTTTCCATGGATTATAGAAGAGTCTCTGAAATTTCAATTCAATCCGATATACCGGTAATTAACCCTTTACTCATAATTAAATTGTAGAATCTATCTTGAATCAAACTAAAAATATTCTCAATACTTGTAACATACTTTCATAACCTTCCTTTATCATATGGTAAAATCTCATAATTTTTCTATTCGATCCGGGTATCCAAATTCCATTTAAACTTTGACTGCGATTTCCCAACAATCGAAATATTGGTTCAAACCAGAATTCCACATTCGATCCACACCCTTAGGTGATCTATCTATTTATGAAATGAAAACCCCTAACTTTTGGGAAATTACAACTTTAGTCCTTCAACTTTTCATATTTAGTCTTGTAGCACACAAGTTTTGACTTATTAACATTTTGGTCACTAAATTTTAAACTTCAATTCCCATTCAAATTTTCCTCATATTTCAACCAAACTTTGCAAGTACCCTAATTAACTTTCCCTCTATCATCTGATACTTTTTAAATCTCAGAAACTCCTTTTCCATAACCCATAATCGAAGAAATCCTAGCTTTTTCATTTTTTTCATTTTAGTCACTAAGATAGCTTTTAAGCTATTATCTTAGTACTAAATCATCCTTAATCAACTTAGTAAAATTTAGGGTACTAAAGATCTCATAACTAACAACCAAGAAAATTAGAGATTCACCTAGTTTCGAGATTTCAATGTTAAAATCAACTTATTAACATTATAAAACATCAAAATCATGTTCAAAACTAATCAAGAACATAGCAAAACATAGCCAATACGAAAATCAATCATTCTCATCAATTAAACCATGATTTAACCAATTTTCCATAATTAAATCATTAAATCTCATTACAAAATGTTTATAAAGGATCAATAACTTGGTAATTTCAATAAATAACCTTGTATTAGAGGAGAAGAAAGAAGCTCACATCTAACCTTGGCTTTCACCTTAATTGGATGGATTTTCTTGAGAAAAAAAAGATCAAATCAAATAGGTTTTGTTAGGAAATCATTAAGGAATCATTTGGAAATAATAGAATGTTGAAATCAAGTGATTACCTAAGAAAATTGTAGTAGAAAAAAGTTTTAGCTGGAGAGAATTTGAGAAAAAAATCTTTTAGAGAAAAGTTTTCTTTTGGAATATTAATTATAAAATAAACTCTCCACGCCTAATTATAACAATTTTGTAGAGCCCCGATTTTGGGCCTAGGAGTTTTGGGATGGTTTAGTCGGTCCGGTGGACCAGAATTAGTGGTTCGAGTCGGATTCGGGATTTAAATTGTATTAAATATTTTTATTGGAGATAAAATTATATAAAAATGGTCTAAAATCATTATTAAATATATAAATTATTTTGGTGAAAACAATTTTGGAAAATGAAAGTCAGAAATGGGACATTTGAGTTAGTGACCAAAATGTAAAGTTTGCAAAACTCTTTTTAGTGACTGTTTTGAAAATGAGTCAAAACTTTGAATCTTTAAGGAGCTATTAATCCAAAAAGGGCTTCATCAGATTTATCCCTTTAATTAACTATTTTATTTAAGTTTTTAAGAGGTATAAATAGTGGAGAGAATTAATTAAACACAATTAAGCTTTTCAAAAGAATTTCACGTAACTAACTTTGTAACTTCTTTCTCTCAAATTCTATCCAGCCAAACATATTTCTAGCTTCAATTTCTTCAGGCAAAATTAGGATTTCGAAGAGTTTTTTATTTCCAATTGATTTCTAAAGCTTTTACATCAAATACTTATTGTTCATACCTTGATTTTTCATGGTTTATAAAGCAATTAAGGGGAGAAATCAACATTAGAGGTAAGGATTGGTTCTTCTCCTCTAATGAAAGGTTATTTATTGAAATTCCTAAGTTCTTGATCCATTTTATATGATTTTCATTGGGTTTTGATAAATTAAACTCGGATGTATGGTTTAATTGGTGACTTATGATAGAAATTGAGGAAATTTGTAGTTGATCTATTTTTGCTAAGTTAAGGATTGATTTATAACTTGATTTTGGTGTTTAAAATGTTGATAAAGTGAGTTTTGATGTTAGAATCCCAAAATCTAGAGAATCTCTAATTTGTTAGGTGGACAGTTAAGAATTTTTGAGATGTTGTGGTTGAATATTGTTGTTGGAGGTAAGAGGTTGGGTTGAGTTGTTGATTTGATGTTATTTGATGATATTTAGAGGTTGGTATTCGTAGTTAATGGCTGGGTTGAGGTTAGAGATGAATCAATGATGTTTTCGGTTGTTAAGATAGGTGTTATGGAGGATTATAGTTGAATAAATGTCAGTTGTTGGTTGCTGTGAGTTTGGATGCATTATAATGCATTGGATCCTCTGTTGTGATGTGTTTGAAATGGGGGAAGATAATCTGGAAGTGAACCGTGGTGTTGAGGAGTTGGCAGAATGCCATTGGGGAAGATAATTATCCTTGTAACTTTTTAAATATTTCAAAAATGCCATTGGGGAAAAATGATCGATTTGCCCTCCAACTAATTTTTATTTACTAGCTTGTTTCAAAATTCCCATCCCATTACAATTCAACTAAATTAGTTCATTTCCAACCGACCACTATTCCATAAATATTATTTTATGACTTTTCCACAGCTTATAGAATAACCTCTAAAATTTCAGTTCGATCCGATATCCCGATATTCATAAAATATCTCGACTGAGATTTTACTTTTACCGAGCTATTGGATTTATTCCAAAAATTCTATATTTCCATATTTGGGAAATCCACACTACCATCTCATGAAAATTTTCTTTCCCAAGACTTAGACTGAATTTTCCTAACTCGGTCTACTATTCCAATAATTATCAAAAATCATTATATAATGAAATTTCTCTTATAAATCCTTTATCGATAATCCATACGGATATTCTTTACTCTTACGGAGTCCAAAATATCGATCAGAAACACTTTTATGGGACCTTCCTGGAGGTCACCCATCCTAACATTTCCTTGGCCTGAGCACGCTTGACAATTTTATTTGATCCAAATTCAATACCTTTTACTGCATCTTAATTCTTAAAACTGATATCAAGGTACTTATTTCGATCCGATTCACTCTTATACTGAATAAAATTACTTATTAGGGAAATTTACACTTTAGTCGCTAAACTTATCCAAAGTTTACACTTTTAACCTAAGAACTTTCAAAATTGACCATTTGGTCACTGACCAAAATTTGAGATATTACACAGAGTTTCAGAGGTGGGATACCCGAGTGTGCTCAGTGCGGGAAGAGACATTCCGGGGTTTGCTGGAGGTCATATATGGTTTGCTGGGGTTGTGGATCTCGAGACCATGTTAGATGCGACTGTCCTCAGGTAGGACGAGTTGGTCCATTTCCTGCACTAGTGCAACTAGTGCTTGTTGAAGTTGTGGGTCGACTGATCATGTGAGGCATGATTGCCCTATGTTAGCTAGAGGTGCGCATGCTCCTACACCTGCTGTGGTCGCCCTGAGGGGTTGAGGGCATGGATGAGGACATTTCCAGCTGAGAGATGGTGGGCGTAGGACCGTGGCTCACACTGTTGTTTGAGGAATCATGCGGAAAAGGTATTTATGTTATATGATACCATGTTTAATAACTTATTTGGAAAGTAAAATCATACCTATGATGTGCTATGACTAGAGATATTTGATGTCGTTGAAACAAGTAATTCAGAATTAGAATAATTTATGTGATAAGCAACTAAATTGATGCAATGCTTTATTTAAGAAAGTTATGAATCCACGGGTTAATCTATTGAATAGACATGAACACTTGTATACTAAGTAATTAATGTTTAATTGAAGATTTTTTGCATAATTTGATTAATAATTAGTGACACAATTTGAAACCGTAAAGTTGTAATTAAAGAATACATGAAAACTTATAAGTTAAATAAATGACTTGGCACATAAGTATATATATATATATATATATATATATACATGCTATGGACTGTTTTACAATGTATAAGTGTATACACATATTTTATGGACTGTTTTGATGTAATTAATCATGCTATGGACTGTTTTACAATACATAAGTGTATACACATATTTTATGGACTGTTTCAATGTAATTAATCATGCTGTGGACTGTTTTACAATGCATAAGTGTATACACATATTTTATGGACTGTTTTGATGTAATTAATCATGCTATGGACCGTTTTGATGTAATTGATCATACCACGGACTTATTTGTAATGAACTATCGAGTATACTTAATTGGTGGACTGATTTGGTAAAGAAAAAAATGAGATTGTGATTCTAATGAGTAAACTATCTTGATAATTTATGAAACTAACATTTCATGCATTTGCTACATTATGATATTGTTTTATGTGCCAAGTAACTCTTGAATACGATGTGTTTGAATAGATTGTTTTATGTGCCAATAAATTTATGTTAAGATGTAATATGTTCGAGGTTTTATGTGACTAGAAACTTTTATGATATATTATGTTTAATGACACATGTAAAGAGTAATTGGTGTATACTGATAGGTTATGTTAAGGACAATACATATGTCAAAGAGAAACAAAGAAAGTGTATAGGTTAAATAAATGAATTATGGCAATAACTTACTTAATAAGTAAAAATATATCTTTGTATATTGAATATTCTTTTTGAGTGAATAAGCGTGCTTTAATGAGAGCTTATGAACTTGTGAGTGGTTTGATTGTTTGAATACTTTCAGTTTGTTTGAAAATCCATAAATATAATAGTATGATTGCTTCAATGACCTCATCACATATGTATAATTGGTGCTTTATATGATAAGTAACCATGCATATTAAAAGTCAAGTATGATATCTTAAGAATATGATAAGTAAATCTATGTTGTTGCTATGTGGTGTTGATAACTTAAGGGATAAGTAACATTTGTTTAGATGAGATTATATATAGGAAATGATTGAATTATAAGCATATTAATGTGTTGTTTTGTAACTTATACAATAAGTAACACCTACTCGTAGGATATATGTATACATAATAAACTAAGAAAAACTATCACATTTAAATTTGTAGAATAAAGGACTTGCGTTCGAACAAGTTTGGTGCTTAATTGGTTTCGACATGTTTATCAGTGTTACCATATTTGAATTCTATGAACAAGATAAATTTTGATTGATTAAGTCTGTTACTTACTTGGATCCGATGGCTTTAAAGAAAGAGTAGAGCTGTATTGTAAGGCTTTAATCCATATTTTCTGGTTGTTTAAACTACCTCACTAAGGATTTACTTACCCTTTTCTTTTGTTATGTTTTATGATAAATTTGCTTTCTTTTACCATTCGATCTTGGACGAGATCACAAGGGTCAAGATGTATGTTTTAAAATATACCTTGTAACTCCTAGATGGTGGCACTTAGATGTTATGTATGCATAATGCATTTAGTCATTTCTTGGCTTATAACTGTTTATAAGTGGCATTTAATTTGGTTTAAATTTTAATGGTTCTCTAAATAATCCTTGGTTGCTTTTCGATTTGAGATGGTTAATATGGTTATATGTTTGGTGATATATCTATGTATATGCGCATATAGTAGTTAGAACAATAAGATGTTTCATGTGAGTGATTGTTTGGAAATAATTATCATAGTGTTAGGATTATATTTGTTTGTTAGATTGAATTAAGGGTTGGATAATTGTATTAGTCATATACTTATATGAATATGGCTTGATAAGAATAGGATGTTTTGATCTAATTAATAGGATAAGTTAAATTATGTTTTACTAAAGTCGATATTTAGCCCTAATTGACCCTTTTGATGTTAGACTTCCTTGAGTAATCAAATCTGATTGCCTTATTCTGAAAAATAAGTTAAATATATGGTTATCGTTATATGAAAGTCGTATGTAGCTGAATATGATTGGTTCATGCTTGATGTAAATTTCGATCGTGGTAGTTAATCGTATCTATCACCTAATTATAAAGGGTATATCGTGTCTAGTGATAACTTGTAGGTTTAGTCATGATACTTTGGTAACCGAACAATTGATTTATGATCTGATTATGTTTGAGTTGTTATTCAAATACTTGTTGATATGGTTACATGTTTGATGGTGTTATGTGGAGCTTGATGATAAATTTGGATAATAATAACTAGTGTTTTCAAATGATACAACTCATAAGATCAAAGACCATTAATCAGGGGTTTGCTATTTGTTTTATTGTTCTTAAATCTTGGATTGTTATGTCTTAATTATAATTAAAGGTATACATGTAACACCCCTTTCCCGTATTCATTACTGAATACAAGTCAAAGATGTCACATAACAAAAGTATAATAATTTCTATATCAAATTTTGTTAAAATAAAATTTCCTAATAATATATCAAACCATTTTTAAAATAAAGTAATAGTTAATCGTATAGAATTTAAAAATCTAATTTTTCTAAGTTCAATTTAAATCTAGATTTAAGCAGCAACTAGGCAATTTACTTCATAAACATCTAATTAATAAACTTGCTTAAAAACTGCCAAATTTATAAATCATCTAGATAGCAAATAAAATACGTTTAAACTCATATTCTATTAAACATAGTTATACCAGAGCAGTTAAACATTTATATTATACATGCAAACTAGAACTATCAAAAGACAACATTTAAGATGTCATACTGATTTTCATGTACCACTCTCAAAATGTGATGGCGTTTGCAGCTACTCCTTACTTCTTAAGCTCCGTATAACCTACGTGTGAACAATCACACGCTAAGTATACAATTAGTGAGGCAATATATATAATAATTGAAAAAAACACTTCACTATAAGTATAATAAAAATATGTAGAATGCAATAAAAATATTAAAAAGGATTTGAAAATCACGAATCTGATTTACCAAACCATTCCACTTTCAATTCCAATGATAATACAACATAGCCCAATGTACTATATATGAGAATGCAAGGTATGCGAGTTTAATGATGAGTAATGCACATGTGCCCGCAACAACTAATCAGTTGTGTTTGGATCAATAGATCAATGCTAGTGTATCACTATAAATACTACCGTAACTTAAAGGCATTAATAACCTTCACTGGATCATAGTTGTAAAACACAAATCACTGTCTCGCCTGCCGTAGCAGTATTAAATGTATCGCCTGCTTAGTAGCAGTATTAAACCAATATACTCTAACTCTTTGGCATGCCAATATACCAAGACTATCAATAGACATACAATGGGCATTCAACATTTCAATAATATGAACATTCTTTTTTATCAATAATACCAATAAATCATAATAAATCACTTTCATATATAGAAATTTGCATTGGGCAGTTCATACCCTAAATCATTTATAAACCATTCAAATAATTCAAATCCTTTACCTTTAACCTTCGAGAATGACTTATCACAAGTCTATCTCATAGCAATAATAATAAATAAATAAAAATGCACTCACCTTTGCCTCACTAGCTATACTGTACTATTCCTTTACTCTGGAGCTTTTCCTTTATCTAACGACTTGTTCGAACCTTGATTGTGATCACAAATACGATCTACACCACATTTCAACAAAAAATATCATTTCAAAGTAATGTTAGTATCTTACTAACATTAATATATATATTAGGAAAATATTCCTAATAATTCTATAACTTTCCAAAAACATTCACTTTAGTCATAAAAGACTCCTTTTAAGCTCCCAACCATCATTTTCAACTCTAAACCTTACATTCTTCATTCTTTACACTTGAGAACCTAAAATTTAAAAATTTACAAACAAGTCCTTGGATTTTTCAAATTTACAATTTAGTCCCTCAAGTTCACATAAACTTCAAAGTCATCATTTTCATCACTTAACTTGATTTTCTAACACAATACACTTCAAAAACAAGTATAACAACCAAGTCTTTAAACTTTCCAAAATTTTCAACTTGGTCCTTAACATTTCAAAAACTTACAAATTAATCCAAATAACTTCCAAAAGCTTACAAAATCGTTCTAACACACTTTCCAACCTTAGGAAATTTTTCCATAATTTTCCCTTAATATTCTTCAAGTAGCCGAATTCCAAAGGTCACTTTGACCAAATTTTTCCAACTTGATTCAAGCATGAATTCAACCTTATAACATTATATTCAAGCTTCCTACATCATTTCCACATCAAATAAAAATTTTGCAAGAGTTTCCCCTAATTTTTCAACTGTCCCAAAATCAACCTAAAGACAAAATCATGGAATTTTCATCATTTTCATGCTTGAAACAACTTCACAACATCATAATCAATCAAAATAAAGCATGAAACATAATTTTCCAACATGTTCTTCACAAACCCTAACTTCAAATCTCACAACACAAACATGGAAACTCTTCAAAACTTGTATTAAATGAAAGAGAATTTCATGTAGATATATTCTTTATTTGATGTCATAATCTAAAAACCAACTAAATCTCATGAAAAATTGAATTGAAAACTTTTTCTTACCTTTCTTGTTGCTTTCGAAATGGAGGAGAGAGTATGAAGAAAATTCTAGCCTTTTTTTTCTTTGTTTAATTAAGATACAAATGGCATTATATTCATTAATTCCTAATTTAAAAATCTTATTTAATAGAAAATTGACTACTTTAGCCCTTAGTTATGACCAATCATGTAGTGACACTTGTCCATTCTTATCCAAAATAATCAATTTTAATTAAAAAGTATGGGCAAAAGGTCAAAAATGCCATTAATGAATCCATATATCTACAAAATGCCATTATGCACTGTTTTAGAATACTGCATAGAATCGAATCCAAATCGATTCATAAAAATTCCAAATTTTAGTATCATGTTCCTTTGTCTGTCTAAGACTCCCATCAATTTTTTATAATTTTCCAAGTCCGAATGCTCATCTGAATTAATTCCCGAATTTTTTTCCTTTTATAGCTTTTTACACAAATCTCGTACCAAAAATTTGATTCCCACCAAAATTCTTATACCGGGATGAACTATTCATTTTTGCCATAAAAATATTTATTGGGAAAATTACCATGTTGGTACCTAAACTTTTCCCAACTTTTTACTTTGACCCCTAAACTTTGAATTTTTTATGTTTTAGTCACTGAACTAAAACCACCAACTTTTAAAACTTCAATTTAGTTACTAACCAAATGTTGGGGTATTACAATACATGCAGTAACCATTATGGAATAATAATACCATAAACCATGCGATTTGAAATACATAGATAATATGGGTCTGTTATGACATAGTGTTGGAAAGATGTTGTTTAATGTTTAATTAATCCAAATACGGCTGAAATATGTGGTTCATCAGATCCATAAATGTTTCTAGTGCATTTGTTAATCCGAACGGCATTACTACAAACTCATAATGTCCATACCGAGTTCTGAATGCTGTCTTTGAAATATCTTCTTCCTTAATCTTCAACTGGCGGTATCCTAATCGAAGATCAATCTTGGAAACACAGTTGCACCTTTTAATTGATCAAAAAGATCATCAATCCTCGGAAGAGGATACTTATTCTTCATTCTCACCTTGTTTAACTGACTGTAATCTATGCACAATCGCATCGATCCATCTTTCTTTTTCATAAATAACATTGGTTCACCCCAAGGTGACATACTTGGCCTTATGAACCCTCGATCTAACAGTTCCTGCAACTGCGCTTTTAATTCCCAAAGCTCTGTCGATGCCATTCTGTATGGAGCCATTGATATAGGTGCAGTACCAGGTAATACTTCTATTTCAAACTCTACCTCACGATCTGGAGGTAATCCTGGTAACTCATCTGGAAACACATCTGGATAATCTCGAACAGTAGGAATATCTTCCAACTTAACTCCAGAAGTTCGAGTATCCACCACATTCGCTAGAAAGGCTTGACAACCTTCCAATAGCAATTTCTTTGCAGAAACAATTAAAATCACATTAAATAGTGGATTCATCCTTTCACCCACTATCATTATCTCAGCACCTTCTGAATCCCTCAATATTAGTCATTTTAAATGACAATCTACCATGGCATGATAAACAGATAACCAATCTATTCCAAAAATTATCTTGAATTCTTCGAAAGGTAACTCCATTAAATTTGCCGGGAACTCTATTCCTTGCACCTTTATTGGGCAATTTCTACATATTCAACTCACTTTTGCACTCTGACCCAATGGATTGGTAGCTATAATGTCACTAGAGATAGACTCTAATGGAATACTCCTTTCCTCAATCAGCTTAGTGCTAATATATGAGTGCGTAGAACCAGGATCAATCAAAACAAATATAGGCTCATCATAGAGATAGAATGTACCTGTAATAACTTCTGGTTCAACACAATCTCTATCTGTCTAGATGTGAAAAACTCGAGCTGGTGCACGCATTTACTGTTGTGAAACAGATTCAGATGGTCTTCCAGGTCCACCTCTGTCTCTCTCTCTTTGTAGCAACGCAGCAGACCTCTCTGTCTAAATAGATCATTCACCTTACTTTTTAGGACAGTCTCTCGCAAAATGACCCATTTTTCCACAATTCATGCATGCTCCTATCGTCATCCAACATGTGCCAGAATGACGTTTACCATAAACGTCACACTGAGTTCTGAACTGGAATGACGAACCAGCACCAGAATTAACAGTCTATCTATTTCCTCATGTATTGCCTCATTTCCAAGCAGATCCAGATTTATTCTTATTCCCAGAACCACCTTTATTCCGCTTTGAAGCAAAAGAAACTGGAGATGTTCCCAGTCTTTTGTTTGAATGTGAAATCTTCTCTAACATACCTTCTGGATCCACGCGTTCCATCGCCTTGGCCCGATTCACTACCTCTTCAAAGGTAGGCAGATTTAATGCCACCAGAAATTTCTTTGGTTCCTTGTTCAGGCATTCAATAAAATACTCACATCGACTCCTTTCAGTTGGGATCAGCTCCGTTGCAAACCGGCTCAACTTAGTGAATTCACACTCGCATTTATAGATAGTTCGGTTACCTTGCTTCAAACTGAGGAATTGCTATTTCATTTCTCTGATAAACTGATCTCCAATGTACTTATTCTTGAATTCTTCCAAGAAAAATTGCCAGGTAACTCGTTCAGGAGGAACGTGCATCGTAGCATTTGTCCCCCAAAATCGAGCTTAACCTCAAAGTAATGAAACATCTCCATCCAACTTTTCAGTTTCTGAGTAGTGAAATCCCTCTAACATGATCTTTAAATCATTCAACCATATATCTGCGACCAAGGGACCTTCATCAACTTCTCCTCTAAGCTCAGGTGCTCACAAACTCTTTAATTCCTTTGCAATTGACACCCGGGAAGCAAAGGGAGCTGGAGGTGGCTGAAAACGTGTCAAGATTGTTTCCAGTGCCTGAAGAAATGTCCCCTAGTCCTGCACAGTCATTCCATGCTATGCTGGTACTCCTTCCTGTTCAGCTTGAGCTGGAGGGTTGTTATTAACCTCATTACTTCCACTACCGGCTTCTTCCGGAGCTACTTGTTCAATTGCTCGTTGAGAGTCTCTTGATTCAGCCATCTATAACCATACAACTACTACATTAGTAAGAAGCAACATCATCAATTATATCAACATCAGATCGGTAATATTGACATCCTAGTGGCATGTACATATTTTTCAACATAAACAATTTCCATTTCAGCCTAGAATTAGCTAAACCTTTGGCTCTGATACCAATAAATGTAACACTCTTTTCCCGTATTCATTACTGAATACAAGTCAGAGATGTTACATAATAAAAGTATAATAATTTCTATATCAAATTTCGTTAAAATAAAATTTCCTAATAATATATCAAACCATTTTTAAACTAAAGTAATAGTTAATCATATAGAATTTAAAAAACTAATTTTTCTAAGTTCAATTTAAATCTATATTTAAGCAGTAACTAGGCAATTTACTTCTTAAACATCTAATTAATAAAACTGCTTAAAAATTGCCTAATTTAAAAATCATCTAGATAGCAAATAAAATACGTTTAAACTCATATTCTATTAAACATGGTTATACCAGAGCAGTTAAACATTTATATTATACATGCCAACTAGAACTATCAAAAGACAACATTTAAGATGTCATACTGATTCTGATGTACAACTCTCAAAATGTGATGATGTTTGCAGCTGCTCCTTACTTCTTAAGCTCCTTATAACCTACGCGTGAAACAATCACACGCTAAGTATTAAACCAATATACTCCAACTCTTTGGCATGCCAATATACCAAGACTCTCAATAGACATACAATGGGCATTCAACATTTCAATAATATGAACTTTCCTCTTTATCAATAATACCAATAAATCATAATAAATCACTTTCATATATAGAAATTTGTATTGGACAGTTCATACCCTAAATCATTTATAAACCATTCAAACATTTCAGATAATTTAAATCCTTTACCTTTAACCTTCGAGATTGACTTATCACAAGTCTATCTCATAGCAATAATAATAGGTAAATAAAAATGCACTCACCTTTGCCTCACTAGCTATATTGTACTATTACTTTACTCTGGAGCGTTTCCTTTATCTAACGACTTGTTCGAACCTTGATTGTGATCACGAATACGATCTACACCACTTTCAACAACAAATACCATATCAAAGTAATGTTAGTATCTTACTAACATTAATATATATATATATTAGGAAAATATTCCTAATAATTCTATAACTTTCCAAAAATATTCACTTTAGTCCTAAAAGACTCCTTTTAAGCTCCAAACCATCATTTTCAACTCTAAACCTTGCATTCTTCATTCTTTACACTTGAGAACCTAAACTTTAAAAAATTACAAACAAGTCCTTGGATTTTTTGAATTTATAATTTAGTCCCTCAAGTTCACAAAAACTTCAAAGTCATCATTTTCATCACTTAACTTGATTTTCTAACACAATACACTTCAAAAACAAGCTTAACAACCAAGTCTTTAAACTTTCCAAAATTTTCAACTTGGTCTTTAACATTCCAAACACTTACATATTAATCCAAATAACTTCCAAAAGCTTACAAAATCGTTCTAACACACTTTCCAACCTTAGGAAAATTTTCCATAATTTTCCCTTAATATTCTTCAATTAGCCGAATTCCAAATGTCACTTTGACCAAATTTTTCCAACTTGATTCAAGCATGAATTCAACCTTGGAACATTATATTCAAGCTTCCTACATCATTTCCACATCAAATAAAAATTTTGCAAGAGTTTCCCCTAATTTTTCAACATTTCCAAAATCAACCTAAAGACAAAATCATGGATTTTTCATCAATTTCATGCTTGAAACAACTTCACAACATCATAATCAATCAAAATAACTCATGAAACATAATTTTCCAACATGTTCTTCACAAACCCTAACTTGAAATCTCACAACACACACATGGAAACTCTTCAAAACTTATATCAAATGAAAGAGAATTTCATGTAGATCAATTCTTTATTTGATGTCATAATCTAAAAACCAACTAAATCTCATGAAAAATTGAATTGAAAACTTGTTCTTACCTTTCTTGTTGTTTTCAAAATGGAGGAGAGAGTATGAAGAAAATTCTAGCCTTTTTTTCTTTGTTTAATTAAGATACAAATGGCATTATATTCATTAATTCCTAATTTAAAAATCTTATTTAATAGCAAATTGACTACTTTAGCCCTTAGTTATGACCAATCATGTAGTGACACTTGTCCATTCTTATCCAAAATAATCAATTTTAATTAAAAAGTATGGGCAAAAGGTCAAAAATGCCATTAATGAATCCATATATCTACAAAGTGCCATTATGCACTTTTTAGAATACTACATAGAATCGAATCCAAATCGATTCTGAAAAGTTCCAAATTTCAGTATCATGTTCCTTTAGTCTGTCTAAGACTCCCATCAAATTTTTATAATTTTCTGAGTTCGAATGCTCATCTGAATTAATTCATGGAACTTTTTCTTTTTATAGCTTTTTACACAAATCTCGAACCAAAAATCTGATTCCCACCAAAATTCTTATACCGGGATGAACTATTCATTTTTTCCATAAAAATATTTATTGGGAAAATTACCATGATGGTACCTAAACTTTTCCCAACTTTTTACTTTGACCCCTAAACTTCGAATTTTTTACGTTTTAGTCACTGAACTGAAACCACCAACTTTTAAAACTTTGCAATTTAGTCACTGACCAAATGTTGGGGTATTACAATACATGCAGTAACCATTATGGAATAATAATACCATAAACCATGCGATTTGAAATACATAGATAATATGGGTCTGTTATGACTTAGTGTTGGAAAGATGTTGTTTAATGTTTAATTTTCTTAATCATAAATGGTTTGAGATTGTTGTTAGACTTGTGAAAACATATTTGAAAAAGTTTTAAATTATTCTATTTTATGAAGGCATGTTAGTTAATTACACTAAGTTCGTCACGTATGTTTGTATGTTTGTTTGGTAACACGTCCTATACATGTTTATTTTTATAGACCGGGTAGGGGGTGTTACAAAATTTCACTTATGACGAGGAACTGACAAAGATCATGGCTTATAGAGTCAAAGAATTGAGAAATAAAAGAGATTTCTATAGTAATGATTCATGAAAGAATCACAAAGTAGTAGAAGCCATATGGGAGATTGATTAGAGAATTAGCATGTATGTGCTAACATTCGAGACGAATTTTCTTAAGGAGGAGAATTGTAATACCTCAAAATTTTGGCTAGTGACCAAAATGAATAAAATGAAAGTTTGGTGGCTAAAGTATAAACTTAGGAAAAGTTTAGGGACTAAATTATAATTTTCAAAAGTTATATATTTTAGTCCCATAAATGAATAGTTTATTCCCAAGAATGAAGTTTTTGTGCTACTCGAATTTTTCGTACAGAATTTATGTTAAAAGCTATAAAAGGGTTAAGTTCAAGAAAAATTCTAATAATCGGATTTAATCGAATAATTGAGATATTTTGTTAGATGATAAGGCAAGTTTAATAATGTCATTTTCATGCCTTAATTTGGAAGGATTTAACATGGACCATTGGATTTAAGTTGATTTTCCATGTTAAATATGAGTCGTTGGATGAAAAATGGTAAGATTGTAATTTTGGAAAATTACAAGGGCAAAGTTGGTTACTACTATTTATTTTTGACCATTGGATGAATATTTTGACAAATGTCAAGCTTTGGAGCCTTGGATCAAAGGGGTAAAATGGTTATTTCACTAGTTAAGAGATAATTTAGCTTAAAAGAATATTTAAATAACATTTGGCTAAAATAAAAGACAAAAATCAACAAACAAAATCTTGTTTACTCGTGCTTGCTATCGTGGTTTTAGAGAAAGGAGAAAAAAATTTCAAGTTTGATTGTCAAGAATTTTGGATTTTGATTCAAGGTTAGCTCATGAAACACAATGTTGTTCTCCATTAAATTCTCTTTCAATTTGTATAATTTTTACATTGTTTTCTTTCTTCTAAGTTGAAGTTGGTGATTAGGGTCTAAGAAGGACATGTTGGAATTTCAAGTTTTAAGATTTAATCATGCTGGAAATGTTGTTGTGGTGTTGTTTCTATGCTTGAAATGATGAAAATTTCATGGAAAACACCTAGGGACTATTTGGTTATTAAGAGGAAGTTTAGAGAAAATATTGTAAAAATTATTTTGATGGTGGAAATTCATTAGAAATTGAGGTGTTGGAATAGTTAAAGGGTGGTAAAGATTTGAATTATGAAATCTGCCCAGAATTTTAGTCTTTCGCAGTGAGTTTGAAAATTCACCAAAAATTCCATAAAATGATTAGAAAGTGGGTAAAATACCATTGAATTCCTCGTTTAGTTAGTTTCGTTTAAATCAAACGGTGACTGATTTCGATTGGTTTATTAAAAGATATGAATTTTTAAGTGACGAAAGGTCAAAAAACACAATAGAAGTCCGCTCCGAAATTCAACTTTGAAAATTTTTCATAAATGTACGACTTGAATTTGGGCTATTAGTTTATATGGTTGAACAACTTATCAAATCTAGTTTCTGTCAGAGCAAACAGAATTGAATTTCGAGTTGTAGATTAATTTATATAAATATTTCTTTGAAGGTAGCACAGACTGACAGATTATAAAATTTGTACCTTATTGGTGTTATTAATTTGTGCATGTAAGGGATGAATGTGAAGCATTCAAGTAAACATGAGAAATCAAAAATTCAGTAGATAAGGGAAAGGATCAAGCTTGGAGTTCTCTTAATTTATTCAATTTAGTTGGGATAAGAAGTGTCAAGGTGAGTGCATTTATCTGTTTTAAAACATATTTAGGAAGACTTGCGACAAGTCGACCTATATGATTTTATCGAAATAGTAATATTGGTGTTCATATGAAATATGATATTTTCACAGGCATAAAGTAAAGGTTTGGTGCATGATGGGGTATGAACTTGTAATATCTCGATTATTAGCTTAGAAGTTTAAGTCCATTTGCCTCAAGACAAATATAAGTTTAGTAACATTTTATAAGCTAAACAAGTATGTTTAGGACCAAATTGCAATTAAAAGAAATTACATGTATGATAGTAAGAGATGCCTAATCGAATTAATAGCATTATGTGAGGTTTGCATGTAAGAGGATTATAATTTAGGGGCATGGACACTTGGCTAACCATAAAGAAACAATGTGTTGGAGTAGAGATGATCTCACGACAAATGTAATTTGGGCGACAATGAAAGAAACAAATAAAATTACTCTTCTCTCTTCTTCCTCCAAGGGGCCGAATTAGAGTGAGAGTGAAGGGAAGCTTTGGATGATCATTTTAGCCTAAGATTGGTCTTGTTCGAATAAAATAGTTAAGAAGGTAATCCTTTGATTCTTTTCTTGTTATTATGTGTACATAGGATTGTTGTCATACCGTGAAAATTTTGATATTGTTGATGATTGCTTAATGTGCTAAGAAGAAATGATGCTATGGAGTTTTTGATCCATATGATGATAAGGGTTTAGCAATCTTGAGTTAGATGCTTAGATTTGAGAATGAATCTATGTTGAGGAAATTGGTCTCTTCGAACATAAAGAAAATGTATCTATATATATATATATATATATATATATATATATATATATATATATATATATATATATATATATATGAATCATGTTATAATTGAATGATATGTATATAAATAAATATATACATGTGTGTATATGAAGCCGGGTTGTTTGATAATTATAAAAAACTGAAGTGGGCTATTTTAATATGATATGTATGTATGTACATGCAATTGGTTTGTTGATGTTCATAAATGGATACATGTGAAATCAAGGCACTAAAAATGCGATTACATAACTTTAGGGATTGTTTTGGGGCATGAAAATGTATATATATATATATATATATATATATATATATATGTAAATGGGTCTGTTTTACATCTATACAAATGTTAGGGGACTGTTTTGCTATGAGAATAAACGAAATTGTTGGAATTTGGGACTGCCCTGCACATATATGTAATCAAAGGGATTGTTTTGTATGTGTGAATGTAAAATGGATTGTTTGATGTCTATATAAGCATAAATGTATGTCCAAGTGATTTGATTGTATATAATTATAATAGAAGTGGACCTTGATGCACATGTATGTATATAATAGTAAGTTGGACAGCTTTGATTGAATGTATAAATTAGCAATGTAATTGAATAATTGAATAATTGATAAACCAAGTTTTAATATATATATATAGACATGATCTTGGTCGAAAGGAATAACATGTTAAACATAAGGAAAAGTGACATGTACTATAAACCACACATATAGGTTTGTATGACATTGTATGAATGGAATGGACTTTGATGCATGTGTTTTGTTATGCCTAGACCAAGGAGAATTGGAGGATTAAGGATTTACGGAGGACAATCAGTGGATAAGCAAAAAGGAATCGTGTTTAGTGGACATAAATAGCATGGAATTTCCTGTGAATGTAGTTTAAAGTCTCGGGATAGACTAAAGCTATCCCGAGCATGCTATTTGTTTAACTTTCTTGTTTCTTGTCTTTTGCTAAGTATGCTTATTCTCTAAGCTTGGATGTGAGGCAAGTACTGAAATAAGAATCACCTTATGATATAAATTGTTTGAAAGAATACATGATGTATCTTGCCAATTATTCGAATGCTTATAAGAGGATATTGAAATGATAGTGTTACGTATGGATCATTTGGAACATGAATTACTTTCACATGATCTTTGTTTAAGAAATGGTGGGGTTATGCTCAACTTACGTGGATAAGACATGTTACTTGACTTGAGATTAAAGTCATGTGCAATGAGAACCCTGTTTATATGATTTTTCTTGCTTGATAAGTAAACCAATATTCAAATAATATTTAATTATGAGCTAGATATGAATTTAGGTTATGAATGGATTGAAAATGCACTTGGTTTAATATGTATAATAAATTCATGATGGTTAAGAAAAGAATACACATGATATATTCACTTGATCATAAATATATGCTTATAATGGAAACTATACGTATTTATGCATGAAGAATAGTAACCTATTGCATGTTATCATTCGAATAGAAGGAATGATGTAATGAGAAATGCATGAATTGAGTACATGCTTGATATGGAAGAACAATAGATTTTGTTCATATGATATTCGTTTAAGGAGTTATGTTAATATTGTTTCTGATGTGAAAAGATTAAAATGAGAGCCTTGGTTTCGAGTCAGTCTTAGGTATAGTTGGCATGCTATAGAGTCCATAGAGCTCAGGTTTGGGTGGACTACGGTCCTTATTTGGCGACAGTAGGATAGATTGATCGGTACTGTGAGTACCATTCTGTGATATATGGGCGACAGTTGTTGGGGATTCGAGTACCTAGGCTGATGCTTGATTTCAAGGCTATATTAAAAGCAAAATAATGAAATTACATGACAAGTAAATTGTGACTATGATATATTATGTTTAAGATACATTATATCTATGATATTCCATAAATATGTCATGTTTGATATCTTAAGTGTCAAGTAAGTTATGTTTATGATGTGATAAGTTGATCCTATGGAAAAGAACAAAATAACGAAATTGCTAGTAATAAAATGAAACTATGAATGAAGAATCATGTGAAAAGTATTTGGGTTATAAGAGATTTTGTTTAAATAACTATATGATAAGTATACATGCTTTTGCGATTCTATGTTTGATACTTTGTATATCACATAATATTAGTCAATGACATGCTAAGTTTGATAGCTTTTATATATTAAGTAATTTAAGTTCATGACTTGTTAAGTTAAAGATAAAATTAAGAAATTTCAAATAATAAATTGGAGGATTACTATGATACCTTGTATAACAAGTAACTTTCGTTTATGATATACTAAGGTAGATACTTTACATGACAAGTAATTTATGTTTGAATAAGCTATGATGAACACCATGCAAAAAGGAAAATAATGAAAGCTTTGAGCTCAATTAGTGAATTCTGGCAATAAAATATATTAGGCAAAAATGAACTTATGTGTCTTTGAGCAAGTTCTTGATTAAGTTATATAGTGTTATTATAATGTTTAATTACATAACCATTTTGGTCTAAAAACTTGTGTGATAAGTAATAAACTTACATTGGAAATTTAGTGTGTGCCGTAAGCTAAGGGTTCATTTTAGGTTCGAGTACCTTAGCTATTAAATGCTATGCTTGAAATTTAATGAAAAAGTAACGTATATATATGTAGGAGATAACAATCGAAATGTATTGGATTGTTATGACAAGAGATGATCATGTAATGAATTGTTTTGATTGATTGTTTGAGTGTATAATTGTACACTTATGCTTCATGAACTATTTTGATTAAAGTTAACATGTCTTGGATTGTTTGAGTGTATAATTGTTCGAGTGTTTTGATCATACATAAGAATTCTATGAAAATGACATGATATATTGTTATCTTGTGCCAAGTAACTTGCGTTAAGATATGTTAATCCGATAACTTGTGAGAAAAGAAGCAATATTCATAAAATGCAATATTTGATAATTTATAAGAAAAGTAACCATGTTATGATATGTTGTACTCGATAGCTTGTGTGACAAGTATCATCTGTTTATGATATGATGTGTTAGATAGCTTGGGTAGTAAGTACTATCCATCTATGATATGTTATGTTAAATAGTTTGTGTGACTAATAGCTCCTATCTATGATATGCTAAGAGGGATAACTCGTATGATATGAAACCATGACTTAGATTTCTTGTTTTTAATAAATTAAGTGTTAAGTAACTCCTGAATATGATAAGTTATGCTCATTGCCTTCCTTTCTATTCATAATCGAGTATTAAACTGGGGGATCAGATATGTACTGTATGAGCAATCATGTATACTTGAGTATGTTTTGTTTGTATATTATGTGTATTTATACTCATGCCTGAATCAAAAATATTGTATAAGAATAAGTACTTGTTGGGTATTGTTCCTTCATGAGCAACCTCTTGTCCAAGTTTAGCATGTGAAAGGATAGATTATTGTTTTATACTATTAGTTACTTTAAGCTACCTCACTAAGTCTTTACTTACTCTATCTTTTCAATGCTTTTTAGGTTGTGCTTGTTTATGAGTATTTTCTAAGTTCTGACGAGATCACAAGCGTTGAGGTGTATGTTATTACACTCCTAAAGAACTCCTAGATGGTGGCACATAGTTGTTAAGATTACATTGTGCATCATAAACCCCTGTTTGATTTGACATGTCTATAAATTTTATAATTATCCAGAGCATTGTAATGGGCCTTTAATTATACTATGGTTTCATGCTAGATAAGTTATGATAGTTAGTATGATGGTATGGTTGATTAAAAATCTATATATGCCTTTAGTTAGTAGATTACCTTAATATCATGTATGTAAGTGGGTTATTATACATATGTCTATAGTAACTTATGTTAACCCTAAAATGGTAATGTATTATGTATGATTAGATTAACGGTTAAATTAATTAATTGGAAGGTTTACCGACAAATACGAATAAGGTCTTACTATGTGTCAATTATATGTATCTAGATATGATTAGTTCATGTCTAATATAACTTGATTCTTAGTATTTGAGTGTAACTATCCCCTATTGTAAATGGCTTATAATAATTATGATTGCTTGTTTATGTGCCTTAA
This sequence comes from Hibiscus mutabilis, assembly GCA_019671005.1. Taxonomy (NCBI): domain Eukaryota; kingdom Viridiplantae; phylum Streptophyta; class Magnoliopsida; order Malvales; family Malvaceae; genus Hibiscus; species Hibiscus mutabilis. Next base: position 28,378,251 of record CM033729.1, read on the forward strand.
TAATTTGCATGATCGAGTAGCTGTTGACAGCTAAGTTTTAGTAGAGTTATATTTGACTAAATCTTAAAGAAATGATTGTTATTTGAAGGTCTAGTGATTAATATGTATGGTGCATGGCATATTGATCAATTTCCTATAAGAGTCTTACGTTGATCGATCAGTTTGATGTAAGTAAGCTGCAAAACAAATGTGTACCTTAACAAGAGTTATAACCAAGATAGAAATATTATTATTAGAATGGTCTGTTTATTGGTTAGAATAAATAGACAAATAGATAACAAGAATTTTGTAAATAATCTATGATGCATCGTATTCTCTTGTTGGATAAGCAATATTAGATGTTATGTATGAGCACTTGCTCCGTGTTTATGTGTTTGGTTGTATTAAACTTTGAAATCTGAAATACCTAAAGATGCGGATATACTACAATAGTAGTTCATGAGGATTGATTAATGAACGGATACTTGTTTGTTCACAAGTTAAAAGAAAGTTGGACCTATGAATTATATTAAATGATTTAAATTACCCTGATTTTGATTTCTTAATTGACCTAATAAGTGTTATGACATCATATGTTTGACTAGTTTTCTGTTAGGTAACACTTCTTAGTCCAGTTTTCTCCTAGACTGGGTAAGGGGTGTTATAGAGCTGCCCTATTGTGCTTTGCTTATAATAATTTTTATTATCATATATCTATAATTATGTTACCGGAATGATTTATGGTATAATTAATATTGATTTTTATGTGAAATATAATATTTTCATAGACAAAAAGAGATGATTTTGTACATGATATGGTATGAACTGTCTTATTATGTTTTGTTTATGATAACTTTATTATCATATATTGATGATTGTTACAAAATGATTTATGTTATAATGGAGTATGAATTGCTCTATTATTTTGATTTATCAATGATGAGCTTGTTACCATCTATAAAATGATGTATTGCAAAGGTAGTGAAATTGTTTTATTGCCCAAGATTACCATGAGAGTTATAGTATAGTGGCATGCCATAAGAGACTAGCAGTCTGGGACTGCGTTGTAGCTACATTTGCCACATAGTGGCTAGCATTCTGGAAATGCATTGATCTTTGAATCTAGTAGTCTGGGACTACCGTCACTTCGGTGACTAGTGCTCTGGGAACACAACGAGCTCGTATTAATGTAATGTTTTCCTTCCTCCTTAGGGGAAATGGCTAGTACTATGGGAGTACACGATCTCATATACTTAGTTTCTCTTTATACGTACTTATTGGGCTATTGATAAAAAGAACTTTTACAAAATATATTTATAAATATTTTAACTTTGCTTTAAAGCAATATTGATTTGAAATAGTTTTATAGGGAAATTGTTTATACTATGTTATACTTAAAAACTTATTATTATTTAATTTTATGATTACCTTATAATGTCTCACTAAGTTTGTACTTAGCGTGTATTTTGCCTGTGCACACGGAGGTGGTTCAAGAAACTGGGTGTAAATAAGGCGTTGCATCAAGTTCAAAAATTTTCATCAAGGTACCACAATAATGACATCCTACTTGAGGTTTTTAATTTATTTAGTGGCATGTATAAATGTAATAAATTTGTCTATTTTGGTTTAGAGTCTGTTATTTATCAAACAATTAATTTATTTTTCGTAAAGTAAATGAGCTCCAATTTTGTGTACAAGTTTGTTTTAAATATTTTTGAAAGTTTTAAATTTATATTTTTTTGAATAAAAGTCATGTTATTGTTCTGTGACATCTCTGACTCATATTCGGTATTCAAATGCGGGAATGAGGTGTTACATCATCTAAGAAATAGAATCACATGACCAAGTGTACACTTAGCACACACGCAATCAATCCAATTATTATTTAAACCATTTTAAATCATCATATCATAACCACCAAAAATACTTGGCACTAAAACATAATCAACATCATACACATCAATTAAAGCCATCATCCAACATAATATAATCTCCAACCAAATAATAATACATTGTGCAAAAATAACATCCTAATGATTAACCCACAAAGCCTTATTACAAATATTAAAACATCATGAACATACTCGCTAATATGCTTATCTTGGAATCACCCCATGCCTCGAACCACAAACCCGCACTTGTTTAATTCACTGCATTGAAGGAAGAAAAGTGTAATATCCCAATTTTTTGCCAGTGACCAAAATGAAAATTATGAAAGTTTTGTGGTTAAAGTGTAAACTTTGGAAAAATTCAGGGACCAAAGTGTAATTTTCGAAAGTTATGTATTTTGATCCCATAAATGAATAGTTTACCCCCAAGAGTGATATTTCCGTGCTACCAGGATTTTTCATACGGAGTTTGTATTAATGGCTATAAAGCGATAAAGTTCAGAAAAATATTCAGATAATCGGATCGAATCTAATATCCAGGATATTTTGAAGGATGATAATCCAAGGTTGATTATGTCATTTTATATGTCTAAGATATTTTCTTTGTGTTGGAAGAATATGAACCCTTGGATTTAAGCTGATTTTCCATGCTAAATATGAGCCGTTGGATGAAAAATGGCAAGATCGTAATTTTGGAAAATCACATGGGCAAAGTTGGTAAACTATTAACTCAAGATTAAATCTAGATCATTGGATGAAGGATGATGATGTGAGGAACATTATGGAAATATAGAATTTTTGGAATAGATCTGATAGCTCGGTAAAGGTAAAATCGTAGTAGAAGTATTTTGTGAATATCGGGAAATCAGATTGAATTGAATTTCAGAGGCTATTCCATAAGCCATGGAAAATTATAAAATGATATTTATGGAATAGTGGCTGGTTGAGAAGGAACTAATTTAGTTAGATTATAATGGAATGGCAATTTTGAAACAAATTAGTAAATAAAGACTGGTTGGAGGGCAAATTAGTCATTTTGCAGGGATGGCAATTTTGAAATATTTGAAGTTACAAAGGTCATTTTTGGAAGAAGAAAACTAAAGATTAAATCTTGGCCCTTGATTGATGATAAAATCAATCTCAACCGTTGGATAAAAGGGCACTTTTGTAATTTCCTTATTTGAATGAATTTAAAATTCATTTAATAATACAAGTGGCATAATTGGAGAGATTTAAAATTAAAAGGCCAAAAGATGAAGCCTTCTTCATCTTTCACATTTTCGAAAATATGGGGAAAAAGGGAGAAAATTTTTCAAGCTTGATTCAAGCCCAAAACTCGATTTTAAGGTAATCTTTCGAACTGCAAAGTTGTTCTACTCTTCAAGTTCTATCTTTTGATGTAATTAATTCATGGAGTAAATGCTTTATTGATGAAAATTTTACATGAGAAGGAAATTAGGGTTTATGAAAAAAATTTGGCCTTTTGAAATTTTATGATTCCATGGTTGAATTTAAGTTGGAATCAAGCTTATCTGATGTTAAATTCATGATATTGAGTTAGGATTTAAACTCTACATATTTTGGTTTGTATGGAGAAGATTAGGGTTTACGGATTTAAGTCTAACTTAGGGTTTGTGATGTTGAATTAATGATCTAGTAAGCTTGATTCGTTGTTTGAAAGCAAAACCCTGAGTTGAATATATAGGGACCAATTCGGCAAGCTTCAAAGTTAAGGGACCGAATCTGACTTTTACAAAATTGGAGTGTATTTATGTAATTAATGATGTTGGAGATGTGAAATTGATGTTAGAATGCTAAACCGATATTGAATCCTTACCTTTGCATTTTAGTGACTATTTTGGGCAAAGAAAGAAAATTAGAGGGAATTATTTTGAATAATTATTTAATGAAGAAGATGATGAATTGGTGGTTTGAAGCACGTGATGGGACTAAATTGATAAGTAAAAAAATAAGAAGAAGTTAGTATAAATTAGAAGTTTATTATGGAAAGCTATGAAGAAGATTGAATTTTGGCTGTGACTTCGAAAATTCACCATAAATTCTACAAAAATGATTAGATGATGAATTTCATGCCGTTGTAAAGATTTGTTCGTCTAGTTTCGTTTCCAGCAAACGAAAACTGATTTCGAGTTCCGAGTTAAAAGATATGAATTTTTAATCGAATGAAGGTCAGAAAATTTACATAGCAGTTTCTATCAAAACAACACTGTAACGGGAGTTTGAAGAATTTTCATAATTTTTGTAGATTTTATTGATTTATATGGCTTATACCGTTAGAACCTCTATCGAATCTAGTTTCTCCAGTATAAAGGAAATTAAGATCTGGTGTGTATTCTTCCATGTACAAGTAAATCTTGGAAGGTAGCGCAGGCTGTCAGAAAATGGAAGTTGAAACATTTTGTATTTAAATGTTAGTTAGCAAGCTCGGAAGAGTTAATAGAAGTTCAAATTGGTCACTAAGGATCATAATGAGTTTCGAACAGTACAAGGAAGAAAGGAAAAATATTTGGAAATTTTATATTCGAGTAATTATATTAGACGGCATGTTTAAGGTATTGTTAGATTTGAATCTAACAAATATTTTATCTTATTCATGTGATTAATGAAGTAAAGTCCGAATCAAAAAAGGTTTGAGGTTCTATAAAGGAAAGGATCGATTAGAATTTAGTGAGGCATGCTAATAAATGGCCCAGGTGAGTGCAATTCATACATAACATGATACATGGATGTTTTATACATCATTGGGAAGACTTGCGATAAGTCTACCTGGTTTATATATTGGCATGATATTTATGTCATTTATCATATATTTAAATATGTCAAAGGTTGAACACAAATGCATGGATCACTAGTTATATATAATGGTATACTATGAATGTTATTTCAGGTATGAACTGCCTAATGTTCAATTATATTGATATATGTTGCCATGGATGGAATAAATACAGAAATTATGCCCAAATAAGTCATTGAGGTACAGGGTATAGTTGGCATGCCATAAAGTCCAACAGCACGCTGCATATTCAGTTATTCGGGATACCACTATAGTGTATATAAAGGACACTTAGTGCATGGTTAAGACAACCTTATAAACGTACGGAAATCGGGAGGTTAGCACAGCCTTATAAGTGTGCTGATGGTGGGCACGACCTTATGTGCATTAGCACTTAGGTGTATATTTGACTCGCGTACCCAGGGTCCTCAAGGTTTAATTTGGGCTATAAATTAATGAATAATAAAGGGGAAAACAGGTTAGGAAGTATATGAACTCTCGGAGTAAACGACAAATATATCGGTAGGAAATTTATATCCGGTTTATATTATGTTGATATATGATTAATATGAAGGTATATTTATCTAGTGATCATGATGCATTTATGCATATAAGGCATATTATGATAAACGGACAAGCATGAAAATCTTATGACATTGACATATAGTAAATAATTACTAATGCAATGTGACAGTTGATGCATTGGCATACATCATGCTATATAAATGTAGTCATAAAATTGAATAGAGTTTAAATAATTGTTATTACTTCCTTTATTGCCTCACTAAGTTCGTACTTAGCGTGTGTTTGATTGTACACACATAGATAAATCAAGATGAGAGTGAGAAGAGTATTGCATCAAAATTGGAAAGCTCAACAGGTAATCACAGTAATGACATCCTAATTAAGGTTTAATTATTACAGTGGCATGTATACTTGCTAAACCTATTCAAGTTGTGATTGCATTTCTGGAAAGATTCAAGGTTAAGAATAACCTTTGGTGATGAGTTGCATACTAAGATAATTGATTTATGATTGGAACTTGAATAAATAATTTATGTCGGTTTTAAATAAAGTTAAGCGTGCTTGGGCTAGAGAAATTTGAGGATGGGTGACCATTGAGAAGTTTACTGAAAATTTTAAATTACCCTAATTTTTTATTAAAGAAGTCGTAACATTTCCAACTCGTACTCGGTGTACTGATACGAGAAAGAGGTGTTACAAAAAGAGAGCGTAAGCATATAATGCCTAGTGAGTGCACTCAAAACGGATAAAACGTCAATGCAGTTTTGAAATAAAAAATGCTTATTAGAAACCCGTATTAAATCAAGTCAAACTCACCATTTTAAAACATTAAAATAAAACATACTTAATTAAGCTAGAGCAATTCTCCAATAAGTTTGTAAAATATGCCTTGCATACTAAATCATATGCACAAAAGCTCTTTTTGAAACATGCATAATAACCATATGCAAACATAGCTTCCAATTACCAAGCATATTAAACCATATGCAAAATATGTATCATGGATCTCATGCATAATCTCATATGCAAACCTCAATTTAAGCCTTCACATGCTTATTCTTCCAATAACAAAGCTTAAAGAGCATAACATGTATAAATCACATTATACAAAACATAATTCATCCATCATGATACATTAGTTCATATATTGCCATTAAAGTGACCCAAAACTAAAACTTTCCATTTGTAAAAACAAATCGATACATGGATTTCTCAAGTGGCTCCTTCGACCACTTCACATACATCTTCGAACCGGAGCAAAGGTACTACTACCCCTCAAAGATTATGATGTATAAATCCACTAGTGGGAGAATTTGGCACACTCTTGACCCCTCAACTGTTGCGGTTCATGGAGGAGATATGACACACTCTTGACTCCTCGACACACATGAGGTGACTTATTATAGTGCACTTTAAACCCTATGGCATGCAACTATATCCGATAACATTTAACCATTTCCACTTGCCAATAATTCCATTAAAAAAACATGTTACCTCACTGTTTTACATATGCATCAATCTAACCAATTTTCAACACAATAATTCATGTATTTTACCATTCTCAAAATCCTTTCGCAAACCATTTTTCATACCCATGTATCATCAACATAAGATCATTTGCAACATCTTTCATTGCTAAAACATGCATATAACAATAGGTAATCAAAATCATAAACATGTGCATGAGAATGTATTTTGCAAAACCGAAAACGAGAGCGAAAACGTCTAATACTTACTTCCGAGCTTAGACAAGCGTTTCAAGCTTAATCTAAACTCCCAAAATCACTTTCAAACCTTTATAAAGCAATAAATCTCATTTTCACTCACTAACTTGCCATCGCTTTGATTCCGATGTGTCGACGTCAACGCCTATCCGAAAATCGTCTTTAACACTTACCATTTTTCATAAGTAAATGCAAGGATTAATATAAATTGAACCACGCCAATATAACCGCTTAATTAAAGTACCCCATGACGCAATTTGCACCACAATATTCGAAGCATTTCTCTTTCCCCTAACCACATCGCGAAACACGGCAACACTTATTATTTTTTTCCGCTTTGCGCCACTGTTTTGATTCAAATGCCCCTTTTAATTTCTCATTTTTTTAATAAATAATATATATATATATAATGGGAAAAACATGGTAGCAGCCACGCCAATAAATTCCTTGGTGAATTGAAATGGCAGCAGCAGCGCGACTGCCCTGCTCGCGTTATGCCCTGTTTTGCGTCGTATATTTCTCTTTTAATACATACGTACATCTTGTCGAACACAAAAAATGCTATGATCCAAAAATTCAATCAACCATTCTATCAAGCGCCCCATTCAAGAATTTAAATTTAAATTTAATTAATTAGATTAATTCTGTAAATTAAATTACAAAATTAACTTTAGATTTTTATTACCCACGCACAAAATATTAGAACTCCATAGAAATCATTAGATCACTATAATCTAATTAAAATTTATGAGAAAATCTATTAAAATTCAATAATTCCATTAGAAATTCGTTTCAATTATCCCAAAGCAAGAGAAATCATAGATTAAGAATCAAAATCATGTAAAAAATCATTAAAGAACATTTTCTCACATTGCTTGATGAAAAACCAACTTGAAGATGGACTCCCCTTTTGATTTTTAACAAGAAAAATAGTGAAGATGATGTAGATGTCAAAATCCTTAATCCACAATTGTTTAGAAATAAATTGAGAAGAAATTGAAGTATAAATAATTAAGGAATCAAAAAATATCTAAAATTTGTTTGGAAGAAAATGAGATAAACTTAGAAATGTCTTTCTCATCTTTTAGAAAATTATAACCGTCAACTTTATTTTTTGTTAAAAACAAGAGGGAAAAGATATTTCTTTTATTTGATTTATTAATTTTATTAAAATAATATTTTAGTTCTATTTTACAACTATTACAAAATAGTCATTCTTTAATTTAATATTAAATCGACTCATTTAATATTACTCAAAACTTAATTCCATCCTTTAATAAACTCATTAAAGATATTTCTCAAAAATACTAACCACGATAAATTTATCGAAAATCAATTTAATCAACCCAAATTACTTTTTCGAAATTAATTAATTAGCTAAAGTCTAACCTAAAATTTCAACCTGATTCTGATAGCTCAGCCGAATCTTCTAACTCGTTTTTCGAGGTATTACAAAGAGTTTAGAGAAAGAAAGCTCTATTAGTTGGATGAAAGAGGGGAAAATGAAGAAAAGGGCAAATTTTCAAGCTGAAAAGGGCTTTATATAGCCAGTGCGAAATGCACTGTTTTGGTGTCAGGTCAATTTTGATCCACGCATTTTTAAACATGACGTATCTTAAATTTGTGCCCTAGCTTTCAGATCTTCTTGATTTTGGTCTATGATTTTAGTTTGTATTCATTTTGGTCCCCAATTCGAATAAAATCAGAAATTGAGCTTTTAATTTGTGCAAGTTGGTTTTTTCTTTTCATTTTAATTAAATTATTTAATTTAAATACAATTAAAAGTTTATTAATTGATGCATGATTTTATTAAAACATGTAGTGTTAATTTTTTTGACTAAAATACTTAGTTTAATTTAAATATTTGTTTTAGAGCCTTAGTTTTAGGATTCTTTAATTAGGATTTCTAATTAAATAATATGATTAAGATTTAGAAAAATTATAATAAATTAATGAATATTGATTAGGAAATTTGGGAATTTAGATTTGAATAGTTTCCTAAAGTAATTGGACATTATTCAACATGAACTCTTTAATTGAATAATCAACATTTAATAGAAACTTAAAAAATATTAAATAACCTAGATAAATAATGTAGAGTTTTAGTTAGGATTAATTACTTTAATAAATAACATAATTAAATGGTCAGAGAATGTTATCTATAATTTTAAAATTTAATTAGGGATGATACCCTAAAGCAATAGAGTATTATCCTATGTAAATTTTGAAAGTAAATAATATTTATAAATAAAAAATTCATGATTTAATTAGAGCCTTTTTAAGTTAGTACTTAGAATGAACCATTTAATAATTAAATGCATGCATAAAAAACCTTTTAAAATAAAAATATATTTTTGGAATATAAAAGGCGGCACCCTGATAGTATAAGGGTATTTTTAATTTTATATTCAAAATAAAAATATTTTTTATTATAAAAAGAGTATTTTCATTTTAAGTATAAATACAATTAATAATTAATGTACAAATTAAATTTGAGCTATTATATTAAAATGCTAAAATAGAAAACGAAATTAAAGCTACTGATTTCGGACGTTTGTGGGCGGTTAATCTTTCCCGTAATCGACTTTCGAACCCAAATTTTAAAATCTTTGGTTATTTTTATGGTGTTCTGTCTACCAAAATGACCGGTAACGACTCCATCCTTTATAAATTGAATTTAAAAAAACTCTAAATTCAAAAATAAATCGTCCAAGCTATTTTAAAAGTAGTTTCAACTATACGAAAATATTAGTTTTTTTCATAAAAATATTAGAATTGACCCACTTAATTTACTGGGTATGAGGTCATTAATACTTATTGTAGTGCTAAAAAAATTTCTCATACATCATATCATATTCTACCCTCACTATATAAAAGTTATAGTTCTACGGTGACCGGATTCACCATTGCTGCAACCGGCACATGCGGTAAAAAAGCAGCCATAGACGGGTGAACATGTTGATGAAGGTACCCAACATCGTCAATCCACAAATCAAACCAAAAACGTATGTTATGTTAAGACCATTACCCGCATCCCAAACAATATTGCTGCGTTTTAATTTTTAAATCAAATTGAAATGAATTTTCGAATTCAATTTCGATCATTTTTTCTTTAACATTTTAACTCAATCACAATATTATTTTAATTTAATTTCTACCTTAGTCGAATTTCAAATTTAAATAAACAAACATATTTTCAGAGTTTAACACAGGACCTCCGAGCTTTTTTTTCTCCTAAATTATACTAGACCCCTTCTCTACCGTCGGATTGAATAAGATAATGTAGCTCTTGGATCTAAACGGCTATTAAATTGAACCTCCGCTTTCGAAGCAATTGCTCACCAAATCTATTCCTCTTTCTGGCAGCTTCTTCGCCTTCTCCGCTTCTCCTTGACCCGAGACCTGGTCGCCCAGGTTTGTTCGACCCGATCATCGTAATGGGTGTAAAACCCCTTTTGTATTTATTTTAGATTTATGGGTTTGATTTCACGTCTTCGTTGGTGCTCCAGATTTTTTTTTTAAGATTCGTTTAATTCATTCTGTGTTTGTTATTAAGAAGGAAAAGAGATGATTGCTTTCTTGGTTTTATGTATTGATTTTGGGTAAAGGATCTGCTTTTATGACTTGGATTTGCAAGGATTTGAGTCAGTTTGGATTGAATAAGGCCAGAATACTAGTATTTTCAGGTCTAATTGATTGTTTTTGTGTTCAATAGGTTTCATTTTGAAAGTTTGGCTTTTCCTTATGGTTTTCTAGTTTTGGTTTCTCCTAAAGAATGGAAGCAGAATATGTAGGGTTTCCTAGGAAATTAGGGTTTTGGAGCAGTTTTTACTGCTTCTAGTTCATTCGGAAGCTTGGGAAATTGATTTTTTTTTTCCTGCAAAAAGGGGGGAAATGTTTGATAATAAATTCTTGAGAGATCCCACTTTTTTAAGAGCAATACACGTAGTTCGATGAGGAATTCCTTGAATGCCGTAACTTAAACTTTGATAATAATTCAGTGGAAGTCCAAAACAAGACTTTATTAGAAATTTTAACGCAGAAAATAAAAGTATTTATAAAATTGCCTACTCCAGCATCCAACCAAGCCATTCTTCATGAAGCATGTGCATTTGGTACCAATTTGAATGCTAGTAGAGGGCGCTGCCAGCATGCTCCTTTTCGGGGGTAACCCAACTTCTTTGCAAGGATCCATATTAATAGGGTAATCCTTTTTTGGAATATAGACTAGCTGAAATTAACAAGAAATTTATTAAAGGTTTTGTAGTTCGCCATATATCATGGATCCCTTTTTGAACTTGAGTTCTCTGATTTAGAGGTTAGGCTTAGAGGTTGGTAATATGATATGTTGATTGTTGAATTGAATAGATAAGATTACATTTCATATGTTTAAGAGACCTAGTTTTCATTCATTACAGATGATCCTAATTTCTTTGTTTGTTGATCATGTTTTTTTTTCATAAGTTGGTTCTAATGTGTGTATATATATATATACTCATTTTTTTTTCATAAGTTGGTTCTAATGTGTGTGTGTATATATATATATATATATTGGTGGGGGTTCTTAAAACCTTTTATCAGTCAGTTATTTGCATATAAACTTGGCTATACTAGTCAATTGTTTGTTGCTACAATTTATGCCTAAATGCATTAAGCTAAGACTATAGAATTGGGTACGTATTTATAACTTCTCTGTACAAATATCTAGTGATTATCATGAAGCTATTCATGATGATCTTTTGGGAGGTTGTAGATGGGATTTTATTTTGCATTAGAAGAGATCAGGTATTGATTGAAAAGGGAGAGATGAGTAAAAAAGGGAGGAGAGTGATATATGTTACTACTGTTGACTTTGAAGAGACAATCTACACTATTGTGCATAAATAAAGATCTGAAATCCTGAATATATTTCTTTTAATTTGCATTTGCTAATTTTGTTAGAAATTTTTTCCTGTATCTCTTTTTTTTCTTTGGCAAAAAATTTTGGTTACACGCAATGCATGCAACTTTTACTCATTTTCTTCATGTGTCTTACTATTGCTGCTTGAAAATGGCAGCAAAATATATAATTGGTTCTATTGCGGCATCGTTTGCCGTTGCCTATGTAGCTGATAAACTTGTTGCTGATCAGAAGATATTTGGAGGTAAGTTGGTGTACATTGTATAGATTGTCATTGACTATTCCAAGGGGTGTTAATAAATTATGCCTTTTCCTCTCCAGCTCAGGGACTACTCCTCACACCGTTTCAAACAAGGAATGGTGGGAAGAAACTGACAAGAAATTTCAGGCATGGCCACGCACTGCTGGTCCACCTGTGGTGATGAACCCCATCAGCCGCCAGAATTTCATTGTCAAGTCGGGATCTGAATCTTGAAGACCTAATGTTTGCTTCTCTTTGGTCGAAGTTTAAGTTTGATTTGCCATTCAATTGTGAATAAATGGTGGTCTTAAGCAGTGTTAAAAAGGGCTCAAGGCGCACTAAGGCGACCGGGTCCGATAGCCAAGGCGCAAGGCGAGCGCTTGATCGAAGTACGGCGTACTTTTTAAAATTTAACTATGTATAATTTTTTTTTTTCAATTGTAAAGAACATCTAATGTACTGTAAATACTAAAGAGTATATATAAGAATATTTTAGGTGTTAAGAATAATTTTCATGTTCAATTTTATCATAAACTAATCGGAAAGAATTTATAAATACACATAAAACATAGTACTAAACAAGAAAGAAAATAAGGACTATAAGTTCAACAACTTTGGAGATAGAGCTAAACTTTTTTTTCACGATAAATTGTCATGTTTTCTTTTAGTTATTTTTATTTTTATAATTTTTTGCTGTGATTTTTTTTACCTTAATTTTATTTGAATTGAGCTGATCCAATGAAAATTTTATTAAATAAGTAGGAGTATGTATTTAAAATATAATAAAAAAATAAAAACAATAAAAAAATATATAGTAGACAAAAATTTTGAAAAGCCCGTCTTTCTCCTTCACGCCTCAACCCTCTGCAACTTCAGTGCCTTAACCCAACTTCAGTGCCTTCCACTGCTTCATCAAACTCGTTGCGCCTAAACTCAGACAATGCGTTTTTGCATCGTGTCGCTGCGCCTCAGTGCCTAGGCGCGCCTCTCCCTTGCCTTTTCAAACACTGGTCTTAAGACTTTGTTTTATCCAGCTTTGCATTTACAGTAGTTCTTAGTTTGGAAATTCGTCTGTTCTTATTCTTGTGTCAAAACTGGATTCAACCAGAGGAGAGCATTTGATGATGATGTCAATGGTACTAGATCTCAATAAATATCTGTGAGGCAATGCCAAACTGCTGCTTTTTTCTTTCTACATATAACATATCCCAGGATTCATCCGAAACCGTATAAATTTTGAGGGTTGAAAAATGCTGCCCTACTATATTGCAAGGCATACCTGGATTTCTCTTTTAATTTTGTTCCAGGCTGGAAAAAAAGGTTTTGCATCTTGGCCTTTTGTTGTTGCTTGAATTTAAGTAGTTAATTGAGGTATCTGTGATCACTCTTTTGATGTAGTCATTAATTTTGATACTTCTGATTTTTTTTTTGACAAAATGAATTTTAATATTATTTGATAAAATTTCAAAAATAAAAAATCTAAATGTTTTTAAAATTATTTTTTAAAAGTAAATAAAGTAATTAAACTCATATAATATTAGACATAATATATTTATTTTTTATATTATAAAAATAAAATAATTATAAATTAAATATCTTAATTCAATTCAATTTTTAGTTTATTCATTTTTATTTATCCCTACTTTGAATCTTGTTTATAAACTTTCCATTCATAAAAGTTCTCATGTCATTATAGGCGGAGACATTCTTCAGCTATGTGACACCGAATTTTTTTTTTTGAATAATGACACCGAAATTTTTTGAAGAAACTTTTTTTTTATAGATTTAATATAAAATAATGTAAAGTTAATAATGTAGTTAAAAACTATCGGTTGACATCATCTTCTTTTCCTTAGTTTATGGGTTCAAAATTTATCATGAACGAATTTTCTCTCCTCCTAAGTAGAAATTACTCAAAAAAATATAAAAATATTAAAAATAAAATTAACACAACTTTAAATTAACACCACTTAAAAATAAATTCGACACTCATTATTTATTCTCACCTACTTAAAAAAAATTCATTCATAAAGAATTTAAAGTCTGACCCCTCAAATTAAGTTTATTGCTTCTGCCCTGCATGTCACGATTCAATAATCTTAGTATCAGTGTGAATATGCTATTATTGGTGACGTAGAGAAAAAATTGGAAACAATGTTTACTAAATTAGTTTCGCAATACTTATGTCATTAAAATTATACCTAATTTTTCACTTCGGTTAAAGAAGCAGAACTCACACTTGGTAAATGGGATAAAATTTTTAATTAGAATTTATATTAGATGATGAAATTGTATTGGAATAGATGAATAGTTTAAAAATTCATTACTATCTATAATTATTACAGCTGGTAAACTAGGATTTTATGGTAGTACATTGGAAATATAAAACATTAATCAAATTCTTTATTTTCAAAAAAGAATTCATGCGAAATTCACAATTTTGATCCACTGCCTCATACATGATGAAATTCGTTAGCTATGCTGTCTCAAATTCAACGATGATATGAGTAACATAAATCTAGTTGATTTAAAGACCCCATTCATAAATCCCTTGTTCAGCCATCAACTGGTTTACCGACTCCTCCTTCCTCGCATCTTCATCTGCAACCAATGCCCACAAACTAGAAAAGTCTTGGATGCTATTGCTAAGCTCCTCCAATCTAACCGCTGCTTTCTCTCTCAACTCCCTCAGCGCCACCCCATACTCCATCAGCTTCTCAACCGCCTCATCCAACCCAAACTCCGCATTGGCATTACCACCACCACCTTCTTCTTCTTCAACTTCATTCCGCTTTTGCAGCCAGTCATTGGCATGATGGAACGATGAGTGGGTTTCCAGAACCGCATCGATATTATCGGTGGTGTACACTCTTCCGGATTTGGATACGGTGAGGATGCCGACTTCTACCCCGCACAGTGTGGAAAGCACTTTAGCTTTCTTGAACAACCCTTGTCTTCGTTTAGAGAAGGTTACTTGGCGTTTGCTTTCGTCTTCTAGTTTCTTGATTTCAATTCGTTGACGCCCCCGGCTGCTCCTTGCACCTTTCTTCGCCTTACTTGTGCTTGCCAATGCCATTACATTATCATCAATGACGGCCGAGAAGAGACACAGGCTGTTCAACACGGAGGCTTCTACGTTTTTTAGGTCTTAGGGTTCTTGGTATTAAACAAAGGTTGATTGGGTTTTTATAGGTTACTTAACTTGGACAAGAAGAAATTATCTGTCGCTAATTTGCTTCCTCCCTTCCTATAAACCGACTTGCAACTTTAAACTTCTCTACTGTTATTACCAGTGCTACCTTTTACTTATTCCATCCCACAATTTAGGATTTAACTCATGTACTTCCGTGTACGGTCCCTTTGGTAATCTGATTAGTCAATTAATACTTGAGATACGAATGATTATAAAAAAATTAAAATAATCGCATCAATGCCTCATGTACTTTGCCATAACTTTTAATGTGGTGCTTAAACTTTAAACGCGCTCAGTGTGCCCCTGAACTTTACCTCCGTCATATAAAATATCTCTCAACTATAACGTCGTTATATGGTGACGTGGCTTGACACATGAACTAATGACAATGTGCCACGTGGCATTTCGGCTCAAAAAAATTAACCAAAGTCAAATGAGGGGCATCTAAGCAAATTAGCCATTTTTTATATATAAAAAAGGTAAAATAAAATCTGATTGGACTTCTCTTTCTTTGAATCATGTAACCCTTTTTTAAAAAGAGAAAAAAAAATAAATCTAAAAACTTTTGTACTTCTCGTCAAAGGGATTCAAAAACCCTTAATCCTTTTTTGGGTCTTCTTCTTCTTGATTTTTTTCTTGTTTTTTGAATCATCGAGAAACCCTATATATTATTTGGAGAAATGGCTGAAAAGAGATGTGGGCATGGGACATTGAGCAGAAAAATGAGTTTTTCAAGCTCTCATGGAAGTGCCAAAAGCAAATTCGGAAAAATTGAATGCTATTGTGGTGCTAAAGCTCCTATGTGTGTTTCAAAAACTCAAAAAAAAAAATCCCTGACGATTATTCTATGGATGTGGAAAGTATGGAGAGGTAAGAACGTAAATAATTTCTTGAATGGATACATTATAGTTTTTCTCAAGTTATTTTTTTGAATGGATTAATTCATCCGAATTCTCTGACATTCAATCTGGAAATAGGTATAAAAAATAGGAGTGGAGAAACAAAATTTATTGTCTAAAATCAAGGGATTAAGGAGTGAAATTGCTTGCTTGAAGGAAAAAAAATCTGTTGAAGAGATGAACAACCTTATGAAGGAGATCAAAAAGTTAAAAGCAAAGAAAAATCGTATGAGAAAATAGTGTGCCAAAAAACCAGGTTAATTACATTGTACCAATATAGTTTAGGTTTAATTTTTATGGTGTTAGTTCTTGTAGTATTTTTGCCTTATGTATGGTGTGAAAGTTTAACAACTTTGAATCATATGTTTTGCCTTATGTATGGTGTGAAGTTTTAACAGCTTTGAATTATATTTTATGTTTTTTATGAATGGTGTAAAAGTTTAACAATTAGTAGTAAAAGTCATCAAAAACTATTCAAATCCTTTCATAAACATTTGCAAAATAAAAATTCAAATAGATAATTTACACAATGATATAAGCTAGTAACATAATACTATAACACATGCATAAGCATGTTACCACAAAAGAAAGTCACAAAAAATTATCCTTCAACATATATTCATAATGACATAATTTCAGTGTATCAAAATATCTTCCTCCAACATAAGTCGAGAAAGAATTCACAAAAAATACACAATCTTGGCTAATTTTTCACTTTTTTCTTGGAGGTGGTCATAGGTTGTTTCCCTTTCCTTTGTTTCTTTGCTTCAGTGTTGCTCTCTTGAGTGTTAAGGACATCATCACACTCTATTGAAAATTTTTTACTTCTCAGTTTCATTAGATATGCTTGTAATTCCTACAAACGATTTAAAAAGATACCACATCAATGCAATTTTTCTTATGTCCATAACTATCAGAATGCATTACATATTCAATATGAACATCAAGTTACCTGAGCATAAAAAGAGGTGGTGTGGATGATGTTGCTGTTCGGGCACTTGTTGCTTGATTCCTTTTTGATCTTGTTGATGTGCTTATTTGAGTAGTTGTTTCTGTTGCTTGCTTCCTTGGCCTTTGACTGCATGTTGCTCGCTTGCTTGTGGCTCGTGTTGCTGTTGTTGGTGGAGTTGTTGTTGGTGCTGGCAGTGCTTGGTCAAAACCTATTACAGGTTGTGATCGTGCTGCAGCCTGACTTCTTGTTGTAGGATTGGTTGTTCTAGGGTAAGACAAAATATGTTGGGTCTTCATTTCAGGTTGTAATATATGAAGCAGTTAACCTTGTAATGTTATAAACAAGTGTTAGAGTTAAAGCAATAGGAAAAATCACTTATATTTAAAATTTTTAGTTCAGTCTTAACATTTACATATATACCCATACCCTCCATGATTTTTCTCTCCTACTTCCTAGTGCAATGAATTAATTCGATACTTTTTTCTTTTTCCTTCCTTATTGGTGTTGAATTTCTATTGACTGGATGAATTGGTTGTGATGATGCTATTGATGGTGTTGGTAGAGGAGGTGGTGGTGTGGGTGCTACAGGAGGTTGTGATGAGGCTGTTGTTGGTGTTGCTACATGTAACGCCCTAAAATTTGACCTAGATGTTAGATGCATCAATTAGACGGTTCGGGGGAACCGGATTAGGTAATTTGAGTTAGTTTGGAGAATTAAATTCTAATAAATTATTTTTGGCTAAAATAAATATGAAAAAATTCTAGAGAATACTTAATTAATATTTTAAGTCTTTTGGTAAATTCAATTTGAAGGAATTAAATCTGATTTTGGGACATTTTGGTCCGGTGACTAAAATATAAAGTTTTCAAAACTGTTTTTGGTGACTAAATCGTAAAAGGGTCAAAACTTAGAATCTTTAAGGAGGTAATTAACCAAACTTTTCCATCATATTTTCTCTTAATTTAGACTATTTTTAAAGTGTTTTAAATGGTTTTAATATTAAAATAAAATAGAATTATTAAAAAGGAATTTTAATTACATAATTCATTTTCTCACGTAACTAAATTTGTTCTCACTTTTATCTTAACTTTCTCTGCAGCCAAACTATCATTTTCCTTCTAAAATTTCTAGGAATCAATCTCGTTTGATTTCCTACTTGATTTCTTTAATTCTTACAACAAAATCTACTTGGATTTCAACCAATCATGGCCAATTAAGGGAGAAATCAACAATTAGAGGTGATTTTTGTTTCTCTCCTCTAACTAAAGGTTCTTTATTGAAATTCCCAAGTTCTTGATCCTTTACAACTGATTTTTGTTATGGAATTATGATTAAAACATGGATATGGGGATTAAATTGAGTTTTGATGTGAGAATTTGATAAACTCTAATTTGGATCTATTTTGTATTGAATCTAGTTGATTTAGATCTCTAATAAGATGTGTTTTAATGTTGTAAGAAGTGATTAATTAAAGGAATCCCAAAACTATGTGGATTACTGATTTTCTAGGTTGTGAATAGTTAGATTTTGAAGTGATCTTGGTGTTGTAAGGTTGCTAGAGGTATAAGGAGTTGTAAGGATGTTTTAGGATGTCAATTGGTGTTGTTAAGATGTTAAAATCAATAGGTTTTGGTTGGGCTTTGTTTATATGAAGTTTGGTGATGATTTCGGTTGTTTTAGAAAGACGTTGAATGGTTTATAGTGGCGAAGTTGTGTTTGTTGGTTGCTGGAAATTAGAGATGATAGAAGTGCAGTAATCCTCTATTTTTGATTGGGTAAAGTAGGGGAGTTGAATCCTATAGCTTTTGGAGAGGTTGCTGAAGCTTCGAAAGCTTGATTCTCGCAACGGCAAGAGAGCTTTGGATTGTTGGTGAGTAGAGATGCGTTTTACTGCTTTTAAAAGGTTTGAAGATGGTTCTTGGGAGTTTAGAATAAGTTTGAAACACTTATCTAAGCTCGAAAGTAAGTATTGGTTGAGCTCTCTCTCGTTTTCAATTTTGCAAGATATAATCTCATGCACATGTTTATAGATTTGATTACCTACTGTTATATGCATGTTTTAGAAATGAAAGATGCTGCAAATGATTATACATGATGAGATTTGAGTATAGCAAATGATTTATGAATGAGTTTCGATAATGCTAGAATACATGACTTAATGTATTAGAAAATGGTTTGAAATGATGCATATGTAAAACAGTAAGTTAATGTAGTTTTTATTGCGTATATTGGAAAGCGGTTGAGGTAAATGTTATTGAATATAGTTGGCTAGGGTTTAAAGTTCACTATAATAAGTCGCCTCATGTATGTCGAGAGGTTAATTGTGCCGTATTTTCCATTGGAGGATTGAGCATCACAATGGTTAAGGAGTTAAATGTGTCGTTTGCTCCCATTGTAGATATTATACATCGTAACCGTTGAGGGGTTAAATGTGCCGTTTGCTCTAGTAGATGTATGTTAAGTGGTCGAATGAACCACTTAGGAAATCCGTGTATCCGATGTGTTTTATAATTTGGAACTTGTTTTGAGTCACTTGAATGCCAATATATAAGATGATGTATCATGAGAAATGGATTATGTTTTGTATAATGTGGTTTATACATGAGATGCTCTTTAAGCTTGCTATTTAGAGATTATGGCATATGAAGTTGTGATAGAATCCATGATACATGTGTTGCAAATGATTTAAATGTGCATATTTGAAGACATTATATAAGCATGAGATGTTTTCTCCATGAGACTTATACGTTTGGTTTGAATTAAATGATTTTAAATGCATTGATGATTATTTTTTAGATTCCCTCACTAAGCTTATAGCTTACGCTCTCCTTTATCATCAATGCAGAGAAATAGACTCTATTGGACAGCGAGTAAGCAAGAGAGGATCCAAGGGTTGAAGCATTTTTAAGTATGGTTTTACAAATACATAGTAGTAATAAGAGGCAATGTGATCAAGTTGTAATTGGGAGGTTTATTTTGGATACTCCTTGTTGGTACAAGTTATGTTTGATGTTTTGGACTTGTATGAAGCTTAATGTTTGGTTTTAAGGGGTTGGGAAACATTATGAATTCTTGGGTAGAAATCATGCCTATAAGATTTACGGTTGGATTTGATATGTTGTGTTTGAACTTCTACCATGATTCTACGTCTGAGGAATTGACGTTTGTGAAGTTTTATGATGATTAGATATTGTTTGGAGTATGTTAGATTGAGCCAAAGTGTCATATGTTGGACCAAGAGGTTATTACAGGTCTATCTATACCGGTACGGGTCCTCTGGGATCGGTACGAGGGGACCTATATTGGCTCAATCTAGGCAAAAATGCCTTGGCGTGCTGATACGCCTAGGGACCGTATCGGTGCGTGATGCTAAAAATTTGGCTTGGTTTTGGTACATGGGCAACCGTACCGGTACGCCTTTTGGCTTTTGGAATTCCCAATTTTGAACATTGCATACCCGTACCGATACGTTTGAGGATCATATCAGTACGCCTTTGAGATTTGAACCCGTATCGATACGGGGTTGCAGTGTACCGATACTCAGTTAAGCATTTCAGTTGAAATGCTTTTGAAGTTTGATTCTTTACAGTTTAATCCTTATTTCTTGATCATGCATTTAAGTGAGATTGAATGGTTATTTTAAGTTGAAATTTAACCTGATTGTATGAAAAGTGACTAATTAAGGTTTGGTAACTTTAATTTCTTGGAAGTCCTCTTAATTATATGATTTAAGCTTTAGTCCTTGTAATGCAAATTCGTACAATTGGATGTTAATTTGACACCCGATTGAGTTTTAATTTTTACCGTTGACAGCATGATCACCTTAGGATCTAATTAAGCATTTAGAAAAAGATAAAATGAAAAAAATGGACCACTTTTCAAGTAAATCTCCCGGGTTTGTCTCGGCAAACCCTAATGTAGCTCACTCGATTTGATCTTGCGACTAGACCAGGTCAAAGGGGTTACACTACAAGAGGTGGTGGTGTTGGTCGCATTGGAGGAACCAATTTCTGTAAGATGCTTACAACTGATGGAGAGACACCAACTTGACTATCTGATGAGAATTTGCCTGGCACATCAAAGATATTATCCTATATTGAAGCAACTAGAATAAGTTTAAAAATATTGAATAATTACTTAAACATTGCCAATACATTGTATACAAAATATACATCAACTTTGGGCTGAACAGGTGCTTGCGGTATATATTCAATACCATTTCTCACATTGTCTTGCTGAAACAAAAAAATAATGAGAATTCAAACTAGGAACATAACATGTAATTTTGGATACATAAAATATGATTTAGATCGTAACTTTTTGTTGAACTTACATTTTGTTTTTTAGTTGGACATGTTCTTGAATTATGCCCCAACTTAAAACACAACTTACATCTCATCCTCCTTCCTTTTCTGGGCAAATTTGTTCCACTACATTCACCCTCATCTCTTGTTCTATTTTTCTTGACCTTCCTGGTAGCTTCCTTAGCAATCTCCGTCAATATCACCCATGTTTGTAACATGCCAGAATTTCTCCAGCAAATGGAGGTATAAAAAAACTATAACATTTCTCATAAACTTGTTTTTTTATATAATTCAGGTATGTATGTCTCAACCAACTCCTTTCTAAACAAGATTACACAAATGGCATGCTGACATGTCAAGTCCAATACCTACATGTGCATTTTCTTTCTTTTTTGTCAACAACAAAGGTATACCTGCTATATAGAACTTCATATCCATGTAACACCCTAAACTCGGAGGCTTAATCCCAACCTATTACAATAAAATTTCTTAAACTGGGTTTAGCCCAACCATGTATTTTTCCAAAATCATTTAAAACCAATAGTTGAAAATATAGTTAAGAAATCAAAACGTTACAAAGAAGCTCCAATTAAATTAAAATATTTGAACAATCAACTTGATTAGTACAATTTGCAAAATAAGAATTATAGACTCCACCATGTAAGGTCCTATGAAACACAACCCACTAAACACAAGTACAATACTCTAGAGATCACCACATGCTAGAATCTTGTACTGGTAGTGCTCCTTGATCCCTTGATTCAACGATCAACCTATGCACGAAAACTGTAACGCCCTCCACCTGGACGTCACACTCGGGCCTCAAGCCCAAACTGTTACCCTAAATTTTTTCATTTAGATTTAGCCCAAACCTTCACTCATAAAATCCATTAAGATCAACATTCCAAATTAAAATCATGTTAAAAATCATTACGTGAGGAGCTCTATTTAAAATACATAGATAAAAGCATTCGATACTTAAGTTAAATCCAAAATATAAGTTACAATACAACATAGGGTCATACAAATACAAAGCCCAATAATCTAAGTGCTATACTCGGACACAAGTCGATGCTGAATTCCTACTCCGATGGTGCTCCAATAATGCATGCCAACCTACTAACCTGCGAACAAAAACAATAATTCTGAACGTTGAGCTAACAAAGCTCAGTGGATACACTCAACCATGCTTCATGCAAATAATAAATAAGAGCATATAGTTTAAATATGACAATATGGCAATCAAATCATATCAAGTGGCCCTATCTCTAGCCGCCTCAACATATATCAACAATAAGAAGTAGATAATCTCACTTAGCAACCATATGTATAATATCAACAAGCCTGAAGTAAGGCCTGGTTCCACTAAGCATCGGGTACACACACTTTGAGTGAGGCCCAATTCCACTAAGCATTAGGTACACACACTCATGCTTGAAATCTCTCATCGAGCCTTCGACTGAGTCCCACTAAGCCTCGAGTTCATATATTCAGAATCTTAACCATGGTGTTGCAACACTCTCTTTCCATATGGGTATCCGGAACCCCAACAAACAAGGTGACTCAACCATAATAATGCCCTTACATGGCATGCATTCACTATTCGATCCAACAAGGATCCTTATTCAAACAACACAACAAGTCACCCAAGGTTTTATTTAAGTTATTACCCATTAAGTTCGTATATGAGGTTTAAATCTCAGTTTCTCAATTTTACTATTCATTTTACCACTTTAGAGACCCATTGGGCCTTAGTCCTCAAATTACAGGTCCCTCAAACTTAAATCTTATTTATCGGGCAGACTGTCTAGTGAGTATCGACACACTCTAGTGGGTACCGATGCCCACTTACGCGTATCGATACCTAGCTTGTGTTCGAAAGAGGTTTAACTCAATACCCCATACTGATACACGGGTCCATGTATCGATACCCCATTGGTATCAATACGTTCCCAAGTGTATTGATACCAATTTTGGTTATTGGAATTCTTGTAGAACAGGGGGTATCGATACCCTCCTTAGGCATATCGATAGCCCTTCAAGAATTACCTATGTTCATCAAGATTAACATAGGGTATCGATACACATCTAACCCGTATCGATACTCGAACCCATAATTTGTTTTTTGGAGTTCGCAAATCACCTCTTATGCCCATAAAACCCAAAGTTAAGGTCCCAACATGAACCTACAAGTTATGGGAAGTGGTTTAAGTGGTTTCCTACCAAATTTTAGCCATATTAACCTCAATCTTAAGATTTACCATTTTAGAGGCTTCAAGCATTCAAGTAACCAAAATGTCAACCAAACCACAAAGCAATCAAATTCATGATTTCCAGTAGCACAAAGAGTTAGTAGTGTACTAACCTTGATCCTAAAGCTGAAAAGGAAGCCTTCAACCAAAGCCCTTCAAGATTTTTTCTTCCCAAGCTCCTTGGAAGAATTCCCCACTTCTTTAACTTTCTAGATAGATCCTTTGATGCTGATGACACTTCCCTTCACAAGCACTCCGAAAATCCAACTTGACTTTGGCTCTTGGGAGAAAGATAGAGATGAAAGAGGATTGGGGAACAAGGGACAAGGTGATATCACCTTCCCTTACTTTTGCAGCATTCATTAAGAGAAATCAGCTACACCCTTTTCAAAATAAGAATTTTACACCTTTACCCCTTCATCATCTTATTATTCACAACCCAAGCCAAAGTCTCTAGCCCAATAACCAAAATGTTAACCCCAAGGATCACAAAGGCCAAAACTCTTAGCCCAAATATGAAGCCCACGCTTCGATTAAATCGACCATCGGATTACAAAATTTGAGTCGTTACAGAAATAATAATTTCGAGCACTAAGCTTACAAAGCTTAGTGGTACATATCTACTATACTTCATGCTAATCATAAACATAAGCATTCAAGCTAGTATGAGCAATAAAGAGAGATAAATAAACACGTGGCGCTACCACTAGTTGTCTAAACACATGCTCTCATCAAAGCAATCATTATACAAGGCACTCATGGCCCAACCATACCCGAGATCTCATTAGATCATCTAGGCAAAAACACATATCAACAACAACTTTGGAGTGAGGCCGGGTCACAAAGCATCAGAACATATAATACGGGTGAGACTGGGATAGATAGCATCAGAACATACACCCTTCCTCAGAATCCCCCATCGAGCATCTACACTCTGGGTGAGACTAGGTCACCTAGCATTGAAACATACACCCATACTCAAAATCCCTCATCGAGTATTTTTGAATAAGGCCCGGGTCACATAGCATCAATAACCTTCATTCGGTATCTCTAACTATGGTGTTGCAACACTCTTTTATTGGGTATCCGGATCCCATCAATCATCAACTCAACCAATCAAATGCTTATCCAGCATACAAGCAATGCGATCCCAAGGATCCCCGATTATTGCTAAACATCATCACATCATTTATTTTACATTATCGAGTTGTTAATACATTATGGAAAAGTATATAATTAATCTTATTTATCGTCCCCATTAATCCAAGTTATCTCATTTATCAAGGCATAATTCAATCCTTAATATACACATCAATTTCTACCCTTAAATTGCATTTATTGATTTTTTTAGCATATCGAGTACCGATACTTGAACAAGAGTATCAATATAGTACCCTCAGGTATCAGTACTCACACGTGTATTGATACTGAAATTGCTTACTAGAAATCTCATTTTCCCTGAGTACCGATACGGGTCGACCTGTAATAATATAGTGTTCAATAGCGTATTAGTACAACCAAAGCATGTACTAATACCATAATCACTAACTTAAAACGTATTAGCACAATTTGAGATTCACGAGGCCTTACTCCCTCTCTAAAGCTAATGAAAGTCATTAGGATTTGTTTGCTAGCACATTTAATTATTTAATATCAATTTTTGAATTTATGATCATCTATTCAAATATTACTAATTATCAGTCCATTAAGTATAATTTCCATCGAACATGACAATTCTATATCTCAAGCACTCAAGCAACACAACATGTAAGTCAAGCAATCAGATAATTATACGAATATTCAAATGACCATATACCGTCTCTAAAGCTCATACGAGTATCAAAATATTCACAAACTCATCAGGCATCTCATAATTACCAAGTCTCGTAATACCGATCTCAACACTTGCTTATTTTCATCTACCAATTTTCCAAACACTAACAAGCAAGACAATTACACTTATGATTCAGATTTTGAGGTGTACTAACCTTAAACCATAGTGATAAATCCTTACTCGAGCTCCTCAAACGCTCCTCTTGATCTAGTATTCTAGCCCGAACAATCCTCATAATAATACGAATACCACAAATATTTATTAACCTTATTCACTAACTAATCTACAATGTAAACCACCCAAACATATCTTATTGGGTTCAAATTTGGGGAAACAGACTGAGCCAATAGACTCAGAACATCAAGAAACCCCCGAGTAAGGTCTCCTAGAAAAACTCAACGACAAGCAAGGGTCAAAGGCCACTAGGTGATCCTGTGCGACATGAAGCACTGTAGCCTCAGTACACCTACGGGGCACGCTCCAGTGCGGGTGAGTGCACATGCACCTGGTGAGGCTACTTCAGTGTGGCGCGGTGCTCCACAACATGGTGCACCCACCTAGGCAGATCCACACTCACCCTCACTGGCGGTGCATGGGGGTGCGTGGGACATCTTTCGATGGTCGGACAACTTTTTGGCCACTCTAACTCCCTCTTCTAGCACATTTAAAACTTTTTCCATTTACCCTCCTCCATCACAACTCTAATGGTGATGCCATGACCACTGGCCAACTCCTCACGATGAGGGGAGCACTTTGGTGATGGCAGTGTCGTGCACGACATCTCCTATGGTGGTGGATCAAGCATGAAAGCTTGGGAGGACAAAATGGAAAAAGTGGAAAATTTTGATTTTCCCCTCCCTCCTACCCACTTTATTTCAAAATAAAGTGTCTTCCAAGCCCAACATGGGTAAATCACACTCTAGGTCTCCCATCTTGAACCCTTCCACAAATCGATCAATAATTCTCTAAAAATTTCCAATCTCCCAAATTCTTATCATTTTTATTTAAATTTAAATCTTTTAATTTAAATACCAAACTTGAATTCTATATCCGAATCCTTAACTCAATTTTTGGGACGTTACAATCCATCTGCACCATTCCATAACACATGACAATAGGCACTAAGCTCCCTAAGTTCTTCAACTTTTACACAAATTTTTGGACAAATTGAATTTGTCCATTTCATGCATGCAATTTTATTGTTGACATTCCTTTGCATCACATAATGTCTAATTTCCTCAAACATAGAAATTATAGATATATGTCTAGCTCCTATCAATCTAGCATTAAATGCTTCAGCTATATTATTGTCAACAGAATCACATAAGCTTCTAGTGGAGAAAAGGGCCTTACTCCAGTGTGAAGGGTTTTTCTTCAACATCTCTAATAGTTCTCTACCTTTAACCTCACCTAATTCATATGCCTTCTTTCTGAATTCATCTTTAGATGTTGCCTTGCTACAACTCCAGAACAATTTATGTAGCTCTAAATTATTGTGAAGCCTTTTCAAAATGGTAAACCAATTCCTAGCACAAAATTCGTACTCAGCTTCTAAAAGAACATAACCAGCTGCTTCAGTTAACCCCTAAGAAAAAACAGTAACAAGTTATGCAATCAATTAAGCTCAATCACTAAATTAAAAATATGAGATAAATTAAAAATGTTACACCGACCTTTTGCATATCACTCATAATTGTAAAACGTTCACCATTCATCATGTAAAGATTTTTTTCTCAGATTTTCTAGAAACCATTCCCAAGAATGTTTTCTCTCACTCTCCACTATTGCCCATGCAGTAGGGTAGATTTGATTGTTAGCATCCCTTCTAACAGCAACTAATAACACTCATGCCAACATTCCCTTAAGGAAACATTCATCCAAACTCACAAATGGCCCACAACACTCCTTGAACACCTTCTGCATAGCACTAAAACATACATAAAACCTCTTAAACCTTGGTCTATGATTAGGTGTAGGCCATTCGCCATTCAACTAGTAAATCTATAGTCTCATCACTATCTGCTCCCTTAAAGCATTATCATTGTTAAATAACCTTTTAAACTCATACTTATAATTCCCCTTAATTTCTTCCTTGGCCAAGTCCATAGCTCTTCTACAAACCCCATAGACACATCAACCTTTAATTATTCTTTGGCAAATTTCACCATGTCAATTGATTTTAAAATTGGTATAATCCTATGTTTAGGTAAAAAGTGCTATGCCAAAACCTTAAACTAGCCCTAGAGTTCTTGAATGTTATTGAGCATGTATGTGATGCTTGTCGAATAGTGATGCACTTTAGAGCAAGTATACTTGTCGTATCAAGTAATAAAGTCGACCTAGAACATTTATCCAAGCTTAAGGGTTGCTTTCTTGTTCTTCCTTAGCATATTGTTTTTCCTTTTTAAGCACAATGGTTTACTCCATTTTCTTTTTAAGCTTTAATAACTGTATCCTTAGGACTTCAGCTTATCACACTAACTCTTCAGTACCTGAAATGGAGTGGAGCAAACAACCCATCCTCAGGCCCTACGAGCAGTATCATTCTGTGAAGACTTTCATTCACTCTTTGCTAGTACTATTATTCCTACCAGGGAAAGTTAAATGGAGCAATCACAACTCACCTAGTGTACTAAGATTGCAAGATGCATAAAAGAGTTTCCTTCAACATTTTTGTTTAAATTATCGAATCTTAATTTATTTTCTTGATTTTTAGGGACTTTTTAGTTTTTTGTTTTGCTTCATTGAGCTGTCAAGTTCTTTTTCTTTTGATTCATGCTTAAGCATCAGAAAGTCAACCAAGAGCATTCCTAAGGTTTCTTAAGTGTTAGATTGCATGCAACTTGTAGTTTTTAAGGGCTACACCAGATTTATCATAAAGTTCAAAAGCTTAAAAGCTCTTAGCACCTTGCAAAACATCAACATAGATTCATCATAGGAAGTCATAATTAACGCAACAATAGTTTCAGAATCAAAGGAATCACAGCAAAGGGAACCTAGCGAACATATTAGGCTATTCACAATTATATATATATATATTTTAATTTTTTTACCTAAATTTAACCTAATATATATGGGTATGTACTCCCCCAAACTTGAGAAGAGTACTATCCCTAATGTAAAAAGAAAAATAAAAACAAAAAGTAAAACAAATCATGGAAAATAAAATTATGCAAATGAAACTAAACTAGACTAAAATCAAAAAAAGAAAAACTAACCTAGAGAGTTATTGGGATGGTGGTTCTCGGATGGAAATGCTCTTGCCTTTGTCCCGAATGGACATTTGTTTCTTGGTAGGGGGAGGAGGTGGCAACATTAATGTCTAGCCGCTGTCTCCTTTCAGTGGTGGTGCTAGGTGGTACAAGTTGCAAGAGTTGCTGAGGAAACGTTGGGAATTTAATGGGCTCATCTGGCAAAAGCCTCTAGAATAGCGTTTGGAGTCTTTCTTCTCTTTGCTCAACTACTAAAAAGTACGATTGGAGGGATGTACCGACTATTTCTACCACAATGTCATTAATGGGCAGAGGGGTGGATGAAAGAATAGCGGAGGGTGCAATATGAGCATAGCCTTTTAACTCATCCGCTTGGAATGAAAGCAACCCTTGACGAGCTTCCACAATTGTGTCCCCTTCTTGAGTTGGGACTCCTGCCTGGGCACAGAGGGCTGTGATTAAGTCAAGAAAGGGTAGCCTATGAAGTTTGCTTATGGTGTCTGCTTCCTCTATGATAGCGGCTCAAATCAACTATGCAGGGAAAAATTATGCCCTTAGATAAGAGAATCCAACAGTCACATTCGATAGAGGGAAAAGTTTCCTGAATAAGAGTAGGCAAGAGATGGTTGTTAATTTTGAGAGCCCAAAATCTTGAATCAGGCTTCAGTTACCTCTATTGTACCCTCCTATCATGGCCCTCACCAGTCCATTTTGTTTCAAGGACACAAAGTTCCTGTAAGATCATAGTAAAGTAATCAACGACCTAGATTGTCATGTGGTTTCTCTCATGGTGGTTGGAGAATGGATAGTGTTGCTCTATTGCATCATAAGAGAGATCGACACATCTCTCTCGAACCAAAACCTATTTCTCTCCATCTTGCCCCAAATGGGTGTAGAATTCTTAAACTTAAGAGACGTTGATATAGTCTGGTTGCTGAATCAATGTGTTCCACTTCTGCTTTCAAAGCACATAAAGCACATGAGGATCAAATCATTTCTTGTATGTGGTGGTGAATTCCAACCCTTCCTCCTCAAGGATCCCCTGTTGGTAGATCAATTCGTATCATCGTTGCAAGGATTTCGATAAAAGAAGTGGGACATCATCAGGTGGCATGAATGAGAGATTTTAGGGGGTGGTTGGGTTTCTTGAGGGAGTTTCATTAGAGATAGAGTTAGAGGCTGCAGAACTGGTTTCCATACGGAGTAGTAGTTCGTGAAGATGTTGAATATGGAAAAGTAGGGAGACACTTCTTTTTCTTCCTTCGTGGTTGAGAATTACAATTGTAGGAAGTCAAAAGTTTGGTAGTGAGAGGATCATAGATGCGGCAAATAAAGTCATGTTTAAGATCTCGCGTGAGGAACACGTCAAGGGTATTATTGGTAATTAACAAATAAAGAGAGAGATTGGGGCCTATATCTCCTCGAATCTCCATACTAATCACTGACGTGTTTTTATGCTAATTGGCTTCTATTGGTTATCCAAGAGTCAGATAGACCATTCCCTTTAACCTTGTTGTCTTGATAACTACCAAAATAAAAAAGTAAACTCTTAAATAACACTAAATACTGAAAGTAAAGGTGCATAAAATTAAAGATGCATGGAAAATTGATATTTAATTTTCTAGTGCTGGCGCAACATATTTATCATGAGGGATCGGTGCTTCATTCTGCATCTGCAACCATTAAAGTGCCATTCTAGTATGGATGAGTTGTCGATTAAAAATTGATGTCATGTTCATCGGCTAAAGTAAGAGACGCTTGTCAGCATCATTTAGCATTTTGATGGACTTTTGCCTTGGCAGATTGCTTAGGTTAGGATTTGTAATGGGCCATTCTATGATAGGAGGAAGAATCCTAGCTTCACTCTATTTGATGACTTCTTGCATGAACATGGTTTTCATAGCTGCTGTAAGCCTTGGTATGGATGAGTTGCTAAAATATTAGCAATTAACACCTTGTATCTGCACAATTACGCATTTTAACTCTTGGAGTTGGCCGAATGCCAATTTATAGAGTATTCTTCTTTATCGTCGTCTGCATGAATGTCCCATTAAACTTATCTTGCTTCTTTTACCTCTTTTTGGGGGGTATGTTGCTGCAACACATCTCGCACAAATTCTCATCAATTAAGGTTTCCTCACTTTCCACGAGCTGGCATTCTTGATATCCATCCATATACTTGGGTGTGCTGAAGTCATTGAATGTGATCTGTTGGCTGTTCATCTTCATGGTGAAATTACCCTTTTCGTAATCTATCACAATACATCCAGGGGCTAGGAATGATCTTTCCAGAATGATGGGAGCATTCTCATTAGCTTCGCAATCAAGGATAATAAAGTCTGTCGGGAAGACAAACTTATCCACCTTAACAAGTACATCTTTAATTTTGCCCTCTGGTCAAATTTGAGATCATTTAGCCAACTAAAGAATAACCAATATAGGCCTTGCTTTTCCCATCCCTAATCGTTTGAACACAGATTTTGGCATCAATTTCACACTTTCACCAAGATCACATAGGGCACAACTAGAATAGTTGTGGCTATCGAGCATGGAATGGTGAAGCTGCTAGGGTCCTTCATCTTGGGTGGCAAATCGCTTAGCATAGCCACAAACTCACCCATAGTAGTGACAGTTTCAACCCCACTTACCTTTCTCTTCTTTTTCATAATCTCATTTAGAAACTTTGCATAGGTAGGCATCTGATCAATGACCTCAAAAATAGGATATTGATGTGCAACTATTTAAGGATCTCTAGAAATTTCTGGTACTAGCATCTTGTTTTTGAACTTTCAATCTCTATGGGAATAAAGGTGGTGGTTTGGGCTCATCTTATGGCTTATTAGATATAAGTGCATCCTTAGCTTTATCTTTCTTGCCTTCGGTAGCAAGGTCACTCATTATATCAGACACAAGAGTTGGTTCCTTTGGTGCATGAGCATCAACGGATTGCTTGCTTGGAGTCGGATCTACTAGAGAGCTTCCCCCAAGCTTGGCTTCTATCCTCAATTTCATGCCACTACGTAGAGTGATGGCATTGCATTGCTCTGCATTAAAGGCCTTAGTGACTTCAGTATCACTAGGTAGTTCGCCAAGTGGTCTCAATTTCAATATTTGGGCGATTTGCCTAACTTGAGTCTATAGGGACCTAATCGAGGCAGTGTTGTTTTGCATAATCAATTTCTAGTTTTGCAACATGGCAGCCTGTGTTGTGAGCATCTCACTATGGTTCTTCAAGTGAGCTGTCTGATCCTGCATAATGACACAAGCAGTTTCCATAAAAGATTGATAAGAATTATCAAAAGAATTAGAATTGGAGTTAGAAGTTCCCTGGTTCTGCCTCTGAGTCTTTTGGAATCCAAGAGGGTCGATTGATGTATCTAGTTGTGCTCTTGAATTTCCTTTGTTACCTTCGCAACCAAATTTGGATGTTGCCTCTACCCTGAGTTGTAGGTGTTAGAGTAGGGATTGGTGTTGCAGTTTGTGTTCCCTAAGATCATCCAAATTCTTGTTGTTGAGGACATGCACTCGAATAATGTTCCCCATCACAATGCTCACAAGTGTACTGCACCACCTTGGCCTCTTGGACATTAGATAGCCCTAGCATATTCTTGAGCAAGTTGCTGATGGTACAAAGTTGAGCTACTATAGTTTGAGAGTCATCCAAATAGAATGCTCCAGTGGCTTTGGGTCTAGGCTTCAATCTCCCTCTTGGGAACTGGTAGTCGGTGTTGGTTATCTGGTCAAGTATTCGAAATGCCTCATCAGGTTCTTTATCAAGCAAAGTACTATTAGCTGACGAGTCGATCATCATCCTTGTTGGTTTATTGACGCAATTATAGAATGTCATAACCTATAGCTAGTCTGTAAATCCAAGGATCGAGCACTTCCAAAGTAGGTCTTTGTACCTATCCCATGCTTCATACATGGATTCATCATCGTATTGTTAGAACGAGATGATATTGCTTCTCTTTTGGTTGTGCACGTTCGGTGGATCATATCTGTGTAGAAACTTGTTGCACAAGTCATCCCTGGATGTAATAGATCCTGCAGAATAAGTCTTCAACCGTGCTCTGGCTCGATCTTGCAAAGAAAAGAGGAATAGCTTGAGTCACAAGGCATCGATAGGAATGTTTGGTTGTCTAAGGCAATCACAGACTCCCAAGAAAGCTTGGATGTGCTCACGAGCATCTTCTCTTGCAGATCCTCCAAATTGTCCAATGTTGTTAAGCAGGTTAAACATAATAGGCTTTAGCTTAAAGTGGGTCGTCCCTAGGTCAGGTACCATAATTGGTGGATTAAGGTTGTTGATAATGGGCTCAATGATTTCTCTAATGAGCCTTCTAGGCCTAGCAGATGGTGGATCCTGCTGACCATTATTACCCGCTCTAACTCCCTGTCCATCAACTGAAAGTACTTCTTCTGGATTACACACGTTCTCAGGGGTTCTCGTTATCATTCACTATATTCTTTTTCTCTCGTATTAGTCTCCAAAATGATCTTTCGATCTCTGGATTATATGGAAGAATAGGCTCTGTGATGGAGCTTCTGGTCATGCACTGGAGCACACCTGAGAATAAAAACAAAGAAAAGAAAAACAAGAATTAAATACAATAAAAATAAAGTCCTAAGCAGCTTGATGCTTGTCGAATAGTGATGCACTTTAGAGGAACTATACTCATCGTATCAAGTAATAAAGTGGGAGTAGAGTGTCGAACCCACGAGGATTGGGTTAATAACTATGAAGTTGTCAAACTTAGGAATGTGTTTGCAAGTATGGTTGATTATTGCTTTAATTAAAACTAATTTAACTAATCTAAAGATAGCTATGATAAAGACAAGCAGCTACAACGACTTAACAATTAATTATGGAGGTTGAGATTATTACTAAGGATATATGCTTGATTACCTAGATCAATGCTATAGTGACAGGCGATACATGTCTGCGTAAATCCTTAAATTCTTCATCTACTCGAAAAGATTTTCTAATAAACTTCTGACTCTCTCAATGCCTAGAAGTTAATAACATTGCAGTTAAGGTGATACATGTCTGCATTAACCCTAACAACTCTATTATTTGTTTAAGAACTCTTTTTTAGTCGTTGAAACCCTAAACTTATGTCTAAGCTAGATTAAGACTAAGTTGACAGCTTAGCCCCACTGCTCACATTTGTCTAACTTAACTCTCTCAAATATTAAGCCACATATCGATAGTTAACATGCCTCTCTTGAATACCTCCTACGATTAACTTGCATTAAGAACATGAACAAAATAGATGAAGATGAAAGCAACTAAAGCATTGAAATAGAATAATCAAAACCTAAAATCCTGGGACGCAATAATCCTAACAAAGAAATTTAGCTCATGTCTGAGCCTAAAACAACCATAATTAAAAGTAAAAAGTAAGGTAGTTTATCAAGCAAGAAAAGAAAGAAACCGAGCGTCCTCGACAAAACTCTATCCATGCCGTCGAATTGTGATGCAAGCTTCCTCTATGTCAGTCTTTTTTGATGGATTTGTTTGATGAGGAGAATCGTCTAGCTTTGCCCCGGTGGTTCTCCGCAAGCTTGGACTAGTACTGTTATAACCCTCTTGACCCAACCTAGACGACAGACCGAACCGAGCGAGCTATATTAGGTTTGCCAAAACAAACCTGAAAGATTTACTTAGAAGATGAACCCATTTGTATTTTATCTTATCTAAAAGCATATTTAAGTCCTAGGGTGATCATGCTAGTAGCGGTGAAACTTACCACTCAATTGGGCGTCAAATTGGCATCTAATTGGATGAGATTACATTTTAGGGACCAATTTACAATTTTTGATAATTATAGGGAATTTCTTAAAACCAATATTACCAATCCTTAATTGGTCATATTACATGCAAGAAGGTTAAATTTCAACCTAAAATAATCATCCAAACTTATTCAATTGCATGATCAAGAAACAAGGACTAAACTGCAAAGATATAAACTTCAAAAAGCATTTTAACAGAAATAACTAACTGTGTATCGGTACACTAACACCCCGTATTGATATAGGTATAATTTTCAAAGGCGTATCGGTACAGTCCTCAAGTGTACCGATACAGGTACTCAATATTTGAAATTAGGAATTCCAGTAGCCAAAGGGCATACCGATACGGTTGCCCGTGTATCGACACCAGGTCAATTTTTCAACTATGCGTACCGAAACAGTCACCAGGCGTATTGGTATGCCTAGGCATTTTTTCCCAGATTAAACTAAAATAGGGCCCTGCATACTGATCCTTGAGGACCCTTACTGGTACAGACAGACTTGTAATAACCTCTTGGTCGAACATATGACACTTTGGCTCAATCTAACATGCTTAATCAACATCTAAACATCATATAACATTTCATGAATCATTCACAAACATATGAGCATGATAAAGGTTCATCCACATCATAGCATATCCAAACAAAAGTCCTATGGGCATGATTTCTACCCAAGCATGAAAAACGTAACCCCAACCCCTCAAACCAAGATATTAAGCATCATACAAGTCCAAACCATCAAACATAACTTGTTCAAATAGGGAGTATCCAAAATAGCCCTCCCAAAATACAACTTGGTCACATTGCCTCTTATTACTACTAAGTACTTGTAAAACCATACTTGAAAATACTTCGCCCCTTGGATCTCCTCTTGCTTACTTGTTTTCCGAAAGTGCTTATCTCTCTGCATTGATGAGAAGGGAGAACGTAAGCTATAAGCTTAGTGAGGAATCTCAAAAACAATCATCAATGCATTTAAAACCATTTTATTTCAAACCAAGTATAACATGCTCACGCCAAAACCATCTCATGCTTCTAAAATATTTCCATATTTAAATCATTTGCAACACATATATCATGGATTCTATCATAAACCTCAATTTAAGCTTCATATGCCAACATCTCTAAATAGCAAGGTTAAAGAGCATCTCAAGTATAAGCCATATTATACAAAACATAATCCATTTCTCATGATACATTATATCATATATTTGCATTCAAGTGACTCAAAACTAAGTTCAATTCTATTTTATAAAAACAAATCGGATACACAAATTTCCCAAGTGGTTCAACAACCATCTTCAAACCTTTAAAAAGTAATCAAAATCATAATAATCATGCGTTTGTACTTTGCAAAATCAAAAACAACCAAATAACCACTTGCCGATGCACAATCAAACTTATTCTAAACTCCCAAAACCTTCAAACCTTTTAAAAGATGTAGAACCACTCAACAACCAATGCTTTTTCCACACAAAAATAGAGGATCAATGCATTTACATTCATCTTTAAATACAGCAACCAAAAAAACACAACACAACCTCACTAAAAATCATCAAACACCTTTCTAAAACAATCAAATCATCACCAAACTTCATATAAACAAAGCCCATCCAAAACCTATTGATTTTAACATCTTAACAACATCAAGTAACGTCCAAAAACATCTTTATAACGGCCTTATACCTTCAGCAACCTTAAAACACCAAGGTCACTCCAAAATCTAACTATTTACAACCTAGAAAATTAGCAATTCACTTAGTTTCGGGATTCATTTTATTAATCTCTTCTTATAATGTTAAAACACATATTTCAAGTGATCTAAATCAATTAGATTCAATACAAAACAGATCCATAACAATGTTCATCAAATTTTCTCATTAAAACTCAATTAAATCCATAAAATTTTGATTAAATCATAAACACATAACAAAAATCAGTTGTAAAGGATCAATAACTTGGGAATTTTACTAAAGAACCTTAATGAGAGGAGAGAAACTAAAATCACCTCTAATTGTTGATTTCTCCCTTAATTGGAAAAGATTGGATGAAAACTTCAAGAAACCAAGTAGATTTTGATGTAGAAATCAAAAGAACCAAATAGGAAATCAAAAGAGATTGATTCCTGAGAATTTTGGAATGAAATTGACAGTTTGGCTGCGGAGAAAGTTGGGAGCAAAAGTAGTTATGTAAGAAAATGGATTTGTTTAATTAAAATCCTTTTTATCAATTCTATTTTATTTTAATATTAAAACCATTTAAAAACCTTTTAAAATAGCCCAAATTAAGGGAAAATCTGATAAAAATAGTTTGGTTAATTAGCTCCTTAAAGATTCTAAGTTTAGATCATTTTACGATTTAGTCACCAAAACAAATTTGAAATCTTTATATTTTAGTCACCAGACCAAAATGTCCCAAAATACGATTTAATTCCTTCAAATTGAGTTTACCAAAACCCTTAGAATATTAATTAAATATTTTCTAACATTCTCCCATATTTTATTTTAGCCAAAAATAATTTATTAAGATTTAATTCTCGAAACTAGCCAGAATTGCCTAATCCCATTCTCCCGAACCGTCTAAATGATCTACCTAACATCTAAGCCCAAATTCAGGGTGTTACAACTCTCTTTCTCTTAAAAATATTCATCCTCAAAATTTACCTAGCGGAAAAAGGTAAGGAAATTGCTTCTTCATGTCCTCCTTACTTTCCCATGTGGCTTTCTCGACACCACGATGTCGCCAAACACTTTCACCAACTCTATGGTCTTGGGACGAAGAACCTTGCTACTAGAATCCAAAATTTCTACCGGCTCCTCTTATAGGTCAAATTCGGATTCAATTCAATCTCCTCAACAAGCATCACATGCGAAGGATTTGATCTATACCGTCGAAGCATTGATACATGGAAAACTTCATGTATCTTCTCCAACTCAGCAGGCAACCTCAACCTATAAGCAATTGGACCAATACGCTCCAACACCTCATAAGGCCTAATGAACCTTGGACTCAACTTGCCCTTACGTCCAAACCTCATCAATTCTTCTAAGGAAAAACTTTAAGAAAGAATCGATCTCCAACCGCAAACTCAATCTCCTTACGTTTCAAGTCAGCATATGACTTCTGCCGATCCGAAGCCGCCTTCAACCGGTCACAGATAAGCTTCACCTTCTCATTAGTATCCTTCAGCACATCAGGTAGGGAAACAAACTTTTCACTCGCCTCAGCCTAACAAAGTGGCGTGAGACACCTTATTCCATACAAAGCCTTATACGAAGCCATTTGGATACTAGTCTGATAACTATTATTATAGGCAAACTCCACTAACGGTAGTTGCCTCTTCCATGTTCCCTGAAAATCAATAATGCAACACCGCAACATATCCTCCAACACTTGGATAACGCGTTCAGACTAACCATCCGTTTGAGGATGATATGAAGTACTGAAATTTAACCGTGTACCCAAAGCCCTATGCAAACACTCCCAAAACCTCGTTGCAAAGCGCATATCTCTATCAAATACTATAGACTTATGCACCCCATACAACCTCACAATCTCCGCAACATGCAACTCCGCCAACTTATCCAAAGTACGCGTCGTATGTACAGCCAAAAAATGTACACACTTCATAAACCTATCTACAATCACCCAAACAGAATTCTTCTTTGTTGGGGTCAAAGGCAATTCGACACAAAATCAAGGGTAATTATCTCTCATTTTCACTCTGAAATCTTTAACGATTGCAACAACCCAGAAAGAAATTGATGCTCAACCTTAACACGTTGACATATCATACAACGAGCAACAAAATCCACTACATCCTTCTTCAAACTAACCCAGAAATACTTTTTTTTTCAAATCTTGATACATCTTTGTACTCCCTAGATGCATGGCAAAAGGACTCGAATGAGCCTTGGCCAAGATAGTGTGCCGTAACTCATCATCTTTTGGTACAACCACTCGACTCTTGAAACATAAAAAACCATTATCATCAAAACAAAAATTCATCTGGTTGCCATCTATAATATCCTTAACATGCGGTACCAATGAATCATCATACGGTTTCTTTTCCTTAATCTGCTGCAACAATGACAGTTTCACTTACATCTCAGCCAACAAACCTCCATCTCGCGTTACACTCAACCGAGCAAACATCACTCTCATCTCAACTGCAACATTTCTACTCAAAGCGTCGGCTACAACATTAGCCTTACTTGGATGATACTCAATCGTCAAATTATAATACTTAAGTAACTCTAACCATCTTCGTTGCCTAAGATTCAACTCTTTCTGCGGCATCAGATATTTTAGACTCTTGTGATTCGTTTATACAATACACCTCTCACCATAAAGATAATGCCTTTAGATATTCAACGCAAACACTATCACAGCAAGCTCTGTATCGTCGTAAGATAGTTTCACTCGTGCACCTTCAACTGCCTAGATGCATAAGCTACAACTTTACCCCCTTGTATCAACATACACCCGAACCCAACATAGGATGCATCGCTATAAACCACAAATTCTTTCCCTGATTTAGGTTGGATCAAGATTTGAGCTTGCATCAAAGCTTCTATCAACTTATCAAATGCTTGTTGTCTACTCTCCGTCCACTCAAAGCTTAATTATTTTGCAACAAATTCGTCAAAGGAGCAGCACTCATCGAGAAACTATCCACAAAGCGATGATAATACCCAATTAATCCCAAAAAACTACGAACCTCGGTCACCTACTTAGGTTGCTTTCAATTCACAACTGCCTCAATCTTCTACGGATCTACCCGGATACCTTCGGTCGAAACAACATGACTAAGAAAGACTATTTGTTTGATTCAAAACCCACACTTGCTCAACTTGGCATAAAGCTTATTATCCTACAGAACTTGCAACATAATCCGTAGGTATCGATCGTGATCCTCATCGGTACGAGAGTACACGAGAATGTCTTCGATGAAAATTACCATGAATTAATCTAAGAATTCTTAAAATACCTGATTCATCATGTCCATTAATGTTGTAGGCGCATTTCTCAACCCAAAAGGCATCACTAAAAACTCATAATGCTTGTAGCGCGTGCGAAAAGCTGTCTTTGGCACATCTTTATCCTTCACCTTCAATTGATAATATCCAGACCTCATATCAATCTTGAAAAACACCATGGCACCCCGAAACTAATCACACAAATCATCTATCATCGACAAAAAATACTTATTCTTAATCATCAACTTGTTCAGTTATCGATAATCAATGCACATTCTCATCGTGTCATCTTTCTTTTTTTTAACAATACTGATGCTCCCTACGGTGACATACTAGGCCGAATAAAGCCACGATCCAACAACTCTTGAAGCTACGTCTTCAACACCTTTAATTTCTTTGGTGCCATGCAATACGGTGCAATTGACACTAGAGCCGTATTCGCGTACATCTCAATACAAAACTCTACCTCCCTATCTGGCGATAATCTAGACAACTCTTTTATAAACACTTTTGGAAAATTGCAAATAGTGCGAATATCCTAAACGCGCACTTCTTTCATATCCGAATTCATAATATAAGCTAGATATGCCTGACTTCCAGACTCTAACAACTTCTGTACTTCCAAAGCAGACACCACATTGGACAAGAATTTAACATTCTCGCATACAACCACCACTTCGTAATGATCAGTAAGTTTTAACAAAATTTGCTTGGTCTCCGAATCAACCACAGCCCTGTGCTTAGACAACCAATTCATCCCTAAGATTACATCAAAGCCATGAAATGACAACTCCATCAAATCAGCCGTAAACACATGACCTTGAAATATCAAAGGACATTTTCTAAACAACCACCTAGCAACTATTGTATCCCCAAAAGAACTAGTTACCGACATTCCAACATCTAACTCCTCTACAGGTATATCAAGCAAGCAAGCACGTTCACGCAAGATGTATGAATGTGTAGAACCAAAATCTATCAAAGAAAGTAATGATATGGATTGCAAAGTAAAAGTAACTGTAATTACATCAAAATTATTCTTTCCTTCATGGTGCGCGTAGACTTCTCCAGTCCACCACCCTCAGGTTAAACTGCCACAGTATGAGCAATGATTCTTTGACCATCCTCTCTATGCTAAAATTACCTTGACCGAGCAACGATACAACAACAAAAAAAGTAGGTGCCTAACCTTCCTTAGCTAATCAGAGACAATCACGCCTAATGTGATCTCGTGAACCACAACTCCAGCAAGTACCAAGGGTACTCTAACACTCCCCTGAATGTCGCCTACCACAACGCCCACACTCAGGTGCTCAAACAAAGGTATTCTGAACATGTTGTCTACGCCTAGCATTATTCCTGCCACGTCTCTAATCTGAACGATACCTCCTATCCCTATACTTCTTGTATTGATCTCTGCTAACATCTGATTCAGCATGCCTCTTCCCAACAGAAGAACTCCCTAATCGAGAAGACATCCCCAAATTTTGCTCTATGTCCTTAGCCCGAGAAACCAATACATCAAACTCTGTATAATCGGTAGCCAATATATAAGTCTTCACCTCCTTAACCAACCTATACCAAAAATGATCACATCGCTGACGCTCATCAAGAACCAACTTAGAAGCATACTGGCTCAACCGAACAAACTGGACCTCATACTTAGACATAGACATACTTTCTTGTTCTAATGCCATGAACTCTCGCTTCTTCTCACACTGATATCGGAAACCTAGATGTTTTTCTGGAATATAGTATAAAAAACTCCCACGTCACATCAGTAAGTGTCATACCCACGATAGAAGTCGTCCACCAACTGTAGACATCTCGCTAAAGTAATAATACTATACACCCTAACTTACGAATATCCGTACACTCTATCTATCTGAGAATCTTCTATGTACTGGCCAACCACTCTTCAGCTACCTCTAGATCTAAACGTCTAAACTTGGTGTCTTTCAAGCTACGCAGACGCTCTAATGAAAAACTCGTATTAATAGTTGTCGTAGGTGCCGGTGCAGGTACTTATACTCCAATTATGGCTGCCTAAAATGCTCTAGTCATCGTCCAAATCAACGATGTCATATCCCTAAAAACTGGTCCTTGTGGTGCCTAAGGCACACCACCCTCAACTTTAGTACCAACAGGAAGAATCATTGGAAGATGAGGCAACTTATCATTTTGTCCATCCACAATACTCCCCATATAAGCTCTCGTCTCTTGTCTCGATCCCATTTTGTGAAATTATGATTCTAAAACAAGATAATGAAATAAAACAAAACAATTAGTCCATCTTGCAGTAAGAATCCAAGTCGCACATATTTTAAAACAAAAACCCTTTGCACTAGTAGTAATAAGCTAATGTATCCCCAAGCTTTTACCCCAAAAGTATCACATTTCAATCATAATCATACCAAATCAAACACCATACATACCAATCAACAGATTCATTTAGCAACAACCAACCAAAAAACCATAACCCACCTCTCAACAATCATAACCTGGCTATGATACCACCAAATGTAACCCCTTTGACCCGGCCTAGACGCTAGACTGAACCAAGTGAGCTACATTGGGTTTGCCAAAACAAGTCTGAAAGAATTACTAGAAAAATGGTCTAAATTTTGTCTTATCTAAATGCATAATTTAGTTCTAAACTGATCATGCTAGCAGCGGTGAAAATTTCAACTCAATCGGGCGTTGAATTGACATACAATTGTACGAAATTGCATTTCGAGGACCAAATCATAATTACAGATAATTAAGAGAACTTCCTTGAAATTAAAGTTGCCAATCCTTAATTAGTCAGGTTTTATGCATACAGGTTAAATTTCAACTTAAAATAATCTTTCAAACACATTTAATTGCATGATCAAGAAACATGGACTAAACTATAAATAATTAAACTTCAGAAAACATTTAACAGAAATAACTGACTGCATATCGGTACACTAACACCCTGTATCGATATAGGTATAATTTTCAAAGGTGTATCAGTACGGTCCTCAAGCGTACCGATACGGTGCTTAATATTCGAAGCAAAGATTTCTAATAGCCAAAGGGCGTACCGATACGGTTGCCCGTGTACCGAAACTAAGCCAAAAATTTTGCTTTGCATACCGATACGATTACCTGGCGTATCGGTACGCCAAGGAATTTTTCCCAAATTGAGCCGAAATAGGTCCATGCGTACTGATCTCTGAGGACCTGCACCGGTAATGACCTCTTGATCGAACATATAACACTTTGGCTCAGCCTAACATACTCCAATCAACATTTAATCATCATATAACATCTCAAACAATATTTTCACAATCATAAAAAGCATGGTAAAGGATCATACACCACTTATTTAATCCAACCAAAAATCCTATTGGCATGATCTCTACCCAAGCATGCAAAAACATATCCCAACCCCTCAAGACAAATTATAAAGCATCATGCAAGTCCAAAACAACAAACATAACTTGTACAAACATGGAATATCCAAATTAAACCTCCCAATTATAACTTAGTCACATTGCTTCTTATTACTACTAAGTATTTGTAAAACCATACTTGAAAATACTTCAACCCTTGGATCTCTACTTGCTTACTTGTTGTCCGAAAGTGCTTCTCTCTGCATTGATGAGTAAAGAGAGCGTAAGCTATATGCTTAGTGAGGGAATCTCAAAAACACTCATCAATGTATTTAAAACCATTTTATGTCAAACCAAGTTTATAATGTTCACGTCAAAATCATCTCATACTTCTATAATCTTTCCCAATATGCCCATTTAAATCATTTGCAGCACATGTATCATGAATTTCTATCATAAACCTCAATTTAAGCTTCATATGCCAAATTCTCTAAATAGCTAGCTTAAAGAGCATCTCATGTATAAACCATATTATACAAAATATAATCAATTTCTCATGATACATTATCTCATATATTGGCATTCAAGTGAAACAAAATCAAGTTCTATTCTATTTTATAAAAACACATCGGATACACGAATTTCCCAAGTGGTTTTTTCGACCACTTCACATATGTCCTCGAACCAGAGCAGCCCTCAATGGTTATAACATATAAATCCACCTGCTGCAGAATTGGCACACTCTTAACCCCTCGACCGTTGTGGTTCTCATGGTGGAGCATGGCACATTCTGACCCCTCGACACACATGAGGCGACTTATTGTAGTGCAATTTAAACCCTATGGCCAACTATATTCGATAACATTTAATCTTAGCCACTTTCCAATATACTCAATAAAACCATATTACCTCACTTTTTACATATGTATCAAATCAAACAAATTTCCAATACATTAAACCATGTATTCTAGTATTCTCAAAATTCTTTCATAAATCATTTTTCATCCTCAATAATCATCATATATGAGAATTTGCAACATTTTTCATTTATAAAACATTCATATAACAGTAGGTAATCAAAATTATAAACATGTGCATGGGATTGTATTTTTTAAAACCGAAAACGAGAGAGATCAACCAATACTTACTTCCGTGCTTAGATAAGTGTTCCAAACTTAATCTAAACTCCCAATAACAATATTCAAACCTTTATAAAGTAGTAAAACACATTTCCACTCACCGACAACCAAATACTCCACTTGTCGATGCACAATCAAGCTCTCAGAGCTTCTGAAACCTCTCCAAAAGATGTAGAACCACCCTCCCCTACTTTTCCCACACAAAAACAGAGGATCAATGCATTTACATGC
This sequence comes from Hibiscus mutabilis, assembly GCA_019671005.1. Classification (NCBI taxonomy): domain Eukaryota; kingdom Viridiplantae; phylum Streptophyta; class Magnoliopsida; order Malvales; family Malvaceae; genus Hibiscus; species Hibiscus mutabilis. The sequence continues at coordinate 28,422,453 of CM033729.1, forward strand.
ATCTTCAAACACAACCACCAACAAACACAACTACACCTCACTAAAAACCATTAAACGTCTCTCTAAAATAACCGAAATCATCACCAGACCTCATCTAAACAAAGCCCAGCCAAAACCTATTGATTTTAACATCTTAGCAACATCAATTAACATTCAAAAACATCTTTATAACGTTCTTATATCTCCAGAAACCTTACAACACCAAGATCACTCCAAAATCTAACTATTTACAACCTAGAAAATTAACAATTCACTTAGTTTCGGGATTCCTTTTAGTATTCTCTTCTTATAATATTAAAAAGCATATTTCAAGTGATCTAAATCAATTAGATTCAATACAAAATAGATCCATAACAATGTTCATCAAATTTTCTCATCAAAACTCAATTAAATCCATAAAATCTTGATTAAATCATACACACGTAACAAAAATCAGTTGTAAAGGATCAAGAACTTAGAAAATTTATTAAAGAACCTTTAATTAGAGGGCAAAAATAAAATAACCTCTAATTACTGATTTTTCCTTAATTGATAAAGATTGGGTGAAAACTTCAAGAAACCAAGTAGATTTTGATGTAAAAATCAAAGGAATCTAATAGGAAATCAAAAGATATTGATTCCTAAGAATTTTGGAATGAAATTGATAGTTTGATTGCTGAGAAAGTTGAGAGCAAAAGTAGATACGTAAGAAAATAGATTTGTTTAATTAAAATCCTTTTTATCAATTCTATTTTATTATTAAAACTATTTAAAAACCTTTTAAAAATTTGGTTAATTAGCCCAAATTAAGATTTGGTCAAAAATCTGATTACCAAAAATTATTTTAGCCAAAACAATTTATTAAGACTTAATTCTCAAAACTAGCTCGAATTGCCTAATCCGGTTCTCCCGAACCGTCTAATCAACCTATCTAACATATAGGCCTAAATTCGGGGCATTACAACTGTTGTCTCTTTCCTCTCCTATCAATCGCCCCCAGTCTTCCTTATATAGGTGGTAAAACTAGGGTTTCAGTACCTTAAAGTGCGTGCAGCTTTATTAAAGAAAGCCACTTGTTTCCGCTTCATTGAATGTTGCGTTTCTGGGAGAAAGTCTAGGTGGGCAGAAAAAGATTAATCTCTAACTCTTTAGGATTTGTCAGCTCCAGCCATGCAATCTGCTCCTCTCCTGCTCCAGCAATCCTTCAATATCCACAATATCCGCATATGCACCACAAAATATCGCATTTCCTGTGAAAAACACCAATATATATTATAATTAAAGCATAAGTGGTGTAAATCCCTATCTATATGCAAATGTATACAATCTATCCTAAATGAAACCTAAATGAGCTTAAAAACATGCAAAAGACAAGGATTAAGGGCGTATAAAATAGGTTAATTAAGCACTCATCAATATGCTTATCAACAAAAGTCCTAACCTTATACAAATCATCTCTAGGATCTTTGGAAGCATAAATCATAAAATGACAACCCTTACCTTTGCAAACAACCCTTGTTTTATCTTTGTCATTCTTAAGAAGTCTGAAGTCAAATCTGTTATCAATTGCATACCTGGTCAATGTTGGTTTGAATTGTTTATTGTTCTCAAAAACCATCCCCAATTGGAAACATATAACTGATCAGTATGCTCAAAAGCACATGTTTGACTTCTTGCAATGAACCTCCCCGTCATCATCAGTCCCTTAACTCCCTAGATCTGATGAGTTTATGTAATCAGTTTCACTCCCAGCCCTATTCAACTCACTTGTTTTTCCTTCATTGCAGCTCTTCTTTTTCTAACTTGATGTACAATATCATCAATTTTTGTAGGAGTTGAAAACTTTCTTCCACTCCCAGCTCTTTTTTCTTTATTTACCTTAAAAATTCTGAAGTGTTTTTATATCTCTAGTAATTCCTCTTCTTCCATGTCAGTAATCCATTCAACATCTTCTAAGAGATCATCTTGATCTTTCTCATCTTCAACTCCCCCCAGATCTATCTGCTTCATCATCTCTCTCAACACTTGAAGGAACACCCTCATCAACCTTATTTGTATTTCTATCTTCAAACTCAATATCTCCTTTAGTGGGCCCACCACAGTTGATATTATCTAATCCCTCACCTATCACTACACTTTCAATTACTGTTTTGCCCTCCTTAACAATGTTATCACTATTATCTCCCTCCTCATGTGCGAAAATAGGTGCTGCCAGTGGTAACAGGGGCTCAACAATATCAGGAACATCAACAAAATATTCTACAAATACATTAATCTCCCCTTCAACTAACCAATGACATGTTAGGTTGTTAAAAGAATTGTTATCCCAGCACAACACTAAACCATCACTTATATTAGCACTTGGTTTTAACTAATACAGAGATTTAACACCCATATACCCTGCTTCTATCGCCAATTCACACAAATCACCATTTGAGATATAATTAGGGTCTAATTCCTACACTTCAACAACCCCACCACATAATCTTTCTTAGGGTTTTCAACAAATGTACCCTCTATGCATGAGCAAAGGAAATTTTTCACAAGCCATTCAAAATTGAATGCAAGTAAAACAAAAAAAGATGTTATTGAACGAAAATCATTAACTTTATATACTTTTATACTAATACACATCAATAAAATAAAAAAGTTGTTATAAATATACCCCACAGCCAAAATCAGTCTCCTTTATCACCCCTATAGAAACAAAAGAAGAAAACCTGCAAATCAATGAAAACAGAAAACGGTTAATGAAATGGGAAAATTGACAAAATCGAAAAATGCCCTATCAAAATCAAAATGACAATGCAATCAAATAGTGCTCAACTTATTGAATGAAAGAAAATCTCACCCCACGATGAATGGGATTAGAGTCTTAGAGTCAAGAATACTGAGTAACAAGAATGGGGAAAGTTAAAGTTTTAGGTTAATGAAATGGGAAGAGATAGAGCTTTAGATTAATGAAAATGTGTGCTTTTTTTACTTTTTATTTTTGCCTTTCAATCAGCCATTAATGTTACGTGATTCAAAGAAAGAAAAGTCCAATCAGATTTTATTTTGTCTTTTTTTCTTCTGATATAAAAAAAATGATTAATTTGTTTAGATGCCCCTCATTTGACTTTGGTTATTTTTTTAGCCGAAATGCCACGTGACTCATTCTTATTAATCCACGTGTCAATCCATATCACCATATAACGACGTTATAGCCAAGGGGTATTTTATATGATGGAGGCAAATTTCAGGGGGTACATTGAACGCGTTCAAAGTTTAGGCACCACATTGAATGTTCTCGCAAAGTACAGGGGCATTGGTGCCATTATCCCCAAAAAATAATATTGTGTTATCAACAAAATAATAATATTTGATAATCGGTAGTGGAAGGTAGAAGGATCAATGGAGACATGGCCTTTAAAAATATTAAAAATTTGAAAAATTTTAAGTTAAGATAGTCGTAAAATTGTTTTTCTTTTTTTGTGAGAACATTGGGCTTTTTTTCCTTCAATATTGTAAATCTCTTTAAGCCAGTACTCTTTGGACAACTGATGTTCTATTTGTAGAGATAAATCGAAAGATATTAATCATGTTGTGTTTATGCCCCTCAACTCTCTTTGTCCGGAAGCAGCGGGAGTTTTAAATATGTGCGAGATGAGCGACCGCACAAGGCCCCAAGAAAAGAGGTCCCCAAATGAATTGAATTAAATGTTTATTGAGAGAAAACAAAAGATTTTAGTTTAATAAATTACAAGAAAAAATAAAAAATGACTTTAAATAGGGCCTATAATATATTTTTTACTAAGATAAAAATATTTTAAAAAAGCCTTATGTATTTTTAGAATTATAATCAAAGGGCATCATTTTGATAAACTACACAGGACCTCAAACCGCCCTTGTCTGGTAGGTGTTAATCAAACATGAGAAAATTCTTGAGTTCTTATCCTTAGAGTTGAAAGACTGAATTGGTATGAATTTATTTGGGTTGAAGTAGCTTGCTAAAGATAGATGGGGCTGAAATCACTTATTCGGTGTTGTCTTGTGGAACCTTTGGCTCTATAGGAATTCGATTGCTTTCGAAAACCCGATGAAAGGTCGTAGCTCGTTTCTTGAGCAGAGTCGTCAGTTGCAGTCCATTTCTCATCGAGCTTTGGATTTTGTTTGTAACACCCCAAAATCGGGCCTAGTCAGAATTCAATTCCGACAGCAAAACATTTTGCATCAAAAAGTCAAATTATAATGTTGACCATTGACCAAGTAGTCAATTATTGGATTATCGAACACCAATTAAGTATTATTATTGATAAAGGACTTTGCTGTAAACCTTGAAAATTGTCTTAGTGACTAAATTGAGAAAAATTGAAAGTTTGGGGGCAAAAGTATAAAAAGTGAAAAGATGAGGGACTAACCTTGTGATTAGCCCCTCTAAGAATTAATCATCATATATGTGTGCTCTTAGAATTTTATTGATTCATTTTAAGGAAATCCCAAGCTATTAGGATAGTAAAAGAAAGAAAAAGGAGGTATAGAAGTTCACTGGTAAAAAAATCCTCCAAGCTAGCACCTTCATCATCTTCTTACTTTTCTTTTAGCTAAGCAAGCACCTCCATTGGAGGAGTCCTCAAGCTTGAATTTTCTCAAGTTTCTTAGTTCTAATATATTGCTAGTAATCGGGTAAGCTAAAGCCCTCATGTTGATTATTAATTCCATGGCTAAAACCTTGTTTAATTCTATATTCAAAAATTAAGAAGCCCTAGAATTTCCTAAGGATATAAAGTTTGATCATTATTGATTTTCATAGCTAATAAGTTGCTATGAATCTATAGTTGATATTGAAATCTTGGTAATTTCTATTTCTTTGTAGCTCAAGTGAATTAAGGTGAAGAATCACCAAATCCATCAAACTCCAATAAGTAAAGGAATAAGGGGATTGTCATCTGGGAGTTCTAAGAGCTTCGGGAGTACCGGTGAGTGTAGTCAGAGTCTCAGGATTGGCTAGGTGCCTTTCTTGATTTCGTTGATATTTCTTATTACATTTCCATCAATGATTTCAAGGTATCTGTAACACCCCTAACCCGGCTTAGGAGAGAAGCCGAGCTAAGAAGCATTACAAGCAAACAAAGCATAGTATCTAAAATATTCAAAGAATGAGTACATAATAGTCAAGATAGATTACGATGCAATTCAATACCAATATCTATAACCATAACGTACAACCAATACATGAAGATGAACCCATATACAGATCAAGAACGATTAAGACCGTTTCTTAATTTGTGCACTAAAGTTTGATATGTTATCCAGTTAACTATAACTTATATATGTTTTTTTTTATCTCGATAGCATATTAAAAAAATAAGTTAGTTTGGGGTAGATACCGTTCGAAGGTTAGCAAAGAATGTGACTTGAATATCAAGCAATCCAAGAGACTTTGCTAGCATGCTAGTTGCTATTCGAACATCGTCTAAAAATGTTGTAATTCATTGCTTAATACATTTTGAATTTCATTTAAGCAACATACAAAATTTCAAATACAACAATTATGTCAAGCTACTCAAACTAGTGACTACATCAAAATCAAGCAAGCCTTTAAACATATACACGATTTGTTCAAACTATTTAGATACCATACTCATGCATTCGTGATCTTAAATCATCGGTTATCACATATTCAACCAAATAATAGCTGGTTAAGCTTAACCAAAACTCGAACCATTCAATTCATTTCTAGTCTCATATGCCTAACAATACTATATAAGCATTCATAGACATTTTACTAATTGATCATTATAACCAGCAACCAATCAAACATCATACTTACCATAACTCAATCTACAAGCAACCATGAAGCATATTAAGGCCCATTAAAACAAGTATTAAATACTCATAAAGCTTATATACATGTGTGACCAAAAAGGATGACATAAATGCACTATGCATACATATAAACTATGTGCCACCATCTAGGAGTTCTTAAGAGAGACTACAAAACATACTTCATGACTCTTTTGATCTCGTACAAGCTCGAAAGTTAACCCAAGGCAATGTTACTATTGCGTGTAATAAGTGCTACGCAATTGTGCAAGTATACACGTCGCAAGTAATAAAGTGATATGAGTATCGAGTATCGTCTCCACAGGGATTGGTTTGGGCCACTTTGCTTAAGTTACTGCACTGTGAAAAGTAAAAACACAATTGATAATAGGAGTTCTAATTAACGAGTAAACTAAAAGCAATAAACTAAAAGAATAGATGAAATCAAAAGAGAGAATATGTCAGGTTATCGTGAGTTGAGGTGTGATAGCCGATTGGATCGTCTTGGTAAAAGAGTGCAAGGGCAGCTCAGTTGCCGTGGCAACTTGCACAGCGGGGTTGCCTTGGCAACTAATCGATGGTTTCCTGGGTGACTAGCTGGGCAACTACTTGGGCGTATGGGCAGCAACTTCAAGGTTCGGCAGAGCGTTCATCAATGGTTTCTTCTTATCCCTAAGTCGAAACTCTAGCTACTTGTGTATGCCTTGATAATACATCCCTGCGTGAATCAAGGGTGAACAACAACCAATCTTGCGCTCCTCTTAGACGTTGAAATCCATAACTTATTCCTAAGCCGGATTAATCTTCACCATCAATAGATTGAATAAAGATCATACTCATTCGTTTCTTGAATCTAACTCTCCCGATATTAGATAAATATATGAAGTTACGAGATCCTATCCCAATTCACTCGCAAACAAAAATAAGAACCAAGAATGAATAAACCTTGAATAGAAAAGTGCAAACTCTTATTACCTAAACAAAATCCAATTGTTTCTCACAACAACAAAACACAATAACCCCAACCAATCAAGTTAGTTCATGGTTGGGTTCAAAAGATATACAAAGAATAATCCCCAAACCATGAATCTAATGGAAGCAAAGAAGAAGAAGAAGAAATCAAACTCTCTCCCCCTTGCTCTCTTGTCGGAATCTCTTCCTTCTTGCCCTTTGGAGTTGTCGAAAATCCTCTCTTCTTGCTCTCTTATCGAAATCTCTTCCTTCTTGCCCTTTAGAGTTGTTGAAAATCCTCTATTCTTGCTCTATGGGGTTGTCGAAATTTTCCCTCTTCTTGCTCTCTCCTCTTAAGTTGACGATATGGCCTCTTATTTATAGGGCTAGGTCAAAGTCCTTTGAGGAGAAAGTTAAGTTGGAATTAAATTATCTTTAAAGAATATAATTCTTTCTTATAATTATATTCCTACTAGAACTTCTCCTATCTTCTTGGAATTTAATTCTTATTTAATCTCTTCATGGAAATCAAATTCCTTTTGGATTTAGCTTTGCTCCACGTCATCTTGGGCTTGTCTAGTCATCAATTTTGACTACCATATCACCTTATTCTTTGTCGACAATTGCCCTGGCAACTGGCTCGACGTCTCCTTCATGCATTGCCCTGGCAACTAGCTTGGCATCTCCTTCATGCATTTCCCTGGCAACTGGTTCTAGCCCTGTTTAGGCAAATGACTCTGCACACACACAAAAACACACCAAAGCAGCATCTTTTTCCACAAAAATCACCAAGTTATGTAATCAAGCTCAGCGGTGGAAAGAAATATGAATTAATGCATGAATAACTAATTATGCAACTAATATGAGCTTAAGTCTAACAATAATATGAGTAAAAAGGGTAATAAAAATAGTACTTTTGAACACTCATCACACCCCCAAACTCGAACTATTGCTTGTCCTCAAGCAATGCAAACTAACAATTTCCTGCCAAGACTTTAATCATCAAAGACATGCTTCAAACTTGAATTCAAACCTCGGATGCGTGGCACAAAGTATGATCACCTTTTAATTTTTCGAATAGCACAAAAATTACCCGGAACAAAACTACAATGCTCGTGACAATGTGTGTGCGTAGTTGTGTACAAGTTGATTTTCAAGATTCTATGTGAACAATAGGCTTTTATCAATTTAATTACCAGGGCATTTATTTTTATTTTCACTAGATCCAATTTCGGGCACCTCTAGCAAAGTAAGCAATTTCTCATTTTATTTTAGTCGACTAAAGCCAATTTCGGGCACCTCTAGTGATTCTTTAATGTGCATTAACTACTAGAGCCAGTTTCGGGCACCTCTAGCAAGAATTTAACTTTTAATTTTCAAATTTACCCAAATTTTAAGCAACCTAAGTTCACTAAGTTTCTTTCAATCAACAAGCCACAACAGTGTAAAAAAATCAGCATCATAGTAAAATTCTAAGTTCTTTTCATGCAATCCTAAAATTAAAGGTTCTTTCAATTAAGTGCAGTGGCAAAAATTCATCATTGGATATTCAACAAGTCTTAAGCAATTAAATCCAATTAAAGGCATGACAAGTAACATATGCAACCTATATGTGATTGCTAGAGGTGAATGCAACTAAACATGAAACTAACTAGAAACCAATACCCCCTGAACTCGAGAGAAGCATTGTCCTCAATGCATGTAAGAGTGAAACAAAATTTAAAAGAAACTAAATGAAATGAGTTAGTCAGAGAGGTCGTCACCTCGAGTGATAAGTTTCCTTTGTGCCGTTTGCTTGATTCATTTTTCAATCGGTGGTTGAATGCTGGTACCGCGTGAATAGCATTTCTTTGATTTGATCCATGTTTGCCGATGCAGGTCCACTTGCATGGGCATCAGTAGTTGCCGAAGCCATTGTTGTTGCCTAGGCATCACCAGTTTCTATTGTGGTTGTTGTGGCAAGTAGTCGACAGTAAATTTCCTTAGCATGGTGGTTGTGAGTCTTGTTGTGGAAAAGAAAACCTAGAAACTAAAGATAATGAAGAAAAATAAAATCTCTCCTAAAAATTCCAAAAAAAAATAATAATAATAAATAAAGAGAGAGAAAATAACTGAAAATAATAGAAAGAAAAAAATAGTTCGAAAAAAAGTAAAAAGAAAACAAAGAAAAAAAAAGAAAATATCGAAAGGAGAGCATGCTCATGCATCTCTTAAGGTGTCAACTTCTTTGTTACGTTCCACATGGGCACCTTTGTAGTGCTTCAATATTTGTCCGTTAACTTTGAATTCATGTTCGTCAGTGATGGACTTGATTATCACGACACCATGAGAGAATGGTTTGACAACTTTGAATGGTCCCGACCATCTTGATTTCAGCTTTCCCGGGAAAAGTATTAGTCGAGAATTGAATAAGAGAACTAGTTGCCCTGGCATGAATTGTCGCGGCAATAGTTTCTTGTTGTGCCATTACTTTGTTTTCTCCTTGTAGATTTGTGCATTGTTATTGGCGGGTGCACGAAATTCTTCTATCTCGTTGACGTACAACAAACGCTTTTGTCCGGCACTTTCCTAATCCATATTCACGGTCTTGATTGCCCATTGGTTTGTAGGTGATATTGCCCGTCCTCTGGCAACGATCAAATTGCTTGTAAAACTCTTGGGCATCTTTGTACAGTGTTGGCCAATACAAACCAGATTGAAAAACTTTGGCCGCGGTACGAGTTCCTCCAAAATGTCATCCAAAGGGTGAAGAATGGCATTACCAGAGTACATTCTGCTGCTCTTCTTCAGGGACACATTGGCGTATGACCAGATCTGCACATTGTTTAAACAAAAGAGGCTCATCCCAAAAGTAATGCTTAGCATCATGGTGGAACCACTTCTTCCCTTGGTGAGTAAGGCCATAAGGTAAAATACCTCAAACAAGGAAATTAACTAAATCCGCGTACCAGGGTATTGCCGAGGCATGCACATCCATGGTTGCCGAGGCGTCAAGGGTTGCTGCAGCATCGAGGGTTGCCGAGGCGTGCGTGTCAAGATCTGTCGTGGCGTCGAGGGTTGATGAGGCATGCGCATCCATGGTTGCCGAGGCGTGCACGTCTGGAGTTGCCGAGGCGTGCGCGTCAAGAGCTACTGCGGCGTTGAGGGTTGCCAAGGCATGCACATCCATGGTTGTCGAGGCGTCAAGGGTTGCCGAGGCAAGTTTTTCCTTTAGGGTTTCGAATGCTTGGGTGCAAGAATCATCAAAATGGAAGACTTTATCTTGGTGGGGGTAATCTCTCGATCACGTCCACCTTGGCTTTGTCTACTTCAATTCCCTTGGATGAAATCTTGTGGCTGAGCACTATTCCTTCATCTACCATAAGATGACACTTCTCCCAATTAAGGACTAAATCGGTTTCTTCACATCTTGCCAACACATTCTCTAAATTGTCGAGGCAACTGTTGAAGTCACTACCAAAAATAGAAAAATCATTCATGAAGATCTTAAGGAAGTTTTATTCCATGTCTGAAAAGAGTACCATCATGCATCTTCTAATGTTAGTGCATATATGAGAAAACTTGAGGATGGTCGTTTTCGATACTTTTTATAGTGTATCCGCACCCTCCATCGGGTGACAATATTGCCCAAAAAGAGTTTGGCCAATGTGCTTGCCACTACTCCCTTTTGCGTTATCATGGTGGAGGTGTATTTCTTCTTTGTTCGCTTGTAGTCCATGTAAACTCTCCACCTTGCTACTATTCCTGAAGGCACAAATATATTAATAGGAAAAATTATATCCATTCTCAACCATTCAATTACCTCATTCTTGTCGACTTCTATCATGGTTGGATGTAGCCTTTGTTGTCGTGGAAATTGCTGCTCAAGCCAATTGTCGTGGCAATCAGTTGCCAAAATTTGCTGTAAGTCAAGGGAAGAACCAATTTTCTGAAAAGCTTTACGAATCCAAACACCGTTTTCTTTTGGCCTCTCAAACATCTCCATCAATAGAGATTTTGATGGCTTCAAATATACCAACCTCGGTTCCTTAAGACATACCTGCAATAGACGAGATGAGTTTTTAAAGAATTCAAAAGGTTCAACTATTACCTTCTCATATTCCATTGGCAAAGTATTATCATCTCGTTGATCTTGCATGTGGTCGTGTAATTACTGTGGCAATTGTTGGTGAGAGCAATCTACAGATTCCTGCTTCAACATCAACATTGTAGCCATATGGGCATCGGGTTCCTCAGAATTTGCTGTAGTATTGTTGTTCTCAGCTTCACCAAGTGTTGTCGCGGCATTTCTCTGTTCAGGCTCCTCAATCATTGCCAAGGCAATTTGTTGTTCAGGCTAATCATGTGTTGGGCAGTCTCTCTCATTGGCATCCTCTTGACTTTTAGGTTCTAGTTGTTCCCCACACATCGGAGAGCTTTCTTTGCATTGCTCCTTATCCTCTTGCCTTGGGACGTCAGTATCCCTAGGAATGAATTGTTGGTGCATTTATCCATGACATATGTGGATCTCCCCAATTGATCTTCTAAATCCCCTAAGGTTGCATCCCACTGAGCTATCCTCGTATCCATAGATTTTGATAGCTCTCGAATCTCTTCAATTGATCCGTCAAGTCTAGCCAAGGAAGCTAGTAACGTTTCCTCCAAGGAATTGGAATGCTCTTGAAAAGGACTACATTGCCATGGCATATCTGTTGCTGCGACAAAATTGTTATGGTAAAAAAATTTTTGAGCTTTTTGACCATACCATGAAGAATTTTGCTATTGGTTCCCTCTATGGTCCTCCATGTAGTTATACGTACCGAAAATGTCAGGACAATTTTCAAACACATTATGCTCTCCATACATACCACAAATTTTTTTACGGTATAAGTTCTTTGGGTTTTCTCGGTTGGTATAGGTAATCAACAAAGGGTGCAAGAAACTCTTGATTGGATTGATTCATATCTTCCAACATCATCTCTCGAATAGATTGGCTTTTATTTCCCGACATGTTGATGTCCCTTAACTTGTAGTGCACCTAAATTTTTTTTAAAACAAACAAAAAGAAAAGTTAGTAAAACTAAGAGAAAAAAATGCAATATCAAAAACAACTAACAGCACTTGCCAATCCTCGGCAATGGCGCCAAAAACTTATTGCGTGTAATAAGTGCTACGCAATTGTGCAAGTATACACGTCAAAAGTAATAAAGTGATATGAGTATCGAGTATCGTCTCCACAGGGATTGGTTTGGGCCACTTTGCTTAAGTTACTGCACTGTGAAAAGTAAAAATACAATTGATAATAGGAGTTCTAATTAACGAGTAAACTAAAAGCAATAAACTAATAGAATAGATGAAATAAAAAGAGAGAATAGGTCAGGTTATCGTGAGTTGAGGTGTGATAGCCGATTGGATCGTCTTGGTAAAAGAGTGCAAGGGCAACTCAGTTGCCGTGGCAACTTGCACAGCGGGGTTGCCTTGGCAACTAATCGATGGTTGCTAGGGCAACTACTTGGGCATATGGGCAGCAACTTCAAGGTTTGGCAGAGCGTTCTTCAATGGTTTCTTCTTATCCCTAAGTCGAAACTCTAGCTACTTGTGCATGCCATGATAATACATCCCTGTGTGAATCAAGGGTGAACAACAACCAATCTTGTGCTCCTCTTAGCCGTTGAAATCCTTAACTTATTCCTAAGCCGGATTAATCTTCACCATCAATAGATTTAATAAAGATCATAATCATTCGTTTCTTGAATCTAACTCTCCCGATATTTGATAAATATATGAAGTTACGAGATCCTCTCCCAATTCACTCGCAAACAAAAATAAGAACCAAGAATGAATAAACCTTGAATAGAAAAGTGAAAACTCTTATTACCTAAACAAAATCCAATTGTTTCTCACAACAACAAAACACAATAACCCCAACCAATCAAGTTAGTTCATGGTTGGGTTCAAAAGATATACAAAGAATAATCCCCAAACCATGAATCTAATGGAAGCAAAGAAGAAGAAATCGAACTCTCTCCCCCTTGCTCTCTTGTCGAAATCTCTTCCTTCTTGCCTTTTGGAGTTGTCAAAAATCCTCTCTTCTTGCTCTCTTGTCGAAATCTCTTCCTTCTTGCCCTTTGGAGTTGTCGAAAATCCTCTCTTCTTGCTCTATGGGGTTGTCGAAATTTTCCCTCTTCTTGCTCTCTCCTCTTAAGTTGACGATATGGCCTCTTATTTATAGGGCTAGGTCAAAGTCCTTCTTTGAGGAGGAAGTTAAGTTGGAATTATATTATCTTTAAAGAATATAATTCTTTATTATAATTATATTCCTACTAGAACCTCTCCTATCTTCTTGGAATTTAATTCTTCTTTAATCTCTTCATGGAAATCAAATTCCTTTTGGATTTAGCTTTGCTCCACGTCATCTTGGGCTTGTCTAGTCATCAATTTTGACTACCATATCACCTTATTCTTTGTCGACAATTGCCCTGGCAACTGGCTCGGCGTCTCCTTAATGCATTGCCCTGGCAACTAGCTCGGCATCTCCTTCATGCATTTCCCTGGCAACTGGTTCTAGCCCTATTTAGGCAAGTGACTCTGCACACACACAAAAACACACCAAAGCAGCATCTTTTTCCACAAAAATCACCAAGTTATGTAATCAAGCTCAGCGGTGGAAAGAAATATGAGTTAATGCATGAATAACTAATTATGCAACTAATATGAGCTTAAGTCTAACAATAATATGAGTAAAAAAGGTAATAAAAATAGTACTTTTGAACACTTATCAGTTACCCTGAAAGGTGATGAATGAATAGGGTAAGCACACGCTTAGTGAGGTGGTACTAATAATCGAAAGCAATGTATAAGACTTTATATGAACTATTCTTATTCTTTCACCAAAGTTTATCAAGGTCTAAGTAAATGCCAACTTAAAAGAATGACCAAGCAATATAATCGAAAGGTTTCATATATATAGTTTCACAGACTTGATTTACCAGTTATCTGATAAGGCAACTTAGAAACATGTTTCACTTGTCACGTAAGAAACACGAACTATCATGGATAAAGTGTTCGAACCAAGTATGCCTTATCCAAAGGAATACACAAGATTTAATTGTAAGCTTGTTTCTTATCATACAAGTATTTAAACAAACACCACTTATAAATAGGCATTCTATCAAAACATATTACTTATACCAAGAGAATGTTCGAAAATCTCATAGGCCCATTTTACTTGTTATGCAAGTTATTACAAGGATTCATCAATTTAACTTATGACTTTCTTTATTTTTCTGTAACATAGCCTTCTATTTTGACTAAATATAAAACATGTATCAAGTTAAGTAGGCAATTCTTGTTATTCAAGTAACAATGTATTTTATTGTTTAGCTTGTAAATCTCATTAATCTATGTTATTGTAAACTTGGACGAAACACATATATATTTATATATACGCATTTGAATGAAACTCGTATATTTAGTTATGCACTCTAACATAGCAAATATATTTCCTTAAAAGAATATACAAACCTTAATTAGGTACAATTTACTTATTATGCACGTTATTGAGTTCATTAGTTTATTTTATAAACTTTCATGGTTTCTCATTTAACATAGTTACTTGTCACATAAGTTATTAAACATAACATCTCATAATCAGGTATTACTTGTCACAAAAGCTATCAAACATAGTATCTCATAATCAGGTGTTACTTGTCACAAAAGCTAGCAAATATAGTATCTTATAATCAGGTGTTACTTGTCACAAAAGATATTTACATATCATATCATAGACATAACATACTTATCGTGTAAGATATCAACCTGACTTATCAAAGACATAAATTACTTAACATACAAGATACTAAGCTTAATCCATTAATTAGTTCACAAATTTCATTATTTAATCTTTACATAGATTTGAGAATCGAATAACAACCTAGGTACACGAATCCCCGACCAACTATCGCCGAATAAAATGGTACTCGTAGTCCCGGTCAATCCCTCCTACTGTCGCCAAGTGACCACAAAACTTCCCTCCTATTGTTGCCAAATAAGGACCGTAGTCCACCATAAACACAAGCTCTATTGACTTTATGGCATGCCAACTATACCTAAGACTGACTCGAAACCAAGGCTTTCACATTTATTATCTTTTATTAGAACAAGGTGAGCATAGCTCCTTGTCATGATTTCATATCAATAACTCATTACCCCTTTTTCAATTCGGGTAAGTATTCACCTCGTGTAAATTTCTCATTATCTCATTTCTTTCGATCAAATGGCTTCATATCCAAGATTACTTTCAACATGTATCATGTATAGTTCCCATTATAGGTATGTTTTCAAATTCACATATAGTTTGTTATAATCAAGAATTTCACATCATTATGCATAACATAGAGTGACTTACCTCAAATCCAAGCTTGCTCATACATAACATAATCCAACTAGCACAAAGTAACTAAAATTAACAAGAAATGTTGGGAGGGTTATTAACCCATCCCGAGACTTTAAACTACACTCACTATTTGAAGGCTAGTTTCGGTCCTTGATCACAATGCCACCTTGATCCTTCCTAGCTCTATTGTCTTCCACTTGGTCTTGTTCTAGAGGAGACAGTAGGCACATATTACTATTTGTTGTATACTTAATTTAGTAAGTCAATTCATTTTAGCATTTACCCACTTTTCATAGGCATACACATTGTCCATTAAAGGTACCTACTCTTGTCATACGTTCTCATATCAAATAATACAACTTAATACTCATTTTTACATGTTATTAGACTCTAGAAAACAGCCCACTTTTACCTTTTATGATGCCCTTAATTTAGTCATAAAAATATTCCCCAATATAGTAAAAATAGTCCCTAAACATTTTGCAAATCAGCCCTCCAGTTTAGTTTACAAAATAGCCCATAAGCAGTTTATTTTAAAGAAAACCCCCAATTTTAGACCTCCAAATCAGCTCCTATTAATTGCAAAATAGTCCCCTATTTTAGGTTAAAGGTCCAGTCTATTTTTCCATTGTTAAAGCAGTCCAAAACAATTTTGATTTTGCAAATCAGTCCCCCATCAGTTTCCTTTTTAATAAAACAGTTTTAACAAAGTTTCTCAATATTCCAGATTAGTCCTAACTTCCATTCTATTAATCCAAGCCCTTAGCTTATAGTTCAATTTTCAATTTACTAATAAAAATAATCCCTAAAAGAGACATACATGTTTACTCTAATTGAGTTCATTAACAACAAATAGGGTCATCAAAATCTTACAATTCATATATCATATATGAACATAACATGATCAATTTTACAATCAAACTCCAAGACGCTAACTTTCAGAATTGCATACATCAATCGAGTATACTCTAAGCATGATTCTACTTCATCAAACAAGATATTTTATATTGTACAACATTCGAATGATTTCCAAATTTTCTCCAACATGGTTTGATCTTCAAACAAGGCTATCAACACAAATTCGAGCATAATCACTATCATTTCATAATTAGCAATTAGATTAAGTTGCTAGAAAGAGTAATTTACCTTCTTCCTTAGGTTACTCACTAAATCTTAAGAAAAAATTAAGCTAACCAAGCTATCCTTCAAGCTTCCATGAAGGATTTCCCAAACATTCTCTCAACTTTCTCTCACTTAGGGTGGTTCGGCCATTTGGGGAATAAAGGAAAATGTTTTAGTTCATCTTCCTCTTAGTCGAACCCCTACCACGCATGCCTCCCCAATTTAATGACATGTGTCTAAGCACTTGGTGTTCCCACCATCTTACATGCTAACTCCAAAAAAAAAACTCACATTTTGGCCATTTAATTTATGCTAACATACTTTGCTAGTTTTACTTTTTGATCCTTAACTTGTTTAATTGGCCATTCTAGAAATATTTTAATCTCAATTGAGATACATTCAAGTTGATATCATTCTTCTAGGCCATATTTTAGGATGTTATAGTATGGTTACATCGAAACCTCGTAGGAGGTACCATTGCTAAGCTTATTGCATTGATACGGGAATTATTGAATATTACATTGTTATTGATATTGTTAAACATTGAGAAAGGCCATATTGATCATTGTATATTGTTATTGCTATATTGTTATTGTCATCGCTACCGTTATTGTTATTGTTATTGATATTGGCCTAAGCATTGAATCCTTGGATATGAATGGACATGTGATACAATTGACATGACATAGAATTTATGAGCTCATTGGTACGGAGTGGACTACGATTCTTGAGCTAAGGCTTTATATGGTGATGTTAGCTGGATGAGTTCTTTTTGGTCTCATTGGCAATTTTGGAGGATATTGACCATTTATTGTTGGCTAAGCTGGTTGGGAATTTGCGTATCCACATTTACATTTTGATCCAAGGAATTGAGTTATTGAACTTATTGCTAAAACTGTTTTGAGATGTATATACAATGATATACATGTTGTTGATGTTATTGGCATACATGTTACTGTTGTTGACTAACTCACTAGGCTATATAAGCCTAATGCATATTATTTCCATGTATTTTAGGTTTAAAGTGTGTCGGATCAAGGATCGGAGCTAGGTGAGTTTTGAAGCAAGTCACAAAAGCTAAAGTAATGTAAACCTAGCCTTTGAACTCCTTGTATGGTGGTAGAGGGCCTAGACATGTTAGTTTAGCCCCCATTTTGTATGTACAAATGGTTAACCATATTAAATGGGTTAAAATATGAAATATGGCATGTTAGTGTTTTGACAAAATTGGTAAAATGGCCTAAAATGCACTAATAAGTGAAAAATTGGTAAATGGATTCGTATTGGCATGAAATTTGACATGCATATAGATTTAATTTCTATAAGCTTGTTGATAAAATTTCGTAAACATTGGACAAGGTTAAAGCCCTTAATTTGACTAAAAACCAGACAAGAAATGTCATTACAGACCCAAGCGTTCCGGTACAAGTGTTGTCGTACTGGTACTGATATGCAGTTTTGGGTAATATCAACCCAGACGTACCGGTACAGGTGGTGTTGTACCAATACTGGCATAAATTTTTGGCATAATCAAGGTATACCGATACTACTACAGTGGTACCGATACGCAAATCATTACAAGAATTTTATTGTAGCACGAGTATCGATACGAGTGGTGTCGTACTCGATACCCATTAATGACCTGATCTGGGAATTTAGGGATTGTATATCGGTACGGTAATGGTCCTGTACTAATATGAAGGCACTAAATCTTCGTACCAGTACATCATACTGCGTATCGATACTAGATTCAAGTTTGAAAGAATTTATTTTAAGGGTGTATCGATACGACCTCATGAGTACCGGTACCAATACAGGTGAGTTAGTTAAAGTTAGTCATACGGTTTTAAAATCTTGCAAGTTAGTCACTAAATCTTACAAGGCTAATTGAAGGGGTAAATGAACTCTGAATTCATTAAAAATTTATAAAAAAAGGATGCTTATATATTTAATCTCACATTGGTAACTCTAATTATTGATAAGCCCCTGTAATTTTCAAGAATTACAATTTAGTCTCTAAATTTGTATAATTTACCAAATGGTCCCTTAATTATAATTTGACTAAGATTAGCTTGATCATGGTCATTCATTGCATCGAACCAACGTTGTTAATTCATTGTTATAGTACAAGTCATCGTAATTAATAAACCGATTATCGTATTGTTCACCGGTAATGCTTTTTGACCCAAATTTCTACCATACTAGGTAGGGGGTATTACATTTATGGTATCAGAGCTAGAGTTTAGTCAATTATAAGACTAAAATAACGTCTATTGTATTGTTATTGCATTGCATATGCCACCTAAGAGTTTATTTTTTTGTATATTGTGACTTGCGAATAATCTGATCCTTTTTCCTTTTATAGTATAAGATGTCTAACTTTGAAAAAGCTCACGAAGAAGTTGAGCATACCACCAGATCCTTGACGCATGGTGAGGAGAGAAGGGGTAGACCCTCTGAATCCACAAGTTTCTCAACAAGAACCATCGAATCTCGAACTTGTACTGCAGACTGCTCAATTTGAATGTTATAAAAACATAACTGAGATGTTCAGACAGTTCATGGCTACTCTTAAGTTTGAGCAGTCTGCACAATCTTTCATAGCTGCTACTTCTATGACCTGAGCCCCTATTGATAAATTAGCACAACACCGAGCTACTACATGAGCCCTGAGATGATGCTCGGCCTCCTTTTTCGTATAAGAAAGGCAAGCAACAATACTATTAGCAGCCTCCCCAAGCAGGCAATTTTGTCAAACCACAAACCATGTCTCAATCTGTTGCAAGAACAACCTCCATTGAGAGTACTGAAGGTTCAGACCGAGAATCTCAATATCCCATTTGTAATTTCTGTTAAAAAGGCATCATGTAGGATAGTGCCATAGGCAATCTGGAGCATGCTTATTTTGTGGTGAACAAGGCCATTACATCAAAGATTGTCCGATGAACACATCCAAGTCTACTGCACCGACAAACACAACATCTCCTTCTCAGTCCTTCAAGGATAAGGGACAAAAGCAAGTTGCTTCAAGAACTATCAAAAGACTTGGTGGCTTTACAAGAACTCCAACCTGACATGAATCCAAGGCTTCAGCTCAAGTGTATCATGTGAGGAGTAGGGAGGATGAGGAAGATCTAGATATTATAGCAGGTACTATTGAATTGTATTCTTACCTTGTCTATGCATTGATTGATCCTGGATCCACTCATTCCTTTATTAGTATTGTATTGATTGAAAGATTTAAGTTAACATCTGAGCCTATAGTTTCCAAAATCACCGTAACCAACCCTTTAAGTGATAGTGATGTAATTAGACTAGTATGCAAAAATTTTCCCCTCATGATACAAGGGATACCTTTTCCGGCCAATCTCATAGCACTCTCTATTCATGAGTTTGACGTTATATTAGGGCTTGATTGGCATGGAGAGCATCAAGCTTGGGTGGATTGTTCGAAGAAAAAGTTATATCTTCGAGGTCTTGGGAAGGAAAGCATGACTCTCATAGAATTTAGGAGTAAGAGATCATTGTTATATGCTACTACAAGTAGAGAAGAACCTCAGTTGCAAAATATAGACACTGTGCAAGAATTCCCGGATGTGTTTCCCGATGAACTTCTGAGTTTGCCACCCACATGTGAAGTTGAGTTTGGGATTAAAGTACAACCTGGAACAACCCTGGTTTCCATTGTACCTTATTGTATGGCACCAATTGAATTTATCGAGCTTAAGGTGTAGATTCAAGACCTGTTGAACAAAGGTTTCATTCAACCAAGTTCCTCACCCTAGGGAGCTCCAACTCTTTTTGTCAAGAAGAAGTGTGGGTCAATGCGTCTTTGCATTGACTATCGACAATTAAATAAGCTTACCATCAAGAATAAATATCCTTTACCGAGAATTTGTGATTTGTTTGATCAACTTAAGAATGCAACCATCTTTTCTAGGATTGACTTAAGGTCTTGGTACTATCAAATGAGAGTTAAAGAATGTGATGTGCCCAAGATAGCTTTCCATACAAGGTATAGCCACTACAAATTTTTGGTCATACACTTCGGGTTAAGCAATGCACCGGGATCTCATGAATCAGATCTTTAGACCCTACCTTGATAATTTTGTAGTGGTGTTTATAGATGACATATTGATTTACTCTAAGAATCAAGCTGAGCATTAAGACCACGTTCGTGTTGTGCTCCAAAAACTTCGGGAGAAGCAGTTGTATGCCAAGTTCAGTAAGTGTGAGTTCTAGCTCACCGAAGTTTCATTTATGGGACATGTAGTTTTCGCTGAGGGTATTCAAGTGGACCCGAAAAAGATTCAAGCTATTGTTTATTGGAGGCCACCGAAGAATGTAGGTGAAGTTTGTAGTTTCCTTGGTCTTGTTGGCTATTACAGAAGATTCGTTAAAGGATTTTTTAAAATAGCAGCACCATTAACCAAACTTCTACGGAAGGATATCCCTTTTGAATGGACTGAGAAGCAACAACGTATTTTTGAGCAGCTTAAGCAAGTGTTAATTCACGCACCGGTCCTGACCTAACCTGAGTCTCGTAAAGACTACACCGTATATAGTGATGCATCATATTAGGGGTTAGGATGTGTATTGATGCAAGAGGGCAAGGTTGTTGCTTATGCATCGAGACAACTTAAGTACACGAAATGAACTACCCTACCCATGATCTTGAATTGGCTGCAGTTGTCTTTGCCTAAAAGATCTGGAGGCATTATCTCTATAGAGAAACTTTTTATCAATATACCTATCACAAGAGCCTCATATACCTATTGAAGGAGAAAGAGCTTAATCGTCGTCAAAGGAGATGTATGGAACTTCTCAAGGACTATGACCTTGTTATTGATTATCACCTGGTCAAGGCCAACGATGTACTCTATGCGCTTAGCCACAAACCTTCTCATGGTAAGTATCAATATTAAATATTGAACCTCAAGCATTGACTATTGTATTGAAAATTTCAGTATCGTTATATCGTTATTGCATTGTAGCTCCTCGAGCTATCAACGTTCATTTGAAGTTACAAAAACATTGAACTTTAGTAGCTGAACTTTGAGTTCAGTCTACCATTGTGTTGAGAATCAAGTTGTTGCAAGACCAATACCCTGAAATACAAGCTATTATTTCTAAACTCCAGAATAACCTAGATCCTGACTTCAATGTTAACATTGAAAGACTCTTGTGTTTCCGTGATAGAATTTGTTTGCCGAATGATGAATCCCTTCGTGATGACATTCTCAAGAAAGCTCATTATAGCCTTTTCTCAGCTCACCTGGGGTCGGTGAAGATGTATAAGGACCTTCGGGAATTGTATTGGTGGCCTAATGTGAAGAAAGCCATTACAGAATTTGTATCCAAATGCTTAATGTGCCAACGAGTCAAAGTTGAACATCGTGTCCCTACGGGATAATTGTAACCCATTGAACTTCCCCAATGGAAGTAGGAAAGAATAACCATGGACATAGTCAGTGGACTACCGTTGACTCCAGCTAAGCATGATGCCATTTGGGTCATCATTGACCGTTTTACCAAGTCAGCCCATTTCTTACCTGTCAAGATGGACTACGGTCTTCCCAAGTTAGCTGACTTGTACATTAAGGAAGTGGTTAGACTCCATGGAGTACCCAAGTCAATCATCTCTGATCGAGATCCACGTTTTGCTTCACGATTCTAGAAGGCACTGCAAGGAGCTTTGGGCACACGAGTCAATCTTAGTACATCTTTTTGCCCGCAGTCTAATGGCCAGTCAGAAAGAACAATTCATATATGAGAAGACATGCTTCGTGCATGTGTCATTGACTTTAAAGGAACTTGGGAGAGGTCCCTACCTCTCATCGAGTTTGCTTTTAATAATAGTTATCAATCATCTATTGGAATGGCACCGTATGAAGCATTGCATGGCAGAAAATGTAGAACACCGTTATGTTGGTCTAAACTAGGTGAAGGCAAGATGTTGGGCCCTGACCTACTTCAGGAAACCGAAGAACGAGTTACCATTATTCATGACCGTTTAAAGGCCGCCTTTGACTGACAGAAGGCCTATGCTAATACTAGGAGGAGAGATTTACAGTATGAGGTTGGTGAGGGAGTTTTCTTGAAAGTCTCCCCATGGAAGAAGATTCTCTGTTTTGGTAAAATGGGGAAATTAAGTCTTTGATTCGTAGGACCATTCAAAGTGTTTGAAAGAGTTGGTCCTGTGGCTTACCGACTAGCTTTGCCTCAAGAGCTAAGAAAGATTCACGATGTATTCCATGTATCGATGCTCTACAAGTATAGATCTAATCCATCTCATGTTATTGAGCTTGAATCAGTGGAACTTCAACCTAACCTAACCTACGAGGAAGAACCAGTAAAGATATTGGCAAGAGAAGTCAAGAGACATCGAAACAAGAACATTCCTTTAGTCAAGATGCTTTGGAGGAGTCATAAAATCGAAGAAGCTATATGGGAACCAAAAGAAATCAATGCCTACATCTCTTTGGTTCAGGTAAAATTTGAGGACAAATTTTCTTTAGAGGGGGAGAGTTGTAACACCCTAAAATCGGGCCTAATCAGAATTCAATTCAAGCAACTAGAATTTTTTTATCGGAAAGTCAAATTATAATGTTAACCATTGACCAAGTAGTCAATTATTGGATTATCAAACCCCAATTAAGTATTATTATTGACTAAGGACTTTGTTGCAAAACTTAAAAATTGTCCTAGTGACTAAATTGAGAAAAACTAAAAGTTTAGAAGAAAAAGTAAAGAAAGTGAAATGATGAGGGATTAACCTTGCGATTAGCCCCTCTAAGGATTAATTATCATATACGTGTGCTCCTAGAATTTGATTACTTCATCTTAAGGAAGTCCTAAGCTATTAGGATAGTAAAAGAAAGAAAAATGAGGTACAGAAGTTCACCGATAAAAAAAATTCCTCCAAGGTAGCACCTTCATTATCTTCTTCCTTTTTCTTTTAGCTAAGCAAGCACCTCCATTGGAGGATACCTCAAGCTTGAATTTTCTCAGGTTTCTTAGTTCTAATCTATTGCTAGTAATCGAGTCAGCTAAAGCCCTCATGTTGATTGTTAATTTCATGGCTAAAACCTTGTTTAATTCTATATTCAAGAATCAAGCAACCCTAAAATTTCCTACGGATATCGAGTTTAATCTTTATTGATTTTCATAGATAATAAGTTGCTATGAATCTATTGTTGATATTGAAATCTTTATGATTTCTATCTCTTTGTAGCTCAAATGAATCAAGGTGAAGAATCACCAAATCCATCAAACTCCAATAAGTCAAGGAATAAGAGGATTGTTATCCGAGAGTCCTAAGAGCTTTGGGAGTATCCGTGAGTATAGTTGGAGTCTCAGGATTGGCTAGGAGCCTTTCCCAATTTTGTTGATATTGTTTATTGCATTTCCATCAATGATTTCAAGGTATGGTTACATCGAAACCACGTAGGAGGTACCATTGGTAAGCTATGGTAAGCTTATTGAATTGATACGTGAATTATCGAATCATTACATTATTATTGATATCGTTGAAACATTGAGAAAGGCCATATTGATCATTGTATATTGTTATTGCTATATTGTTATTCTCATCACTACCGTTATTGTTATTGATATTGGCCTAAGCATTGAATCCTTGGATATGAATGGACATGGGATACAATTGGCATGCCATAGAATTCATGAGCTCATTGGTACGGGTGGACTACGGTCCTTGAGATAAGGCTCTATATGGCGATGTTTGCAGGATGAGTTGGTTTTGGTATCATTGGTGATGTTGGAGGATATTGACCATTTATTGTTGGCGATGTTGGTTGGGAATTCGCATATCCACATTTACATTTCGATCCAAGGAATTGAGTTATTGAACTTATTGCTAAAACATGTTATGAGATGCATTTAAGTGATATACATGTTATTGTTGTTGACTACCTCACTAGGCTATATAAGCCTAATGCATCTCATTTCCATGCATTTCAGGTTAAATGGTGTGTCAGATCAAGGACTAGAGCTAGGCGAGTTTTGAAGCAAGTCACGTAAGCTAAAGTAATGTAAACCTAGCCTTTGAACTCCTAGTATGGTGGCATAGGGCCTAGACATGTTAGTTTAGCCCCATTTTGTATGTACATATGGTTCACCATGTTGAATGGGTTAAAATATGAAATATGGCATGTTAGTGTTTTGACAAAATTGGTAAAATGGCCTAAAATGCAATAATAAGTGAAAACTTGGTAAATGGACTCGTATTGGCATGAAATTTGACATGCATATAGACTTAATGTTTATAAGCTTGTCGGTAAAATTTGGTAAATATTGGACAAGGTTAAGGCCCTTAATTTGGCTAAAAACCAGACAAGAAATGTCATTATAGGCCCAGGCGTACCGATACGGGTGGTGTTGTACTGATACTGATATGCAGTTTTGGGTAATATTAACCTAGGCGTACCGGTACAGGTGGTGTCATACCGGTACTGACATAATGAATCAAGGCGTACTGATATTGCTATAGTGGTACAGGTACGCCAAATCATTACTGGAATTTTATTGTAGCACAGTACCAGTATGGGTGGTTTCGTACTGATACCCATTAATGACTCGATTTGGGAATTTAGGGATTATGTATCGGTACGGTAATGGTCCCGAACCGATACGAAGGCACTGAATCCTCGTACCGGTATAGTATACTGCATACAGATATCAGATTCAGGTTCAAAAGAATTTATTTTAAGGGCATACCGGTACGGCCTCATGAGTACCAGTACCGATATAGGTGAGTTAGTTAAAGTTAGTTATAAGGTTTTAAAATCTTGCAAGTTAGTCACTAAAGCTTACAAGGCTTAATTGAAAGGGTAAATCAACTCTGAATTCATTAAAAATTTATAAGTAGGATGATTAAGCATTGAATCTCACATTGGTAACCCTAATTATTGATAAGCCCCTGTTTTCAATAATTACAATTTAGTCCCTAAATTTGTATAATTTACCAAATGGTCCCTTAATTATAATTTAACTAAGATTACCTTGATCATGGTCATTCATTGCATCGAACCAACATTGTTAATTCATTGTTATAGTACAAGTCATCGTAATTAATAAACTGATTACCGTATTGTTTACCGATAATGCTTTTCGACCCAGATTCCTACTAGACCGGAAAAGGGGTGTTACATTGTTACTTGTATTACTCCTGCTAACGCATCCTTGGTTCGATTCTCGTGTCATAGGTTGCCACCTAAAGTGGGTTGGTTCAAGACCAATACGGATGGTGCGAGGAAAGGTCTTGATGATTTTGCTTCGTGCGAAGGAGTGGTGCGAGATCATACCGGTCTTTGGTGACTTAGTTTTGCAAAGTTTATTTGTGTTTGCTCCGTGTTGGAGGTTAAACTATGGGGTGCGTATTCTGAACTATTGTGTGCTTGGGATTCCGTCTTGCTCATTGTATTGCATTTTAATGAGTTGCCCCATCGTGGTTGGATTGTTCGTTTGCAACATGTGTTTCTAGATGGTAATAAGTTAACTGATGCGCAATCCAAACTTGCACAGTTCTACAACCTGGAGATTCTTTATTTTCCTTCACCGCAACTGTAGTTATTCCCCTCTTGCATGAGAATGTTGTTAGCTAATTCTCTTTGATTTTCCCGAGGTTATTGCTAGTTTCTCTTTTCATCGAAAAAACATATTTTTGTCTCCTCTAAAAAATATATAATTCAATTTTAACTCTCATAAATTTAAATTTTTAAATGACCGTCGACAAATAATGTTAGTTATGCCAATGGTGATAATGTAATAATGATTTCATTTTAAACAAGAGTTGAGTACAATAGTAAGTGGTTTTACACTTTCAAAGAAAAAATTCAATTTCGAACCTTGAAAATCACAACATTATTAGAAAGATAGTAATCAACATTGCTAAGGCTATTAAGATAATGGGAGGGGGGTTGTTCCCCTTTTTTGTTTACTAAAAACTTTAGTTTCTGACAGTTTTGAATGTTTGTCAAATTAATTATTATCCTTTCAAATTGTAGATTAAATACTTATATGTCTGTCAAATTAAATAATTAGAGGAGCTGTGACGACTCTATCTTTTTTATTGTCTAATCTTTACTCTGTATCTGATTACCAACCCTAAATATAGATTATAAATCTAACCTAAAAAAGTTTTTTTTCTCCTAGGATTCATTGACACTAAAAAGTAATGATGCCATTTGTATCAGATCTCAAACAATATTTCTGAGACAATACCAAACAACTATTTTTGCTATCAGATCTCAATCAATATTTCAGAGGCAATACCAAACAGTTATTTTTGCATCTTCAAGGATTCATTGACACTAAATTTTTTTAAGGATGGTGCGAATTGCTTTTCTAATGGAATCATGCTGATTATTTGCCTGTTCTTACATTGCAAGGCTTATTTGGTCCCTTTTTTAGTTACTCCATATATGATGACAAGCTTTAATTTATGTTGTCTAAAAGATAAACAATTCCTGCTTGCTTCTGTGGGGGTGGGGTTTGCTTATTATTACTGTATGACCCCTTTTTATCCGGGCTTGGGCCCAAGACTCAAACCTAACCCAAATTACAACCTGGTAATCTAAATACGGATCCAAGCCTAAAATTTAAACCCATGACCCGACCCAAAAACCAAGAAACCCTAATTTGTAAACCTTAACCCTAAGCCGCCGCTGCCCTTGCCGTCACTGCCGGCAAACAACCTGAAACCCCAAATTATCCCAAAATCTGTCATCCCTAAACCAAATCAACAAAAACCTTAAAAATCAAATCTACCCAAACCAGACCCTAACCTAAACTATCCTAACCCTACCCAACCACTCAGCCATACATCTAGATGAACCAGATCCAAAAAGTCTGGGAACTCAACCATTAAACAAATCAAAACCACCTGCCCCCATCCTCTATATAGCAAGCTGCATCCAAAAAATAAAAAGGGGAGACAGAGTTTGAGAGAAAGAATTCAAAAAAATGTAAGGGGAATTCGATTCAAAAAATTGTAAGAAAAATCTCAGTGAAAAAAGTCAGGTTTTTAGTAAAATAAAAAAGGTAATTTCCATATTTTGTTTCTCTACATATTCAGTTTTTCTTTTCGAATTTAAAGCAAAAAAAAACATTAGGGTTTTGGTTTGAAAACCATTATTTGTTTTTTTAGTTTTAAAATTTTAAATCCAAAAAAAATTGAAGATTATCGGTAGTTTGAGGTTGTCGCTCGAATCCCCGCCGTGACGCCGAGCCGCCGTTAACCGGCATATAAAGGTCGGTTGAGTGCGGGAGAAACGCGCCGTCGGCCGTTTTGGGTAAGAGAAGAGTGAAGAGTTGAGAGGAAAGTGTTATTAGGGTTTAGTTTTTTATTTTTAATCTGTTTCAAAAAATATACAGAATAATAACCCAAGCTGACCACATAAAACAACATGGTTTGGTGCAGTCCGACCCGCGCGGTGACCCGACCCGGGGAGGATTCGCGTTTTTGTTTAATGGGAAAATTACGCCCTTGGTCCTAGTACTCTTTCCCGCATTTTTTTTCTTGTCATGGGCTAATTACAGTTTTGATCCCTCCCCTTTTTAGTCTTTTTTAATTTCATTTTTTTCTTTTAATTTAATCTTGTAATTTTTATTTCAGTTTTGTTTAGTCACCTATTGGGGTTTATTTAATTTCCAGTATTTATATTTATTGTTATTTACTTTTCAGCCTATGTTTTTTTATTTTGCTTCATGTTAGTCCTTTTTTATGTTATTCTAGCCATGTATTTTATATCTTGTTGCATTTTGGTCCTTAATATTTAGTTTCATATTATTATTATTATTATTATTATTATTATTATTATTATTATGTTTGTTGTTGTTGTTGTACAAAGTTTTTATATATATTAATATTAAATATAAATTATATGTGTACATGTTCTTATATTTATTATTTTATGTATAATATTTGTATATTATTATCGTATATACAGTATGTACTCATATATTCGTAATAATTGTTACATATTTTATATAATATAGTTTATTATTTTATATTATAGTTTTTTATATATATTTAATAATTATATTGTATAAGTGTCATACTTCATTTTATGCTTCATATTTTGTATCGTATCTATTTTTTTTACATCATCAAAAAAATATTTTTAAAGAAATTAATTTTGAATTAATGTT